>CM062817.1:873714899-874314899 GCA_031772625.1 Pinus tabuliformis
TATGTTAAGTAAATGGATTGATTTAAGATGGAAGATTAAGGATTCCATCATGTATTTATGCACAAAGAGATAGTCAAAATTATTATTGTCCATGTTTGAGATTGTGAGGTGATATTTGAAGCAAATTCCTCCTTTCTCAATTCTAATGGTTGATATATGCAATGTTTGATATACCTTTTTGACCTCTCCAAAGAGGATCTCACTCAAGCTCTAACATTTCTTTGTTGTTCTTGATGTCAACAAAATTTTGGGAAAAAAAATTGGGAGCTATTGTTAGTTTAGTAGGTATGTTTATTAAAATTTTGGATATCATATGTGTAAAGTTATAGTCATATCCATGAGTTTATGTTCAAATGAATTTGTCTCATCTCCTCCTAGAATTAGTTTGTGCGCTCTATGATTTAGAGTGATTTGCCACAAAAATATAAAACATTGTTGTTCTCCATCTGAATTCTTATATATTAATGTCTTTTAAAAATCTTAGGTAATGTTGTTGTTGTTTTTTTTTTTTTTTTTAATTTTTTTTTTTTTTTTTAATTTAATTTTTTCTCATCACACAAATTGGCTTATAATTAAGGATGATGAAAGTTATGATTTTCAATAAAATCATTAAATATAATTGGAAAGCCGATATAGTTAGATGTTTAATATAAAAAAATTTCAATATCATCTTTGTATATTTTGGTGCGAATTTCACTATTATAAAGTTTAAATTTAAAAATTCGTCGCAAAAAAATTGAAATCCACATAAATTAAAATTAAAACTGGGGAGGCAGGGTGGCGAGGTGCTTCGGTCGTTCTTTGTAATGTAGGCCGGGGAAAGTCCCCGGCCTAAATTTAATATTATTAATCAATTTTAATTTTAATTGTTATTTATTAAAATTAAAAGTATTCTAGGTTAACATTACGATTTCATATTTAAAGTGGATTTAAAAAAGATTATATCTAAATCGAGTGAGCAAAGTTAAATGTTGTTATATCGTTATATTCCGAGTTGTCTTTAGTAACATTTTTTAGAAGTGTTTTGTTGGGTTTTTCAGGTTTAGTTTTTCTAAAATTTGATAGGAATTTACTGAAATCACAAGTTTGATGGGTGACTCCTGCACAATCTAAGTGTTCTAAGAATTTTTGAGGGTGTTGAATCCATATATACAATAAAAAAACCAGTTTAAATAACACAAATCAAGATTTCACCTCAATTTTTTTCGGCCGGATTGAGCACTGGAAAGTCCAAAAAGTTGCACTAAAGACAACGCCAATGCAATCTTGGTATCGGAATTACGCTGTGTGAAAACGTCTAAACATGAAATAAATTGTGTTATTTATATTTATGGCTGGATGCGAATAATAATGGTAGTGAATGCGTAAATTAGTTTAGTTATATAAATTAAATTTAAATGGTTGATAGATATTGATAGGTATAAATTCATTTATGAATACACTTTGCTATAATACCATGGTTTATGAATAGCACATGCTCAAAAAACCAAAGCTCACTTCATATGTCATTTTTTTTTTCTAATTAAACAATATAATTAAAGTGTCAAAAAGAGAATAACTACTTTGAAGATAAATCTCAACCTTTAATCTGGCTATACTACTGAATATTCTATAATATTCCGTGGAGATTAAATCCCTACCATCCTTATAATAATGATGGATAATTAAATTAAAACTCTAGAAACTCTATTTTACATAACAAGTAACCACGTATCATATTGATATTGGATTATGAAAAATAAAGCATTAACATTTAACGTAAAAAAAGCCACTAATTTATCACCAAGATTGGGAAGGAAAGCCTATAACTCAATAAGGTGCATTTACATGTCACTAGCAAGAATCTTGAATTATGGTTTTATGAAATTGTTAAAATATTTGGATATTTTCATTGTTTTTTTTGTTTTTGTTATATATATATATATATATGTGGGTTATGATTTGTATTAGAGATTTGTTATAGCTATATTAATTAATATAATAATACAAAATATTATGAGGATAAAGTCCAAAATTATAAAGTGTGTTGCATATTTTAAATATTTTTATTAACATAGACTTTAAAGAAAACATTTAATATCAATGATATTTTGTAAGATATCAAAAGAAATTATATTTAGCAAAAGACAGCTTGTTGTGTGTTTTATTATGGCTAACATACTTAGGTTATGATTCATGATTTTCCATGTTCAAGTCTTCCAACATTTGATGTAATTTTATTTTTTTTTAGCTCATTTGGAATAGATCTCATTGGCATTCGAAATTTAGATGTTGGAAATTATGTATCCCTATTTAATTGCGAACCATATTTTGAAACGAGTAATATTCTACTTCTAAAGCCTGAATTTGTCTTTTTGGTTGGGTCAAAGTTTCCATGATCACTGCATTCTGATTATTGTAGATTTGTTCTTTCCTAAGAACTCTAGTTGTAACAAAGAAGATTGAATTCTTGTTTCCATTGCAGAATTCCTCATGCCTATGGCAAATCCTATTTCTTTCATACATTTATTGAAGGTTGTTTCCATTGTTACCAAAGATGTCCATATTTCCTTGAATCTTGAAAATCCATTCTAGAGGTTCCAAACCAAAATCCAACAAGAAGGTTCAAATAATTATAAGGGTTTCCCACCAAACTTCACCTGGATTGAATCATTTAATTTTTTTCCATCCATCTTGATGCCTTCAGCTTGGAAAAATTGGAGGGATCAGTTCACAAGACCATTTTTATCGATGGGAACCAGTTTGGTGAATTGAGGTTTTAAAATTTTGAAAGGTAGTTTGAGGAATTTCCTAAATTTTTTATGGGTCATAAAACTCTTGCTTATGCCAGACCCATTGGAACTGTTCTACACTCATATATATTTCCAACGACATATAAATTACCTCAAATAAATTCTTATATGCAAAATTTATGCCACTATGATGTTGATCTTCCTGTTTTGACCACCATGATTTGAGAGGATGTTATGTCAACCCCATTACTCATGGAAAAGGGGCTAGCCACATGAACATGATGATGAAGACTATAGGGATCAATGTTGTAACTCTATTTAAGAGTTGAATGAGTCAAACTTAACTAGTAGTAGGCTATCAGGCCATGTTATAATCAGACCACTAGGAGGAAAAGGGGTTTCATTCTATTCAAGTGCATTTTGTTCCATAGATGAGAAGAGTAGCTATGAGTGGATAGAGAGAGAGAAAACAAAGAGGGTTTATGTTCTATAGTAGCCCACAAGCCACATGTCTCACTCCTTTGTACTTGCATCCATTTCCATTCAGAGAAAGAGAAAGCATAACAAGATCACCTTTTGACTAGGTTTTCTCTTGTAATGGTTTCTAAGACCATATCTTGTGTCATTATGGTTTGTGAGAGTTCATATTTTCACTATATTCTATTTTTTTTTTTTAATTTCATATATTACATGCATAAGCAGAAACAATAACTTAATAAATCTAGGAAATTAGGGAAAGGTAACCCTCATAGTATAGGTTTCATATTTTTCTATACATTTTATCAGATATGTTATGACTAATTATCCTGTGGACTATCTGGGATAATTTATGGATCAAAATTTCCACTTCACGTATGGGATTTGAAAATGAAGAAAACTCCAACCAAATTCCTCCAAATAAAATTGACTCAGATTGTTCTTCAACATAAATTCATAGAGACCGCAAGCATACCTACTACCCTTATTGGTTGGCATAGAGATTATACACCCAATTCCTTTCCAAACCCAAACAAAGGGCTTTGAACACAAACCACTATTGTAACCCAAATAAAAACTAGAACAATAGTGCACAAGCACATTAAAATTTCTACCATACATTTCCCATAGAGGTCGTTACTTACTGGGTGATCTATCAAAGTCAAATTCAAAGAAAGAAACTAAAGGGGTGATTGTATTTCCAAATATTATGAAACTCCAAGCTAGAGCTACCACAACTTTGAATGGATCTATAATTCCACCTTCATTAGACCTTGATGTCAAGATCAATGCAAAGTGCCATCTCTTAATCAAGAGAAGAGTTTGTAAAGGTACATGGGATATAATGGCCATAAAATTATCCTTATATATATGTTTCCCCTCCATTACAAAAAATCATAGATTGTATGGGATCAAGGATGACTTTGATCATAAGAACTATGCCATATGGGGAAGAAAGATAATCCCCAATTTATTTTCAGAGTTACTCCACCATTGAATTTTAAAGCATTATTGGTGAGGTTGCCTATCTAATGATTATTCTCCTTTTGAATGTGGAAACTCTTTATATTTTAATAACAATATGCTTCCTTTTGGATTCTTAAAATAAGTCTAGCTAGTTTTCCATTAGTCAAAGGTATTCATAATATTCACAAGTTTGATGACTATAAAAGAACCATTGATGAAATTTATGTTCTTGATGTGACTTGGGTCTAGGCATTTTATCCCTTGAAATAATGCTAAGGCCTTAGCCTATTATTTGATTACGCTTCAAAATCCCATTTGATGTTTAATTATGGATTTCCATCTGGATCAAAGATGACTCTCCTTGCAAATGCCAGCCTTGGGTTTCCTTTTAACACCCCATTAAAAAAGAATATTATTTTTATATTGTTGTTGCCATTGTCTAAAATCTTCCTCCCTCATTCAAAGCTACTGTTTTGGTCTTTGGGATGGATGTTATAATGCTAATATTGGTTGAATGGTTCCCCCCATAAGGAGATTGGATATACAATAATTCTCTTCTTGATCTAGAAGTAGGGGATTGTGGCCTTTAACTCCCCTCACTTTGAAGGTTTTTTTAATCCATGCACTTTCATAACACTGGTCCTTTCGTTATCAAGTTCTTGTTGAAAAATAACTCCAGTGCAAGACATCCAAACTTTCCAACAAACAAACTTTGGCATCACTTTCCAAGCTTTGTTAAGAATCAACTTGTTTAGGAGTGACCCATTATATTTTTCTATATCTATAAAATTATCCTTCCATGATTTAAGGAAGACCATTCTATGTCTAACTTCCATGGACATGACCTGCCAAACATGTTTTGTGATTAGAAAATCAAAGAAAAGGTCATTGGTACTTTGCCTTGAATTTGTGAAGGGTACCACTTGAATGCCTCTAGATCCCCCACTTCTAAAGGTTCTTAGTAGTTTCATGATTTAACATGGACCATAACCCAAAAAATGATCTTAATTTTAGGCAAGATATCCCCATTCCCAGTGTGCTTCTAAAATCCAAAATGTGTAGGGAGAGGATTATCCAGGATTTGAGCTTAGTATCCCATTCTTATTGTATATTCATGTCCATATGATCCTTAGCCTCTTTGATATATATTGGATTTGTCCAATAACCCATAGAATGTGAGAGAAGTTAAAAATATTAGAACTAGAGGAATAAGGTGAGTTGGTGTAACACACCCTATTACCACCCTGACCCAAAGGAGGTGGATAATGTGAAGATACGAGTTGCAATGTTCTGTTATGGAAATGGAATTTAAGAATTTCAACCTTTTCCAAACTCCTCAAAACCAAAAACAAATTACACCATCGTGTTCGTCTTGTCGAGATGATTTGAATGATATAAAATTTTACCTCAGTTGGGTTCCAGAATCAAAAGTTATGGCTTCCCACAGTTTTAATTAATAAACCTTGAAGCTTCATCTTCACCTTCCGTGTGGCACCCACATGTCCCCCACACGGTGCCTATGTGGCATTCTTCCCCACTGCCATGTCATTGCAGTAGCATTAAATTAAAACCTTGTGGCATGCCACATGACCCCTTACTCACATGGCTTGTACCATGGCTCAACATGTGTGTGTACATAATGACATCGTGGCATGCCACTTTTCCCCCAACCTACAAGTCATGCACATGAGGTGTGCCAATGTAGACTGGAATCCTACGTTGGAAAATCCACAAGCTGAAATTATATATATGAGTACACACTCCTCCTCCTGCCATGTCATGGAACTAATCATATGAGTACACACTCTAGTATAATATAATTTGATGTATTAATTATTTGAGGGGCCCTACACCCTGCTCGACCTGATGACAATAATAGACCCCACAGATTAACGGATAATATGAAATGCAAACCCCCCCTGCCACGTCATAGGGGGGATGTCTGTGTTCATAGTTCTAGAGCATGGTTCTGTTGTTTTCATCTGATGACTCTTCATTTCATGATGTCACCCCAATAGATATTTCAGTGAAGATTTAGTGTAGCCCCCCCACTCCTACCCACTAACATCAAGGGGGGATCCACATTTTATACAGGTCATCTGATTATTGGCCCATCATAGTTGTTGATCACACCAACACCCACTTATGAGGTATCGATGACTCCAACCTTGTTCTGACTTGCTTCCAGACCCTGACAAGGCCAACTGGTTCAATCTCTTGACCTGGAGATTCGCCCAAATATATTGCAGGGAGTGACTTGCCTCTGGCCCCAACTACCGTCCTCTGATTTCACTGGTTCCGACCCCCAACCTTCGACCTGGACTGGGCCTAACCTATGGTCGGCCCATTGGTTCTCATCGGTTCTCAACCTTTGGGTTAGCTCCACTATCTTCTTTTCCCTCTTCAGGCCGACTCGTTGACCCCTAGCCTAGTGAATCCCACCACGAGTTTCAACCTACTTGCAAGCTTTTACACAATTACAAATTTTGCGAATTCTTTTAACTTTTGCCTAGGCTCGAACCTTGCATTTTTCTTTCTCTTGCTAAGTTTTGAAGCTTGTAACTTCATAAAATCTTCCTCACCCCCATGGTCATGGAAGCCATGGTGTTATGCACCCACGATATCAGTGAGATTTGTTGAAGCACATAAGTAATTTACCACCATAGTTTGTCAAGACGCCATTAAATATTGGGCCATTAACACACCTAGTAAATACAAAGGCATCCATTTGAATGAACTTCACAAAACCACAAGGAACTTGACCAATTTCCCAAGAACATATGTTTAGATTCAATCATTTTAATTTATATCAGCTGACATACCCAAACAACATACAAAAATAACATATGTACATGCCAACATCCATGTTTGGTCAATTTCATAAACAAACACAAAGATTCATTTTAACAATGAGGATTCTATCTATCCTTCATGTTAAAGTAAATAAATTAATTTTAGGCCCAGAATGACACAAAGCATATATAATTGTTATATTCAAGTAAACAAACCAACTTCAAGAACAACAATAAGCACATGAATAACCATTTCCCATCATTGGCACAACCATGGTCAATCAAAATATTAAACCAACATAAACCTTCAGTGGTATTAATGAAGTATTGGACAAGTTATCCAATAGTATTTACTTAGGGGATTCAAGTCCAAATCTAGAGTCATGAATGGAATACTAAATCAACCCATTCCTAATACATTATGCAAAAAACTAACATTCCTACTTTTACATGAAATAAATATTCCATGGAACTAAAATAACATATACACAACTCAACAAACATCTATTTAGCAATCTTTGGCACATAGGGCATAAAACCCACCTATGATGGCACATAGATAGTTCAGTAATTATTCATATAAGATATTCATGCACTCAAAATTACATGAGTACTTATCTGGTAATGTAAAATTCCGACAAGTAAGATTGGGACTCTAGCTCTCCACCCAACCTAAGTGGAAAAGTTGCAACTAAGCCTTTATTATAGTTTTCACCCCCGATCTAGATTCTAAAGCTTGAGGAGGAGTGCTTAACAATGTAAAATCAATACTTCCAGTTTAAAATGGCCTCCAAAGGTAACCCACCTTTACCCACCAACTAGTCAGATAACAAAATGAAAATCGACTCACTTCCCTTAACTATTCTCAACAATTTTCCCATTGTCATGTCACAAGGCTTGATCTCAGTCAACTTCATCACATGGGTCTTTCGTAAATGTAGAGAATGGCATATCTATTCCAAAATCACAGTTTCATTAATATATGGGAAGGTTCCTCATTTGGAAAGCTACTAATGAATCAATAGGTTCTTCAGACCGCAAGCTTCCTAGTGGCATTCCTCAACCTTAAGCAAACCACTACTCAATCTTAGTAATTTTAAATCAATCAACACTATCACAAGGGTCCCTTATATCACAAATAATCACATCTCCAATTCAGGAGAGTAATATTATGATATCATGGGAAGGTTCTTCAGTTGGTAAGCTACTGATATATTAGTAGGTTCTTCAGACCACAAGCTTTCTAATGGCTTCTTTAGTACTAAGGCAAGCCACTCTTTGTGGTTTCATCAGCCCTTAAGCAAGCCATTTCTCAATTTCAAGAGGAGGAGATCTCAATATGGGAATGTTCATTAGCTAGATAAACTAACATGGGAGCACACATATCACCTTTGTTAGGTATATCTTTAGAGAGTGCAAGCACCATTCTTCCTAGAATAGGGACACACCTAGTGTTTCCTTAGCCACCCCAAGCACTTGAGCATCTATGTCTCCTACCTAGTAGCTTCACCAATTAACAAACTTCCAAGTGGGTTCATTAGTGCTAAGGAAAGCCACACATGGTGGTTTCTTCAACCTTAGACAAGCCACTGCTCTCCATCCTCAACCAACAATCCCTCTATTAAATTGTAGCGAGAAAATGATTCATTTGACTTATGCCTTAGTCAAATGGAGAAATTTGAATTTCCATATCAACAGGATGACTCGACTTGTAGTTACTGGGAGTGGCATGGCCAAGTCACTTAGTTAAGTTAGTCAATTCAAGTTTGTGGGCAAGAAGTAGAGTTGTGCATTAATTGATTGCTAAGATCTAGCAATCTAGTAGAGTTATAGTTAGTGAAACTCGGTTATCTGAGCTCTAGTCATGAATAGAGTCAGTATGAGTTCAGTTGAGTAGTTGTAACTATTGTTAACTCACTGATGTCTCAGTTAACTAGTCAATTTACTAAAAATCACCTTATTCATGCATGCAATTCAAATTGCCTAGTTGAGTGAAGGGAAAGGCATAATTGTATTTATTGTTGTATAATGATAAGCGTATAGAGTTTTCATGTTGCAAGTGAGCCAATTTCTTCAGGAATTGCACAAGGAAATAGGAGCTTCCTATTATTTAGGAGCAGGAATTGTGCAAGGAAATAGGAGGAAGCGGGCCTATTTTGGATAAGTGTTGGTCAGAGCAGGCATAGTAGGAGATCAATATTTCAATGAAGATTGAGCATCAAGGATTGAAGCAATCATTGTAATTGATCATTGTCTCATCTGATATAATACAAACAGAGGAGTGGCTTTTCCCAATTGGGTTCCCCAGTAAAAAGATTGTGTTCATTGTGATTGAATGATTGCATGTGTTTCTATTGTATGTTTTCCTTTCCAAAAATAGAGTAGAAGAAATTTGTGTATATTGATGTCAGTCTGATTTCATTAGCATCTGCAAATTTCGAGTTATTTCTACATGGTACTAGAGCTATTGAAAACTACATAGAAACCAAATTCTTGATCATCTCTCAAATAAATTTCAATTAGTAGATTTGTGGTGCAAGTATTGTTTTTCTTCAGTGTAGGAACAATTTCTTTCTATGGATTGAGGATTGAGTATGAATTGGAAGATTTTAATTTCATAGCTTGGAAAGACATAATAGAAGTTGTGCTGGATGAAAATTGAGTATTAGAGTACACACAAACTAGGATTCCAAAACCAGCAACATCATATGCACAACAACTAGCTCAGTGGAAGAAAGACACAACAAAAGCCAGGAGGATTATCCTGGAGGGAGTCAGAGACCATGTAGTTTCAAGTTTTCCTAGAAAGCATACAACTTATGCAATGTGGAAAATCCTCATAGAATTATTCGAAAGAAAAAATGATTTCAAGAAAATGGCATTGAAAGATAAGATCAAGAACATTTGAATGCAGAAAAATGAAACCATTGTTCAGTACCTATCCAGATTCACTCAGGTCAGAGATGAACTTGGAGGAGTAGGAGAGATTGTGCCACCATCTGAGCTTGTGAGCTTATCACTCCTTGGTCTTCCAAAGTCTTGGCACAACTATCAAGATTCAATTAATGGAAGAGACAAGCTCCCAAATTAGGAGAGACTTTGGTCTGACTTGGTGCAGGAGGAGATTAGAAGAAACACTAGAGATGGAGTCTCATCTAGATCTGATGAGGAAGAATATTGTGCTCTAGTTGGAAAATGAAAGAATGCCAAAGGCAAGAAGGCCCAAGGTGAGGAAAAATCCAACCAGAACCATGGCAAGAAGAAAGACCTCAATAAAATTAAATTATTTCACTGCCATGAGTATGGACACTATGCAATCAAGTGTCCACACAAGAAATCTAGTAAGGATCCTGCAACAAGAGAAGGAGGAGATGCTCTCACATCACAATTCAAGTTGGATTTCCCCCTCATTGTTTGCATGGAAAGCGCATTAAGAGGGAGTGAGTGGTGCCTAAACTCTAGTGATTCATATCATATGACAGGAAATAAGGAGTTCTTCAGCAGCCTAGAGGAGAAGGGCCTACAATTACCCATAGAGCTTGGAGATGATCAGAGATATAGTACCAAAGGGATTGGCATGGTCACCTTTAAGAGGGATTTAGGCTCCCATCTTCACCTAAAAAATGTAATGAATGTGCCTGGTCTAAAGAAAAATCTAGTCTCTACATCTATACTTGAAGACAAATGATATGTTGTGATGTTTAGTAGAGGGAAGGCATATATGAAGCACGTTGCTACTGGAAAAGTAAAAAAAATTGATGGTAGAGTTAAAAATATCTACAAGCTAAAGGTAGATTTCACCATGCATGGAGTTGTACCTCTAGGAGTGAGGTTGGGTGATGTAGAGCCTTAGTCCCAGAGTTGCAAAGATTTGGGAAGGATCCATAGGAGAGCAACAATAGTTGCAGTATACTCTTCTCATGGTTCATTACCCTTTCTACAGGGGCCCATAATATTCAGTAGTAGAAGGATCAATGTTAGTTCATGTAGTTATATCTTGAGTGAAAGTTGCAGAGGTAGTAGCAGCCAGAGACTTGGGAGACAATTGCACCACAAAGACACAGTTGATTCAGTATTTTGGATGCTTCTCAGTTGTAACTATTGCAATAGAAGCACGAATAGTGAGAGGGAGTGTTAGTTGTGCTATAGTACATTCCAACAGAGGAACATGATGCAAACATATTGAGAAAGGATTTGTCAAGAGGCAAGTTTGAGTTCCACAAGAGCAGTATTAGGGTTATGCAAAACCCTTTTCTTGCTAAGAGGGAAAGTTAAATTGTAGCAAAAAAAGGCTTCATTTGACTTGTACCTTAGTCAAATGGAGAAATTTGAAATTCCACATCAGCAGGATGACTTGAGTTGCTATTAGCAGGAGTGACATGGCCAAGTCACTTAGTTAAGTCAATTAATTCAAGTTTGTGGGCAATAAGTAGAGTTTTACGTGAGTTGATTGCTAATATTTAGAAATCTAGTGGAGCTATAGTTAGTGAAACTTAGTTATTTGAGCTCTAGTCATGAATAGAGTCCATATGAGTTCAGTTGAGTAGTTGTAACTTTTGTTAACTCACTGATCTCTTAGTTAACTAGTCAATTTACTAAAAATAGCCCTAGTCATGCATGCGATTTGAACTGCCTAGTTGAATGGAGGGAAAAGGCATAATTGTATTTATCGTTGTATATTGTTGAGTGTACAGAGTTTGCATGTAGCATGTGACATAATTTCCTTGGGAATTGAGCAAGGAAATATGAGCCTCTATTATTTAGGAGTAGGAATTGCACAAGGAAATAAGAGGAAGTTGGAGGCCTATTTTGGCTAAATTTTGGTCAGAGCAGGCAGAGTAGGAGATCAATGTTTGTAGAAATTTTGAATAATTTAACACATATTCAACAGAGATTATCCTAATCATGTACTATTGCGGAATACATACACAATACATAAGCTCCTCTACATTGATCATCAATATAGCAGCATCAATAACAATAAAACATCAAGAGCATTCACACATTAACACAGTATGTAACCCGGGGAAAGCATCTCGCTAAAAACCCCACACTATCTGTATATTAATGATTGAGACCATGTAACATTACAAAGTACAATGCTTATCACAAGCAATCCAGTACCAGCTCCACCTGTTACACACAATATAGCTAAGATCTGATCTCCAAATCTATTCCACTGCTTGCCTGCCTCCACTGCTCAATACCTACTCAAGAATGAATGAGAATGGTCTACCAAACTCGTATTTCACCTCCAAAGAATCAGTCACAATGTGTAAGACGTGAGAAGAAGCTACAAACTGGGCAAATACATGAGCAAACTCATTGGCATACTCAATCCCTTGATTGTGCAAGATCTGATGCACAACTATAGTCACAACTGATAGCAATCTGATTCTCTAACACCTGTCCCTGCTGAACTGAACATGCACTGACATGAAAATGAGTTAACTGATGTATTCTATAGTTGTATTATGAGTTAATAATTAGTTTAACAACTCATCATTAGTCTATTTGCAGTTAGACTAACTACAACTAGTTTAACCAAGTCAAACTGAACACAACTCCATCAACTCCACAATCAACTCCACCAAACTAAACTGATTGAGTTCTAACTGAATTCATGCATGCAACAACTCAACTGACTCATAAGAAAAGCGTACTTCCTTCTGACAGCTGCATGGGCCACATCTGTAGCTCAAACTGAAGTGCTCCAAGAGAATAAGATCAAGTTTATAGTCCAAATATTATTATGAGACAATAATATTTGACTTTTCTATTTTTGACAACCAGTCTAAAAATAGACTTTGATCACCCACACTGTGGTCACCCACACTTTGGTCGCCCACATTGTGATCATCCACACTGTGATCAAAAATAGAACTTGCGCCATAATTTTCCTGCAGGCCCACTTAGTGAAGGCGACTCTTTTCACTAAGCTCCATCATCTTGTTGCAATCTCAACAATATTGCAGTGCAGATTAAGCTTCAAGGATTGAAGTAGTCATTATAATTGATCATTGTCTCATCTGATATAATACAAACAAAGGAGGGGTTTTTCCTAGTTGGGTATCCCAGTAAAATATTGTGTTCATTGTGATTAAAATATTGCATGTGTTTCTATTATAAGTTTTCCTTTCCACATATTGAGTAGAAGAAAATTGTGCCTATTGATCTCAAACTGATTTCATTTGCAACTACAAATTTCGAGTTATTTATACATGGTATAAGAGTTATTTAAAACTACATAGAAACTATATTTTTGATCATCTCTCAAATAAATTTTGAAGAACAGATTTGTGGTGCAGGTATTTTTTTCTTCAATGCGGGAACAATGTCTTTCTATGGATTGAGGCTTAAGTATGCATTGGAGGGCACTTTGAATTTCATATTTTGGAAAGATAGAATGGAAGTTATGTTGGATGACATTGGAGTAGTGGAGTACACACAAACTGATATTCCAAAACCAGGAACATTAGATTTACAACAACTGGCGTAGTGGAAGAAAGACACAACAAAATCCCGGAGGATTATCCTAGAGGGAGTTAGAGACCATGTGGTTTCGAGTTTGCATGGCAATCAGACTATTTATGCAATGTGGAAAACCCTCATAGAGTTATTTGAAAGCAACAGTGATGCCAGGAAATTGGCATTGAAATATAACCTCAAGAGAATTCAAATGCATAAAAATTAAACCATTGTTTATTACCTATCTAGATTCACTCAACTCAGAGATGAAATTGGAGGAATAGGAGAGATTGTGCCACCATCTGAGTTTCTAATCTTAACAATATTTGGTCTTCTGAAATCCTGGCACAACTATCAGGATTCAATTAATGGAAGATACAAGCTCCAAAATTGGAAGAGACTTTGGTATGACTTGGTGTAGGAGGAGATTAGAAGAAACATTAGAGATGGAGCCTCATCCAGATATGATGAGGAAGAAGATTGTGCTCTAGTTGGCTAATGATAGAATGCCAAGGGAAAGAAGGCCCAAGGTGAGGCAGAATCCATCCAGAACCATGGCAAGAAGAAAGACCTTAGTAAAATTAAAAGCTTTCACTACCATGAGTATGGAAATTATGCAACCAAGTGTGCACACAATAAATCCAATAAGGAGCCTGCAACAGGAGCAGGAAGAGATTCTCTCACATCACATTTGAGTTGGATTTCACCCTCATTTCTTGCATGGAAAGCACAATAAGAGGGAGTGAGTGGTACCTAGACTCTGGTGCTTCATATCATATGACAGGAAATAAGGAGTTCTTCAACAACCTAGAGGAGAAGGACCTACAATTACCCATAGAGCTTGGAGATGATGGGAGATATAGTACCAAATGGATTGACACTGTCACCTTTAAGAGGGAGTTAGGCTCCCATATTCACCTAAAGAATGTAATGTATATGTCTGGTCTGAAGAAAAATCTAGTTTCTGTAGTTGTACTTGAAGACAAAGGATATGATGTGATGTTCAGTAGAGGGAAGACATATATGAAGCATGTTGCTACTGGAATATTAAAAAAAATTGGTGTTAGAGTTAAAAATATCTACAAGATAGAGGTAGATTTCACCATGCATGTAGTCATACCTCTGGGAGTGAGGTGGGGCGATGTAGAGCCTTAGTCCCAGAGTTGCAAATATTTGGGCAGGGTCCATAGCCGAGCAACAACAGTTGCAGTATACTCTTATCATGGATCATTACCCTTGATATATGGGCCCACAATATTCAATAGATGAAGGATCAATGTCATTTTATGCAATCATATCTTGAGTGACAATTGCATAGGTAGCAGCAGTCAAAGACTCGGGAGACATTTGCAGCACAAAGACGCAGTTGATTCAGTATTTTTTATGCTTCTTAGTTGCAGTAGCAACAACAATAGTGAGAGGGAGAATTAGCTATGTTACACTATGTTATCACTTAAGAAGCAATTTCTAAATTGTTCACATCAGTTTGATTGTAAAGGTTAGGTGTTATTCCGGGTTTAGTTTTTCGATGTTTGCTTTAGTGTCTAAGTCTTAGGAGTCTTGTTCCCTTTGTTAAATATGGTCAACAATCTTGTTTTACCCACCATTGGTCCCACATTTATTCAAAGTGTCATGTGTTAAGGTTGTTTCAAAAATTACATGTGGTTCGAAATCAACTAGGAGTTTTCGTAGCGCAAACTCACAAAAATACACTATGTGCGCTACGAAAACACCTAGACAGTTTCATAACTAGGAGATTTCGTAGCGCAAAACATAGAATTTACACTGGTTGTGCTATGAAATCAAGGATTTGTGCCAGATCTTGTCTAACTGTCTTTTCCATCAAAATTCGTTAATTTTTCATCACCAATTGTCAGTCCATACACCTTGCCTATCACATTCAACTGCTCATTCTTATCATTAGGTTCGTTAGGTGTCTTGGTGCGCTCAAGTTTCAAATTTCAAAAAAAAAAGGTGCCAAGTGTTTTCAATTATGATTTAGGTTTGGATTCATGCATGAGGAGCACATTGACAGGTGTTCAATTTGAATTCTTTGAAGATCAAGCAAGGCAGCTTTCCTTATCCATTGCAAGCAAGGCAGTGATTGAAATTGAGATGGTGCAGGCTTCTTTAATATTCATGTTGCAAGAATTCCATGGAGGGGTCTACAGAAAGAAAGGAGCCCACAAGACCATTAGTAATTCAAGACACACCCCAGCAGGCTAAAAAAGGGAAAGGTCAGATCAAAGAAAAGATACAAGAACAATTCACAGGTGAAACGGTACAAAGAAGAATAACCAGGAGCAAATTAGCTAAAAGAAATCACACAGCAAGTAAGGCTAAGTCCTAATTTTTGTCAAATTACCTTTTGATGCTTACCTTAAAGAATGGTGTCTTGTTTTCAGTTTTGAACAAATTCATGGCAGATGGAAAGGCCATTTCAAGCAAAGGAAAGATCAAGATAGTTGAATTTTTGGCCTCAACCTGTGTTTTTAAAATTACATAGCAGTTTCGTAGAGCGCTACGAAACTGCTGTAGCTGCACATTATGATTTCATGGACCAATGTTGAAAGACAAAGGAAAATCTTCTTGAAGGGGAATATCTACAAAGGATCATGTAAAATGTGTCAACATTCAACAAGGGAAAAACAAGTAAAGGAGAGACATTTTTGAACTCCAAACTTTATCAGTCAAACTATCTTCTTGTTTTTACCAGTCAACTTCTAGAAGAGTTTCTGAGCAGTTGAAAAATCCTCTCTGAAAAGTGAAAGAGGTTTTCATTTCTAAGATACTTAAGTACAAAAACCTCTTCTACTTTCCTCAAATCAATTATTCTCTGGGAGAAATGAAGGACCAAACTTTCGCTATGAAACTGTTGTAGGTGCAGTTTTTCACAAGCATATTTCTCTGTTTTACACCTATTTTTTAAAGACACATTTTGGGCGCTAGGAAAGGTGTTTCAAAAAATAAAGAGAGGTTTTTGTTCAACACGGATTGGTTCACAAAAGCCTCCTTCAGTTTTTCCAAATAAATTTTTTATGAGAAGATATGAGTTATTTCCCAAGACCTAGTTTTCAAGTAGAACAGAGTAAGGAACAGTCTCCTAGTTTCTAGGAACAGTAAAAGGATGAGTCATCAAGGGCCAGCTGGAGGGTTATGAGCATCACAAAATTAGAATTCATGGAGTTATAGGTGTAAAAAGGAGTGTTTAATTCCTAGATAAGGTTGTTTTAATCATAATGAGGAGTTACACTCCTAATTGTTTTAGGTCTCTAGGACTGCTAGTTAGCTGTCATTTGCATTTAATAGTTAGTTTTAAGTGTCAATAGGTGTCAGGTCAGGTAGAATTCGAATTTTCCTCATCCTAGAGGAGGAATATAAGTCATGTAAAGAGCTCTATATATAGGAGAAGATCTAATGTACAAAGGGTTGGAAATTTTCAGAGAAAGACTCTTATTGTGCCATTATAGAAGATTATGTTTTTATGAATGCAGGCTTTGGCTTTACTTCTCAGGATTCAGAAGGAGTTCAATGGTGGCTTGTTTATGTTTTTCCTTATTTCCTTATGTGCAGTAGTATGATTGTATGATACTTAGAACTCATTGACATTCTCTTACTTCCTTCATACATTCATGGACTGTGTTTTCCTACATGTCTCTATGTGTTAACTGATATATTGAACTTTGATGCCCTGAATTCCATGTTTAGCTGATACTGCTATCACATTAAGCTTTTCTGACTCCATAGGCCCAATGGATGTTTTTTGATTGTGTTTCAACCACTTACATTTCTTCATTTGTTCAATAGAATTAGCCATCTAATCCATTATCAATATCATGAATCATTTGAGAGAGCCCTCTCGGGTTGAGGAGGCTAAGCCTCAGCCAAAAGTAGGTTTGAAATAGTTACTCAAAGTATTCCTGATCAGCAGCCTATCAGGGTTGGATTTTTGTGATAACACACTACATTCCTACATAAGAGAAGGATGCATACATATTGACAAAGTCTTTATCAAGGGGCAAGCTCAAGTTCCACATAAGCAGGATTGGGGTTGTGCATAACCCTTTTCTTGCTAAGAGGGAGTTTTAAATTGTAGCAAGAAAAAGCTTCATTTGACTTGTTCCTTAATCAAATGGAGAAATTTGAATTTCCACATCAGCGAGATGGCTTGAGTTGCAGTTAGTAGGAGTAATATGTGCAAGTCACTTAGTTAAGTTGGTCAATTCGATTTTATGGGAAATAAGTAGAGTTTTGCATGAGCTGATTGCTAAGATATAGCAATCTAGTGGAGTTATAGTTAGTGAAACTCAGTTATCTAAGATCTAGTCATGAATAGAGTCAATATAATTTCAGTTGAGTTTTGTAACTGTTGTTAACTCGCTATCTCTCAGTTAATTATTTAGTTTACTAAAAATAGCGCTAGTCATGCATGAAATTTGAATTGCCTAGTTGAGTGGAGGGAAAAAGCATAATTGTATTTATTGTTGTATATTGTTGGGTGTACCGAGATTGCATGTAGCAAGTGAGATAATTTCTTCAGGAATTATGCAAGGAAATAGGGGCTTCCTACTCTTTAGGAGTACGAATTGCACAAGGAAATAGGAGGAAGATGGAGACCCATTTTGGCTAAGTGTTGGTTAGAGTAGGCAGAGTAGGAGATCAATATTGCAGTGCAGATTGAGCTTAAAGGATTGAAGCAGTCACTGTAATTGATCATTGTATCATCTAATATAATACAAACAAGGGAGGGGATTTTCCTAGTTGTGTTCCCTAGTAAAAATATAGTGTTCATTGTGATTGAATGATTGCATGTGTTTCTATTGATGTTTTCCTTTCCATAATTTGAGTAGAAGAAATTTGTGTCTATTGATATCAGTCTGATTTCATTAGCAGCTCCAAATTTCGAGTTATTTCTATACCCTCTTCGGCTTCTTCAACTAGTATATTCTTGAAAAACCTTCTCTATTCATATCTCTTTCTCATTTCCCTCATGTTCATGAGGAATCCTTGCTTTCTTTTCCCCTACTCTGACTCCTCCCCTTGTTAGACAGGAATCCTTGCTTGAATCATCAATGAATTTGTAATTATCATTCCCTGGAAGGATAATGCCCCTTCTAACATTCTCCCTCTTTTCTTTTCTTTTATCTTCCTTGAGAATTCTTCCCCGTGATCTCCATACGTTGTTATATTGCCTGAAGAATGGGTCTTCTCCTATAGTCCTCCAACTATGCCATTGTAACTACCTTTGGTTGTGTGGCATACTCTCCTTGTATCTTGTCTTTCCATATCAGCCACGTCGGTTAGGTTTTTCATTCTCCACTCTTTGTGTGGCCCCTCATTCGATTCAGATACTAGGGATTATGTGCACATTTTCCTGCCAGTGCAACCCACTCCCTCATTAATTCTTGTCCCTTTTTATTTGTAGAGTTTTTTCCAAGAGTTTGGTTCCTTTTTTTCCACTTTCCCCACTCCATTTAATTGATGTAACCAATCCAATTTAAAGCATCCCTACCAGTCTTACATAATTTTTATGAAACCAATCAAGTTCCTTCAAATCCCAAGCAACCTCCTTCCCCAAACTCTAGAATATGTGTCCCAATTCTCAAGCCCTTTTAATTATAAGGAAAATATATGAAATATCTACAATGAGGAGGAATTGACCTGGGGGAGTCACAGTTGGCAGGGAGAGGGAAATCCAACCCACCCAATAAAAACTATTGTTAACCTAGCCATATAAGTCATGTAAGGTTTTAACATCTTTAACGATCCATCCAAACTTTCAGGTAAAGAAGAAAAAATTTATACATAGGAGTGTGCCATAACTTAGCATAGATTCCATATCTAGGACCCTATTTGTTCCTCAAGTGATTGATCTAGACATATTTTCCTATTGTTTTGTTCAATGTATTTCTTGAGAACAACCTACTTCCACCAATCAATATTACTATATATGAGACAAAATGATATGTTACCCTGCTAGGTATATACAATAAAGATGGATATTTTATTCCTAAACCACCATTGTCTCTACAAAATCATATACATTTCATCCACGAAATATTTATACCAGGCAGATCCACTCGAAGGAATCACTTTTTGTTGGCTCAACCACTGAGCCGACCCTGAGGGTGTCAACAGAATTGAACTCGTGCCTCTCAATAGAAAAGGTGCTTTAGAAGGGGACTCGACCAATTGAGCTAACCCTCCGGGCTAGCAAATCTTATATATTTCAATTTACTAGGTGATATTTTCTAGTGTTAGTTCTCCCCCTTTGCTAAAGAAATTTATTGATATCTCTTATTGCGTGTTGCTAACCCCTACAAGGGGCCAACTGTTGAAAATGGCAACAAGAAATGCTAAAAATAGAAGTGCTAAAATAGTAGTTTGGGTACCAGTGTTAGATTGGGGAACAAGGAATGAAAAAATGGAAGTGCTAAAATAGCATTCTATTTTTAGCAGTTTAGGATGGATTCCAATTTTAGTCAGTCCCTGGACTAAAAATAGGAAGTAAAATTCGAATGTGATATTAATAGCAGTTTGCAAATTAATTAATTAATTCATCTTGAGTTAATTAGTTAAGGAAAACCAAACTTGAAGTCTATGTGAGGACATGCAACAGTTTATCTATTAATTGAGGAATTTATCCATCAGTTAAAGAGATAAGGATGAGTTGTAATATTGAGTTGTAATTAGTTGGCTCAGTTAACTGAGTCAAGTCTAGTTAGATTAATTTAACAGTTTGTTAAATTAATGAGAGTTCAGTTAGTTAATGCTTGCATGCATGTAACCACTGTATTTCAGATAACTGAGTATTCACTCATGGATAACTCATGCATGTCAGTTCAGACAGAGACCTAGTTGAGATCAGAGAAGGGAAAATGTACTATCATTTGGATGAATATTTTTCCTATAAAGGAATTCATCCATGATGAGGATTTATCTCCTTTAGGACTGCGTAGTTGGATCAGAGGTTAGTGAGTGTGTGAAGAGGCCAATTCACACAAGTGGTTGCACTGGACCCCAATCAGAATTGTGCAAAGAAATAGGAGGCTTGGAGGGCAGACCAAAGGTTAGATAGAGGCCTTTGACTGTCTATGAGCAACAGAGGTATTGTAGAGAGAGAAGGATAGCTTTTGAGCTAATTATTTTTGTAATACTAGTTATATTTCTACTTGTATGATAATTGTTGGCATTATGATTCATGTGTTGTCCTTGATGGCAACTCACTCAGAAGTTGGTACAGGTGCTCAGAGGTTGGTACAGGTGATGGTAACTTAATCAGAAGACAGATCCTAGTAAGAAAGTTCATACACGCAGGTTCGTTAAGCCCAAGTCGTGTGTACACGCAGGTTGGCTTCAGCAAAAGCGCGTGTCTGTGGAAAAGTACCTTTGGTCCATGGCAGTTAATCCTTGGAAGTTGTGCCTATGGTTTCGGACCATTGTATCTCGACGGGCGTGTCAATCCCTAGTTTTGAAGTTGATGGTATTATGTTACTATGGTTTTGGCTCTTGGTATTGAACAAGGCCTAAGGCTATATAAGGAGAAGGAAATCATTAGGCAAGTGCATCTGAAATGTCTTGAATATCTGATGAAGTATTAGATCCAGTATGCAGTGTTATGGGTTGTTGATGCATTGCTTGATCTGAGCTAAGGAGAAGATCTCACCGGTTGATGGAGAACTAGATCTAAGGATAGATTGGGATCAAATGGTTTGAAATGCACTATCATGATATGGTTGATTATGCGTAGATCTGCATACTGTCGCAATGCGATGTTCTGGGTCTAACTGATGTCTGGTACAGCTGCAAATTAAGAAAGTTTATTTTTAGATCTGTACGCAGGTTGGTTTCGGTAAAAGCGCGTGTATACGCGGGTTTCGCTCATTGAAGTAGCGTATATCTCTTAAAGCTTGATTTTTGGGTTTGCAGTGGGATCAGACTGTTATTGCAGAGTTCTGTAGACTGCTCTGTGTTCTGGCATCTGGTGATTGACAGGGTTCAGTGGTTCAGTGATTCAAAGTTTGATAATACTAGTGTTGATTGTCTTATGCTTCAATGATCTATTGTGAAAGTTGAATGAATTGAGGTCTACAGATTGTAATGTTGTGCTTCAGGAATATCCAGTCTGAAAATGTATGAAAGGTGGTACCTGAAGGAAAGAAGATTGTAGGTCAGCACCTATGTACTAGTATCTTGGCTAGTACAAGAGCAAAGGGGGTTGGAGCTCCCTTCCAAGGAAGTTTGGAGAACGAGAGAAGGTTGTAGCCTTCTGCAGGTTGTAGCCTGCGTACTGGTATAAGGCTGCACCAGTACAAAAGATTGTAAACTGAAGTTTCTTATTAAAGAAAGATAGAGACAACTTGCAGCAGGTGGTTTTCACCCACATTGGGTTTCCACCTTATATCTTGGTGTTCATGTGTGTGCCTTTTCTGATATACTGCATCTGCTTACTGTTAATATGGTGAATAATGTCCTGATGAACTTAACTGAAGAATAAGCTAACTAAATTATGAGTTTTCTGCTTATACGCTGTTTTATTTAGACACAGTAGCGTGTACACGCTGATTCACTTAACTGAAGTAGCGTATATGTTTCTGAGCATTGAAAAAGTTTGATTGATCTGATAATACTGATTCACCCCCCCTCTCAGTATTATTTCCAACAATAATACAAAGATGGGTTTTTAGGCTGGTGCTTTCCCCTGGTTATATCTTCTGTGTTATGTGTGATTGATTTCTCCATATCAGTTATATGTGTTCTTATTGATGTTGCTCATGTTCGATTAAGCTTCTGCTAAATTGTTTGTAGAAGTAGATCAAGTGTTTTGCTTTAGTACATTGAATTACCAGGTGATCTATAGGTGGGAATTTCTACATGGTATCAGAGCACAGGTGATCAAGGAAGAACAATATACAAGAAGGGAGAAGTTGAAGTTTTTGGTTTCTGAATATTGAATTGAGTTCTTATCACATCTATTTCACCGATGGCGTTCAGTGGTTTGAGACTCGAATATGCCCTTGATGGCTATTCGAATTATATAGCATGGAAGGATCGCATGGAGGTAGTATTAGAAGATAACGGTCTAAAGGACTTCATTGATCAAGAAGTCCAGAAGTCGACTGATGCTACTCAACTGGCAGAATGGAAAAAGTGTGTGGCTAGAGCAAGGAGAATCCTCCTGGAGGGAGTTCGAGATCACATTGTCTCGAGCCTCCATGGGAAGGAGACTCCATTTTCGATGTGGAAAACATTGAAAGATCTTTATCAAAATAGCAGTGATCAGAGGAAGTTGGCACTGAAGGACAAACTTCGAAAGATCAAGTGTGAAAAGGGTGACACGATCTCTATGTATCTGAACAAGCTCACCTCATGTAGGGATGAGCTTGGAAGTGTAGGGATCGTGACAGCTGATGATGACATGGTGAGTCTTGCACTCCTCGGTCTTCCTAAGAGTTGGCATAGCTACCAGGACTCGGTTAATGGAAGAGAGAAACTGCTAGATTGGGAATGAATTTGGTCGGATTTGATGTAGGAGGAGATAAGAAGAAGCACCAGAGATGGTTCTTCATCCATGGAGGATGAAGAAAACTATGCCTTAGCAAGTAAGGTGAAGAAGGGGAAGGAGAAGGTTTCTCTTTCTGATTCTAGTTCTTCCCATGGTGGGAAGAAGTTTGACAAATCGAAAGTGTGATGCTTTCGTTGTCATGAGGTGGGCCATTTTGCTACAAATTATCCACAGAGGAAATCCAAGAAGGGATTCGGGGAAGGATCTGAAGGTGAGGCACTTGCTTCACAGTTCGAGTTGGATTTCATACTCTTCGCATGCATGGTTTGATCCATGTTGGGAAGTGGTTGGTTTCTTGACATTGGAGCTTCTTTCCAAATGACCGGAAACAAGAGTTTGTTCAGTACTTTGGAGTAGAAAGATATCCAGATACTCATAGCGATGGGTAATGATGAAAAGTATAGTGTCTTAGGTGTAGGCACGGTTATTTTTCATAGGGATCATGGAGCTCGCCTTACCTTGTCCGATGTCAAGTATGTACCAGGACTGAAGAGAAACTTGGTGTCGATCACGATGCTGGAAGATAGAGCTATGATGTAGTCTTCCGTAAGGGAAAGATTTTCCTTAGACACATCATCACTAGACAGGTGAAGCAGATCGGTTCATGGGTCAAGAATCTGTATGCTCTTGAGGTTCAAGGTGCATGCAAAGCCTTGAGCAGCAAGGCAACTGATGGAGACTTTGTGGTTGAGAGGGAGAGTATATTACCTCTCAACATGCAGTGCAGAAGAAGTCTCAGACGATTGTGGAGGAGCCACGATTGGTGCAGCAGCTTCAGGAGGTTATGGAGCAGCCACAACAGGGGAAGTTGAGTGAAGATCGAGTAAAGACATCTACTCATGCAGAGACCTCCAATAGGGGGAAACTTCAAGCCAAGTGGGCTGAGGGATCACATGCAGCCGTACATCCAGGTAGGAGGTGGGGCGATGTGGAGTGATCGTCCAAAGGAGGAGGGGCAACATCCTTGAGGTACCCAACCTCTTTGATTCGACTTTGCTACAGGAGCCCTAATGAGGAGTAGCAGGAATCACTGATTGGGTAGAGATAGATGCGGATGGAGTGGCAGAGAGAGCTACAGTGCATGAATCCTAAGACAGCGCAGAGCTAACAGGCTGCAGCAATGCGAGAGGCACAGGTGTGTTGCACCAGTGCAGGATGGCACAGAGACGTGTGCAACGGTGTGAGATACATGGAGATGTTGCAGTAGCACAGAGGTCAGAGAGGGAGAACTTGTCAGCAGCAGGTAGAGCTTCAACATCACAGTATGTTTCTAGCCCAACGGAGAGGTCATTTGGGAGTTTTTTTTGTTCTGAGAGTTGTTGGAGGAACCACACTTGGTAGAAGTGTTGCATGCAGAACATTCCGAAGGTACATGATCGAGTTCGAGAGGAAGCCTTTCTTGTTGAGAGGGAGTGCTAGATTTGGCAACCGGGAATGAAAAAATGGAAGTGCTAAAATAACATTCTATTTTTAGCAGTTTAGGATGGATTCCAATTTTAGTCAGTCCCTGGACTAAAAATAGGAAGTAAAATTCGAATTTGATATTAACAACAATTTGTAAATTAATTAATTAATTCATCTTGAGTTAATTAGTTAAGGAAAATTAAAAGTGAAGTCTATGTGAGGACATGCAACAATTTATCTATTAATTGAGGAATTTATCCATTAGTTAAAGAGATAAGGATGAGTTGTAATTAGTTGGCTCAGTTAACTGAGTCAAGTCTAGTTAGATTAATTTAACAGTTTGTTAAATTAATAAGAGTTCAGTTAGTTAATGCTTGCATGCATGTAACTACTGTATTTAAGATAATTGAGTATTCACTCATGGATAACTCATGCATGTCAGTTCAGACAGAGACCCAGTTGAGATCAGAGAAGGGACAGTGTACTATCAGTTGGATGAATATTTTTCCTATAAAGGAAGCTCATCCATGATTAGGATTTATCTCCTTTAGGATTGCGTAGTTGGATCAGAGGTTGGTGAGTTTGTGAAGAGGCCAATTCACACAAGTGGCTGCACTGGACCCCAATCAGAATTGTGCAAAGAAACAAAAGTCTTGGAGGGCAGACCAGAGGTTAGATAGAGGCCTTTGACTGTCTATGAGTAGCAGAGGTATTATAGAGAGAGCAGGATAGCTTTTGAGCTTATTCTTTTTGTAATACTGGTTATATTTCCACTTATATGATAATACAGAGATGGGGTTTTAGGCTGGTGCTTTCCCCTGCTTATATCTTCTGTGTTATGTGTGATTGATTTCTCCATATCAGTTATATGTGTTCTTAATGATGTTGATCGTGTTTGATTAAGCTTCCACTAAATTGTTTGTAGAAGTAGATCAAGTGTTTTGCTTTAGTACATTGCATTACCAGGTGATCTACAGGTGGGAATTTCTATACCAACATAGCTGAGAATTGGTTAATATGAAGGGATGATGAGATGAATTTGATGAGGACAATTCTACTAGTTGGATTCAACCATTTAACACCCCAATGTTATCAATTTTCCTTTGATTTTTCAAATTATACCTTGCTAGAGTACCACGTATAATTACATAATGAGATCCACATCTTGAGATACTTAAAAAAGGGTCCAAGATACTAACACTAGAATTCTAGAATTTTGGATATGGGTTGTCGCAACTAGGCATTTATGTTCCATCCATAAACATGGATTTCACCATTGTTTTATTCCCCCCCTAGAGGTTTCAATGAAATGATCAAGCACAAGTTTGAAATTTTTAGATAGAACAGTTGAGGATCCTCCCATAACAAGGGTATGAACTGTGAATTGGTAGTGATTTATCCCTTTTACCCTACTATCAAAGTTGATTCCATTGAGACTCTGTGAGATGCTTTCAAATTCCACCTTACTACTTAAATATTATTCCATTATGTTGTATAGTGATGTGGAGAAAGGATAATATTATCATAGACCCATATTTCTTTTAAAGAATTAAATGGGTTTCTCATTTATTAGGAGACAATCCAAGGAGCACTAGTGTGAGCTTTAACTCAATGCACAAAATTATCACTAAATTCAAATTTGCTAAGGATAAAAAAGAGAGAGGAGTTTCTTACTCAGTCAAACACATAGGCCATGGGAATGTTTATTATCATCCTTTGTCTTTATTCTCCTTGGTGGAATGTATTTTCTCTTATACCATAATTATATTATTTATAATTTACCTTTTTTGCATAAGACCACCCCAAATTGTAGGAGATAATCTTGGGAAGGATCTTTTACGTCCCCCTCTGCTAAATGGTATGTCCATGAAAAGTTTGGGGCTCATGCCGACGTCACATCCCTAGTTAAGGCCTTCCTCACCATTTTCTAGCTACAAGTATGCCATGACATGGAATTAGAAATTCTCACCAAGTTTAGGCAGAATTCATCTAGTCATATCATGGATCACATCCACAAATGGAGGAGACACTGCAACATTTGAAAAATTGAATTCATCAACAAAATTCTCTTAGAATTATCTCTCAAATCCTTTTTTCCCATCATCATGAAAGACATAGCCACCGCCATGCCTGAAAATGAGGAAGAAGCCATTTTAAAAGCTCAAAGTTTTGAGTTGATTTATGCTTAGTTGGGATACCTCTACATAGTCATCCTTGATGCTCCTTTCCCTCAACCCTCCCAAAATGGGAACATCTAATGCTACCGATGGACTCGTTGGGTCCATGTCACAACTCAAATCATATGGAGGAAATCCTTATATCAACCATTATAGGCCACACCCACCATTTGCAAACATGGCAAGACCATCATCTCCCTCGATGTTAATGACAAGGGGGCACTGGGCCAACACACCTATCACTCGAATTGCTTCTCATGGCATGCAATCAAACCCTACTATGTGGGGATACTGATGAGCCGCGAATTGGGTAACTTATTGGGCTCATTTTGCCTAATTGTCCTTGTTCAATCCTCCATTTTTCATAGATTATGCATGTTTTTCTAGTATGTTTATGTTATTTGAACGAATAAGGGTGGTCACTCTACCAAGGAGGCTAATACGTGGTCATTTCAGGTTTTTTGTACAAATTTTGGAGCAAAACCAAGCAATTATGGCCCAGGTGACAGCCAAGCTTGAGGTGAGGATTCGTAGGGAGGTTGTCTGTGGCATTAAATGGCCCTTCCTCGAAATATCCACCCTCAACTCCGAGCTCAACAGGCCACCAAAACGAGTTCTAAAGGCAGCCAAGCAACTTTGGGAAGAGTGACTGTTTACTAGCAGTTGGAACAACCGAGTCCCTTGAATTTAGGAGGGCTGTTAGCCCCCTCGTATTGTATAAATAAGAAGGCCTCAACCTTCGTAGTTTACTTTTGGAACTGTTGGTATTTTCACTATAGTGCTTTCCTTTTTCAGCTCGTTTTTCTTAACTACTGTTGTACAACTTTCTTGTGATGATTATTTTTGAGTAATAAGAAGTAGCTTTACTTGGCATCAGATCTGAGTTCTTTATAGGAGCTTGCAGCTCTTGGGGTTGGGCCCAACCCGAGTGCTAAGGCCTCCTTTATGTATTTTTATTTGTTCTTTATGCATTTGCAAAATCATTTCTGTTAAGTAGATTAAATCTTGCTGATTAACTAGGTCACTGTTAATGGTTAGAAAGACTTTTGATGCTCAGATTTAGTTGATAGGTTGTTAACAGGGAAAAGCCTCAAAAAAGGGCCATCAAACATCTCTGATTTCACCTCTCCCTCAGTGGGATCAGGAGCTGGGATCAGGGTGACCTTGCTGCCCACGAAAACATTGATTTTGCTTTGCCTTCAATCACTAGTGTTTGATTTTCATTTTTATAAGTTGGTTACAAGTTCATACTTTTTCTTGCTTAGTTGCATGAGTTAGTATACATGGTTTCATTGTAGTTCAAACTTTTGTTCATTCTCTTTACTGACGGCTAGATCAGATTAGGTCAACGTGACTAGGTCTTTGATTTTACAAGGCTTCATTGGTTCCGTTGGAAAAATGACTTGCATAGCACCTGTACCACTTCTCTGCTTGCCCATACTCCATCAAACCCATCTTCTCCATCCCTCAGCTCAACTTCTAGCCTTACGTTTTCCATTTGCTCACATAACCCTAGTTTTTGTGCATCATTGCTTTAGTCCTCCTTGAACAAATCCAGCCATCTACATCTGTCCTCAACTCCATCCACCAAGTCCTGGACCACCTCCAACCCTTATCCTACCTCCATACCCACTCCTTCATCTTTCTCCATCCATCCATCCTCCAAAATCCCATTTCTGAACATCCTGTAGAAAAATTCCAGACATCCTGTAGAAAATCACAGACATCCTGTAGAACCCCTGCAGACTTCCTGTAGAAGCTCACGAATGAGGTTTCTTGATAGCCAAACTCTGTGAAACTCTCTGGAAGGGTGTTAGGGACCCCTTAGGCCCTCTCTGAACCTTCCCAACCTCATCCAAGCATTTCCTCTCGCCAATCCACCTCTGCACAGTCAAAACAGTCAAATCGCATGCATGATAATTCTAGCAACTTATTCAAAAATAAAAAAGATGTTTTTTTTTTTAAGATGTTACTGTAGAAGTAGCTTAGATACATGTATTTACCTTCCTAGAAGTCAATGACATTTCTTTTAGTAGCTTGCATCCTCTTTCTTTCATCGGTAGGGATAGCTGGTAAAGTTAGGGTTTGTTAGGGTTTACGGTTCCTTTCAGCTTTCCAGTTTCTTTTTGCAAATAGATCAACCTTCTTTAAGTTAGCTTTCATACATCAGTTAAAAAGCTTCTTCTCAGAGCTCATAGAAGTTGGCTTAAGCTCCTAGAGGACTTGTGCCAGCTGACCAAGTGACAGCTGCGGCAAGAGCTAGTACTTGTGCATACAACACCATCGCTTCCAAGTTTGTTACAAACTACTGGGTTGGTAAAAGTAAAGAAGGGAGTCCCAAGAGTTGCAGCATTATCACTGCAATACTGGAGCTCACCACTCTTTTTTGCGCCGTTGCCGGGGAAGCATCAAAGTATTTGTGATTGCTGCTTTTCTTCTATTTTCCTACTCTAACCTTCTGCTAAGTAGTTTATTTCAGTTCCATTCTACAATTTCATTTCTGCAAAAGTAAATTAGACATTTCCTGCTTTCATAGATTAGCCTTTCAATACCGCAATTTCAATTCTGCAAGCGTAGAATAGAATTTCAATTCTGTAAGCGTAGTATAGCATTTCATTCTCGGAATTTGATTTCAGCAAAATAGATTAGTCCTTTCCTTCTTTCATTTCAATTCCACATTTTCATTTCTGCAAGATAGATTTTAGTTAGTTGCAATTCCATCTGTTTCAGTTTTGTAGGTACAAGCAAAGAAAAAAGTAAAAACAACCAAAAATCCTTTCATGCCTCATAGGAACAGAGATAATACCGGAAAATTCCTACCCAACACCCCCACCACTTCACTGAGTCACCCTTCTCTCTTCTTTGGTGGCAGTGATCCAGAAGAACCTATAGGTGAACCTCTTGAGATATACGAAGATCCTATAACAGAAGAAGAGCAAGAAAACATTCCTTTTGAGACCATGGCTGACAACAGAAATGGTAGAGACAATGAAGAGAGAATAGAAGGTACCTTCCCCATCCGAGAGACCAACGAGGACATGAAAATGAAGAACATAAGTCCCTCAGCCTTACCTCATTTCCATGGATTTACCACTGAAGACCTTGATACATTCTTGTTTGAGTTTGTTGTCCTTTGTCAAACTTATGACTATACAGAAGATGAGAAAAAGTTGAAACTCTTTCCCTCTACCCTCAAGGATGTAGCATTACGTTGGTTCATGGGGTTACCTGGAAACAATATCACTACTTGGGCTCAGATGCAACAAGCCTTTAACAACAAATACCGGGATTACTGTAGGTCAAAGGAAACCAAGGGAGAAAGCTTTCGAATGACCATGGGAAATGATGAGTCTTTAGAAGACTATGAGGAAAGGTTCCAACTTAGCTATAAATGGGCCAGGTGCACACTTGACCCTGAATCTCTAAAGCTGGTTCTGCTCCGAGGAGTCCCTGAAGACCTTCTAGATACCCTTCACATGCTAGCTGGAGGAGACATTTACCAACTACCTTATGAGGACATAAAGACTGTGTTTATAAACCACTCTAGGGCAGCCCAGAAAAGAGGTAGGGGGAATCCACTTTCTGCTAGTACTACCTTCTCCAAGCATGAGTTTGCTAATCAGATGGAAGACCTCAAAAGTGAGATGAGACAGACCATTGCCATGCAACTTGATACTTTTCGAATCCAACAAAATAAAGTGGAAGATGAGAGGGCTTTGGCCATTTTTTGTCCCAGATGTACGAGGAAGCACCCTAAGAACGAGTGTCCATTGCACTTCGTAGAGGTATGTTTCGTTTGTGAGGAGAACCACCCCACAAACCAATGCCCAACCTTGCCCGGATTCAAAGCCATGTACTAGAGGACTGAGGCACCCACTGAACCTCTCTACTTCCTGAACCACAGGAGGTCGCATGGACCCAGACCTTACCAGCAGGGGATGCAAGGGACATCCCAAGCTTATTATAGGCCCAACCATATGCTCACATGCCTTCTTGGGGTCCCCCTGCTCATCCTTCCTGGTCTGCACCTCCTCCGTGGTCCTATCCACCTCAATACCATACTCAACCCACTGCTCATTCGTTTCACTCACATGTCCAGCCACAGCCGCAGTGGAATGCACCTAAACCGGGGGTGAGGCCCCAATAAAACTCTCCTCCCGCCATTCTGCCTCCACCACCGGCTCAACCACAACCATTACCTCCTACTCCTCCAAGACAACCCCAGATGCCTGCTCAATCGAACCCGAACCCCAACAACCGACAGGCCCAACAAGTATACACTGGGGAGACAACATGTCCTACCTATGCTGTGGAGATCCAGGAGATCAACCTACGATCCGGGAAGACCCTTCCAAATCTCCAACCTCCTCCCCCAGAGGACGAGGAAGAGAAACAGGAAAGTGAACCCAAAGCCGTTCCACCCTTTCCTAAGCGACTAACAGTAACCACGCAACCAAACCCAGAGGAGACTGAACTTCTGGGAGAACTGAAACAGTTGTGTGTGAAAATACCACTTCTGCAGGCCATCAAAGATGTACCGATATACAACAAATTGATTAAGGAGAAGTGTTTCAGGCACCCAGGCAGGTGAAAGAAAGATGCCTCGACTATCAATGTCATCGGACAACTGTCCGATCTAATGTTGGGGCAAGTAATCTGTCCAAAGTATTTGGACCCTGGGAGTCCTATAGTTGATGTGCACATTAATGGCACCATAATTCCCCATACCTTGATTGATCTAGGGGCTGCCATTAATGTGATGCCCAGGGACACCATGCTTAAAATCAACCTTCAGAATTCCTTAAGGAAGACCTCGACAGTCTTGCAGTTGGCAGATCACTCCACCATGACTCCCGAAGGGATTGTGGAAGATGTCTTGGTCTCTATTGACTCTTGGGAGTACTCTGTGGACTTCTTGGTCCTTCAGCCAAAGGCAAAGGTCACTGGATACCCCCTCATTTTGGGAAGGCCTTGGTTAGCCACTGCGGATGCTTACATCAGTTGCTGAGCTGGAAGCATGACCATCAAGAATGGGCCTATGTCCAAGAAGCTAGTCCTATATCCTCCTGCCCAACCTCTGCTAGAACATGACTTACCACTTTGGTTGTAAGAAGGAGATGAGTATGAGGTCTACTCTACACCATTGTGCATAGTAGAAACCACTAGGGGAGGTCCTCAAACCGAGGATGATTTGATTGAGACTTTGATTCAAAATCCACCTCCCAGTGCACTGTCCTTAGAGGAATTGGTGGAAGATACCCAAGCCAGCACCTTAGTGGACCTCTGTGTGACTGATCCAACCTCTCCCAGAGTTAAGAATGTGGAGTTTGGTCCCGAAAGAACTTTAAAGATCAGCTCCTCCCTATCTCCTTCCCAGGAGAAGGAGTTGTGTAGCTTACTGAACAATCATTTAGATGCTTTCGCTTGGAGCTATAAGGAGATGAAAGGAGTCCATCCTTCGGTCTGTACCCATCACATCTACATTAAAGAAGATTGTAAACCAGTCAGGAAGCCTCAGAGGAGAATGAATCCAGCCCTTAAAGACATTGTCAAAGAAGAATTTCAAAAATTATTGGATGCAGGATTCATCTACCCTATCTCCGATAGTGAGTGGGTCTCGCCTCTAGTGCTGGTGCCCAAAAAGAACGGGAAGTGGAGAATCTATGTAGATTATCGAGAACTTAACAAAGCCACCAAGAAAGACCATTTCCCTTGGCCTTTCATAGATCAGGTGTTGGATGGACTGGCAGGGAAGAAGTTCTTCTCTTTCCTAGATGGGTTCAGCGGGTATAACCAGATCCAAATCAGCTCGGAAGACCAAGATAAAACTACCTTCACCTGTCCTTGGGGTACCTTTGCCTACCGAGTCCTTCCCTTTGGGCTATGCAACACTCCTGCCACTTTCCAGAGAGCAGTATTGAGCATCTTTTCTGAGTTGGTCCATGATTCGGTAGAAATCTATATGGATGACTTTACTCCTTATGGGTCCAACTTCCAAGAAGAATTGACTAATTTGGGAAAAGTTCTAACCAAGTGCATTGAGATGAACTTGTCCCTCAGTCCTGAAAAATGTGAATTCCTGATGACTGAAGGGACCATGCTAGGTCATACCATTTCTCGGCAAGGATTACAGGTGGATCTTAATAAAATTGCTATCATCCAAAAGGTCCCACCTCCTCAAAGGTAAGAGATGTTCGAAGTTTCCTGGGCTTAGCAGGATATTATCGAAGATTCATTAAAGACTTCAGTAAGTTAGCCTCACCTTTGTTTGGACTCTTAGGGAAAGGTGTTGAGTTTAAATGGACTGACAACTGTCAAGGGTAACTGGATGAGTTGAAAGATAAGTTGGTGTCCACCCCGATCTTGAGAGGTCCAAACTGGGCCCTACCTTTCCACTTCGACACTGATGCCTCAAACAAAGCCATAGGGGCAGCCTTAGGACAAGTTGAGGAGAAACTCCCCTATGCCATATACTTTGTCAGCGAAAACCTGTCCAAGGCAGAAATAAACTATACTGTAACTGAGAAAGAGTTCCTGGCTGTAGTCCATTCCTTAAACAAGTTCAGACACTACATCACTGGTTATCAAACATTTGTACACACTGATCATGCTACGATTAGATATTTGATGAATAAGCCTGATGTCAATGCTCGTATCATTAGATGGTTACTTTTGTTGCAGCAATTTGATTTGACGATTGTTGACAAGCCAGGTAAGGAAAATGTTGTTGCTGACTTCTTGTCTAGATTGGACTTGCCTGCAGGTGAAGAGGGAACAGTGGATGACCAGATGCCCGATGAACATCTGTTTTTTATTTCAGTACTCTCTCCATGGTTTGCTGATATAGCAAATTACTTGGTCTCAGCACAGTTCCCTCCGCATCTATCCTCAAAGGAGAAGAGCAGAATTGCAAGGAAGAGTGCCCTGTTCACTTGGATCGGGGGCAACCTATTTAAACTTGGCCCAGATCAGATCTTGAGACGTTGTGTTAGGGAGGAGGAAGTCTTTGACATCCTCCTAACCTGTCATGATGGACCTTGTGGGGGCCACTTTGCATAAAAAAGGACTGCCTTCAAAATTCTACAGACAGGCTACTATTGGCCTACTCTTCATCAAGATGTCAGAAGATACATCAGCTAGTGTGACCGATGTCAAAGGATGGGGAAACCAACTCCAAGGGATGAAATGCCTCTCCAACCTCAAGTGACGTTCAAGTCATTTGAGAAGTGGGGCATGGATTTTTTGGGTCCTATCAACCCTCCTTCAAAGCAACGGTCTTACATCATTGTGTGCACCGACTATCTGACCAAGTGGGCAAAAACGAAGGCAATCAAAGCAGCAACAGAAGAAAAGGTGGCTGAGTTTCTGAGGGAAAATATCTTCTACAAGTATGGCTACCCAAGGGAGTTAGTCACAGATCAAGGAAGCCAGTTCACCTCCAATCGGATTGAAGATTTTCTCGCTCATCACAAGATCAAGCACAAGACTTCCACCCCCTATCATCCTCAAGCAAATGGGCAGGTAGAAGTCACTAATAGAGCATTGGAAGGGATTTTGACTAAGGTTGTGAGCAGCAGCAGAAAGGATTGGGCAAATCACCTGGTTGAGGCCAACTGGGCCTACAACACCACTTGGAAGACTACAACCGGTTTCACACCTTATGAGCTGGTCTACGGGAAGAAAGCTTTGTTGTCCATAGAGTTTGAGTACAATACATTAAGGGTGGCAGCTCAGCTGGACCTAGATCTCAGCCATGCTCAACGTGAAAGATTATTGCAGCTGAATGGATTAAATGAACAAAGAATGCAGGCCCTCCTCCACTCAGAAGTAGTTCAACTCCAGAGGAAGATATGGCATGATCGAAACTTTAATGAAAAGCAATTCCAGCCGGGAGCTTGGGCGCTACTGTATGACTCAAGATACAAGGATTTCAAAGGAAAGTTGAGGACAAGATGGTTAGGACCATATATAGTGGAGAAATGCAATGACAATGGTTCAGTCCTTATCAGGACCATTGATGAAGAAGCCATCCCCATGCTTGTCAATGGGCATCGATTGAAAATCTACAAGAAACATCTTTCAAGGCAGGAGTTCATTGAAACTGTGGAAAAATCAGTGCTGGTAGTAGAGCAGGGTTCTGCCTCTATTCCAGTGACACCTTGATCATCAAAAAAAAAAGGGGAATAAAAAGATCCCTGGGTGAAAACCTCGCTGAGGCGCCCAGGGCAGACAGTTAGGGTGAAAACCTCATGGAGGCGCCCCAGCTATCTCTCAGAAAATAAAAATGGAATAAAAAAGATCCTTGGGCGAAAACCTCTCTGAGGCGCCCAGGGCAGATAGTGGGGGTGAAAACCTCATGGGGGCGCCCCTGCTATCTCTGAAAAGGAAAAAAAGAAAAAAGAAAGAGAAAAAAACAGGTCTAATCTCTGGAATTATTGTAGGTTGCAGGGAATACAGTGCAGATAAAGAAGGTCGTGCAAAACAAGGACAAGGGTCCGTACCAAGCTACCAGACATCCTCACAGACACCCCCTCCATGGCCACTCACTTTTTCCAGGATTTGAACACATTCGGGTCGAGATTCAACCTCCTACAGGAAGTTTTGAGCTTTCTACAGGAAGTTTTGGGGCTTTCTACAGGAAGTTTCGGATTTCTACAGGAAACATCCTGTAGAGCCTTCGGGCAGGCCAAAGTCGATTCTGGAAAGGGATTTAAAGCTTGAAGTCTGTTGATGAGACTTGCAGCCACTCCTCTCCTCCATCCATCACTGGTTTCATCACTTTCCACCGCCATTACAACAATCTGGTCCTGTATTCCTGCACAGTCATGCAAAGAGTCCTGTTTTCCTCAGATTGCAATTTTTTTCAAGGGACAAATCAAGTACATGAAGGCTCGCACACTCTACCTGTTAAAGCTTCATCAAGACCCTTAAATTGTGAATACAACCTTGCTCGTTTCATCATGCATCCCAGGAGGAGAAACAGCTACATGATGTCCTACAGGAATCCTGTAGCAGCTGATCCGCCTGGAGTACACACTATGGAGTCAATAGCAGTTGAAATCAACGCAGGAGGCATGTAAGCAGCTCTGCTTGAACGTGAACACCTCCTTGACAACTAAGAAAATACAGAGCCGTGCATGCAACGTTCACCACTAGAGGATCGGGTCCCGAAGCCTTGCATGCAGCATCAACCAATGAACGAAGGAATGCCAGCGCCTGTGCACGAAGCAGCAGTGAGCAAGGCCATCGTTCCATGTTCAGAAACCTGCAGAGCACGTCCGCGGCCACACAGGTAAGTGTCTAACCTTATTTTGTCAAATTGAATAGACTATACTATGAAAATTGCATGTTTGTGAATGGTGCGGATTGAACAAATTTGGTGGCCAGTAGTCAGTCGAATGGCCTCGTGGGATCCGAACGAGCTTGGTTACGCTCGAATCTACCAAAGGGATGTGGAGCTGACATGTGGGAAGTGTCCAGTCGAGGAAAATCAGCGGATTTGCAGTGAAATTGGCGGATGGGCAGTGATGACGGCAGGTAATGGCAAAGATAGAAAAATGGCGGTCAGAGACACGCTGGAGAGTGATGGTCGTGACATTGGCTAACGGATCGGCCTGGACACCTCACCCCGCACCATGAATTGCGTCGTAATTCAAAATCCTTCAGCCATAACACTCACATTAACCACTGTCATTTACTATTGCAACCGGTTTTCAGCAACGTACGCATCCTCCTCCTCTGGAATTCGTTAGCCCGACCTTCTCAGCCGTTTCAAACTCCTCCCGCGTCCCAGGCTTGCTCAAAAGCACCGTGACATCCTCCATAAGCCGGCAAAGCTCTCTACAGGAAGGATCTCTACAGGAAGCACAACATAGCCTCTCGGAGCAGAGAAACTCGGATCTTCTGCGTCGGAATTGGAGTTTCGAAGAGAGGTAGGCTCGAAAAACGCCATACCCATGCATGACATTTCGAAAGGTGGTAAATTACACTGTTTGGAATAGGAGAATTACAACAAGTCTGCCTGTGGGTCAAGAATGGTGGTTTTCATGTGTGATACACGGAGTTTTTTTTCAGTTGGTTCTGTGTTACCTTATCCTCCACGGTTCCTGTTAACAAATTCCTCCTGTAGAAACGATAACCCTCTGTAAGGGATGACCTGTGCATAAAAAATGTGACTTGTATGTGATTGGTGTGCTAATTAAGCTCTGCACTCTATCTCTGAGAGCCTAATTTCCTTTTGACAGTCGAGTTTTGGGGCAGCAGCATCATGATAACTAGGGAATTGGTGAAAGAGGAGATACAAACATCTGAGAAACCCTTTCCTGAGAATCAAAGGAGGAAACCATACACAGAATTCCCCTTCTGATCAGAACGCAAGCCTAAACAGAGCATTTTCACCATGCTAGGAGGGTTTATCAGAAAGGAACCCTCAGATTCTAGGAAATTGCGAGAAAACCCCAAGGTGGTAGACCTATTTACCCGTGCCAATTGGATGACCTTCTGTGATAGAATTCAAGGTCATGATGATGAGGTAACATAAGAGTTATTAATGTCTCTTCAGCACAAACCCAAGATACTAGCCACTGTAAATTTCCGAGGATTGACCTTAAAACTCACCCCACAACTCATTAGTTGGGTCACTGATTTGCCATTGGGGGTACCCTGGAGTAAAGAGGAGAGGGCATTGGGCCAAAAAGCCAAAAAGGCATTCTTCCTACTAGAAGAAAAATTTTCAGAGGATAAAAATGGGGTCCGGAGAGCTAGCCTACATCCATTTTGGAGCGAGGTCAGCCTTCATATCATGAAATACATTACCTGTGAGGGGCGGTTCAGTATTGTATATGGTTATCACTTTCGATTGCTCACTGAACTCAGGCATAAGATGGATTTACCCATAGAAAAAAAGTTAAGCATCCCATATTTCCTCCTACAATCATTGATGGAGTGTGGCACAAAAATGAAGGAAGGGACACCGGACCAGATGGCTCATCATGGGCTTATCAAGCTTCTAGTAGAAGATGCCCTCCATACCTATACTGTCCCTCTATCCTGGGAGATTTTCCGCAATATGTCCAAGAATGATGATATCCGGATTTTGGCCGAGGAACTCACTTCATCCAGCAGTGAGGAAAGGGAGCACATTGGGGCAGAAGAGAAAGCCAAGGGTAAGGAACCCTAGGACAGACCACCACAGAAAAAGCAAAAAGAGAAACAAGAGAAGGGCCAAGCTGCTGAGCCCAAAACTGTAGGTGGAATAAAGGCACAAACGCCAAGGGAGAAACGGTTGCAAATCAGGGCAAAAAGGACTGGAAAAGCCCAAGCAAGTGAGGGAACATCCAAGGCAACCATAGCAAAATTGAAGGAGAAGGCACCCCCATCCAAGCAGGCCAAAACAAAAAAAAACCGTTTCTACAGGAAGATGGAAAACAATCAGCACATGACTTTCTACAGGAAGTCTGGAGACAGAGCAACAGAGGGAAAAATCCCCAAAATTTTTAGCTAGGGAGGTAGCAGCTGTGCTGGCCACCCTAAGCACATCTCCCAACCAGAAGGGAAAGTGAAAGAGGGAGCCTCCCCCGTATTTTAAGGCAAGAAGGAGTGTGAGGATTAAGACTGGCAGACCCCAGCCACCCTCAAAAGAACCAATCACAATTGTAGACACCCCTACCACACAAAAGGAGAGGTCCCCCTCCAAGGCATCCATCACTTATGAACAGGGAAGCCCGAAGACATCCACCTGGAAAGAGAGAATGAAGATGTTGGACACAAAGGCCTCTCTACAAGATGCTGATACTATTCTATAGGAAACACTAGCTAGGCTGAAGGAGACCGAAGCAATGGAAGGTGAGGCAGCTAAATCACCACAGGAGGAAGAAAAGGTGGAGAACATTGTGGAACCTAGCCCTCAGCCCAACTTGGGATCCTACTATAACTTCTTGGAGGCCGAAAAGATCATTCCTCAAAAATTCACAGTGCCACTTTTCCTTGCACTAGAAGAAGAGAGAGTGAGGACCCACACTTGGATGAAAATCGCTAAGTCCAAGGGTGTGGCGGATATAGTGTTAATATTCCAACACATAGGAAATAGTTAAGTACAACTTGGTCTAGTATAGAGTTAGGTAAAGTGTGTTTCTTTACTATGTACATTTTGTAACTTACAATCCGACGGTCACGATATGTAGTGATCCGACGGTTCATTCTCTCCTTGGTATTACCGAAACTTGATCCGTGACTTAACACCCGATTGGTCCATGATCTCTATTTAAAGAGCATGGAGGGTCATTTGTAGCGTAATCCGTCTATGAGAGAAGCATATGTAAATATTCATTCTTTTATTAATAAATTGCCTGAATTGGTCATGTTGGCTCAGGCCGTGGACTGTTTCCCTCTTTGAGGGTTTTAACCACGTCAAAATACTGGTGTATTGATCTGTGATCTGTTTGTGAGCGGTGTCCTTTGGTTTTCTGTCTGAGGAACTTACCCTGTAAATTCCTACATGGTATCAGAGCTATTTGAGGGCCGCGTCCGTTGGTGATCCAAATCTGAAGCCGGTAGAACTACATCTGGTGCCGTTTCCTAGATCTACTGTTTCTGACTGCTTTCAGGCCGAGAGGACTGCTCTGTTGTGTTGGGAGCATCTGTTCCAGTGAGGAACCCCTTTCGTTTCACGCGAAAAGGTTTCCGGTAGCCCTAGCTGCGTCATTTTTAAGATCTGGAGGTATACAATGTTTATTTGCAGTTTACAGTTATTTTCTCTCTGTTTATTTCGGTTTCGGTTTATTTAGCTTTTCTTATTACCGGATCTATACCTTTCATTTCTGCGTATGCTCTTTGCCCTGCGACTCTGTGCGATCTGGGCAAATCAGAAACAGAAAGGAAGGATTTTTCTCATGCGTATGCTCTTTTCCGTTGCGCCTTAGTGTGATCTCGAAAAATCAGAAACATTGAGGAAAATATTTAGTTTCTGGCTAAAGCTAACTTCGAGCCGTGAGGTTCGTTTTTTTTTGTATGTCCGTGTTGGGTTTTGTGTTTTTTGTTTTGTAGGAAAAAAGAGCTTTCTCAAAAAGCCATAACTTCTTCATCCGGAAGCCGTTTTCAGAACCATTTTTTTTGAAACAGCCTAATTTTTCGAGATCTTTCCATTGGTACACTTAGTTTCAGCATCTACAGGTTCAGTTTCTATTAAAAATGGAAATTCCATGCCAATTCATTCTTGATAGCACTAACTACTTCCAATGGTGGTCCTACATTGTGGATTTACTTAGAAGTAAAGGTCTTTACGAAATAGCCACAGGCCAAGAGACCAAACCGAAAGATGAAGATAAGGCAGCTAAATGGGAAAATAGGCAAGACCAATCACGTGGGTTGATAGGGATGTCTATTTCTCCAGATCTTAGATTCCATATTGCAGAACTTGATACTCCTGATGAAGCACTGCAACAAATTACTAAAGTCTTTGGAATTAAAAATGAACTTAAAGCCCATCAACTTGAAAATGAATTGCTTACATTGGACCCCAATAATTTTTCTTGCATTGAAGATTTTTTGTCCAAGTTCAAGACCCTTACACTTCTCTTGGAAGGTGTTAAGGTTAAGAAAGAAGATAGTAGCCTTATCTACTCCATTCTTACTAAGTTGGGACCAGCCTATTCTGTGTTTGTTTCCACCTTCCATTCTACAAGAGAAGCCTTCATTTCTCAAGGACAAACCTACAAGTCCCCTTCCTTTGATTCCTTTTGTGATTCTTTAATAAGAGACCAAGAAAAATTCTTACACCTTGGTCTTCTTCATCTTGGAAACTCTTCTAAGAAAGCGTTAGCCACCCAGCAGTAACCAAACCCAAAGAATTCTAAGAAGTTGTATCCTAAAAAGAATGGTCCTAAACCAAACAAGAGTCCTAAGCAATTTCAGCCTCAAAATGAAAAATCATTTCAACAAAATGATAAGGCAAATAAAAACAAAGGGAAGAAGACTGATAGACATTGCAACTTTTGTAATCGAGATGGCCACTTAGAATCCAAATTCTTTAAGAAGATGGAAGCCTTGGAAGCAGCAATGAAGAAACATAACATCCATTTGGAGCAATCTTCAACTTCAACTTCATCTTCAGGAATGGCACTTTCTGCATGTGGTTGTCAAGCATCTCGGTCTGGCTATGCACTAAATGTATCTTCTTCTTCTCATTCTCATGAGTGGCTCATTGATTCTGGAGCTTCTTATCACATGGCCAAAAACAAAGCCATGTTTTCTTCTTTAAATGATTGTAAAACCAAAAATATATATGTTGGTGATGATAGATCTCTTAGTGTTGTAGGGACTGGAACTGTTCATCTAGACAATGGTCAGTTTAATGATGTATTATGTGTTCCAACCTTATCCTGCAACCTTCTATCTGTATATCAGATAACCCATTCAGGTGAAGGTAAAATCGTTTAATTTTCACCGCACGATGTTGTAATTAAGGACCTAAGAGATCCTAGACAGATTTTAGCTACTGGCATTGCTGATGATTCTACAAGGTTGTATAAGTTTCACAACTTTGGGTCATCAAATCTTCCCTCAGTATTTGTTGCTCATAATGATGAAGTGAGCAAACTTTGGCATGAGCGATTTGGTCACTTAAACTATCGCTCTCTTCATAATCTATGTAAAGAAAATATGGTGAAAGGTCTTCCAATGGTATCTTGCAGAGATGGTGTTTGTTCCGGATGTGTACTCAGAAAACATCATCGGGACAATTTTGAAAGACGTGCCTATTGGCACGCTTCAACCCCTTTACAGCTCGTGCATAGTGATTTATGTGGTCCACTTCCAGTTGCTTCATTCTCTGGCTACAATTATTTCTTGACTTTCATTGATGATTTCTCCAGACGCACTTGGGTATACTTCTTAAAACTCAAGAGTGAAGTATTTAACATGTTCTTGGCCTTTAAGGCCTTTGTTGAAAAACAATATGGACATCAAATTCTTAAGCTAAGATCTGATAATGGCGGAGAATATGTTAAAAACACATTCATCAACTTTTGCACTGAGAGTGGAATTCAAATGCAACATACTGTTCCATATACTCCACAACAAAATGGTGTAGCTGAAAGGAAGAATCACACCTTAAAGGAAATGGCTAATTGTATGCTTCAATCTAAAGGACTTAGTCTTAATTATTGGGCAGAAGCAATTAACTGTGCAAATTACATAATAAATCGCACTCCTACTAAGGTTTTAAAGAATATCACTCCAGAAGAAGCATGGAGCTCAAACAAACCAGATGTAAGTCACTTTCGTGTTTTTGGAAGTGAAGCATGGGCCCATATTCCAGATGAGAAACATAAAGCTTTAGAACCAAAGAGTGAAAAATGTATTTTTGTCGAATATTCTGAAGATGTCAAAGGATATAGACTTATTCCACTTAAGTCCAAAAATGTTATCATTAGAAGAGATGTAAAGTTTGATGAAAATATATCGGCCTGCGAGCCTAGTTCGGCGGATGTGCCACCTCTCCCTATCTCTTCTACTTTTGAAAATATTTCTTCTTCAGATGATGAAAGTGAGGATGAAAATCCTCCCCCACCTTCTCAGGATCCTCCTTCAGCTCCTTAGCTTCCAAAATGGGTCCGTGCTACTCGGGATGCAGCAGGTGATCTTGCCGGTGATCCTACAGATCAGCGACGTACATGTTCTCAGTTCGAGAGAGCCTCTTATTTACTGGCTCAAGCTTCAGTGAATTATGATCCTGACACCTTTGCAGAAGCTTCAGGCCATCCAGATTGGGAAGCAGCTATGAATGAAGAATATCATTCATTATTGGCAAATGATACATGGGATCTTGTTCCTCTACCAAAGGGACGAAAACTTGTTAGATGCAAATGGGTTTACAGAACCAAGTATGGACCAAATGGGAAAGTTGATAAACATAAAGCTCGTCTTGTTGCTAAGGGTTTTTCACAAGTTGAAGGCATTGACTATACTGAAACCTTCTCCCCTGTTGCCAAAATGAACTCTATCCGCCTTGTTCTTTCCCTTGCTGCCTCTTTCAAATGGGAAGTCCATCAGATGGATGTTAAATATATATGGAACAACTTATTGGCTTTATACAAACAGACTCCAGCCTTGTATGTCGGCCTAAGAAATCCCTTTATGGTCTCAAGCAAGCTCCTTGAGCTTGGTATGCCAAAATGGATAACTTTCTTTTAGAATCTGGCTTCTATAGGTGTCATTCTGACAATACTGTCTACACCAAGAAAGTGGGCAAGTCTCTTATTATTCTTGTTCTTTATGTTGATGATCTTATCCTGATTGGTAGTGATCCCAACCTTATAAACCATGTGAAGTCTAGCCTTAAAGGGAAGTTTGAAATGACAGACTTAGGACACTTACATTATTTTCTCGGTCTTCAAGTCTTGCAATCCAAGGAAGGTATTTCCCTTTCTCAGTCCAAGTATGCCTGTGATATTCTACGCCACTTTCACATGGAAGACTGTAAGCCAGCCCCTTCTCCCTTTCAGTCTGGAGTCAAACTTTCAGTCACTTGTACTTCTCCTGAATTTGATGCTACCTTATAGCGTCAACTTGTAGGAAAAATTTTGTATCTAACCCATACTCGTCCTGACCTTTCCTTTGTTGTTGGCCTTGTTGCTCGGTTTATGCAAAACCCACGTGAAAGTCATTGGAAAGCAGCTAAAAGAATACTTTGTTATGTTCGAGGTACAGTTCAGTTTGGGATTCATTACAGTGCCGAAGCATCTCCTCTATTGGTTGGTTTCACTGATTCTGATTGGGCTGGTGACCCTGATGATCAGAAGTCTACTGTAGGTTATGTGTTCACTCTTGGTTCAGGACCTATTACATGGGCTTGCAAGAAACAAGGTGCCATTTCTCTTTCTTCAGCAGAAGCAGAATATAGTGGTGACGTAGAAGCTAGTAAGGAAGCCTTGTGGCTTCGTCAGATCCTGTCAGAGTTTGGCTTTCAGTAGCAGTATCCGACTACACTTTGGTGTGATAATCAAAGTGCCATTCAACTATGCAAAGATCCAGTCCAACATCAGCGCAGAAAACACATTGAACTACACATGCACTTCATTAGAAATCTCATTCATGACCATGTTCTTGAAGTGCAATATTGTTCAACAGATGATCAAGTTGCAGACATCTTTACAAAGGCTCTCACAGAGGCGAAGTTCACTAAACTTCGATTTATGGTTGGAGTTCAGGAAGTTGTCACTAAGGGGGGATAGGCTCTAATGCCTCCTTCCTTCTCCTATTGTGTCATATTTGTAAATCCTTCAATCCTATCCCAAGTTGTTCTTAAGGGGGGTGTTAGGATACTCCGACACATAGGAAATAGTTAAGTACAACTTGGTCTAGTATAGAGTTAGGTAAAGCGTGTTTCTTTACTATGTACATTTTGTAACTTACAATCCAATGGTCACGATATGTAGTGATTTGACGGTTCATTCTCTCCTCGGTATTACCGACACTTGATCCGTGGCTTAACACCCGATTGGTCCATGATCTCTATTTAAAGAGCATGGAGGGTCATTTGTAGCGTAATCCATCTATGAGAGAAGCATATGTAAATTTTCATTCTTTTATTAATAAATTGCCTGAAGTGGTCGCGTTGGCTCAGGCCGTGGACTGTTTCCCTCTTTGAGGGTTTTAACCACGTCAAAATACTGGTGTATTGATCTGTGATCTGTTTGTGAGCGGTGTCCTTTGGTGTTCTATCTGAGGAACTTACCTGTAAATTCCTACATATAGGTCCTCTAGAGGAACAACTCAAAGAGGCAAGGAGGGAATTGGCTATGGTACGACATGTGGAGAGCAGCCAGCGGGTCAAGCTACAGGAAGAAAATGAGCTGCTTAGACAGCAACTACAATTACAGGGACAGAGGAAGGAAGACAGGCCTCATATCTTGGGAGAACAACAACAACAGGAGGAGCCCACAACAGCCAAAGATACCCCTGATGAACAGCAGAGAAAGGAAGGGATGCAGACTGAAATTGAGACACTGAATCGACAGCTACAGGAAAAAGAATTGGAGACACAGTCTCTGAAACAACAGGTACAAGAAAAGGAGGCCCAACTGGCCTGCATGGCCAGTTGGGCAATGGAAGCTATGCAATGTAGGCAGCTTGCCAAATCCTATGCCCTATACCTCAAGGATAAGTGGTTACAGTTTTAGATCAATACCTTGGCCCAAAGGGGCATCACCCCATTCCAAAATTATCATCAGTTTGCAGCTCTATGTGGCAGTAGTTCATCTGAGGATAGGGACAAATTATCAGAGTTCTACTTGCACAACTTCGCCCTTCCGAACATGAACGCATGGGATCCCAACACGGTGATAGGAGATGTCCAGCTTATGGCCATGGCCTCTTGGATGAGCCATGCGGAGAAGAGAGCAGCAGAGGTTTGTGGTATCATAGGCAGAGAGCTCAGTGAGCCACTCATGATCAGAGCAAAGTGGGATGACCCCTCAGCAGTGATAAGCGCCCACCAGCACTTGGCCAACAGTCCTCAGGATCTACCGGAATACATTGAGCAACAGGCTCAAGCCATTGCCCACTTTGAGGACATGAAGAGACTGTTGGGAGAAAACTACATACATGCCTGCACAAGGCGGTGGAACACACTGCCTCACAGCCTGAAGATAAAATAATACCACTCTCCCACCAGGATGAGGGAAGCCTTGGCAAGGGTACCTCTCTACAAACAGTTGATGTAGAATTTGCAGGCCAATTGGATTGGCCTAAAATTCAGTCCTCCTTTACTTTTGGGATTGCTAGAAGGAGTGAAGGAAGAGGAGGAAGGTAGACAATGGGAGGAAGTGGAAAGGAAGGCAGGATTCCATGACTGGGAAGAGGATATCATAGCATAGGCCTGGGACGTGAGGGAGGCGATCAAAGCCATAAAGGGTGATGAGCTGGACTAGTTGCTCAGAGGATGAGCAACCCATTTAGCAGGGGGGTGATGATGAGCCCCGAATTGGGTAACTTATTGGGCTCATTTTGCCTAATTGTCCTTGTTCAATCCTCCATTTTTCATAGATTATGCATGCTTTTATAGTATGTTTATGTTATTTGAACGAATAAGGGTGGTAACTCTACCAAGGAGGCTAATACATGGTCATTTTAGGTTTTTTGGACAAATTTTGGAGCAAAACCAAGCAATTATGACCCAAGTGACAGCCAAGCTTGAGGTGAGGATTCGTAGGGAGGTTGTCTGTGGCATTGAATGGCCCTTCCTCGAAATCTCCACCCTCAACTCCGAGCTCAACAGGCCACCAAAACGAGTTCTAAAGGCAGCCAAGCAGCTTTGGGAAGAGTGACTGTTTACTAGCAGTTGGAACAGCCGAGTCCCTTGAATTTAGGAGGCCTGCTAGACCCATCGTATTGTATAAATAAGAAGGCCTCAGCCTTCATAGTTTAATTTTGGAACTGTTGGTATTTGCACTATAGTGATGTCCTTTTTTAGCTCGTTTTTCTTAACTACTGTTGTACAACTTTCTTGAGATGATTATTTTTGAGTAATGAGAAGCAGCTTTACTTGGCATCAGATCTGAGTTCTTTATAGGAGCTTGCAGCTCTTGGGGTTGGGCCCAACCTGAGTGCTAAGGCATCCTTTATATATTGTTATTTGTTCTTTATGCATTTGCAAAATCATTTCTGTTAAGTAGATTAAATCTTGCTGATTAACTAGGTCACTGTTAATGGTTAGAAAGACTTTTGATGCTCAGATTTAGTTGATAGGTTGTTAACAGGGAAAAGCCTCAAAAAAGGGCCATCAAACATCTCTGATTTCACCTCTCCCTCAGTGGGATCAGGAGCTGGGATCAGGGTGACCTTGCTGCCCACAAAAACACTGATTTTGCTTTGCCATGCAATCACTAGTGTTTGATTTTCATTTGTAGAAGTTGGTTACAAGTTCAGACTTTTTCTTGCTTAGTTGCATGAGTTAGTATACATGGTTTCATTGCAGTTCAAACTTTTGTTCATTCTCTTTACTGACAGCTAGATCAGATTAGGTCAACGTGACTAGGTCTTTGATTTTACAAGTCTTCGTCGGTTCCGTTGGAAAAATGACTTGCAAAGCACCTATACCACTTCTCTACCTGCCCATACTCCATCAAACCCATCTGCTCCATCCCTCAGCTCAACTTCTAGCCTTACGTTTGCCATTTGCTCACATAACCCTAGTTTTTGTGCATCATTGCTTCAGTCCTCCTTGAACAAATCCATCCATCTACATCTGTCCTCAACTCCATCCACCAAGTCCTAGACCACCTCCAACCCTTATCCTACCTCCATACCCACTCCTTCATCTTTCTCCATCCATCCATCCTCCAAAATCCCATTTCTAAACATCCTGTAGAAAAATTCCAAATATCCTATAGAAAATCACAGACATCCTGTAGAACCCTTGCAGACTTCCTGTAGAAGCTCACGAATGAGGTTTCTTGATAGCCAAACTCTGTGAAACTCTCTGGAAGGGTGTTAGGGACCCCTTAGGCCCTCTCTGAACCTTCCCGACCTCATTCAAGCATTTCCTCTCGCCAATCCACCTCTGCACAGTCAAAACAGTCAAATCAGTCAAATCGCATGCATGATAATTCTGGCAACTTATTCAAAAATACAAAAAGATGTTTTTTTTCAGATGTTACTGTAGAAGTAGCTTAGATACATGTATTTACCTTCCTAGAAGTTAATGGATTTTTTTTTTTTTTTTTTTTTTCAGTAGCTTGCATCCTCTTTCTTGCATCGGTAGGGATAGCTGGTAAAATTAGGGTTTTCTAGGGTTTACGGTTCCTTTCAACTTTCTAGTTTCTTTCTGCAAATAGATCAGCCTTCTTTAAGTTAGCTTTCGTCCATCAGTTAAAAAGCTTCTTCTCAGAGCTCATAGAAGTTGGCTTAAGCTCCTAGCGGACTTGTGCCAGCTGACCAAGTGACAGCTGCAGCAAGAGCTAGTACTTGTGCATACAGCATCGTCGCTTCCAAGTTTGTTACAAACTACCGGGTTGATAAAAGTAAAGAAGGGAGTCCCAGGAGTTGCAGCGTTATTGTTGCAATACTGGAGCTCACCAGATACTCCTACAACACTCAACAAACCAACGATGGAATGAGTTAACATCCTACAATGTGTATGGGAAGCCCCCACAAGGGAACCCATATTATTCCTTTGTCGATCCACCTCAAGCCAATGTTACGACCCCACACCCTCAACAATAAGCTAGGATTAATTTTTTTCAACCTTATCCCATGAAACCATAATAGGCTTTTGAGAAACTTAACACAACCAATCCTCCTTCCCAACAAAATAATGGGAAGAAAGAAAGGAAGGGTAAAGAAGAAGGAAACTAAGGATAGGGCAGCAATCCCTAGCAATAGAATTTGCAAGCTAGGAGCCACACCACTAGGGGAAACCAACAGCCAATTCCCAAATCTAATAACCCACCTAAGCAAAGTAAAAACAATGGAATCCACACTAGCTTCCCTTGCACATTATGTGGGGATTTTGGGCAACATACCCATCATTTCCCCCATATAGAAGAGTTCAAACACATGAAAGAAAGCATGGAAAACCATGGTTCAAACACCTTGCAAGGAGAATCCCCCCCCCCACAACAATATACGTCCTATAGGCTCCTTTCCCTAAAAAAAGTGACTGTCATCCATCATGGAACCCAATAGGAAGTAGGTTCATCTAGTCAATATCTAGTTCATTATGCCCAAGCATCACTAGGTTTCTAAAGTGATCCTTCGAATCAGGATATGTATATGAACTTTGTAGACATCCACTTGTAGAATTGTAATTTCCAATACAATATGCTTTCTTAGTCTAATCCAACTCCTTTAGATACCAATCCATTTACCACAAACATGTCTTTGATGATACGACAACCTAATAGTGACCCAACCCCACAATACCAAAGGAACCTCTGTGAGGTACCACTCATAACCATCATGCAAGGGAAACCCATAGTTATTGCATTGTATATGATTTGCCTCAATCCCCTGTTGCCATGCCTATGCTTGAAGTTTTTCAAACTTATCCATCTCACAGGAAAGCATTACTCTCAATATTAGGGGTAGTCGATCCCTTAGATCCTCGCCTCATCACATTCAACTTTGATTATTATGAACCTCCACTACCCTCGCTAGTTTTATTCCAAATTCCTATTACCATTCGCAATGTCACCATCCACCATTGCATCATTGATGAAGGTGCATCCAACACATATTTCATTAAATTTGGAATTTTTTTGATAAATGACATCAATAGAATTGAGGTTTTTGGTTATTTTGAAATTCTAGATTCATCATTTAATTCCAAATTTAATGAAATATGTGTTATCCACATGAATCATGTCCAAAACACATATGACAAAATTTTGATTTGCCCAAACTTATATCATCTTCCATCACCATAAGGACCTATGATAGGCGTCCTTCTCAATTGTTTCATCTCTTTTAAAACATTCATGTCAAACATGCAAGTAAGATGGTTCTCATTGACATTGAAACCATTAGCACCCCGCTCAATTACAATATTATGTTTCGTTGAAGTTATATGTGTGCAATGGAAGTAGTGGTGTCTTCAATCTTTCACACCATGAGCTTACTTTACAATGGAAAGATCATCACCATTGACCAATTGAATCATTATGAGCCATGACCTTTACCTGCAACTGATAATTTCCTACCCCTTGCTAGGTCCCAATGTAAGGCAACCTCCTTTACTAACATTGGTCCTAGAATCTTCAATGACTCTTCCCTTCTTGGTACTTACCCAAGAAACCTACCTTTCGTATCTTCCTCTAAGCCAACTCCAATCTGCATAATCTCAACCACTCCAGAGGACCCATCGACATCCACACCAAGTTCTAATCAGTCTCATATATAGGTCAACCCATGGTAGCCCATACTATTCCACATCCTTTTACTCAAATTCCTTTCTTCTACCCACTCCCTGGAACCTTAGCATATCAAGTCATTACTACTCTCACTCTCCCAAATACGGTTTTGGTTATCCCTATATGGTATCTTGAACTTACCACTGTGGTTCTTATGCAAATAGTGATGCCAACTCACTATACACAATCAATTCCCCCCCCCCCCAAACCAACCACATCCCAACAAAATTTAGTAGTACCATTTGGGGAACTATGACAAACACAAAGGGAACCAAGAAACCTACTAAAGGCAAGAAAATGAAGAAAGAGGAAGACAAGATTGTGACCACCCCACAGATCCTCCCTCCTTATGCATTATGCAATATGAAATTAGGTCATCTTACTAATCAATGCCCTACTCTCCTCGAATTACAGAATTTTCTCCATAACATTGCAAATGTTTCCTTTGTTGCCAACTCCACCCTCCAAGCAAACCTTTGCAAGATCATCCCCTCATGTGTCCAATAAAAACCTGTGCACTAACCATCTGTTTTCCATCGCCTTTAATCATGGCCATTACACTCATCATTGTCCTGATCTCCCATGATTCCATGAAACATTGGCTACAGTCAGCTAAAAACTCTTTCAACTCAACATGAACCAACTCCTAAAACTAACTTGAATATCCTTTTAGATGTGTCCACTATTTACTATGTATCCACATCAATGAATGCATAGAATAGTTTCCCATGTGCATTATGTGGGCAAGAGGATCATCTCACCTACCTTTTCTCATTGATTATCCAACATCACATCCAACGCATGGCCAAGATCCAATGTATGTTCGCTCTTCAACAACTTTCGGCATATTTACGACAATACATGAGCATTGCACCCATCACCCGGGGCTCACCTCACTTATTTCTTGTTGAAAGAGGAGTTTCTCTTACCTCTATCGCTAGTCCTTTCATTGAAAAACAAGAAAAAATACCTCTTGCTCCACCCATGTCGCCTGTTGGTCTGCAACAAGAAATTCCCCCACCTCCCATGACTCATGACTCTCATAATTGTGTGCACATTTTCTATATTTCTTTGTTTGTTGGGATGATATCACCTACTATCTTCTCATCATATTTTGGTGTTGAGACTAACACTTTTTCTAAGGAGTCGATGCCATATCCTTCATACCCACAAACTCACTCTATTTGTTTTATTCCCACTACTATCGGCCCAACAACATATAACACTACCACACACTTGTGATGTTATCAAAGCTTCCTAGCCAATTCATGCCTTCTCAAAATCCACTCTGCCTACATCTCACCTTTTTCATTAGATGAGGATATACTTGAGGCCATGATAGCACTCAATTACCCTAAGACACAATGCATCAATAGTCATATTTTTCTCCCACAAGAGGCATTTCAACCTACACAACCCATCAAATTTTTTTGTGGCTGAGATCAAAGTTTGTATTCCCCCTAGTCATGTTGATTGGTTCAAAAAGTTAATCCCTACATCTGATGCATTCAAAGAAGGTTGCATGTCTAGTATCTCCCCAACTATCAAGGTGGACATTTCCATGAAACTTGACATTGTTGAAGAAATCTTCCTTGGGGCATCCCTACCCTAAAGGAGATACTTTCCTACAAGTCTCTCTTTTAGGAATTCCATGATATCTTCGCCTGGTCCTACGCAGAGATGCCTAACCTCGATCCTAGCATTGTTGAACATCACATAGACACATTGCCTAATGGCATACTAATTTGACAAAAGCAAAGACCACTGCACCCTTCTAAGGCAATGGCCATTAATTCCAAAATCAACAAGTTTCACAAAGTTGACTTCATTTATCCCATTGCTTATACCTCTTTGATCTCTAATCCACATTTCATGTGATGAAAAAGTAGAGTACGATTCACATATGTATTGACTTTATAAATTTGAATCAAGCATGTCCTAAAGACAACTTTCCAACTCCATTCATCAACCAAGTCATCAATGCTTACATCAAACACGAGGCCCTCTCCTTCGTGGACAATATTTTGGGTTATAATCAATTACAAATTCACCATGCTAATCAATACAAGACCTTATTACACCTCCTTAGGAAATGTACATGAATTTATTTTCACTTCATCATTTGATCTATTTAAATTATGCTCTTATTCATAATATTCATAAACACTCTAATGCTTATTTAAATTCATATAATCTTTAAATCTTGAAATTGAATGCCATATTTGTTATTAATAAGTTAGGTGCTTTAGGAATTTTTCCTACACACGTTCTAAATTAATTATGACATAAAAGCATTTTTATGATATTTTAAACTCCCTTTCTATGCTAAGTAAATCTAAAATTAACATGTTATAATAATTATAAAAAAAATAAGTTTTTAACTAGAAATATAATATTAAAGAATACCAAAGTAAAATTAACTAGAAATATTTGAGTAGAGTTAATGATTTAAAACATATTTCCTTTAAAAGATTGCACGTTAAAATTCAAAGAAAATATCATATGTACATCTGCGTATACTTTAACCACAAAAGGTCTTAAATTACTCTTATTTATATGATCTAAATAAAATTTAATTCATATCTACTCACAAAATTGATCTTCACAATTAGGATATTGAATTTTTGGAATATATTTACTCTCATCATCCATTCAAATTAAGAAAAAACAAACTCATATAACACAATTTTAAGAACTACTATGAGTTCAAAATTATATATATATATATTGGACGTTTTACATTCAAGTAGACGTGTAATTTTTTTTGGAGTTTTTTTTAGTGTGATTTTTTGGAAGCTTTTTTAGTGGGTTTTTCGGGTCTAATTTCTCTAAAATCCAGCAAGAATTTATTGAAATCACCTCAAATTCTTCCGCGGGATTCCAGCACCGGAAAGTCCAAAAAGTCGCACTAAAGACAACTCCATTCCTTCCCTGTGGGGTTCACAATTGTCTCTTTCAAAATACAAATAAAATATTCATTAAATAAAAAATAATATTGGCTATAGTTAAAAAACAAATATATATATATATATATATAGATAGATAGATAGATAGATAGATAGATAGATAGATAGATAGATAGATTAGTTTTAATTAAAACAAAATCCCAAGCCTTTCAATTATGTTCAAAATCCAAAACAAATGTATATTTTTCGGTCGATTTTGTTAGAAATCTAGTAAAGATTTGTTGAAATTGCAAGCTATGTAGTCCACACTATCTTAGTGCCCAAGAAAATTTCACAGCACGGAACCATTTATATATTAGAAAAATACAATTTGAACAATGAAAAATTACAATATTTAAAAAGAATTAGATTGCTTACCATGAATTATATATATATACACATTAAGCTTGAATCTCTCAAACTAAGAGGAATCAAATTCCATAGGTATAAGTCTTTCTTCAAGGTTTACATTTTAAAAAAGTTTAAGCATTAATAAATTTGATCTATTTTGAACTTAATAGATTAGGGATTAAAATAAATCTTAAGCTTGAATCTCTCAAACTAAAAAAATAGCAAATCCCTTAGAGTTTAAATCTTTCTTCAAATTTTGTATTTTAAAAATATTTGCCCGTAAATTATCCAAAATTAAAATAATTTTATACTGATTCTTAAACAATAACTTGTAAATATTTTCATTTAATTAATTAAAGCTAAAACATTTATTAACTTTTTTTCTTTTTCTTGGCAATTTTATGTATCCAATGAACATCAGCAAAACCAACTATTAACTTTGATTATGGGTAAATACATAATATTTGCAATTGAGATAACCTCAAGTTCAATATATGTTACCAGAAATGACTTTATCTTTCTATTGTTGCTCTCACTTAACCCTTACTCCACCCTTACTCCAGGGAAAAGATAGGATTCCAACCAGATATCTAGAATCATCCTCCAAATAAACATGCATTATATGGCACTGTAAAGTCATACCTTGCAGAGAGTAACGCTGTGCAGCGCACAAGTCTGGGACTATTGTTACTTCATTTGCTAATACAGAGTATAGGATAGAAATAGAATATTGTTGTATTTCAAAAATTTCAATTTAATAAGGTTATATGATGAAAAGACTTAATTGAGTGGGGTAATTAAGGAAAAAGCTAACATTTTAATAGCACAGTTGAGGACAGGATTTCACCCTTTTAGATGTGAAACAGGTAGGTAGATAACCACCCAAGAAAAGTGGGAAGAAAAAAGTTGTATTTTTTTATAGGAAAGGTGCGGTTGAAATCTAATGGCACTTCATCATGGGATGTCTGGCTTATGAGGACATTCATCATCAGTTGGCACTTCATATGTCTGGCTTATGAGGATATTCATCATCAGTTTGAAAACAATCTGAAAGTGGACAGTTTGAACAAGCTGTTTGAGGAAGCAAAGCTTTACAAAACTACAAACTTTTTGATTAAAATTTATGGCAAAAAGGCTGTTTTAGAGAGAAACTTGAAAATGTGATGTTTTGTTTGATTTAGAGCTCCAGCCTCTATGTCCCTCAGACCTCTTGATCTTGTGTACATTATTAAAATTCCTTCTATTCAATTAAATCACAAGCGAAAGATCAGCAGTCTCTCTCAAATGAAGTTTGCTTCATTATTCAAATAGATTCTAGTTGATACCCAAACAGTACCAATGGCCACAATCAACAAGTGCAGCTCCACATCTAGAGGGTGGCATGTTATACATGTGAGGAGATTTTCCAAGGCTTGTGCCAAATGCGGTTGGCACAGCTCACCAAATACAGCACATTAAGTTGACACCCCTTTCTATTGATGATAAGGTTTTCTGAGAACAAGATGAGAACATGTGGCGGTTAGCACTGGGCAAACATCGGTGTCACTGGCACTTACATCCAGAGAACAAGTTGGCCAACAATTGAACTTTTGTTGCTCACATAGAGCTAGAGAAACCATCCACCGTGTACCAAGTTACCCTAATAGTTAGTAAGTACAGCTTTGACTGACAATGTATTGACCTGGTCACTATTAAGGAGGCATCCAAAGGGAAAGCAGGTCTGGGACTGTGGTTTCTTACAGAAGTGTTCAATTTCATGCAATTGCAGGCTTCTGTAAAGATTGCTGCAGATTTCAAAGAAAGCCATTGCAGGGGTAAGGGTAAGGAAACTAGGCTATGGGCTTTGGAGATATACATCACGGATAAACTTCCTTGCGTGGTGGAAGAAATAGGTATGTGGTTGTGCTGACAGTATTCACTGGTAGGAGCACCTTGTAGATGATCACTGTTTGAATCCCATTCAAATCCACTGACGTCTTCCAATTACACTTCTAGTTTGTGTGCTTCACTACTCAAACATTTTATTTTATAAAACCTCCAATTTTTGGGTCTGGAACTTGCCATGGTAACCTCAAATAAGTCGCAGGGAATGCGCCGAGAATCCAACGGGGTTTACCTGTGGTAAATTTCCAATTGATCTGTAAATTCACTATTCATTATATTTGTTGTAGTTGGTTTTATAAGAATAGCTCAATTGAAACTCCAACAAAGGTAAATTGACATGTATATCTAAGAGGTGGTTTTGGACAATTTTTGAAAAAAAAACAGATGCTGCCGCAGTAGCTTTGGCCTTTCAACAGGTTACTCTGCCCAACATTCGGCACTGTATCAGGGTCATAGAGGATGATGTTAAGATAGAGGGGGCGTATAGAGAAGATTTGGATGTGGATGAGCTGGTACAAGATTTCATCCCCACCTTGGCTCCAGCCACAGTTTTTTTTAACAATAAATCTTTACAGGCACACCAAAACTTTTGTGTTCATGTCGTGTTATCCAAGAAAATTGACAGGCAAGAAATTTGACAGAAACTGGAAATGCTGAAAACACAAAATCGTTTTTTGATAACTCTGTCTGGCTCTGACAAAAATGATGGTGTCCTCCCAGCTGAACTCCTGGGTTCTTCCAGGGATTCCCCAATTGTGTTTCATTTTACCACTGACATGGTTGAAGGGAGCAGTTGACCCTAATTGCAGGTTTCTGGCCATGAGTTCTCCTTTTGATTGTGTATATTATAATTTCATGTGCTGTTTAGACTTGATTTCTGACTTCACACAGCTATGTTGGACTAGACTTTTTTGATGGAAAGCCCACACAGTTTCATTTTTGGACATATCTTAACTCTTTACCATTATGTTAAATACTAACATGACCTGGTTTCTCTTTGAGCTGGCATTGTATAATCTCTGTTTCAATTGTAACTATATATTTTGCATTTATCCATTTATCCATTTAATAGAATAGAAGAACATACTATAATGTTTTGAAAAAAAATGCATATAGAATCCATTCAAAGAAAAAATGCAGATTTTATACAACCCGATTTCACAAAAAGATATATTGTATTACATATAATGGACGCATCCATGGCTAGAGGTCATTGAAGCACAAACTCCACCCAATATACAATTGAGTAATAATGCAAAAGATACAGCATAATTTCACTTAACTTTGTCCATTATTTTAATGGAGTCATACAATCATTAAATCCTCATTGAAGTAGCTTTTCCCACTCCTCGCCATAAGATAACCGCGAAATCTGTGCTTCACCAAAGCCATTAACCTTGAGGCTTGCAAATAGCCAGGCCCAAAATCACCCAAAATCACCATGCACCCAAAGTACAACACCAAAACACTATTGGGTACAAACCAAAAGTTTGAAATCTTTATTGTCAAGTTCAGCCATTGATCGGATTCAAACCTAATTTTTCTACTGTCCACAACGTAATCTCTTATCACCCTTCTAGAGCAAAGACGTTACATCGGCTGTCCACGGCATACTCTCGTGGTACCTTTCATTATTGTTCACAACATAATCTCTTATTGCCCTGGATAGCAAACACAGTACCTCTACTGTCCACAAGATAATCTCTTATTGTCCTTCTTGCTACCAGGGCACTTTACAGGCCATCCACACTAAAACAGGCAGTTAGTACATAGTTGATTCCAACTATTTCCTGTTACCAGCGTCACCCAGACTCAACCATTTAGTTCATTAGCAATCATAACTGTGATCTCTTCTTTTTAGTGTTCCAGGCATCCGATCCACAGTCCTGATCGCCAATAAGCACCAAGAGATTGCGTATTCAGGTGATTGTTGCGACTACAATACTATCGGGATCTGTTACTGCTTCACTTATCTCAAGCCGTGCAAAAGCAATATTAGATAGCCATCCCAGAGAACCAACCAACTTCACAGTCAGAAATTGATCTCTGTGCCAAATTTCCTTAGATACACCCATTTCAAAATACAAGATCTACAGAACAACGCCGTTCATGCTTCATAGTTCTCCACTGAATCCATATTTCGCTGCAGACTGCATCTGTTTGCAAAACTGTTAGGGTTATATCTTTATCAAACCCTCACAAGATGCTCAAATCTGTTAGGTTTATTTCCTTATCAAACCCACATCCAACTGCTCACAGCCTGATAAATTCCCACACCGGCCAGCACCGAAGATAAGTTTCTGAAAGAATAGTGTGTCTGTGGGTGGATAAAGACTGGATAAATTTAAAATATTGGCAAAGAATTCTTCATCCAGCTGTCTGGGACCGCGAGGGTGCTCTTTATCAGGGAAATCGAATCAAATCGGTACCTGTCATTCTCTTGGACTATCTCTAATCAACGTGAAGAAGTTATTGCAAATGAAAAGGAAATACCGCGGTAACGCGGAAATTTGTACGTTTGTACGTGTCCCTTGTGAATAGGGAAAGCCGCGGGAACGCTTACAGTTGGGTATTTTGTACCTGTGCTGCTTACGGATTAAAATAATAATTTTTATCAATTAAATAAATTATGAAGTGGGTCATGAATTTGAATATGAGAAGTTATTATTTTTACTTTTGACTTTCCCATTATAAAAATAATGATGTTATTTATTTATTTAATTAATTAAAGAAGTTCATTGTTGTGGGACACTCAGTACTCCATAGGAGCGCAGGGCTAGGGTTTTCTACCTCTTTTTTGTTTGTTTGGTGGTTTATAGCTTGATTTTTATATTATTGATGCAAAACATTACATAAAGTTGTGTAAACTAAAAATACCGATTTAGTTGTTTCAAATTATAAATGTCTTTCTTAATAAGTTTATTTGATATAACAAAGAAGTGACTAAACCCAAAGCTATGATGCAGAGAGTTACAAAAGTGTGCTTGCTTTGTTTAACAAAGCTAGGTAAACAATGACAAAATTGAAAGTTTAATTGAAACGTTACAAAGAGTGATAATTTACATGGGCCAATAAGGAAGTCATGGGTCCTGAGCAAGAAGCCATGAACCAAAGTCGTGAACCACATGCTTACCAACCATTGAAAAACCACGAGCCACTATGCAACTACAAGCCATGAACCATCGTCTAGGGAGAAGCCAAGAACCACATACCTTGCAGAAGTTCCCAATGACAGATTGTCAAAAGGCCACAAGCCAGAATTCATCGACGCATCCTCAGCCTCAAACCAAAGCCCATAAGGAGCGAAGCTCTAAGTCCCTGACCATGCAAAGCATTGCTTGAAACAATGTCCCAATTCACTTGTTGCACTTGACCGCCAACACAATGAATTATTCCACAAACACCTTGCTAGGAACCATGGTTGTTAGGACCTCAAGTTGGCGAGCGTTCATGACCGCCCACCAACACAGAGAGAGGCAAAAAAACGAAGGCAATTCGGGTATAGTGAAGGCATTCAACTAACGAGCATAGAGAGCGCGTTTAACCGAACTGAGTTGAGAGGCACACACCCGTGTTGCAAGTGTGTGACGGGCATGCGGCATAGCGGCGGGCACCCACCCAATGTGTGGAAGGTGTGTGTGACATGTATCAGTTGGGAAAGGCAAGTGACTAGGCGAGTGGCATAGCAAACACGGGCATGACGTGCGAACTGGGATAGGTGAGAAGCCAACATAACGTTCGGAAGTGGAGCGACCGGCCGAGGAAGTGAGTGACAGTGGGCAGGGTGCACCCGCAAGCAAGGGGCACTCGCTATGGTAAATTTTAGGGGCAAAATTTAAGGGGTTTTTCATTTTAGAGGTGCGAAATTTTTATAAAACACCCATTTCATATATTTAGCCCAACTTTTATTTAAAATATATATATATATATATATATATATATATATATATAGATAGATATATATATTCATTTTAACCCAAAAAAAAGGGCGGATAAACTATGAAAAGACTCATTTGACCTGATTCCCCTGGTTTGGGAGGTTATATTCCACTACAATCACCCAATTTTCTGCTTTGCAATGTTAAATTCATTTGCAATCGCCCATTTTTTGGTTTGGGATGTGGTTTGGGAGGTTGTATTTGGTCCCAATATAAAAATATAAATAAAGTGGAGGTATGGTAAATAAATAAAACCTCTTTTTATACTTATTCCAAAGATATGGTAAATAAATAAAAATATAAATAAACTAGAGGTATGGTAAATAAATAAAACCTCTTTTTATATTTAATCCATAACCGTCTTTTTATTTAAGAAGGCTCAAAAAAGAGATTTTATTTAAGTGAATCCTATGGGACAAATATCATATTTATAAAAGAAGTATGGTAATAAAAATATAAATAAATGAGAGGCATGGTAAATAAATAAAACATTTTTTTTTTATATTTACTCCATAAGTCACCTTACATTTACGAACACTCAAAAATGCTTTATATTTAGGTGAAGCCTATGGGCCAAATTATTATTAATACCATGAAAGAAAACATTATTAACCCTAATATTAGTATTAATAAAAATAAAGATGGCACATGGTATTGACCCATGATATTCACGTGGAATGTAGCATATTTAAAGGGGAGAATTAAACCAACATAGATCCATCTTTATTCTGGATCTACTAGGGGCCGAGAGGGATCAAATATCGTGATATGCAAACTAGCATAGAGTGAAAAAATATTTGATCCCTCTGGGGGCTTGGTAGATCATGAGTAAAAATTGATCTTATAATTTAATGTCACTTAGACATTTTAACTTGGTTAAAATAAAAAAATAAAATAAAAATCAATTATTAATTTTATTAATTTTTATAAATTACTAATAGTAGTTTTTAAGCTCTAGGTTTATGATAACCCATGGTATTGACCCATGGTAATACCATGGTATTCATGTGAGCATAGACTATTTAAAGGGGAAATTCTATCAGCTTAGATCCATCTTAATTTCGAGTCTACCAAGTGCTTAGAGGGACAAATAGATCTCATCCCTCTAAGAGTCGCAGATGTGGAGTTAAGATGGATATAGGTTGGTTTTATGATAATGAAGATATTAAATAAACTTGGGAAATTATATTGTAAAAACATCTTAAGGTGAATGGTTAAAGCTACATTTAGTCACTTCACAAAATTTAGTAAAAAATACCAATATCTCCATTAATATTGATTTTTCTGATTTAACAAAAAAATAATAATTCAAAACGGTGAAATCTTATCACTCTTTCCACATCACCCTTGCAAAAGAGAGATAGTTGTTGCCCAGATTTCCCACCATTTTTAAAACGTTCTCAATATGATATCTTCATGAAAAAGTTAAGGTACTAATGTTGGATTAGTTGTTTGAAAAATATGTTGGTTTGTACAACCTTTCATCTTCTATGTTATTCTTAGTTTGTCGTAATGATCTGTAGGGGTTGGGCCACTGCACCATATTGTCCTAAAAGGCGGAGATTGTGCACCAAAAAGGAAATTAAGCCACATGTTACAAAGCGCTTAAAAAATGCAAGACGTATGAAGGTAGTTAATTATGCTAATAAGCAATTTAGATTGGGAGAGACGTAATTAAATTTTATTATCTAATTGAATATTTCCAATTAAAATAACAATAAATCTGCATTTATATATTTATATATTGATTGGAAGGATTCTGACAACGGTCACTTCTTTCCATTAGATCCCCTTTATGCCTTTGGGATACCTACTACTTTCTTATATTATATAGTTGGGCCTTGCTACTTGTTGGCGTGTTGGGGTAAAAAAACTTGATGTGTTTTTTTTACCTTGCAGTTGGAGTCTATGGAATAAGAAAGAAATATGATAGCTTGACAAAAGTGGTAGAGAAAAGATTAATCTCTCCTACCTTAACAGAATTGATGGTCAAGATCAACACCTACAAGAACTTTGTTGTGGAATATTATCAAAACTAATAGAAGGATATGAAAGAGTGTACAGTAAGAACGTTGACAAACACAGCCACTGAAACTTGCAACATTGTTTGTAGGAAGAGAAAATTATGTTTCTTTTTTCCAAACATGTATGTTAGTATATTACAATTTAATGAATATGTTTTCCTATTATCATATGTGGTTTCATACTTTCACAAGACATTCACCAAGACTTCACAATGTTTTATTATTTAGTGAAAGATTTGCCAAGATGTTACAAGATTTTATAATTCAGCGAAACATTCACTGTGACTTTACGAGATAATATAATCTGGTGAGAAATTCACCAAAAAAATTATATATACATATTATATTATTGATAAAATCACCTTCCATTTTTCTTATGTATCACGGGGATTCGCCCATTTATTATACATATAAGTTTAGGGTGGTTCTTAAAATTTTTCCTGGCACTCGCCTAGCCCATGTCAAATCAGCCCAAGAAAAACATGTTCAATTCGGCTTCACACTTGGAAGGACACATCGGTTCATGGAAATAGGGGAGGATTGAACAACTATATATTTGAGGAGTGGGAGTCGACCAAGGCATCAACCATTCGACCAAGGATATTCGCATAAGTGCAGAGCGAAAGGAAAAGGGCAAAGGGTGAACGAAGTTCAAGGCGAAGGCGTGTAGAATAGTTCAGGGAATTGCAGGGCGTCGTAGGGCATCCTAGGGGTAGGCAGGGTAGTCGCATGCAACAGGAAGTTGTAGAATTTCCCACTGTAGATCACTTGATAATGCAATATACTAAAGAAAAATACTTGATCTACTTCTACAAACAAACTTGCGGAAGCTTAATCGATTTTGAGCAAGATCAAATAGAACACATATAACAGAGAATGAGAAATCAATCACACATGAACACAAAAGAATACTCTGGGGAAAGCCTTAGCTAAAAACCCCGATCTCTGTATTATCATACAAGTGGAAATATGTCTGGATTACACAAAGCTTTAGGTCACAAGCTATCCAGATCTCAGTGCAATCCCTCAATGTTGCTCATAGACTGAATAGACACAACATATGCCTTCCTTCAGTCCTCCAAGCCTCCTATTTCCTTGTGTAGTTTCTGTTGGGTCCTCTGGCTGCCACCTGTGCGAATTCACCTCTCACACAACTCACCAAACTCAAAAGTAACTGCACAATCTCCAAGGAATGAATTTCTTTTGCATGTAAGAGATATCCTCAATGGAATATTCCTGCAACTGATAGTACACTGTCCCATCATCTGATCTCAACTGGGTCTCTGACTGAACTGACATGCATGAATTATTTATGAGAGAATATTCAGTTATCTGAAGTGCAGTAGTTACATGCATGCATGCATTAACTAACTGAACTCACAATTAGTTCAACAAACTGTTGGAACTAATCTAACTAGACTTAACTCAGTTAACTAAGCTAACTAATTACAACTCAAAGTACAACTCATCTTGATCTCCTTAATCAAGGGATAACTTCCTCAATCAAAGGGGAAACTGTTGCATGTCTTCACATAGACTTCATGTTTGATTTTCTCCAACTAATTAACTCAAGATGAATTAATTAATTATTTTTCAAACAGCTGCTAAGATCAAATTCGAATTTTAATTCTCAATTTTAGTTCAAGGACTAACTAAAATCGGAATGTATCCCAAAATGCTATTTATAGCAGTTCTATTTTTAGCATTTCTTGTTGCTATTTTCAACACTCCCTCTCAAAAAGAAAGGGATTATCTGTCACCCCAATCCTGCCCCTGTGGAACTCGAACTTGCATTTTGATAATGCCTTAGTCAAAATATCTGCATCTTGTTCCTCGGTCGAAACATACAGCAACAACGTGATCCTCTTCACCACATAGTCACGAAGATGATGATAGCAGATATCAATGTGCTTGGACCTGTCATAAAATAATGGATTCTTAGAGAACTTGATACAACTCTGATTATCGCAATAGATCACCAATGTCGTTCAACGGTTTGAGACTCGAATATGCCCTTGCTGGCAGCTCGAATTATATAGCCTGAAAGGATTGCATGGAAGTGGTATTAGAGGACAACAGTTTGAAGGACTTCATTGATCGAGAAGTCCCCAAGCCAGCAGCTGCTAATGCCCAAGAATTGGTAGAATGGAAGAAATGTGTGGCTAGAGAGAGGAGAATCCTTCTGGAGGGAGTTCAAGACCACATTGTCTCGAGTCTCCATGGGAAGGAGACACCGTTTTCAATTCGGAAAACATTGAAGGATCTATATCAGAACAACAACAATCAGAGGAAGCTGGTGCTGAAAGGCAAGCTTCAGAAAATCAAGTGTGAAAAGGGCAACACGATCTCTACATATCTAAACAAGCTCACCACCTGCAGGGATGAGCTTGGAAGTGTAGGGATCACGACAGCCGATGATGACATTGTGAGTCTTTCTCTCCTCGGTCTTCCTAAGAGCTGGCATAGCTACTAAGAATCGGTAAACGGAAGAGATAAACTGCCAGATTAGGAATGACTTTGGTCGGATCTGATGCAGGAGGAGATAAGAAGAAGCACCAGAGATGGATCTTCATCAAATCAAGATGATGAAGGAAATATAGCCTTAGCGAGTAAGGCGAGGAAAGGGAAAGGGAAGGCATCCCATTCCAAATCTAGTTCTTCCCATGGTGGGAAGAAGATTGATAAATCGAAAGTGAGATGCTTTCATTGTCTTGAGGTGGGCCATTATGCTACGAATTTTCCACAGAAGAAATCCAAGAAGGGATCCTCAAAGGGATCAATGGTGAGGCATTGGCCTCACAGTTTGAATTGGATTTCACCCTCATCGCATGTATGGTTTCATTGATGGTGGGGTGTGTTTGGTACCTGGACAGTGGAGCTTCATTCCACACGACCAACGACAAGAATCTTTTCTGTACCTTGGAGGAGAAGGACCTTCAGATGCGCATCAAGATGGGCGATGATGGAAAGTACCATGTTTTAGGTGAAGGTACGGTTGTGTTTCAGAGGGAGCATGGAGCTCCTCTCACCCTGATTGATGTAAAGTATGTGCTAGGTCTGAAGAAGAATCTTGTGTCCGTCGTTATGCTGGAAGACAAAGGCTATGATGTAGTCTTTAGCAAAGGAAAGGCATTCCTGAGGTATATCAGCACTGGACAGACCAAGAGGATTGGGATTCGAGTAAAGAATCTCTACAAGCTGGAGGTAGACGACTGTGCTACATTGAGTTCCAAAGCAGAGTTGGTGCAGATCCAAGATGTTGGCAAGCTATGGCATAGAAGATTGGGCCACTTGCACCATAGGGCTTTGAAGATCATGCAACAGATTTCTACCAGACTTCCCAAGCAAAAACTGGAGCAAATGGATACATGCCAAGGTTGTACCTTGGGTAAGTATGCGAAATCTTCCTTTTAGGATCGAGACAGTAGAGCTGGAGAAATCCTGGAGTGAGTTCATAAAAATGTGTGTGGACCATTCTCTACAGCCTCCACCACTAAACAAAGGTACTATGTTATTTCTATTGATGATTTTTCTCGTAGATGTTGGATCTAATTTATGCAGAAGAAGGATCAAACCTTCTCAAGGTTTTGTGAGTTCAAAGCCTTGGCAAAGAAAGAATTTGGAAAGAAAATAACGGTCTTGCGAAGCGACAATGGTGGAGAGTATGTCCCAATAGTTTAAGAAGTTCTGCGCACCCCATAAGCCACAATAGAATGGGGTGGCCGAAAGGAAGAATAGATCGATTGTGGGAGCAGCTCGGGCGATGTTGCATGACCAAAGCCTACCAATTCATTTGTGGGTTGATGTATGCAATGCAACAGTATACTTGCAGAATAGAAGTCTGCATCATATATTGGGGTTGAAGACACTAATGGAGGCCTTCTCAGGGAAGAGACTAGATGTGAGTCACTTCAGGATCTTTGGATTTATTGCCATGTGACCAAAGATGCCCGGAAGAAGCTAGATCCAACAACTGAGTTGGGGATACTTGTGGGGTACACTGATACACCCCACAAATATCGGGTGTTCTTGCCTACAAGTCAGAGGACAGTGGTACGCAGAGATCTGAAGTTAGAAGAGGAGAAATCCATGCGAGTATCACTTGAGAGGGAACTCAAGTTGCATGCATAGGAGGAACTTTTAGTCCCTAAGGAGGAGGAGCCTTATCTGAAGTGCAATAGTTACATGCATGCATGCATTAACTAACTGAACTCACAATCAGTTCAACAAACTGTTGGAGCTAATCTAACTGGACTTAACTCAGTTAAATGAGCTAACCAATTACAACTCAAAGTACAAATCATCCTAATCTCCTTAATCAAGGGATAACTTCCTCAATCAAAGGGGAAATTGTTGCATGTCTTCACATAGACTTCATGTTTGATTTTCTCCAACTAATTAACTCAAGATGAATTAATTAATTATTTTTCAAACAGCTGCTAAGATCAAATTCGAATTTTAATTCTCAATTTTAGTTCAGGGAGGAACTAAAATTGGAATGTATCCCAAAATGCTATTTATAACAATGCTATTTTTAGCACTTCTATTTTTAGCATTTCTTGTTGCTATTTTCAATAGAAGTGACCTGGGCCATGCACTAGGCGAAGGCGTGTAGAACACTTCAAGGCATTTCAGGGCATCATAGGGCATCCTAGGGTGAGGCAGAGCGGTCTCGTGCAACACAAAGCGGCCTGGGTCATGCGCCCACCCAAAGCCGACAAACCAAGAAAATTTTTGAACGAATAGTTTCTGCAGTTTAGTTGGGTGAACTTGGGGTTCCTTGAGAGTGTGGGAAGAGGTTGTACATCTTGCAAGCAGTGTGGGCAGAGGTGGCACAACTTGACCATGCATACATAACTACACAACCAGGAAAGCAGTGCAGCCATAGTAGCACCACTTGGGAAAACTTGTGTGAACAAGTTGTTGGTGCAACTAGGAAACTGTCACACTCTTGTAAAAACACATTTGTATATTATTATGAAGTTTTATAGCAATTGGTGTAAACTTGTTTGGGGAGTTGCCCCCTCCCTTCATAACTTGTGTAGACTATTGTTTATTGATGTTTATGGATATCACACATTTTATGAAGTGAATGTTAATCAAGATAAATGAACTTGAGTAAATGTAATTTCGTTGCATAATTGATGAAGACTTGAGTAGAAAATAAACTAAGTGTTGGTAAGGCGTAGTCCGAGAGCTTTAGTAATGGTGAAATGAAAGAGTTAGCCGGTGTCGCATTGCACCCATGGTGGACTTAGAGTCACCACTAGCGTGGGGTCGTGATAGGTGGTATCAGAGCTTGGTCCAGGAAGGACCAAGTTGACTTAAGTAGTTGGTAGTTGCAGCATAGGTTGGTAAAGGCAAATCAAAGGGGTTGAGTCAAGTTGAATGAACTTATGGCAGTCATAAGGGTTGTTCGAAAACTTGAAGAGATGTCATATTTTTGGAAGGTTAAAGGGAAACAATGCTATGAAGAACTTGTGAAAGCGTGGGAGCACCTAAACTACATCAAGGAAGAGATAGTGGATGTGCGAAGAGCCTTGAACACTTTCCATGGGAAGTCTATTGAACTTGAAGAACTTGATGAAGAGATGCGACAAGGCAACTATAGACTCCAAGAACTCATGGTTAAGTGAGCTCGCATAAGGGAGGAACAAGCTAAGCTACAAGACAAAGTCAAGGAACTTGAGGAAGGGATCAAGAGGGACTTTATTGATAAAAAAGAAGATCAGATTGTTATAGAAGAAGATGAGATCGAATACATTTATAGAATTGGAGCTTGGTATCAGGCAATGAAGGATGATGTGTGAATGATGGGAGAACTCCAAGTTGAAGAAAAAGATGCGTGTTGATGCAGGAGCATTTAGACCTAGTTAGCAATGTGATGGTATGATCACATGTTGTGGCTAACAAAGGGTTGGAAGACAAGAGATTAATTAATTTTATTAATTCAAATGTATGAGAGTGTTTTATTTATTGTCAAAATCTGAGCAGAAAAGGGTATAAGTAGCTGATTGATCCTCACTGCGTGGAGATCAGGCTAAGCAGTTAGATTATCTGGTTTGAATAGGATATGAGGGATTTGAAAGCTTAAATTAGCATTTGTTTGAGAAAAGAGTGGAGTGAAGAGATTCTTTAGGGAAGAATGAGAGATTTCTAGATCTGAACTAAATGGGTTCATGAATCCGCATTTTGTATAAATTGTAATCTTTTGGAATGAGTGAAGAGGTTAGATTCATATGAAAAGATAGGATGGATGAGCGAGGGAAGAACTGAAACAATCAAGTGTGACCGTTTCTTATGTAAATATTTATCAATATGAATACATTGTTGATTGTGTATTTCTTTGTGTAATTTAGTATTGAGTGTGTTTATAAATATTAGTGGATTGAGGATCTAGAATTACTATGTTTGTTGATGCTCAAAATATAGGATAAGAGTGTGTGTTCTGTATATAATGCAAAGAACTGGTGATGTGTATTATCCCTACCCGATTAGCAGACAGAGAATGAATGAAGGAATGAATCATCATTGATCACAAGGTTTGATCAATGATGATTTGTTTGTGAGAAGATCGTAAGTGTTCTCTAATGAATGTGCATGCGGTTTAATACAGGAAACAGACCCAAAACATCAAAACATTGAGTTAACTGATAATTTGTGAAGAAACCCCAAAATAAGTCAAGATATTTCATTGGCTGGCAGATCCGACGGTGATCAGCAATTGCGGTGGTAGGAGTGTACGGATTTCTTGATCGCGGCTGAAGCCACACACTCGCTCCTAGCTATCGATCTCATATTCAAACTCTTAGGTCACAATCGATTGCAGGGGTTAAGCCCATTTTAAAAACGTGTGCTAGGTGAAGTCCCGCAAACTGTAGATTTGATGGCCTCTTATATCCAATGGATATTGCATCATAGAGTGATCAAACTTTAATTTCAAAAACGGATCCGAAAATCTATACATCAAGGATTTACATTCCTTATCGGCTCCGTAAGGGTGGTCAAAGTCGGAGGAAAAGTCAAACCCGATATGTTATCAACGCAGGTTAAATCTATTTGAGATCCGGTCGAATGCGGTCAAAGTGGGAAAAGGTGAATCCTCTGTCAGCAAAGAGATTCGTTTGGACGTTTGAAGAACAACAAGGGAGTGAAAATTTCCTTTCAGACAAATGAAATTTCCATATAAATTGATTGAATGATTGGTTTGATTTGAAAGCAAAATTGAAGTAGAAGGTTTTGATTTTAAAGTCAAATAGAAGAGTGGATTGTTATGATTGAAATCATTTAAATGATTTGAAGAATTTTAATGATTAAGTATTGCTTAAAGTATTGTTGAAGATAATGAATTGATGGTTGAAATAACAAAGATTGGGTTTAATAGATTTGAAAGAAGAACCACTACAAGGAATGAACTTTGGAATTTGTAGAAGCAAGACATGATTTGCTTACAACAGATTATCAGAAGGAATTTGTAGTGTGTCATGAATTTGTAAATATAGGTGAATTTCAGATTGAATCTTAATTGTAAGATGAAGAATAGTTGTTGACTGTATGGAGTCTTTCGAATGGAGAAGTTTAAATGAAATAGTGAATAGATGAATCATTTGGCAAATATTTAACTGATGGAATGGGAATTAGTTTTAAGACATCTTTGAAGGAAAATTGGCAGGTTTGAAAGGTACTTTGGTGTATCTCGAGATAAGATTGTACAGGTCAATGGAAGTAGCGAAATTGCTGGAAGGTAGAACAAATTGTATCAGCATCATAGCACATGAGCTATGTTAAAAAAGATGAAGCAAGAGGAACTATCAGATGAGTAAAGGTGGCAGTACCTAATAGTAAATGAAATTACTGAATGAAAGAAGGAAGTGAGAAATTGAAGATGTAGCAGCCTAGAGCAAGGAGTGTTCAAGAGAAGCTGAGAACAAATTCCAATTGCGGTTGGGTAGAAGTTGTTGAGGTAGCTCCACAATTGTGATTGTGGGTAGAGTTGTCTTCAAGATAACAATTCCAGCAAGAAGATTTGTTAAGAAACCAGCTCAAGAAAAGATAGAAAAGATAGATCAACGCCTTAGAATTCAGCCTCTTCGAGGGGGAAACCTCCTTTACATTACATAAATGAACAATTCTTGGATGATACAAATGAAAAGACCTCCTTTCCATATATAGGAGCCTAAGGGGTCATAACATAATCAGAGCTGACATAACAATAATAATGTAAGGGCACAATAACAATAGTGGGCTTCTATGGGGCATAATAGTAACAATATGGGCACTACATGGGTACAATGATATAATAAGTGGGTTGTACTAATAACAATAAGGGGTTACACTAGTAGTATAGGGGCCTAACATGCCCCTCTCCTTCAAAAAGCGTTGTCCTCAACGCTTGAGTAGTTCTTGATGCTTCTGTATAAAATTCTTGTCCTCCCATGTGGAATCTTCAGCGGGTAAGTTCTTCTACTTGATGAGATACTCTGAAACTGCTCGATTTCGTAGCTGTCGGGTTCTTGTTTCTGTGATTGCTCTAGGTTCCAATATGATTTTTCCTTCCTCTTCAATTTCTAGCAATATTGTTTGAATTGGGATCTTTTGCAACTTTTGAATAAGTGGCCATACTTCTTCGTCCTTCTTCCATTCATTCCTTGCTTCATTTATCCAATCTGGTTGGATAATAGAAATAGCACAAAACAATGCTTCCGCATCCTCATCCTTGAAGAGTCTTCCCATTCGGTAAGGTCACCATTTTTTAAGTGCATGTAGTGTTTCCAACATTTCCTTCTCATAAATAGCTTGCTTGAGATGTAGTAGTAAAAATACCCAATCACCTACATCAAAACATTTTTCACTACGGTGTTGATCTACCTATTGTTTCGTTTGATTTTGCACCAAAATGGCATTATCCTTTAAAAGTTGGAGAACTTGTTGTTGATTCTCGATGTGATTTTTCACTGCTTGAACCTTTTTCTCATTGATATGTCCTTCTATCTTTAGAGTTTGAGGAGTGGTAATTTCCTCCAATCCTTTACAAGATATGGTCGGATTCATTTCGTGATGCTCGATGTGATCTTTCACTTCTTGAACATTTTTCTTCTTGATATGTCCTTTTATCTTGATAGTTTGAGGGGTGGTAATTCTGACCAATGAATTACAAGATATGGTTGGATTCATTTCTTCTTTCTCGATGTGATCTTTCACTTCTTGCACCTTTTTATTCTTGATATGTCCTTCTATCTTGAGAGTTTGAGGAGTGGTAATTCTTGCCAATGCTTTACAAGATATGGCCTGGTTCATTTCTTCTTTCTCTGGGGTTGGGTCCTGGTGTATATCCTCTTCTTTTGATGTTTCTTGATCTTTTTCTTCCTCCTCTTCATACTCTATGTAAAATAATTTCTTCTCAGTACACTTATGACCTTTAGTGCATTTGCTATCACAATTGTAACAAAGCCATTTTTCTCTTTTTTCTTCCAATTGTTGTGGTGTAACCCTTGTAGGTTGTGGAAGGCTAGGAGAAACAACACTTCCATATTTATAGTTGTGAGGGGTAGACTTCCTTGTTTCCATAATTTTACTTTCCATTATGTAACAAAGCCCTTTTACTATTTCCAATTGTTGTGGTGTTTCTCTAAAGAAGGTGTTGCTCTTTGTATCCTCATAATGTGCTATCATTTCCTCCGTGAAAATTGACCACGTAACAAGTTGTTTACGAGAACAAAGCCCTTTATACCATAAAAATTGATCCAGTTCTAAATATGAAGATGCAATACATACCTTTTGTAACAATGGTACACCATGTAGATCAAAATATTGCTCCATTTGAAGTATCCAATTTACAAGATTCTTGCCATCAAACTTCCTCATCTTGCTTTTTCTTGATTTTAGGAGCTCGATCTTGAAATGACTGTAACTTTGTACTTTCGGATCTTTAAGTTCTGAAATTACGACCTGTAGTAGCCCCCTGTGTCCTCTTTCCAATGCCACCAGTCTGATCCAAATTGGATTCTCCAAGAAAGAGTTACGCACAATCTCCCGAGATGACTTGATTATAGACCTTTCTAGAAGAGCGAACTTGTATGAAGTTCCACGTGTCACTGTTTCGACCTTTGGCTCTGAAAAATATCTACAAGAAACTACAGTCCATCCTCTTTTTGTACCTTCTTACAAAATTTCAATCTGATCCCCAGAGAGAAAGTTATGACGATTTTCCCCAGGTCACCTATTTGAAATGTAATTCAGGAGTCTGCAAAAATACCAACTTCCTCAGATCATATCTCCGCAAATATAGCACGAAAAGCTCTGAAATTAGGACCCAAGGTTCAGTGCGATTTTTTCTCAAATGGTTTTTTTTTTCCAACTTCTGAAACGTTACAGAAGAAAATTTATATCGAAAATGCCACAATGACCTGTTTGGAGCAGCGAAACCCTAGAATCCAAAGCTATGATACCAAATGTTAAGAAACCAGCTCAAGAAAAGATAGAAAAGATAGATCAACGCCTTAGAATTCAGCCTCTTCGAGGGGGCAACCTCCTTTACATTACATAAATGAACAATTCTTGGATGATACAAATGAAAATACCTCCTTTCTATATATAGGAGCCTAAGGGGTCATAACATAATCAGAGCCGACATAACAATAATAATGTAAGGGCACAATAATAACAATAGCGGGCTTCTATGGGGCACAATAGTAACAATATGGGCACTACATGGGTACAATGATATAATAAGTGGGTCGTACTAATAACAATAAGGGGTTACACTAGTAGTATAGGGGCCTAATAGGAGTGCTGGGTAGAATTCCTAGTCAGTGAAAAGTTTGAGGAAAGAACCAATGGATGCCAAAAGGCTAAACTCAGAAAAGTTTGGTGAGGCATGAAGGAGACTTGTTACAGATGAAAGAAAGGGCTAATTGCAGCTCACCAGTGAACAAGGAAATTTCACCAGAGGAAGAAATGGAATTGACTATTGATAGTCATAACAGGGGTACAAAGGAAAGTCACAAACAGAGAAAAAAGAGTACCAAAGCAGTTGGACTCAAAATAATGAGTAAAGAAGAAATGGACATAGAGTTGGCTGAGATGAAGGTATAACTTAGTCATTTGAAGAAGCTAGTACAGAAAGGAATCTGAGAAGATTTGGAATGAGGAATTTATGTGGGGAAAAGAGGTAAGTGGCATGTCAGAGAATTGTTTGCTGAGAAATTAATGCTTTGAAAAGTTGAGGAGAAAGGAGTAGAATACATTTGTGAACGAGAGAAAGTACCTCTCCTTGGGGAAGGAGATAGTGATGACAGTGATGATAGTGATGAAGAGATGATCTATGCAGATCAACATGATAGAAAGGTGCTGGTAAAATCTTCACAGGCAAGAGAATATCATAATTTTGGTATTAATTATTTGTGTGAATGTAAAGTTGTAGGTATGTAGCCAAATGAAATTGACTCTGTGAAAGGGGCAGAGGCAAGAAAAACAGAAAAGGAGATGCAAGAAGACTTTCAAGACTTCGATTGGCGGAGAAATTTAAAAAGTAGGAGTAAATGGTTGTGTCTTCTCTTAGTGAAAACTTATTGGATCATGTTAGAAGGAATATTAACATGGATAGAAAACCAATGGAAAATGGACAGAGGGAGAGAAGCTAATGCATTGCAAGGTTGTGAAGTGAAGAGAAGTGAAGCTGACACAGAGAACTCAGCTGAAGAAGTTAAGTCAAGGAAATCTTTGAAAGATCAAAGTCTTATCATAGAAGAGAAGGAGACATTGTTGTCTTATTTGGATAAAATGAGTGCTGGAGAAAATTGTGAAGGACGGGGGGATGTTATGCAGACTTATGATGAAATTGTCAAGAAAAGTTAAGAAGCTACATTCCAGAAGTTTTCTTTGATGACAAGGAAATTAGAGATGTTGAGGAAGAATTTCTCAATAACTTAGTGAACTATCCAAATAGTTCAAAGGAGCATGAAGATCTAGTCAATGAGAGTTCAGATGAATAGCCTCGTGTTTTTGAAACTGACAGGATGTGTATATTTTCAAGTTTGACAGGTGATGAACAACAATTGGACAATGTGTTTATGCATGTTGATGAAGAAGTGAAACTGTTTGAGGAAATAATTGAAATAGAAGGATATTTTGAGCATGTATTTAATACTTTTGAGAATGATGATATTGACAGGGAAATTGTCATGATTAAGGAAGCTGAAGACAAACAAATGGAAATTTGTGATGATAACTAGAATGAAGTGTCTTCAGTAGAAAATCCAGACAGTGTGGAAAATGTGAAGGAATGTATGATGATGTTGAAAAATACAAAAGTTTAGGATTTTTGTGATTTTAAAGTGGATTATTCTTATGAATTTGTAAACCATGAAGAAGCTTTAGAAAACCATAATTTTGTTTTTATTGTAGGTGAAGATGAAACAACATTAATTAGTTGTACAGAAGGTGAAAGGATACTTGTTGGGTCCCTATAATACTAGTGATTACCCCATTACTATTGTAGTTATACCCCTTATTTATATTGTTGTGCCCCTATTACCCCCATATTGTTATTTCTGTGCCTCATAGAATCCCTCTATTGTTATTTTTGTGGCTTTATATTATTATTGTTAGGTCGGCTGGATTATATTGTGACTCCCTAGACTCCTATATATAGAAAGGAGGTTTTGTCATTTGTATCATCGAAGAATTGTTCATTTATGTAATGTAAAGGAGGTTGCCCCCTCGAAGAGGCTGAATTCTAAGGCCTGGATCTCTCTTTTCTATCTTTTTGTGAGCTAGTTTCATAACATTTGGTATCAGAGCTTTGGATTCTAGGGTTTTGCTGCTCCAAACAGGTCATCATGGAATTTTCGCTATAAATTTTTTTCTGGGACGTTTCAGAAGTGGAAACAAAACCCATTTGAGAAGAAATCGCGCTGAACCTTGGGTCCGAATTTCAGAGCTTTTTGCGCGATATTTGCGGAGATATGATCTGAGGAAGTTGGTCTTTTTGCAGACTCCTGAATTACATTCAAAACATGTGACCTGGGGAAAATCGTCATAACTTTCTCTCTGGGGATCGGATTGAAATTTAGTAAGAATTTACAGAAAGAGGACGGATGGTAGTTTCTTTTGTGTGTGTTTCAGATTCAAAGGTTGAAACAGTGACTCGTGGCACGTCGTACAAGTTTGCTCTACTGAACCAGTCTAAAAACAAGTCACTGTGGGAGATTTCACATAACTCTTCCTTGGAGAATCCAATTTGGATCAGACTTGTGGCATTGGAAATAGGACACAGAAGGCTACTATAGGTAGCAATTTTAGAATTGGATGATCTGAAATTACAGAGATACATCAGATTCAATATCAGGCTTCTATAAAGTAAAAAAAGGTGTGTAGTTTTTTTTTTTAAATTTTTGTGTAAGCTTGGTTTAACGGAATTCAAAGGGCATAGTAAAGCATTATTATCGGTAACTGATGCCCCGAGGAAAGAAAATGCAAACACCTAGTAAGGAACCTGAAATATCTAGCATGACCCCTGAAGAAGAGGAAGAAATGCTACATGATATATCAAAATTACAAGAACAAGTGCAACAAATGTCACACTCACAAAAGCTAACAGAAGCTAAGATAAGTGGCATGGAATCTAAGATAAATGGCGTGGAATCTAAGATAAAGGGCATGGAAGCTAAGATGGATGATTCGAAGACAGATTTGAAGAGAGACATGGCAGATTTGAAGATAGATATGAAGACAGACATGGAAGAATTGAAGAAGTTGCTACAAGAAAGGGTCACTAATGGTGAAAAGGTAGTAAAGGAAACTCATGATGAGAACAAAAGAAATGTTAATCATGATTCCATAGACGCTAATGTTGGATCGAAGAATCACCATATTCCAAAAATCGATATGAGGAAGTTTGATGGCAAGGATCCCGCCACATGGATATTACAGATGGAGCAATTCTTCGATCTCAATAATGTGCAAAATGCACAAAAGGTACGTATGGCAACTGTATATTTGGAACCAAATAAGTTTGTATGGTATCAATGGCTTTGCTCTCATAAACAATTTATCACTTGGGAAATTTTTACGGAAGAATTGATAGCACATTATGAAGATACAGAAAGCAACACTTTTTTTAGCCAATTGATAAGTCTCAAACAAAAGGGTTCAGTAATGGAGCACATTGAGGAGTTCCAAAAATTGAACATAAGGGTAAAAGATATTCCAGAGGAGCATAGGATTGATGTGTTCATAGGGTCTTTAAAGGATAATATCCAACATGATGTTCGCCTTTGGGAACCTGATTCATTAGAGAAGGCATTCAGGTTAGCAAGAAAAATGGAAAGCAAAATTATGGCAACCAGGAAGCATACCACTCACAACTATAAAGATGGAAGTGTTGTTTCCCCTAGTCTTCCACAACCTATAAGGTTGACACCACAACAATTGGAAGAAAAAAGAGCAAAAGGGCTTTGTTATAGTTGTGATAGCAAATACACTAAAGGTCATAAGTGTGCTGAGAAGAAATTATTCTACATAGATTGTGAAGAGGAAGAAGAAAAGGAGCAAGAAAGGTCAAAAGAAGATATACTTCAGGAACAAAGCCTAGATGAAGAAAAAATAAATCCGACCATATCTTGTAATGCATTGGCGGGAATTACCACTCCTCAAACCATCAAGATAGGACAAATCAAGAAGAAAAAGGTAATAGTGTTGATTGATTCAGGAAGCACCCACAATTTTATTCATTGTAGGGTAGCAAAAGAATTGAATTGCTTCCTATATCCAGCACCAGAGTGTCAAGTGATGATTGCAAATGGAGGAACAATAAATTGCTCTGGAAAGTGCCATAATATCAAGCTATCCATGGGAGAATATGTATTGACTAGCCCAATGCTTTCCATTCCAATGGGAGGTGCGGATGTTGTACTAGGAGTCCAATGGCTACAATCCTTGGGTACAATAGCTTTTAATTTTCAAGAACTTTTCATCAAATTTTCTAGGGAAGGAAAGGAAGTTGAATTAAGGGGTATTGCAGGGAAACCAGGAAAGATAATCAGCTCTAATGGTATGACAAAGCTTCTAAAAAAGGAGCAAAGAGGTGTAATTGCACAATTATGCTCGCTAGATGTTTCCACATTGGAATCATCTATTTCTCCAGATCTCCAAAAAGTCCTGGACAATCATTCCAAGGTATTTGAGACTCCCAAGGGTCTCCCACCTATGCGTGATCATGATCATGCTATTCATCTGATTCCAGGAAGTGTTCCTCCAAACATCAGGCCGTACAGATATCCCTATGTCCAAAAAAGTGAAATTGAACGTATGGTTGCAGAAATGCTAGAGGCTGGTATAATTCAACCAAGTCAAAGTTCTTTCTCAGCTCCAGTAGTATTGGTGCACAAGAAGGATGGATCATGGCGCATGTGTCTGGATTATAGGGAGCTCAACAAGCTCACTATTAAAGATAAGTTCCCCATTCCTGTTATTGATGAATTACTGGATGAATTGCATGGATCAATTTACTTCACCAAGTTGGATCTTCGTTCGGGATATCATCAAATCAGAATGAAGATTGAAGACATTTCGAAAACGGAATTTAGAACTCATGAGGGTCATTATGAATTTTTGGTCATGCCTTTTGGCCTTACCAATGCACCTTCAACATTTCAAGGTTTGATGAATTCAATTTTCAAACCATTCCTTAGAAAATTTGTGTTAGTATTTTTTGATGATATACTAATCTACAGCAAGTCTTGGAAGGATCATGTTGAACATGTTGAAGGGTGCTACAACTATTGGAGGAGAAACAATTATATGCAAAAAGATCCAAATGTTTCTTTGGAGTCCAGGAGGTGGAATATTTGGGTCATATTGTATCTCATGAAGGAGTTAAGGTAGACCCTAGAAAAATTAAAGCCATTAAGGAATGGAAAATCCCCACATCCATAAAGCATCTGCGAGGATTTCTTGGGTTGACAGGGTATTATCGTGGGAGAATAGCAGCACCTCTAACAACATTATTGAAGAAAGATTCATTTTCATGGACTCCGGAAGCAACAAAGGCCTTTGAACATCTTAAAGAGGCAATGTGCCAAGCACCGGTCTTAGCTACACCGGACTTCACAAAAACCTTTATTGTGGAATGTGATGCTTCAGGAAATGGAATTGGTGCTGTTCTAATGCAAGATGAAAGACCCATTGCTTTTGAAAGTCGTCCAATCAAGGGAAAGTTTTTAAGCAAAGCTATTTATGAGAAGGAAATGTTGGCAATACTCCATGCACTTAAGAAATGGCGACCCTACCTAATGGGAAGACACTTCAAGGTAAAAACGGATCATGATAGCCTTAAATACTTTTTAGAACAAAGATTATCCTCTGAAGAGCAACAAAAGTGGGTCACAAAGATGTTGGGTTATGACTTTGAAATCATCTACAAAAAAGGGAAGCAAAATGTGGTGGCAGATGCACTCTCAAGAAAGGATGAGGATGTGGAAGCATTGTTGTGTGCCATTTCTATTATCCAACCAGATTGGATAAACGAAGCAAGGGAGGAATGGAAGAATGACGAAGAAGTGTGGGCACTTATTCGAAAGCTACAACAAGATTCCAGTACTTCTGATACATTTAGCTGGAAAAATGATTCGTTATGGTACAAAGATCGCTTATACCTCTGTAAGAATTCCCAGCTAAAACAAAAGATTCTTATGGAATTGCACACTTCTCCCTTAGGAGGGCACTCAGGATTTTTAAAAACTTACCACAGGGTTAAGAAGGATTTTTTTGGGATGGCCTTAAATCAGATATTCAAAAGTTTGTGGCGGAATGTTTGGTTTGCCAGCAAAATAAAGTTGAAACAATTAAGACACCGGGTCTATTACAACCTTTATCCATTCCAAGCCAACGTTGGGAGGAGGTTTCAATGGATTTTATCACAGGTTTACCCAAGTCTGAGGGAAAGAGTGTCATCATGGTGGTAGTTGACAGACTTACCAAGTATGCACACTTTTGTGCATTATCACATCCATTTAAAGCCAGTACAGTTTCTACTGCATTTATGGAAACAGTTCAAAAGCTACATGGAAACCCAAAGATTATTGTAAGTGACAGAGATCCCATTTTCACTGGAAATTTTTGGACGGAATTATTTTCTTGTCTTGGTACTCAGTTAGCTCATAGCTCATCTTATCATCCTCAATCTGATGGGCAAACTGAGATAGTAAACAAATGTTTGGAAGGATATCTTCGTTGCTTTGTATCTGATAAACAGACACAATGGGTCAAATGGTTGCCTCTGGCTGAATGGTGGTATAACACTTCCTTCCATACAGCAACAAAAATGACCCCATTTATGGCACTTTATGGGTATCAACCACCATCCATCACATCATATTTAAGAGAAAATTCTAAGGTTCAGGCAGTGGAACATCACATCGAACATCAACAACAAGTCCTCCAACTCTTAAAGGATAACCTCGTGTTGGCACAAAATAGAATGAAACAAAAGGTAGATCAACATCGCAGTGAAAGAAGTTTTGATGTAGGTGATTGGGTATTCCTACGGCTACAACCATATAAGCAAATGTCCCTAAAGCAAGCTAAAAGGATAATAAATTATCACCAAAGTATTATGGTCCGTACAAGGTGTTGCAAAAGATTGGTACTATGGCATACAAATTGGAGCTTCCTGCAGCTTCTCGATTGCACCCAGTTTTCCATGTTTCATGTTTAAAGAAGGTTATAGGTGACAAGCTCCCAATTCAAACAATATTGCTAGAACTTGACGAGGAAGGAAAAATTATATTGGAACCAGAAGCAGTCACAGAAACAAGAACTCGACAGCTACGAAATCGATCAATTTCAGAGTATCTTATCAAGTGGAAGAACTTATCTGCTAAAGATTCCACATGGGAGGATGAGAATTTTATGCAGAAGTATCCAGAACTACTCAAGCGTTGAGGACAACACTTTTTTGAAGGAGAGGGGCATGTTGGGTCCCTATAATACTAGTGATTACCCCATTACTATTGTAGTTATACCCCTTATTTATACTGTTGTGCCCCTATTACCCCCATATTGTTATTTCTGTGCCCCATAGAATCCCTCTATTGTTATTTTTGTGGCTTTATATTATTATTGTTAGGTCGGGTGGATTATATTGTGACTCCCTAGACTCCTATATATAGAAAGGAGGTTTTGTCATTTGTATCATCGAAGAATTGTTCATTTATGTAATGTAAAGGAGGTTGCCCCCTCGAAGAGGCTGAATTCTAAGGCCTGGATCTCTCTTTTCTATCTTTTTGTGAGCTAGTTTCATAACAATACTTCACAATGATATATTTCAGGAGATTTCAATTTTTGAATTGTTGAATGACATTTTGTGTCAAAACAGGGAATATTCTGTAATGAACAGGAAAGTGATCAAATGAAATTTATTGACAGTTTTATAAATTTTGCAGAGGATCAGTATAAGGACTTGATGACAGAGTTATCTGTGGAGACAAAAATCCATAGTAACTTTAAATCTGATAGTTGTGGCAGAAATTCGGTTTTATATAGAAAGAGGAGTCATATGCAAATGATATGCTTATTGGAGATGAGGGAATATTCAAATAACTGTAAAAGTTATTAGATGAACTTGTTAAGATAAAGGGAAAGACTATCTTTAATGATAATGAAATGGAAGCTATCCGGATGCGAGTGACAACCATGTAGTTATGATGATTAGACGGTCCAACGGCGAGGGGATGGGACACATGGTCGCTTGCGTTCCCTCCCATGCCAGCCTGCAACAAATTCATGGTGGCTCGCAAATTGCATTAAATGGGTACTTTGGCTGAGAACTACCCATTATTCGCATAGCTATGGACACCCCAGAACTTATTCATGCTTCTCCCCTCCTGCTCCATAGCATATGCCCTCCTCAAGCAATGCAACCTTGTTCTCGAACTGTTACTGGAAGCCGATGTTGGTTGCTCAGCTATGTAGACCTTGGTAACGGGAATCATTTCTCCAAAACAAGGCTCTGCAACTTGACTCCAGCTCAGAACTCCCTCTCTCATCCTCTGCCCAATCATTTAGCCAATTTCTCCACTGATAGCTTAGCTTTGAACATTGCCATGGCTCGCATCCGTCACCGAATGTGTAGCAGAGGAGGAGGCAGCTGTGGTGGTGGCATCTGCACTCCTACAATGCCCAGTCTAGACTCTGCATCCACCTCCCCTTCCCGTGACATCCATAATCCTTTTGGCACCTTCTTGGGCAGGTACCCTGATACCCACAGTGGTCGAGGACACGCTCTGCTCCAGGGGGCTAGTCGGAGAAATGCTGCCATCCATACAACCTCCTTTCCCCTCCCCCCTCACCCTGCTCCTCACTCAACTCAATTTCGCTTTTGCAGCACCCTGAATCGGCCCATAATCACAGCCAATATCACCATTATTTTTTTTGAGGAAATTGAACCTCAGGATGCTTCTCTGGAGAGAAATGAGGCGCAACAGCGGGCTGCCCACAGGCTCAAAAGCGCCCGCGACCCTGGTAAGCAACCGCTGGATGAGGGGGTTACCACCCTGCTTGGCAAGGAGACGGGTGGCAGTCAACATGCTGCGGAAGGCAGAATTGAAGACACGCAGACTCCAGGAAGCCGAATGGGAGACACGTTCCACCTGCATGTAGCTGCTGGCAGCTCCGCTGGCCTTCCTCCCGCTCATGGACCTCAGGTTGGCGTGTCAACGGAGGAGGATGATTGGTACCAATACGCATGTCACATCGAGGAGGAGCCGGCCCCAGACGACTTATAGAAGTGACACTTGGTAGCCAGGTGTCACCTCCTGCCAGATGGGTGTTTATTCTGCTGCTTGGTTATTTTTTGAAATTTTTTTGTTATGTTTGAACTTTCCTGGTCATCTTCTGCCATGATTGAAGTTTTTTGGTTTAAAAATGATAACCCATGTGTGGGTTATTTTTGCCTTAACGGACTAGTTTCCCCATCGATGGGGTAGTCGGGTTCTTTGTGATAACGGATGTTCAGTACTGTTGAGGCCCAAGCCTCATTGTAACTATTTTTTTGTTTCATATTAATAGAATAGCTTTACTTAGAAAAAAAGATAATGAAATGGAAGCTGTAGAGTACAAGAAACAATTTGTAAATGACAGAGGTGAAGAAGAATTGGACAAAAATTTCATAATTTCTTTGGTAAGGGAGAATGTACAGTAGACAGATGTCAGTGGAGTTCAGCTAAGAACAAATTGTAAAGAGGAAGTCGAGAAAGTGTGGAAGATGAAGTTAGTTAAGAAGAGAGACAACAAGGAAGATAAATTAACAAAAGAAATTTGTATCAGCAAGGAAAGTGGACATCAACAACATAAGATTTGGAATCCTGGAAGAACATAAGTGACAGTGGTAGATGAAATGACTTAGTAGCATGATGAAAGTGATGACCAGTTACAAAGTAAAGTTTGGGATATTGGATGATCAACAGAAGAAACACATGACCAGGAGGTCATGAAATTTCAACTTTGGGAGTCTGATGCAGGAGAATTTAGACCTAGTTAGCAATGTGATGGTATGATCACATGTTGTGGCTAACAAAGGGTTGGAAGACAAGAGATTAATTAATTTTATTAATTTAAATGTATGCGAGTGTTTTATTTGTTGTTAAAATCTAAGAAGAAAAGGGTATAAGTAGCTTATTGATCCTCCCTGTGTGGAGATCAGGCCAAGCAGTTAGATTATCTGGTTTGAATAGGATATGAGGGATTTGAAAGCTTAAATTAGCATTTGTTTGAGAAAAGAGAGGAGTGAAGAGATTCTTTAGGGAAGAATGATAGATTTCTGGATCTGAACTAAATGGGTTCATGAATTCGTATTTTGTATCAATTGTAATCTTTTGGAATGAGTGAAGGGGTTAGATTCAAATGGAAAGATAGGATGGATGAGCGAGGGAAGAACTGAAATAGTCGAGTGCGACTGTTTCTTCTATAAATATTTATCAATATGAATACATTGTGGATTGTGTATTTCTTTGTGTAATTTAGTATTGAGTGAGTTTATAACTTTTAGTCTCTGGATTGAGGATCTGAGAATTACTATGTTTGTTGATGCTCATAATATAGGATAAGAGTGTGTGTTCTGTATATAACACAAAAAACTGGTTGATGTGGATTATCCCTACCCGATTAGCAGAGAGAGAATGAATGAAGGAATGAATCATCATTGATCACAAGGTTTGATCAATTATGATTTGTTTGTGAGAAGATCGTAAGTGTTCTCTAATGAATGTGCATGCAGTTTGATACAGGAAATAGACCCGAAACATCAAAACACTGAGTTGACTGATAATTTGTGAAGAAACCCAAAAATAAGTCAAGATATTCCGTTGGTTGGCAGATCCGATGGTGATCAACAATTACGGGGTTAGGAGTATATGGATTTCTTGATCGTGGCTGAAGCCCCGCACTCGCTCCTAACCATCGATATCATATTCAAACTCTTAGGTCACAGTCGATTGCAGGGGTTAAGCGCATTTTTAAACCGTGTGCTAGTTGAAGTCCCACAAACCGTAGATTTGATGGCCTCTTATATCCAACGGATATCGCGTCATAGAGTGATCGAACTTTAATTTCAAAAATGGACCCGAAAATCTATACATCAAGGATTTATATTCCTTATCAGCTCTGTAAGGGTGGTAAAAGTCGGTGGAAAAGTGATCTGAAAATCACTCGTGTGTGACCTCAGTTAAATAATTATTGAATGAAGGTATTACAGACTCATGTGCTGGTGTGTGTCTATGTTATTTTAGGCAACAGATCGATTAGATTGTGAAATACACAGACAATGGAAAATGGAAAACAATAAGAGAAACACAGTAAGAAAATGCAAGAACACAACAATTAATAAGGAGTTCACCCTATTCTCCAGGGCTACATCTCCGGTCCAGCTTTCAGTGGTGGCATTCTTTTATTGTGTCTTTAGAGCAGAGGTTTACAATGAGGAGCTCAATTTGAGTCTCCTAAAACAGAAATGATGCTTGGCAGGGTGGTTCTTGGATTCCCCAAGCCACTGGAGTGCACAGAATATTTTCCTATCCAAGTCTCGACCTCTCTGGTCTTTAATGGAAGGAGCCCAATGTGGTGCTCAATTCCTGACAGATCCTCTCAGGGATTGCTTGAACCTCTCAAGCTTTCTGTCTACTCGATGCTGCCAATGGTCAGCTCGAACCTCTGTTTTCTACTTCTTGCTTTACTATCTTCTTCGTTTGCTTTCTTCTCTTGTCTTCTGTTTTACTCTTTGTCTATTCATGGCTTAAAGCCATTCTGTCTCACAACTACTCTCTTCCTCTTCCACCCCTTCGGTTCACCTGCTGCTATTCTCTTGGAGTTCCCTGCGTCTGCGTCTTCGCCAACGTCTCACAGGAAGTGGCCACTTGTCCTCTCACGAACTACGCCAGCTCTTCCTCAACGGTTCGGTTTTTCGGTTACACTGTGGAATGAGTCATCTGCCAACTCAGTGGTCAAATTGGACGTCAAACTTCTCTATGCCATGGCTTAATTCCCTTGTCAATTCTAGTTTCTCCATCAGGCACAATCTCCACCGTCAGATTTGGAGCCCCTAGATCCTACGGAATTCGCTCATTTCGCGCGGTTGACTTGCTTGACCGTTAGCGCGTGATGAGCGGTGGTTTTCTCTCTCCTCTGCTGAATGGAATCGCTTGTTTTTCTCCAAATCCGCTTACCGCCCAAGGATGCCTCCGATGTATATTGCTGGTTTTGGAGTGCAGGACCCACCTTTCGCCTTAACACTTTCCCCACGGTTTTCCCCGCTTCCATGCGACCGAGCGCTCGGGGCCTTTCCTTTTCAAGGGATATTAGAAATGCCCTTTATTTCCCGATCCGGGCTTCCCAAGTGCCAGTTTTTCCTCCTACGCAGTCTCCATGGGCCTCGATCAGCGCGCTTTGATCGAGGTCCTCGTCGTTCCTTGTTGACTGCAAACTTCCATTGTCCAGAGGTCTTCCTGATTTCTCTGTGCTCATAATTTGAAATCTGTCTTGTTTTGATATAGCCATGACTCTTTAATAATCTTCATGGATCCAATTTGGATCATGGCCTTCCCACTGAAAAAGCTTTTGGACCACCAAAAGTTGGATTTCAAGCATCGACTAAGTGAGGATACAATTGTTTCACTTGTCCTATCTCTATCCACTTTGCACTGCTCGACTTTGAACCCTTGAGCCCAATTCTGAGGTACTCAACATCTCCCCTACGCGTCGTCCTCACCTTCCTATCCAACACTGTGTCTTCTGGCAGTTCATTAAGATATTCAGGTAACAGGTCATCAATAGAAGGCAATTGACTCTACTCTTCGGGATCCTCAATTAGTGAAGGTTCAAACAATCTTAAGCAATCTGCATTTACGACTGAGTAGATGTGCATGTAAGCTGGTAGATCAAGGTGAAAAGTATTCTCACCAATCTTCTCAAGTATCCTAAAAGGTCCACACCTGATATGCTTTAGCTTTTTACCTTCACCTTGCATCCTGTCCTTGCTGATATACAGCCGGACTTGGTCACCAACTTGGAAACTATGCTCCATCCGAAGCTTGTCATGCCTTGCCTTGTATTTGGCTTGGCTCTTTTCCAGCTGTTCCTATACTGCCTGGAGGATCTCTTGGATCTGTTCAATGAACCTAGTTGCCATGTCCACATCACTGTGTCCCTCAACTGTGGTGTCTTTACCAAAGACAAAATCCAAAGGAGACCTTGGTGTGAAACCAAAACAAGTCTCAAAAGGATATCTCTGTGTAGAAGAATGTTTTTCTCTATTGTAAGCATGCTGCACATAACACAAGTGTTCATCCCAAAGCTTAGGATGTTTGCTGCAATATCCTCTGGGTAACTAAATCACTATCCTGTTAACTACTTCTATCTGGCCATCAGTTTGTGGATGAAAAACTATGCTTTTCTTCAGTTTGTTGTCCATCAGTTCCCACATCCACAAACTGGGTGTCTCGATCAGATACAATGGAAGTGGGTAATCCAAAATGAACCCATACATGTTCAAAGAACAGTTTTGCAGTTTGTTCAGCTGTAATCTATTTATTACAAGGTATCAAAATACACATTTTGCTGAACCTATCCACAACAACATACAGATAATCATGACCTTTCCTAGATTTAGGCAATCCTCCAACAAAATCCATGGAAACACTTTCCCAAGGGTGAGAAGGAATTGGTAATGTACAAGCCTAGTTTTCTATTGTTGGGCTTGCTTTTAGCACACATAGTACACCCTCTTACATATCTAGAAACCGTCTCATTCATTTTTGGCCAATAACAAAATCTTTGCAGCTGTGCAACTGTTTTACTTACCCCAAAGTGACCTGATATTAGAGAAGTGTGTGATTCTCGAATGATCTTTACTCTTTCAGTTTGTGGAATGCATAACTTCCCACAATGGTACAAGATTCAGTCCTTTACATGATAGTCCAATTCTTCTACTCTTTTGCCTTGACTTAAAGTTGCATATACATCTTTAAAGTCTATGTCTTCAACATATTGTTCAATGTAACTTTCATGTAACACAAAATTATGCTTAAGTATAGTAGATGCATTTATAATGGGTCTTGATAACATATCTGCAACTTTATTGTGTATGCCCTTTTTATATGTGATGACTAAATGAAACTGTTGTAGAAAACCCATCCATCTATAGTGTCTTGATTGCTGCAACTTAGTTTGGGAGTGTAGATATTGAAGTGGTTGATGATCAATATGTATTATTGTCTCTTTGCCCATTAAGTAATGTTTCCACTTTTTCACACTCTGTACTAATGCATACAATTCTTTATCATATGCAGGATAGTTAACTACTGCAGAATTAAATGTATCAGAATGATAACATATGGGTTTACCGTGCTGTGTCAACACTGCTCCCATGGAATAGTCACTGGCATCTGCTTGGATCTCAAATGGTCTCTGAAGATCAGGCAGTGCTAGTACAAGTGTTGTACTAATCTTTTCTTTCAAGGTGTCGAAGGCTTTCTGTTGTTTGCCTCCCCACTGAAACACCTTGTTCAATCCTGTTAAAGCATGTAAGGGAGCTAAAATTAAGGAAAAGTTAGAAATGAACTTTCTCCAATATTGTGTTGCTCCTAAGAAGCTTCTAACTTTTGTAGTAGATTTGGGTTTAGGCCAGTTCACAATGACTGCCACTTTAGAGGGATCTATCTTTAATTCACCACCCCCTACTATATGCCCAAATAATTCAGAGATGTTTTGCCAAATTCAATTTTGAGAGTTTAACATAAATTTTTTCTCTTTTCAAAACATCTAGTGTCTGCTTAACATGCTTTAAGTGTTCTTCCCATGTTTTGCTAAAAATCATAATATTATCCAGATACACAATAACAAAATCATCAAGAAAAGGTCTGAGTACATCACTCATTAATCTCATGAAAGTAGCAGGAGCATTAGTTAAGCCAAAAGGCATAACCGGCCACTCATACAATCCCTGCTTTGTTTTGAAAGTAGTCTTCCATGCATCTTATTCTGCAACTCTGACCTGATGGTATCCACTGTGCAAATCTAACTTGGAAAAATAAACAACTTCTTTCAATTGATCTAAAAGATCATCTATGCGAGGAAGGGGATAACGATTTTTTATTGTTATCTTATTCAGTGCTCAGTAATCGATGCACATTCTCCGCGAGCCATCTTTCTTTCTCACCAAAACGATTGGTGACCCACAAGGTGATGTGCTAGGTCTAATGAACCCTTTCTTGAGCAACTCCTGCACCTGCTTCTTGATTTCAGCATTCTCTAAAGCAGACAACCTGTACATTCCAATGTTAGGCAATTGAGCATCTTGCTGCAAAATAATATCATGTACTATTTCCTTTTTGGGTGGCAAGACCTTTAGGTTCTTGAAACAAGATATCATACTCTGAAATGAACTTTTCTAAATCAGCTTGTTGTTCAGCATTATAGCCCTCAAATACATTGATTTTATCAAGTTTCTTTTTCTTTGCAACCATCAGTAAGAATTGTTTATATGAATTTATCTTTTGTTTCATTTGCCCTGAGTTTATGAGAGTATAATTATTCTTGAGCTTATGAGCTCTTACAAAGTATTCGATTCCATCTTTAACAAGTAGATACTTGTTCTTAGCTCTATAGAAAATAGCTTTTCTGTCATACAAGTAAGGACTTCCTAAAACAATTCCACATATATCCAAAGGAATTATGTCTAACTCAACCTCATCTACAAATGTTGACCCAAAAGAAAACTTGACTTTGCATTGTCTAGTCACTTGTAGTTGTTCTTTATCATTCAACCATCCTAATGGGTATGGTTTCTTGTGAGGTGTAGTTACTAATCCCAACTTCTTTACAATTGCTTTAGAAATTAAATTTACTTGTGAGCCACTATCAAACAAAGCATCAATCTTTTGATGTTTGGAAATAACTTGAATATGGAAAAGCTCATGTCTTTTTCTCTCATTATCTTCATCAATAATAGATTGTGCAGAATTACTAGTAGATGCTTCAGAATTCTTACCTTTTATACCTGTGGCTGCTATAGTTGTTTCATCTCCTGAGTCTGACGCCAAATCCTTTTGATTAGCTATAGAAGTTTTCTTCTTCTTGCCCTCGAACATATTAGGTCTTAGCTTTGGATGCATAATCCAATAGTGCTCATCATCATGCCCATCCTTTTTAGAGTGAGTGCATGAAGCTCTTCTCTTCTGTACAGTGTTAGCCTTCCTTGCTTTCCATTTCTGCTTTCTTTTCTCCTTATTCTTGCTTGCAGTGGGTTGGGATGCTCCCCCAACTTCTGGACTTCCATTCTTTCCTCTAGCTTCTAGATGAGTAGCTTGTACAGATACCTCATCTATACTAGTGGGATTAAACATGAGGATGGTATGCCTCATGTAGCTATGTATACCACCAATGTACTTCAACAGAGTCTCAGGTGAGTCTAGTGAGATTCCTAGAATCAATGATCTCTTTCTAAATTCTTGAGTATACCCTTGCACACTTTTCCCTTTCAATTGTTGAAGATTTTTCCAACTCATCATGGCTTGCTGCATGTAGGCCAATGGATAGAACTATTTTTTGATTCCAGAAACAAATTCACTCTAGACAGAGATAGTCTTACCATGTCTCTTCATGTCAGCTTGGGTCCTGCCTTCCCACCAAACCAAGGCAGTGCCTCCAAGGCGTAGGCTTGCCAGCTAAATCTTGCTCTTGTATGATTTAATACTCTGCACTCTGCAATAAACATCAATCTTTCTAATCCAATTTTCCAACTTTTCTGCATTCAACTCTCCATCATATATAGGCAAATCAAATTTAACATCTAGTTTGATCAAAGATGCTTTCTTTTTGTGTTCAGGGCTGTTAGGAGGTGTGAGAAAGATTTCCTCTTTCCCTTTTACTTTTGAGTGGTCATGGAAGTGAGACTCATCTTCTCCTTTCTCTTGCTTGAAGTCTGATGAATCTTCATCCTTGTGTTTTCTAAATTCCCTATACATTTCCTCTACCATGGACTTTATGGCTAGGAAACTGTCTATGAATTGAGGGTCTGGTCCTATAGAACCTTCTTCTGACATTGTCTTTCAAGGATAGACTCTCCCAATTTCAGGATTAGTTTCGACCAACTCTCCTTCTCCTAACTTGAGCTTTGATCTAGTTAGCATTCAACAACTAAACCAACACAAGCTTGTCTAACCTTAACAACCTAGAGCTCTAATACCACTTGATCTAAAAACCACTCGTGCGTAACCTCAGTTAAATAATTATTGAAAGAAGGTATTATAAACCCATGTGCTGGTGTGTGTCTATGTTATTTTAGGCAATGGATCGATCAGATTGCAAAATACACAGACACTGGAAAATGGAAAACAACAAGAGAAAAACAGTAAGTAAATGCAAGAACACAACAATTAATAAGGATTTCACCCTATTCTCTAGGGCTACATCTCCGGTCCAACTTTCAGTGGTGGCCTTCTTTTATTGTGTCTTTAGAGCAGAGGTTTACAATGAGGAGCTCAATTTGAGTCTCCTGAAATAGAAATGATGCTTGGCAGAGTGGTTCTTTGATTCCCAAAGCCATTGGAGTGCACAGACTCTTTTCCTATCCAAGTCTTGACCTCTCTAGTCTTTAATGGAAGGAGCCCAATGTGGTGCTCAATTCCCGACAGATCCTCTCAGGGATTTCTTGAACCTCTCGAGCTTTCTATCTGCTCGATGCTGCCGATGGTTAGCTTGGCCCTCTGTTTTCTGCTTCTTTCTTTACTTTCTTCTTTGTTTCCTTCTCCTCTCTTCTGTTTTTCTCTCTGTCTGTTCATGGCTTAAAACCATTCTGTCTCACGACTACTCGCTTCCTCTTCCACCCCTTCGGTTTGCCTGTTGTTCTTCGCTTGGAGTTCCCCGCCTCTGCGTCTTCGCCAACGTCTCATAGGGAGTGGCTACTTGTCCTCTCATGAACTGCGCCAGCTCTTCCTCAACTATTTGGTTTTTTAGTTACACTGTGGAACGAGTCATCCACCAACTCAGCTGTCAAATCGAATGTCAAACTTCTCTATGTCACGGCTTAATTCCCCTGTCAATTCTGGTTTCTCCATCGGGTGCAATCTCCACCATCAGATCTAGATCCCCCAGATCCTATGGCATTCACTCATTTCATGCAGTTGACTTTCTCGAATGTTAGCGCGCGATGAGTGGTGGTTTTCTCTCTCCTCTGCCGGACATGCGTCGGGCACTGAATGGCATCGCTCGTTTTTCTCCAAATCCGCTTACCACCCAAGGATGCCTCTGATGTATACCAATGCTTTTGGAGCGTAGGACCCGCCTTTCGCCTTAGTGCTTTCCCCACGGTTTTCCCGGCTTCCATGCGAGCGAGCGCTCGGGGCCTTTCCTTTTCGAGGGGTTTTGCCCAGTGATGCCCGATTAGCGCTATGCACTAATCGCACATCAGAAATGCCCTCTGTTTCCCGATTCGGACTTCCCAAGTGCCAGTTTTGATTCCTGCATAGTCTCCATGGGCCTCAGTCAGCGCGCTTTGACTGAGGTCCTCATCGTTCCTTACTGGCTGCAAACTTTTGCCATTAACTAGAGGTCTTCCTGATCGCTCTATGCTCATAATTCAAAGTCTGTCCTGTTTTGATATAGCCATGGCTCTTCAATAATCTTCATGGATCCAATTCGGATCAAAAATTCGAAGTGGATACATTATCAATGCGGGTTAAATATATTTGAGATTCGGTTGGATGTAGTCGAAGTGGGACCGGGCTCGTTGACAGGTTATGTCTTTTTTTTTCATTGATCGGGTGTAAAGTCAGGTTTTCTATTGTTTTGGGTTCCGATAATTTGATGGGATTTATTAAGTTAAGTGAGCACGAATTTAATTAGTTTTGATTATGAATTTATGAAAGGGTGTAACCTTGCATCACTTTGGAGGTTATCTGGCCATAAGTCATAGGTCCACATGGGATTTTTTAAAAGGATGTCAGTTACCTGGCAACATGTGTCGAGTAGGTGCAGTTGGGCAACATGCGAAGGAGGACGAGCTTGATGGAACGAAGACCACTCAAGTTGAACCAGGTTCGAATTGCTCTAGTATGCTGAAAGGAGAAGTAGCATACCTCAAGAGGACGGTCAGGTCGAGACATAGGGCGAAAGACATTTCTGAAGAGGAAATGATGAAGAAGGTTGCATAAGTAAGACACAAGGCAAGACTCGTGTAGGATGGAGATGCTTTGGGATTGACTTTTTTTTAGGTGATCGTATGTGGAACAAATTTTTTTGCATTGATTTACACAGGAGCTACAAATAGTTTCCTTAGCAAGAAGGGAACGAAATCTTTGAAGTTGAAAGCTAGAAAGGAAAGAGAGTTAAGTGTTTTCAAAGCTATTAACTCAAGCATGAAGGCTTTGACTAGTATTAAAAGGGATACACTGGTGGAGGTTGGTTCATGGTTTAGAAAGTTGGATCTAAGGGTGATCGAGATGGATGATCATGCTATGGTCTTGAAGTAGGATTTCTTAGTAGTAGCACAAGCCATACCGACGATTGGCCATGATATACTCTTGATTATAACTGATGGGAAAACCATGATCGTGTTGATGACAAGGAAGAGTCACTTGGGGTATCATCCAAGGATTTCTTCAATGATTTTGTATGAGAAGGACCTAGACGTGAAGCATGAGCATGTTGAATGACAAGAGGTTGGATGTTTGAATCAAGTAACAAAGGAGAAGAGGATGATCGACTTTGTTGCACAAGCCATGAAAGATAAGAAGGACGGAGGTGGAGGAGTGGTTCCACCCATCTCAAAGAAGAAGGATGTGACTTCTACCATAAGTCTTCACCAAGGAGATGTCGAAGAGAGAGGAGGCCCGAGTTCTTATTCTAAGGAAAGTGAAGGAGGTGAGTATGTAGATAGAGATCTGATGCTGATAGTAGACTATTGCAGATATGTTATGGGCATCTATGAATTTCAGTTGACAAAAGAAAGACTTGAGAAGATTAGATGTACAAAGGAAGAGGTTTTTGCTGTACACAATTACTTAAGGATGCAACATCAATTAGACACATGGGTGGTCAAGAGTCAGGGAGGTAACTTCATGGCCCTTGCCATACACTATTCCTTTGGAGATGGGTGAGTGTAGTGCCTTGATGAGGTGTTGTTGTAGGTTTTGACCTCGTATAGAAATTACCTGCATACAAATGCTAAAACACAGAAAATAAATAATGCGAGAGAAGAACACATAAAACACATATAAATAGATATTTTCCCTTGGATCCCAAAATTGGGACTACCAGCTTGATTTTTTCATTATGTTCCTTTCAATGTTATAATACATATTTATACACGCCGAAGCATCCAATACCATGGACCGAAAACTATCGTGTCCAATACCATGGACCAAAAACCATCGTGTCTAATACGATGGACTGAAAAACCATTGCGTCCAAAAAAACATGTGCGAAAATCATGCACAAAACCATAGGTGGGTTCGCCCAACCTAACATAGGGTCCAAAACCAAAATTTTTTGGGGCACTGCCTCGGACCCCATAAATTGGGGTTACAGGTGCCCCTCAAACCCCCTGTTAACTATGTGGAAAGAATATAACACAACCCAACTTTCTCTCACTTGTTGTTTTCTTTCCACAGGGGGCCACAAGAGAGCTTAGTCATTTTTCCAACCTTGAAATGCCCATTGTCTCTCTACACCAAGAGAACTTCTCAGAGCTCACAAATTTTGTCAATGCATCTGCAGTATTCTTCAAAGTGTCCACCTTTACCAGCGACACCTTTTTGTCTTCTATCATATCCCTCACAAAGTGATACTGAACATCAATGTGCTTTGTCTTTGAATGATATGCGGGTTCTTTGCCAAGAAAATTTCACTTTGGCTGTCACAATATATCCTTATAGCTTCCTGTACTAACCCCATACTTGAACACAATCTCTGCAACCAAACTTCTTCCTTGCTTGCATGAGTGGCTGCCATGTATTCTGCCTCTGTAGTTGACAATGCCACTACAGATTGTTTCTTACTCATCCAACTGACTGCACCTCCAAATAGGTTAAACACATACCCACTTGTAGATATTCTCTGATCCAGATCTCCAGTCCAGTCTGCATCAACAAAGCCATGAATATCCAACGCTCTGTCCAATCCTAGTCTTCCTTGGTAGCACAAACCATAATCACTAGTGCCATGCAAATACCTGAAAACCCACTTTACTGTTGTCCAGTGCTCCTTCCCTGGTTTTGAAATAAACCTGCTCAATACTCCCACTGCATGTGCAATGTCTGGTCTAGTATAGAACATTGCATACATCAGGCTATCGACTGCACTTGCATATGGAACACGGGACATGTCCTCTTCCTCTTCTTGTGTCTTGGGACACTGTTCAACAGATAACCTCACACCTACAGGAATAGGAACCTTCACTGGTTTACTATCCTGCATATTAAACCTCTGTAGTATTGTCTCGACATACTTCCTCTGGTTTAACCAAAGCTTCCTCTTTGCCCGATCTCTTTTAATTTCCATGCCCAAAATATAGTTTGCAGCACCAAGATTTTTCATGTCGAATTTGGAGGACAATTGGTTCTTCAAATCCTGGATAATTTCTTTGTCATTTCCAACAAGAAACATATCATCCACATACAAGACCAAATAAAAAACACATTCGCCAATTAATTTAAAATACACACAATGATCTTCTTTGCTTCTGGCGAAGCCAAGTCCTCGTATAAATGTATCAAATTTATGATACCACATCCTTGGTGACTGTTTTAACCCATACAGAGACTTCTTTAACTTGCATGCCAGTTCTTTCTTACCCTTCACTACAAAGCCTTCAGGTTGCTTCATGTAGATTTCCTCTTCTAGATCCCCGTGAAGAAATGTTGTCTTCACATCCATCTGTTCTACCTCAAAATCAAAAGTAGCAGCAACAGATAAAAGTAATCTAATAAACGTTACCTTGGTAACAGGAAAAAAAAGATCACCAAAATCAATTCCCGACACCTGGGAATAACCTTTTGCTACCAACCGAGATTTGTATTTCTTCACTTTTCCTTCTGCATTTGTCTTCTTTTTGAACACCCATTTGCTGCCAATGGTTTTCCTTCCAGCCGGAAACTCCACCAGATCCCAAGCCTCATTTTTGTGCAAAGATGCTATTTCATCAACCATGGCCTCTTTCTAGAGTTTTCCATCCTCTGAATCTACTACTTCCTTCACAGTTCTGGGATCATCGTCAGTAATAGATAAATAAAAATTTGAACAGAAAGTAGATGGACTATACCTTTCTGGCTTCCTTCTTTCTCGAACTGATCTTCTCACAACCGGAGTTTGCGGATCTTCATCTTCTGATTCCTCCTCTGCTGTAGAGTCTGATTCTTACTCCTTTAGCTCAAGCTCTATCTTCTCAGGTTCCTTTGGTTGGACTTCATATTCAATAACATCTCTCACCTCTCTAAACACCACATCTCGGCTATACATAACCTTCCTTGTTACTAGGTTCCAAAGCTTATAACCCTTTAAACCATCCTTATACCCAATAAAGATGCACTTTTCAGATTTACTATCCAACTTTTTTCTTTTCTCCTTTGGAACATGTACATATGCATCACATCCAAATACCCTCAGATGTGAAAGAGAGGGTTTCTTACCAGTCCATACCTCTTGTGGAGTCTTATCCTCCAACGCTGATGAAGGTGACCTATTGACTAGGTAACATGCAGTATCCATCGCCTCTGCCCAGAATTCTTGTCCTAACCCGACACCATTGAGCATGCTTCTTGCCCTTTCCATCAACGTCTTGTTCATTCTTTCTGCAACTCCATTTTGCTGAGGTGTATATGGAGTAGTCTTTTTCCATGCTATACCACACTTCTTACAGAATTCTTCAAATTCCTTACTGCAAAACTCTCCACCGTTATCTATCCTCAACACCTTTATCTTCTTCTCTGTCTGGTTTTCCACCAGAGCCTTAAATTCTTTAAATCTGTCAAAGACTTCAGATTTCTTCTTAAGGAAATATATCCATGTATTCCTTGAGAAGCCAGCTATAAATGATACATAGTACACAGACTTACCCAGTGATGGAACCTTCACAGGTCCAAACACATCACTGTGCACAAGTTCTAATATCTGTTTCACCCTCTTACTACCAGAGGGGAAACTCACCCGATTCTGCTTCCCATATAAACAATTTTCACAGAAATCAAAATCCAGAGAGCTATTAATCATAACTTCTACCATACCTTTACCATGAAGTATTCAAAGGCCCTTCTCTCCAATATGTTCAAGCCTTTGATGCCATAGCATGGTCTTTTCTCCAGAGACCACTAGATTTTCTGCTTCACTCTCAGGAACCACAGAACTGTTGCACCCATCAACAACAGTGCTACCTTGCAGCTTGTACAGAGTTCCAATCCGAACTCCCCGCATCAATACCAGTGCTCCCTGAACCTTCTTGCAGGTATCCTTCTCGAACACTGTTTTTACACCTGCATCACCCAGCTTACTAACATAAATCAGATTTCCGACTAATGCATGAATATGCAGAACACTCGAAAGTGTTCTAACCCTTCCACCTTGCAGCTTCAACTTTACTTTTCCACGACCAATGATTCTAGCCTTCCTATCATCCCCGAAGAAGACATCACCACCATCATATTTCTCATACTCAAAGAACCACTCTCTATGGGGAGCGAAGTGAAAATATGCACCTGAGTCAATCAACCATGCCTCATGATCTACATGTGTACTTGAAGAATCCAAGTACACATTCCCACCTTTATCTGAGGTGGTTTTAACCTTTGCAGAAGGATCCTCATCAGATCCCTTTCCTTTTTTAGGAGCTTTAGATTTATAGTCCCTTTTGTAGTGCCCTTCCTTTTCACATTACTAGAACACCACCTTTACAGTTTTCCTTGGAGATTTAGATCTCCCACTCGATGACTTATTTTTGTTTCTATTCTGGGTCTGCCCTCGTACAGACAAAGCATCACCATTTTGGCTCTCCATATTTTTCCGTCTCATCTCCTCCGTCAGCAAGGATGAGACTATTTCATCAAAATGCAAGGCAGTTGCATTGCTACCTATTGCAATAACCAAACTATCCCACGAATCTGGTGGAGAACACAACAAACTGATGCACTTATCTTCATCTGAAATTTTAATATCAATAGATGCTAACTGACTTACCACAATATTAAATGCATTCAAATGCTCTGTCACCGAGTGTCCATATTTCATCCTTAGGTTATACAGCTTTTTCCGCGGGAACAATTTATTCACTAGAGACTTAGATTGGTACAAAGTCCCTAACTTGTTCCACAAAGCCTTCGCCGTAGCTTCCCCTGATACATTCAGCAATACTGAATATGAGACACACAATTGTATTGTGCTCTTTGCCTTCCGATCCAACTTCTTCCATTCTTCATCGGACAATCCCGTTGGTTTCGTACCCAGATCTACCGCGATCCACTGATATTTATCCACCAACAGATCCTCCATCTTGAGTTTCCATAACTCAAAACACTAACCATTAAATTTCTCGATCTCTATCTTTCCACTACTCGCCATTTTCTTTCACCACCAGAATCAATCTCGCAGATCTCCCATTAAACAGGGTCTACCACAGACCCGAGCGAAACCCCTCAGGAACAAAGGCGTCCCCTTGAAGCCAAAACTACTCTGATACCAAATGTAGGTTTTTACCGCGTACAAAAATTACCTGCATACAAATTCTAAAACACAGAAAATAAATAATGCAAGAGCAAAACACATAAAACATATATTCATAGATATTTTCCCCTGGATCCCGAAACCAGGACTACCAGCTTGATTTTTTCATTATGTTCCTTTCAATGTTATAATATATATTTATACATGCTGAAGCATCCAATACCATGGACTGAAAAACATCGCATCCAATACCATGGACCAAAAACCATCGCGTCCAATACCATGGACCGAAAAACCATCGCATCCAAAAAACATATGCAAAAATCATGCACAAAACCATAGGTGGGTCCACCCAACCTAACATAGGGTCCAAAACCAAAATTTTCTGGGGCACTGCCCCGAACCCCATAAAGTGGGGTTACGGGTACCCCTCAAACCCCCTGTTAGCTACGTGGAAAGAATATAACACAACCCAACAGCTGCACCACCACGATAAAGGGGCCTTAGGAGAAGAGGTCCTGCAATAGAAGGAAATGATGCTTGGATGGATGTGGTTGTTGGTATATGACCATGGGAAACACATGGACAATAACATTGATGGACAACATATCACAGATGGATAGAGAATTCTTCATGGACCTGGATATAACACATGAACTGATGGCTGGAGATGGGCAGAGTTCTTGATCGACTTGGAAAATGTGACAAAGTGTTGAAGGAAATGATGAACAAATGCATGAGGAGGTGCATTCTCATGGGTTGAGCGTGACAATTGAGTTGATCACCCAACTAGTTCGAGTCATGGGGTTCGACAATGTACTGAGATGTGTTTGAGTTGAGTTGGGGTATAATAGTAACAGTTCACATGATGACGATACATGACGGATTAGCACAATATGGGTTACATCGATACATTGTGACAAGTTGTGGCTGATGACCATGGATTGAGGAGTCTTACACACATAGAGTCATGAGCCTTGATGGAGGTTCATGCGATGGATAACAGAGATTTCATGCGGTAGGGATGGTTGACATGGGAGATGGTGACACTTTGCGACATTTTGTCTTGGTGATGGAGTTTTTTGGGATGGTTTTGTTGAGGGTGACAACCTTTTTGAAGTGGGGGAGGATTTCAGGGCTTGGAGTTGGCGAGCACCCATGACTGCCCACCAACATAGAGAGAGTTAAAAAACCAAAGGTGAGTTGGGTATAGCGGAGGCGTTCAACCGATGAGCACAGCAAGTGCGTTTACCCAAACAGAGTTGAGTGGCATGGACTTGTGTTGTAAGTGTGTGACGAGCATGAGGCATAGTGGTGGGTGCTCGCCCAACGTGTAGCGGCTGGGAAAGGAAAGCGACTAGGTGAGCGACATAGTGGACGCGGACACGATGTGATGACAAGGGTAGGCAAGCAACCAACATAACATGCAAAAGTGGAGAGACTGTTCGTGGAAGTGAGCATCGGTGGGTAGGGTGCACCTACGGGAAAGGGGTTCCCTCCCAACACGTGTCAAGTCGGCCCAAGGGGCATGACCTATAGGTCGTCCCAAGGTAAACATGTTTAAGTCAACTCCAAACTTGGAAGGACGTGTTAGTTCATGGAGGAGGAGTAGGAGTTGACCAAGGCATCAACCATTCAACGAAGGAGATTCGCATAAGTGTAGAGAAACAAGAAAAGGGCGAAGGGCGAAGGCATTAATAACAATTCAGGGCATCAGAGGGTGTCGTAGGGCATCCCAGGGTGAGGCATGACGACCACGTGCAATAGGCAGTAGCTTGGGCCATGCACCCGCCCAAGGCGGGTAGATTACACAAAATTTTGAACGGATAATTTCTGCATTTTGGCTGGGTGAACTTGGGGTTCCTTGAGAGTGCGAGCATAGGCTGCACATCTTGCAGACAGTGTGGGAAGAGGTGGCACAACTTGACCGTGCAGGAATAACAACACCACTTAGGAAAACTTGTGTGAACAAGTTGTTGGTGCAACCAGGAAATTGTCACACTCTTGTAAACTTGTAAAAACACATTTGCATATTATTGTGGAGTTTTATAATACTTGGTGCATACTTGCTTGGGGAGTTGCCCCCTTCCTCCATAGCTTGTGTAAATTATTATTTATTGATGTTTATGGATATCACACATTTCATGAAGTGAATGTTAATAAAGATAAATGAACTTGAGTAAATGTAATTTCGCTGCATAATTGATGAACACTTGAGTAGAAAATAAACTTAAGTAAATGTAATTTCGCTGCATAGTTGATGAACACTTGAGTAGAAAATAAAACAAGTGTTGGTAAGGCATAGTATGAGAGCTTTAATAGTGGTGAAACTAAAGAGTTAGTCGGTGTCGCACCACGCCCACGGTAGACTTAGAGTTGCCACTAGCGTGCGATAGTGACAATGGTTCTCTGTGGGCCAATTGAAAAATAGATACCACATTGGTAGCCCATGATATATAATCACCCCACAGTTCATAATTACATAATTTTTTAGATTGAAGGACATTATGAATCCAAACCCATTGGTCTAATCTTAAATCCGAGCTTGTCATTGAGAGTTTCATGCCAACTGAGAATGGAGGACTCCTTAAGTCATTGTCAACAAGAAGAAGAGGTTATGAAGCTTGACATAATCATACCAAGCATCAAATTGAGCTTGAACATCTAGAGCCGAAAAATTATGATGAAGCGAATGAGTATTTGTGAAGGTCACACCATTACAACAAAGTTGGGGAGCCACTAGAGGTGCCAGAGCCATCTTGCAATTAAAGGAGGCCAACGGTGGCCAAATGTAAATCGAACTGCAACACATATAGACCAGCTCTAAGAATGCCACATTCATTAGGGGAATTTTGAGGTCTAAAATGGGCCTCCTAAGGAAATTATAAAATAATAGTGGAAATAATAAAATAAGATTAGATTAGATCATCAAATATTAGAGGGAAAAAATAAAAAAAAACTATTTTATCAACTTATCTCCCTATGGGTTTACTCAAATTTCTAGTGGAAACACTCATTGGATGCAAAATTTGATTCCTCACCCAAGGAGTACCCATATTGCATACTTTCAATGGACCCTACTACATGAAAAATGAAAAATACATGAAAAACGTGATTTCAATAACAATTTTTCATGTATTTCTCATTTTTTGTGTAGCACGGTCCATCGAAAGTATGCAACATGGGTTCTCCTTGGATGAGGAATTAAAATTTTCATCCAGCAAGTACTCCCACTCAAAATTTGAGTAAAACCTTAGGGAGATAAGTTGAAAATAGGTGTTGAAAAAATAGGTTTATTATTTTTTAATCTTTTTACTTTTTACTCAAAAAATGTTGAATCATCTCCCATGGTTGACATCATCATATTGAATCTTATTAGTTCTTATAAAGTTTATTCTGGTTATAAATTTTTCTTAGGAGACCCATTTTAGACCTCAAAATTCCCCTAATGAGCCCCAAAAGCGGTCCAATTGAGGATTGCGATGACATGAAAAGTATCACCGACATAACTACTCTACAACAACGATAAATAATTCATCTTTTCCTGTGGCGAATGATCCTCAAGAAAGAATACCGGTAGAAAAAAAAGGCGGAGGGAGGTGCCATGATGCGATTATCGTCCAACATTACAAGGCACCATTGCAAACCATTATGAATTGCTAGAATTTTCTCGTGAACGAAACCAGAGCTAATGTACGATGATGAAGGTAAGGTTGGAGTGGGCATCATATCAAGATAAATTATCTCGTGTTAGTGGATTGAGCAATCAACCAAGTAGCTGATCCCATTTAACCTTGATCGTTTGCCGACAAGCGTCAGATTTAGACACTCGTCATGGGGGATCTAGTTTTTGTCATTCCCCAACTCATTTGGAATGTTTTCCTTGTTGCTACATACAGAGTGCTACAACATTTATTGCAGATCCTTTTTAGTGATTTGGTGTTTTAGTCATGGTTTTTAATTATCCCAACTTGTTATTGGGTATGATTGATTTGTGTTCTTAGCTAGTTTCATATATGTGTAGTCCATTGGGTTTTTTTGCTACCGGTCTCTATGATCTAGTGGTGTATGCTACATCATTCTTGGTTGTAATAAGTTGGTTTTATGTAGCTCAGAATTTAGAGTTCGCTCTTAATCTTGAGTTGTTGAGTTCATAGCTTGTTCAACGGGTGTCCCAAGTAGATTTGTTAAAAAGGTGGATTCAATTCTTTCTCTTGATTTAGAGTTTTCTCCTTTTGCGAAGAAGAACATTAATACCCTTAAGGAAATAGGGTTGATTGGTATTCCCTAGCCTTTGGCCTAGTTATAACTCTATTTTAGATGGACCTCTATTAATTGGGTAGACCATGATCCCATTGATATATTATATTGTGGAAACAATTGCTTTTCCTTTTTTTTTGAAAGCAAGTAGGATAGGTATATAATATACAAATTCAGATCTTATTTCATAGGCACTAGGGGAATGTTTCTCACCCATTAGACTCTATATTTTAAGTCTATCATGGAAATTTCTTCATGGATTACATTTTCGTACATTCCCTTTATTTTCTAAGGTGATGGTATTTTTAAAGCCATAGGAAACAAATTTGGCTCATATATTACTATTTCTCAAATCAAATCAAATAAGTTATTTTGTGCCATAATTTGCATTGAAATGGATTTTTGCAAAATGACTCCCTAAGGTGATTTAACTTGAATTGGAGGTTGGCCCCATCTTCAGGCCCCAAAATACGAGCATGTTCCTTTTAAATGCAATTTTTTTCATGAACATGGGCACTTTACAAAAAACCATGCAAATGCTCGAGCTTCTCAGCCTCTTTTCTAAACCTCCACCATATTTTCATAGTAATGATGATCAAGGAGATTTCAAACTAGTTTCTTCAAGGAAACACAAGAATCATAGGTCTAAGAGGCCTCATTCTAGCAGGTGTGAATCTCATAAGCATTCTCCCTCCAGTGATAGATATGAAGCTTTAAGTCCTTCAAGGTAAAAATTATGGGTGAAGAAGCCCAAGTTAATCAACCAACTCCACATCAAGTGCCTCCAAAGATCATCAATTCATTCAGTAAGAAAAATTCTTCATCCAAGGATAATAACAAAAACCTTCTTTCAAAAAAGAAGGAAGAAGAGGCTAGAACAGAGGAAGAGGGGGAGGTTCCAATCTCTCCTCTGCTTTTCCATCCTATTAAGAGGTTCTAAAAGTCAATTAGCGTTCCTACCCTCCATTAAAAAGAAGTAAAAAAGATTGGAGCTAGAAATATTTGAAATCTAGTGCCCAACATTCTTTCTCCTCCTATAGATCTAACGAGGGTTGGTTTCACTCAAATCAAGATTTTTTATTTTTATTTTTTTTGTGTTATCCTGTGCAAGCAAGAAATTTCTAAGAAACTACTCTTGTTCTCAAGAAACACTAGGTTCAAGTCTTAGAATGTTTAATATTGAATCTAAACCCCCCGTTTTATTGGGAAGAAGAGAATTTTTGTCTCTTATTTTTAGAGTCAGTGAAATTTTTTCCCTTAAGTATTTATTTACTTCAATTGTGTGTTTCGATTGCAAATTTTCATTAATACAAATTTCCTATTTCAATTAAAAAAAAATAGTTTTAATTCAATAAATTATAAAATAGACTTTGAATTTGAATGTGAATAAAAAAATTAAATAATTGATTCTCTTTACCATTTAAAAATAAAAAAGCATGTAATTTAAGAATTTAATTTTTTAGCGATTAAAACAATGTAATTTACATATTTTATGTTTTATGATTTAAGAACACTGCGATTTAAATATTTGATTTTTTTTAGATTTATGTTTTTGTGATTTAAGACACTGCAATATAAATATTTGATTTTTAAAAGAAATTTTTAGAATATTTATAAATATTTTTATATTTTTTTTGCATTTGTGTTTTTTTTGTGATTTAAGAATACTGTAATACAAATATTTGACCTTTTAAGGATTTTTTTAAATATTTGATTTTTTTAAGAATATTTTTTATTAGTTTAATTAAAATTTAGAAAGATGGTCGGAATTGTAAATTCAGAAGTTGAAATTGTATATTTTTATTTATTTTTCTTGGAATTGGAGTAATTTATAAATTCAAAAATAAAATTTAAATAATTAATAATTGTAATTTTATTTGAGATTATATAATTAAATTTTGATAATAATTGTAAATAAATAAATATAATGGGAATTTATATATTGATATTGCTAAAATATTTGTCTTTGTTTTTGAATTATTAGAGATTTGTTTTAACTTTGAAGCTAGTAAGTTAAGAAAGATCACATCTCTCAAGATGTAAATATTATTTTATATATATATATATATATATATATATATTTTAATTCAATTAAAACCTTTACGATACATATCACTACATACATATGCACATTGCATTTCTTTTTAAAATATTATTTATTTAATTTTTTAATGTGATATGCATAACAAAATAGAAAAATCAAGTATTAAAATTTTAATTTATTAACTAAAATGAAGTTATGAAATATTATGATTATATATATATATATATATATGTTGGCATTATGATACAGGTATTGTCCTTGATGGCAACTCACTCAGATCAAAGACCACAGTATCGCAGGTAAACAACAAAGAATTGCAGATCAGTCTTCACAAAATGAAGAAAGAGAGATATACACAAGGTCACCATTGACCAAGCTGCGTATACACGCAAGTTCACGGTATACAAGTCGCGTATATGTACACATGCACTTTCTCATAAGGAAAAGCGCGTATACCTTGGAAAACTAAGTTTTTGGTCCATGGTATTTTGATCCATGGTATTGGTCCAAGGTATTTGGTGCTAAGTGGTTTTGGTCCATGGTATTGAGAAAGGCCTAAAACTATAAAAGGAGGAGAAGATCATTAGGCCAAGGTGTGCAAGTATCGAATATCTGATGAAGTGTGAGATCTAGTATTTAGGTTATTGGGTTATGGTGCATTGCTGGATCTGAACCAAGGATGAACCTTAGCGGATGATGAGGGGTTAGATCTAATGATGGATCGGGATATTAAGGCGTAATATGAACTATCATTATGTGTTTTTGCTCATGAATATTCTAGATATGAATACTGATGCATATATTATTCTGTAAATGATATGATCTACGTATAATTGAAGTCTGGAATAGCTGCAGAATTTTGAATTAATATTTGTAGATGTATATGCTGGTTGGCTTTGCGAAAAGTGCATATACATGTAGGTTAGACACATGAAAGTAGCGTATACCTCATAAAATATGTTTTACTTGCTTATGTTTGCTGATGCAGAGTTCCGGGTTCTGGTTTGGGTTTTGGTTACTGTATTATGGTGACAGTATTCTGAATGATCAGATTGATGGGTTGTCAAAGTGATTGATTGATTCGATTGTGGTTGGTTCAAAAGGTGATTGGTTGATGTAGATATATTTGATGATTGAATTATAGTTATGATGTTGTTGATGGATCCAGTCTAAAAATTTATAAAATGTGGTCCCTGGAGGAAGAGAAAAGGTCATATCCTTTTGTAGGTCAGCGCCTACGTACTAGCAAACATATCAGCTAGTACAAGAGCTAGGGGGTTGTAGCTCCCTTCCAGTAGTAGCTAGAAAATGAGAGAAAGTTGCAGACTTCTGCAGGTAGAAGCCTGTGTATTGGTATAAGTCTACACCAGTACAAAATTGTAAATAGAATTTTATTATTATTAAAAGAAGACAGAGACGACAACAACAAGTGGTTTTTACCCACATTGGGTTTCCACCTTATATCTTGGTGTTCATGTGTGATGCTTATGATTTATTCTGCTTTTACTGCACTGTCTAATTAATATTTGACATACTGGTTAAAGTTCAATACATGATAAATTGGGTAAATCAAAAGTTCTCTGCATATATGCTGGTTGCTTTAATAACAGTTGCGTGTACATGCTGGTTCACTTAGCTAAAGTAGTGTATACAAATCTGCCTATGGAAATGAAAAATTATTGAGTTACTAATATTGATTCACCCCCCTCTTAGTATTATTTCCAACAATTGGTATCAGAGCAGGTCCTTCTGAAGAATCTTGATCGCTTGAAGGAAGATCCATCATCATGAGTAATCAAGAAAGCAGGGGATCCATCAGACCACCAATCTTTGATGGGAAAAACTTTGTTTATTGGAAGATAAGAACCACAAACTACCTTCAATCACTTGGAATAGATGTATGGGAAATCATGGAAGGAGAATATACATTTCCATTAGCAATTCCTACAGCTACAACAGGTAAAAAAATATGAAACCAATGGCAAGGCTGTCAATACATTATTGGAAAGTCTGTCACAATCAGAGTTTGTGAAAGTTATGCAGCTCAAATCAGCCAAAGAAATATGGGACAAACTGTTCTAAGCTACGAAGGAGACTCTAAGGTAAAACGTGCTAAACTGCAACCTCTCAGAATTCAATATGAAAATCTTAAGATGCAAAATGATGAAAGTATTGCTTGTTACTTCTTATGTATAGATGAGGTTGCTAATTGCATGAAAAATCTGGGTGAAGAGATAAAGAAAGTTACCTTAGTTGAGAAAGTTTTAAGATCCTTGTCTGCTAAATTTGAATCAAAAGTATTTTCCATAGAAGAAAAACATGATCTACATACTATTACTATGACAAAACTTCACTGAATCTTAACTACCTTTGAGATGATAAAAGGAGGCCCATCAGATATGAGAGAAGCTGCATTTAAAGCTTCAACAAAAGGAAAAGAAGAATTCAATGAATCAGAACATATTTCAGAAGAAGAAGATGAAGTAAACTTTGTCAAGAAGCTTTAACGGGGTTCTGGAAGATTTAGAGGTAAACTACCTTTCAAATGTTTTACTTGTGGTAGAGTTGGTCATTATGCTGCCAAATGTCCAAATAAAGATAAATATGATAAAGGGAAGGAATCTGCAAAATGGAATAGAAAACAAAGTGTAAGTAAAAAGAGCTACTGTACTCATGAAGATAGCGATGGATTATGAAATAGTGATGAAGATGAAAATAGTAATGACTATAGACTTCTAATGGCTTATGAAGATGATAAATTTTTGGATGCTTTAGAAGAATATTAACTTCATGAAGAAATTTCTAAACTCAAAATGTGTTTAGAAGAAAAGAATATGATTATAGATACCTTGACATATCAACTTGCTCAAAGAGAAAAACACAATGAAAAACTAGAATGTGAAATTGTGGGTCTAAGAAGGGATCTTGAGAAAACAAAATCTCTCAATCTTAGATTTGCTAAAGGATCAGAAACCTTGAATGAAATTATCAAAGTGCAGCTTTCTCCTATGATAAAGACAGGTCTTGGATATACTGAAGAAGCACCTCAATCACAGAAGCCATCAACCTCCACTAAAAGATATCTTGATGTAGCAAAGAATCGTGAACAATACGATAATTGTCAGTAAAGGAATAAGGAAGATTACCAAGTAAATCAGACTCAGTTTGGTCCAAGTACAAACATAAGTCACAACCAACCTTAGGTAAATCATACTCAATTTGTTTCAAAGATGAATAGAAACTACAATCACCAGATCAATAGATTTGCGAATCACAGGAACTTCTTCAATGGTCAATGTTTCTCATGTCATAATTTTTGACACAAAGCTACTCAATGTGTTGCTTACAAAACCATGATGACTAGAGAAGCACGAAATCAAAGGAATGTGACAGGGATTAAGAAAAGTTCCTATAATAACTTTTCTCTTCTTGAAAATGAAATAGAATGCTCAATCTGTAACAACTTTGGCCATGAAGAATCTGAATGTAGGAGTAAATTTCGGCAAATATCTCAAAAGGAGAAAACTCCATTAAATCCCAAAATATGGAGAAAGAAAGAACCACAAACAGAAAGATGTGGTATAGCTTTGTATGCAGAAGGACAAGAAAACCATTGGTACATCGACAGTGGATGCTCAAAACACATGACAGGTGACAAAGAAAAACTACACTCATATAATGCCTTAGAAAAGGAAAAGAATGTCTCATTTGGAAATGACACTCTTGCTATCATAAAAGGTAAAGGCTTTGTTTTCTTGAAAGAAAAAGTTAAAGCTGGGAATGTTATGTATGTTGATGGTTTAAAGCATAACCTGTTGACTATGAGTCAAATGTGTGATCAAGGAAATGAAGTGGTGTTTTGATCAAATGAATGTGTTGTTCGTGAGCTTGATATAGGAGAAATCGTGGTCAAAGGTACAAGAACTCCAAACAACTTATACATACTCAAGGGAGGAAAACAACAGTGCTATCTAAGCAAAAATGATGAAAACTGGCTATGGCACAGAAGATTGGGACATCTAAGCTTTTCTCAAATAAGAAAAGCATGCAGATTCCAGGTTGTTCGTGATCTTCCAGATATCAACATTCTTAAGGAATTTAGACTTCTGTGATCCATAACATTGTTTAGATAATATTCGGCAAAATCACATAACCAATCTTTTGTCGACGCGTTTCGAACCAACCAGTGTGGTTCATCGTCAGGACAAGTTGAAGAACCAATCTGGCCTAGCTTGCTTAAATAGAGGTGCAGAGACTCCAGGGTTAATAATACCAACGGCTAATTTTGACCAATGACCCTAGTCAAAATAGTTAAATTAATATTTACCTATTTTTTATATAGTTTTTGTAACTTTTTATAAAGGCGTTAATTAAAATAAATAATAAATAAATCTAATATTAATTAATTATTAAGAGAGTTCTAGGTAGTACCTTATCTAATAATCTAATGGTTATATCGCATTTATTTATACTTGATATTATTCTAATATATTTATACAAAGTAAAAAACCCTGTTAGGTATGGTAATAATGGTTATAAAATATATTATTTCTATCTATTATTTACATATAAAGGTTTATTCCAAAATTAATTTTTTAGTAAGTTATATATGCTTATTAAATGATCTACTGAATAATATATAATTCCAAATAAATTGTTAACTCTTAATTCTTCCTAGAATTTAGCTCCTTATGGTAAAAATCATAATTTAGGGTTATTAAAGACCAAACCAATATATCGTAAATATCTATAAAACCCAATGGTTAAATACTCAATATTTTAAGTTTAAATATACTCACACTAATACTATTAATATAATAATATACCCATAAACCTACCTTAATAATCCATATTTAATTTTGATGATAAATATTATGATATTAAATGTTAATACTATTAATATATCATAATGATATTAAATATTAATACTATGATGATAATACTATTAATATATCATAATATACCCATAAACCTACCTTAATAATCCATATTTAATTTTGATGATAAATATTTAATATTATGATATTAAATATTAATACTATTAATATATCATAATGATATTAAATATTAATACTATGATGATAATATTATTAATATATCATAATATACCCATAAACCTACCTTAATAATCCATATTTAATTTTGATGATAAATATTTCAATAAAATTAATTAATAGACATAAGCTAAAGGCCAACTCGATTCTAGGAAAATAATAGAAATAATAATGAAATAAGGAAAAATCAAATTTAATTAAAAAATCGCCCAAAAGAATGAAAAACAGGTTAAGGTTAATTCACCAGGAAGCCCGAATGACTTAAATACTCCAAAATAATAGGATAAACATGCCAAAAGAGAAACAAAGGAGGACAGAAACCTTGAGACTAAACACAAAGGAGAATGAGGAGGCTAGGAAGACAGGGCTGGGACCCAGCAACGGCTAATCTTCCAGCCATCATCCCTATTAAGATTGTTCGGCCTTTTCTCAATCTCCAGGGCCTCTCTAAATTTGCGATGGTGAAACTGCGGAATTTTGGCAATGACTTGAGCCTCCTCTATGCATACATGATGCATAGTCTTCCCTGCATGCTCAACCAGGGCCGAGGACTTGGTCCTACCATGTCTTAAGTCAGCCGAATGCTCGCTGATCCGCTGATTGATAGAACGACCAGTTTCACCAATATAGGGGGTCCCACAGGAACAAGGAATGATATAGACACCCTTCATGCTCTTAGGGTCAACCGGGTCTTTTACAGATCAACATTCTTGAAAATACTATATGAAAATCATGTCAATTTGGTAAGCAAACCAGATCTCACTTCGTCGAAAAGGAAGGGTCAGCTAGTAAGCCTCTTGAACTTGTTCATACTGATTTATGTGGATCATCAAGGAAAAAGTCACCTGATGGAGAAGAATACTTTATATTGTTCATTGATGACTTTTCCAGAATGTGTTGGATAGGTCCTCTAAAGCATAAAGATGAAGCATTTGAAAAGTTCAAAGCCCTCAAAGCTTTGGTTGAAAGTGAATCAGATCGCAAAATCAAATGCCTCAGATCTGATAGAGGAGGGGAATTTACCTCAGATGAATTCTTTGACTTTTGTGAACAACATGGAATATAAAGGCAATTCTCCACCTCAAGGACTCCTCAACAAAATGGAGTGGTAGAAAGGATGAAAAGAACTATTCAACAAATGGCTCGAGCTATGCTAAATGAATTTGGAACTCCTATAACCTTCTAGGGTGAAACTGCATTTGCCGCCATCACTATTCTCAACCAAGAAAATGTTTGGGTAAACAAGACTCAAACTCCACATGAACTTTGGTATGGTAAGAATCCTACTGTAAAATACTTCAAAGTTTTTGGAAGAAAATGTTACATCAAAAGGATTGATGAAAAACTTGGTAAGTTTGAACCCAGAGTAGATGAAGGTATTCTTCTTGGCTACTCTTCCCGAAGTAAAGGATATAAATGTTATAATAAAAGACTTGGGAAAATTATTGAAAGTATTGATGTTGTGGTTGATGAAGCATTCAAAAATCCAAAACAGATAAAAATCGAAGATTATGACAATGAAGAAGATGAGGATCATTTCCCCACATCAAATCACGCCGATTATAAAGAAGAAACCAATGAAACACCAGAAGATGAGATAATGGTAGAAGAAAAGACTCCGTCCAGGTATGTTCAGAAAAATCATCCAAAAACTCAAATTTTAGGGGAAAAAGGGGCAGGTGTGCAGACAAGAAGAACTATTATAGAAGCCTCAAGCTATCTAGCATTACTATCTTCCACCGAACCTCAAAATGTAAATGAAGCATGCAAAGATGAATGTTGGGTCAAGGCCATGAATGAAGAACTTGAGAAAATTGAAAAGAATAATACTTGGGAATTAGTTCCTAGACCTCATGATAAAAATATAATAGGAACTTAATGGATATTCGAAAACAAGCTGAACAAAAATGGAGAAGTTATTAGAAACAAGGCCAGACATGTTTGTAAAGGATATGCTCAACAAGAAGGTATAGGTTTTGAAGAAAATTTTGCACCTGTTGCTAGACTTGAAGCCATAAGAATGTTTCTTGCTCTTTCTAGTTTTCAGAAATTCAAAGTATACCAAATGGATGTAAAATCTGCCTTTCTTAATGGAGACTTAGAAGAAGAAGTCTATATTGAACAACCAGAAGGATTCATTCTGGGAAATTATGCAAAACTTGTATGCAGACTCAGAAAGGCTCTCTATGGTCTAAAACAGGCTCCAAGGCATGGTATTACCGTCTTGACAAATATCTCCACCAACAGGGTTTTTCAAAGGGGTCAGCAGATAACAATCTATATACAAATATTGACATTGACAAATTGCTAATAATTGTTGTTTATGTTGTTGATATCATTTTTGGTAGCAATGAAGAATCCATGAGTCAGAATTTTGCTTCAATAATGCAGCAAGAATTTGAAATGTGCTTGCTTGGTGAGCTTACCTATTTTCTTGGTCTACAAGTTCAACAAAATAAATATGGTATTTTTGTCTCACAAACCAAATATCTCAAACAGATATTGAAAAAGTACGGCATGGAAGATTCTAAACCAGTATGTACCTCAATGGTAACAGGATGCAGACTCAGCTCAAATGATGAATCAACAGTAGTACATCAACCAACTTACAGATCCATGATTGGAAGTCTACTTTATCTCACAGGTACCTAACCTGACATCATGCATGCAGTAGGAATAGTTGGAAGATTCCAAGCAAATACAAGGGAATCACACCTTCAGCAGTCAAAAGGATTTTCAAATATCTTCAAGGAACACAGAACTTTGGTTTATGGTATCCTAGAGATACAGATCTTACACTTCATGCATATACAAATGCAGATTAGGTAGGAAGTGTTGATGATAGGAAAATCACTAGTGGTGGTGCATTTTATATGGTTCCAGGTTAGTGTCTTGGTTCAGCAAGAAACAAAGTTCAATTGCATTATCTACAGCTAATGCAGAATACGTGGCTGTTGCATCTTACTGCACACAACTACTTTGGATGATGCAAACCTTGCAAGACATTCAAATCACATGTACTCCACCCATCTCCATTCTATGTGATAATACAAGTGCCATCATTACTTCAAAGAATCCAGTCATGCACTCCAAGACCAAGCACATACCCATCAAATATCATTTTCTACGTGAACAAGTGCTTGAAAAAAAGGTCAAATTGGAGTATGTTCCCTCCAAAGAACAAGTTGTTGATATATTCGCTAAACCACTGCCAGAGAGACATTTGAATATCTCAAACAAAATATGGGAGTAGTTGCTGCATCATCCTATTGTTAAATCCTATGTTTTAGAGAAAGGTGGTTATACGCGAATTTAATGAAGCGTAGTCACGTACATACGCGGGTTTCTGTGGGCACAATCGTGTATATGTTGGTTTGAAGAAAAGCAGTGGGCCAGGCTCAGGAAAAAGGGGTCTGCTATGGTTCTGTCAATTATCTGCTCTGTTTGATGATGGCTATAATCTACTGATAACATGTGGAAATATATTGGTCCTCATAAAGTTGTTGATAACTTGATGTGTATCTGATTGATGATGATTTTTTGATATCTCTTACTGACATATGCAATGATCAAATCTGACAGTGAACAGGTGGAACAGGTTCAGGGGGAGAACATGGTTGATACTCACATATGTTTATTATCATGGTTGATGATGGGATGTTCCCTATTGATGATATAATGAAGGTTCTTGTGGAAAGATCATGTAGTTCTTGATAATAATGTCTATGGTGTTTTCACATACATATGATATGATGTGCATGATTTTGTGCAACCGCTTGGAGATATGACATATGCTTAGTTTGTTCATGGAAGGTTATGATAAGGGAATGTAGCAAGTTGATCTTGATAAGATCAAGAGGATGAGTTGATATATGCCGACATACTTTGACATAGGTGGATGATATTTTGGGACATATATAGGTTGCTGGTCTGGATGCTATTAATAGATGCTGTTGATGATACAAATCATATGATAGTTGCTGATGACTATCATGGTCTTGTTTAAACTTTTTGGTCTCTGTTATATATGTCATGCACATCATTTAATGTAAAGGTCATGAAAAGACCTAATTTGTAACCCCACTATGCATGGGATGGATGATGTAACGTTTCTTGTTTTTGTCATGTATAAACAATTGGTATATCCTCACTTGGTTGGGTGGATGAGTCAAATTTGGTATATCCCCACTTGGTTGGGAGATGGATGTATGTATGAGTCATTGGTGATAGGAAGGTCATTGGTATAGAGTCATGTTCTTCTTTTAGAAACTCTTTTTGCAGAGTTTCCTTGTGCTCAGGGGGAGCATGGACTCGATCATGGGAGCTCAATCAGTACACTTCAGCATATCAAAGATTTCAGCATGTACTCAGGGGAAGCATGACCCTTTGCCCTTGATGACAAAGGGGGAGAGTGACTTGGTGTGGTTGTTGCCATCAAGTCCAAAGGGGGAGATTGTTTGCATTATGATATAGGTATTGTCCTTGATGGCAACTCACTCAAATGAAAGACCACAGTATAGCAGGTAAAGAACAAAGAATTGCAGATCAATCTTCAAAAAATGAAGAAAGAGAGATATACGTAGGTTCACCATTGATCAAGCTGCATATACATGCAGGTTCACAGTATACAAGTCACGTATACGTACACATGCACTTTCACAGAAGGAAAAGTGCGTATACCTTGGAAAACTAAGTTTTTGGTCCATGGTATTTTGATCCATGGTATTGGTCCAAGGTATCTGGTCTGAGGTATTGACCCTAGGTATTTGGTCCAAGGTATTGGTCCTAAGTGGTTTTGGTCCATGGTATTGAGAAAGGCCTAAAACTATAAAAGGAGGAGAAGATCATTAGGCCAAGGTGTGCAAGTATCGAATATCTGATGAAGTGTGAGATCTAGTATGCAGGTTATTGTGTTATGGTGCATTGTTGGATTTGAACCAAGGATGAACCTTAGCGGATGATCAGGGGTTAGATCTAATGATGGATTGAGATCTTAAGGCAAAAGATGAAATATCATTATGTGTTTTTTCTCATGAATATTTTAGATCTGAATGACACATATATTATTCTTTAAATGATATGATCTGGGTATAACTGAAGTCTGAAATAGCTGCAAAATTATGAATTAATATTTGCAGATGTACACACTGGTTGGCTTTGAGAAAAGTGCATATACACATAGGTTCAACACATGAAAGTAGCGCATACCTTATAAAATATGTTTTAGTTGCTTCTGTTTGTTGTTGCAGAGTTCTGGGTTCTGGTTTGGGTTCTGGTTACTGTATTATGGTGATAGTATTATGAATGATCAGATTGATGGGTTGTCAAAGTGATTGATTGATTTGGTTGTGGTTGGTTCAAAAGGAGATTGGTTGATGTAGATATATTTGATGATTGAATTATAGTTATGATGTTGTTGATGGATCCAATATGAAAATTTATGAAACATGGTCCCTGGAGGAAGAGAGAAGGTCATAGCCTTACATAGGTCGACGCCTACATACCAAAAAATGTATCGGCTAGTACAAAAGCTAGGGGGTTGTAGCTATATTCTAGTAGTAGCTGGAAAACGAGAGGAGGTTGCAACCTTCTATAGGTAGAAGCCTGCGTACTAGTATAAGTCTGTACCAGTACAAAATTGTAAACAAAATTCTCTTATTATTAAAAGAAGACAAAGACGACAACAAGCAAGTGGTTTTTACCCACATTGGGTTTCCACCTTATATCTTGGTGTTCATGTGTGATTATTATGTTTTATTCTGCTTTTACTGCACTGTCTAATTAATATCTGACATACTGGTTAAAGTTCAATACATGATAAATTGGGTAGATCAAAAGTTCTCTGCATATACGCTGGTTACTTTAATAATAGTTGCGTGTACACGCTGGTTCACTTAGCTAAAGTAGCGTATACAAATGTGCCTATGGAAATGAAAAATTATTAAGTTACTAATAGTTACATACATATGCTTATGCCATTAATTAAAACATGTTTTATAATATTAATACGAGTTATCTTTAAGTGCTATCTTTTGAAAAGTTTTCCAATTTATTTTCTGATCTAATTTGTCTAGAATCCTGTAGGGATTCATTGAAATCACACGTTTGACGAGTGAACTTTGCATGATTGATGTACCACAAGAGTTTTCAGGGTGTTGAATCCATATATGCAGTTAAAAAACTAGTTTAAACAACACAAATCAAGATTTGACTCTTATCACTTAGAAATGTCCTCTTGGTTGTAGGAGAGAAATTCCTAAGGTAACCTTTGCAATCCAACTTATAGATTGAAGGCTAGCCCCTTCAATCCAGAGAGGGCTCTCTCTGATAGCCTAATCACTAGATTTAGTAATTGACTGTACTTTTACACAGTGGCGAGATCTTCAGTTGTGTTGTGTTGATGTAGGGTTTGGTTGGGCATGAGGTATATAGTCCATTGGGCAATGGAGTTAACAAGCTAGGGTTTATGGCAACTTACCAATATATTGGTTGTTTGATCAAGATTGACAAAGGCAAGGTAGATAACACATCTTATAAATTTGTAATCATTATAGTTGAAGGGAGAAATTAGGAGAACATTCTACTACAATAGGGAATATGAAATGAAACCTAAAGTAGCCTTAGAAGATATGAGTGCAACTATTTGAAATCTATGAAATAGAGCATCAAAGCAAGGATGAATTTTGTAACATTTACTCTTATTCAAATATTCAGAAAACCATACATTCAAATGATATCACAAATAAGGAAACACTGAAACATGTAGAAAACACATACTAAGACATACCATCACATGAATCTTTATATCATTGATAAAAATCTACTAATCTTGGCAAACTGTAGATTGATAAATCTTTCAACACACAAACAATGACTATTCTTTCATTAAAAACCAACCTTTTCTCCACATTTCTCATGTAATATATAGGAAAAATACAATAAAAGATAAGATACACTAAGTCTGGTAGCATTAACTGCATAATATTTACAATACCTGAAAGTTTAATTGAAAAAAAATATTCAGAATCCTATGATATTAGCTATTCGGGTCTCTATGTGACACATAATAGTGGTCAAAATACATTGTAGAATTGTTGTGCATATCTCCTACTATTATTCTGGAATAAGGATGAGTCATAGTTGTATTATAGGATCAAGAACTACTCACTCCCTTGTAGGCTCGATATCTGGAACTACAACTCGTCTTCCCTCTTGGTAGAAAAACTGGTGCATGAACTTGTAAACCATGTTGAAACTGTGCAACTACCCTTGTAATTGCTTGCTCCTTTCAAGGTTGTTTTTCCTTATGTTGACTCGTATTCTTTGCACTCCCTCAACCACAAAAATCCTTTGACATTTACCATAACATATCAAAAATAACTTACTGTAAAAAAAGATTAACATGGAGTAGGTCAAAATGTTGAGGTAATATTAGGGTTTGTTCAACAAAATTAGGGTTTTGTATATTTCTTTTTCGCACAAAGTAAACTGATTATTTCTCCATGGATTTTGCAGCCTGAGCAAGGAGGTCTAACTTATCCTGGCTTCTTGTCATCCTTCTAGTATATTTATGTATGAATTTTTCAGCCTTTAGGGTTTCTTTCCCCTATTTGTCACCATACTTTGTTTTCCTCTATTTTTTGGCCTTCTTTATGCTCTTTGAAGTTTGTGCAGTCTCTCCATCTTCATCAATAATCATGGTCTCCTTCAACTTAGGGTTTTTTTTTTTTTTTAATTTTAAACCCAATCTCAGTTTGTTTGTAGGTCTAGTGTGAGGCTTTCTGGAGTAAACCTTAGTTTGGGTTTCAACTTCTTCATCCCCTGTTTCTATCTTTTGTTTTCCCTTTTCATTTTGTGCTACACTCTATTTTGCCTTCTCTTCTTCTAAGATTTGTTTTTGTTGTCTTCTTGTTCTCCTTTTATAAAACCTACCCTTTGGCTCCTTCATAGAGTTATCACCATGTTTTTCAACAGGGATGTGGCTAGACTATCCCTTTGTTTCCTAAGCTAGGGCTTGGGTGTAAACTTTCATTTGGCCTCTCCTTGGTCTTCTAGGTGAAGGTTATCTTAGGTTTCTCTGTCTCAACTGCTCCACCTGCTTGTTTAGCTCATAAGTATATAACATTTTAATTAGGCCATGACGACAAATGTCATGATGTTGTAGCTCAGGTATGGTTCTTGCTTTGGTGAACTTCTTTAGAAAACTTTGGTGAAGAAAATATGACAAATTCATGTTACTAAACCCTTATAAATGACATAAAAACCTCATATGATAGAAATAGGCTTTAGAATACCTACCTTCACAAGTGAAAAAAATTTGCACCGTCCCAAGGGCATTGGACCATTAGGGCTTCAACATATTTTGGAGGACTCCAATATTCTAGTCTTGATTTTGAAATTCCTCCTTCAAGAAAAAATTCAAGTCCACATTCTGCAATCTCTATTTCTTAAACCATCTCTCACCCTCAGTTGGAAAACCGGTGGCTTCTGCAACAACTTCCTCTCTGACTAGGAACTGCAGGGTTCTGATTCTTACTATGTTTCCATCAAATGAGTAGATGAAATTGTGGCATCAACTTAGGTTGTGTCCATTGAAAGGCTAAAACATTGGTCCCCATCACGCATTTATGAATATAGTTAACATCTCTGGATACACCTCAAAATACATCCCATCAAGCTCGAATCTCTTCACAGGACCTGATCGACCCATCTTGAAAAGACTTTGATGCTGCAAACACATTTCCAAACCTTGAATTACCCTGATCAGATGTTGCAAACTGCTTGAGAACCTTCCTGCTCATTGTAAACAAAATTCTGGGTTTGTTGGAAACTACCATTTTAGGGTAAACATGGCAAATTAGGGTTTAATTGTAAACGTCTCTCTTGGGCTTCAAAATACTACTAACTGTCACATCATGGATGAAAAGGGATAGGGATTTGTAAAAAAAAAAAGCCTGGGTGCTTTAAATAATGGAGTTGATAGCTCTAAAATCTAAATTTTAAATTTTTCGTTGAGCACTGTGAAAAAATTTCGTAGCTTTGCGCTACGAAAACACTTTGTAGTGCCAACTGTAGGCTTGTGATATGTTAATTTTCCTGCGAAAAACTTAGGATAAGCTTAGGGTTGGTTGAAAAGACTTGATTAGACATGTCCCTGGGCTTAGATAGCAATTTACACAAAAAAATTATAAGGCCCTTTACATAACCATGAATTTGCAAATTGAACTGATAAATATGGCCTTTGGACCTTTAGGGAAAGGTGCAAACCTGAAGCTAACACTGGCCACAATTGTTTTTGCTGGATTTCGATAAAAAATCCATCGGAAACTCCAAAAATTCTCACTTAAAGACAACTCCATATTAATATAATATGTATACCATAGACTGGTCTCTCTCTCTCTCTCTCACACATAAAGTTTAGAAAAAAAAATGTTTACTGTAAAAATTAAGTCTTTATATCATTATAAACTAAGTTAAATATCAAATTTTTATTTAATATCATGATTACAAATGTATATCATCATTATTCGGAAGTTGAGTATACCTTTTATTTTTATTAATATTTTTACTATTTTTCTTTTTATTATCTTTCAATTGAGTAGAAATTATGTTCTATTATTAGATCTCAAGATTTATTACACCTGCTCCATAATGTAATGTGAATTTAACTGACATTATTATTTTTAATTAATTTTAGATTTAATGTCTCATTCACTACAACATCTCCCCCATAATAATTTGTAAAGCGCAATTAGTTTAAAGAGAATTCTTATTAATTAAACAATATGTCAATAATTATATTGCTATAGATATGATTTAATGTAAAGTTGCTTAGAAGAGAGGTTACATACTTTAGTGTTAGTGATATACCAACACATATCGATCTTAAACTAGGATTTATCAAGAGATTATTTATCATTATTATTTTTTTAAATACCACACATAAACTTCATATTAAGAACTGAATGAATTACACATCTCCCTCTTATTAAGAATTAACATCCTCTTTCTCTCCACACACACAAACACATATATGATATTGATTTGTTTTACTAAACCACACATATTGAAATATTTTATTTATGACACACATTGAAATGTGAAGTATCAACTTCATGTTAAGAATTGAATGGATCACCCATCTCTCTTTAATTATGATTTTTTTTACTTTTAATTACTTTTTCTATTTATATATAGAGATATTAAATCTCTTGAGATGCAAACCTATTTTACATTGTAAAAAAGATTTGTATCTCAAAAGATTTGGCCCCCCTCAGCACTTAATAGATCGTGAGGCACTTGGTAGATATGGAGTTAAGATGGATCTCTTTTTCTCTCTATCTTAACCCCATATCTTACCAAGTGGATCTCTCTCTCTCCAACTTAACTCCATATCTACCAAATGCCTCGATATATATACATATACACACTCCATATTAACAGGCTTATATATCTCCCTCTTATTAGGAAGTAATTAATTTTTTTTACTTCTTATTACCTTTTCTATTGTTAATATAAAATTATTTTATTTAAGGTCAACATTGAAATTATTTATTTATGATAAACATATACACACATATACATTAATTTCTCTCTCTCTCACACACACACGCATAATTTTTTTCTCTTTTATATATAGATATATGAAAATTATATATTGAAATATATATTTTTAGTAAGATTAGAATAATCATATTGCCATCAAAAACTTTGACATACATCAATGGTTTCCACTATTAGCCTGCCACTTGGGAAACCAAACGACTAGCATAGGCATACGATTTTCTAATTGTTCATGTTGTTTTTAATAAGCTGAGTTTTGTATTGCCTTCAAAATTCATAGTACATCACTTATAATCACATAGTTAAAATATTGCGGGCCTCAATTTGCAACTAGGGAAACCAGATTCGTTGTCTGGTAATTTAAGAGAGAGAGAGAGAAAGTATCAAAATAGAGCAACTGTAATCGATCACAACAGTACCTAGCCAAAACTAGGCTAAAACAAAATAATTGCATAAGAACATAATATGGAGTCAAGAGTCAAAAGAAGTCACAAGAACAGGATCTCGTGCACTTGCGCTTATTGGGAAAAAGGGCTTAAACTCATATTGGAGATGGCTTTCCAGGTGCACTAGGTGAGCATCCAATTTCTCCAAATAAGAACGATGGTAACATTGCACCATTTGGATCTCATTCAAGGAAGTAATAATGCCATTTTGATCTTCATGCTTCTCTTTCAGGACCCTACCCAAAAGAGTCTTCATCTATTAGTGGAGGGTAATGGGATGCAGGTATTGGTTCCATCTTCCCTTGGTATGACCAGGGTTAGGTATCTAATTAGGCACCTCTTCTAGAATTTTTGACTTAGAGTATGCATGTTGATATTGAATTTAAAAGTTTCCAACTGAAGGATCTCCTCCTAAATGCCAGGATAAGTCGCTGAGTGAAAAATAATAGCCTCTTCTTGAGTTTAGGCATAGGCACGCAACTAACCTTGATGGCAACAACCTCTAGCTCCCTTACAAATGCACATCTTTTGACATGCCATTGAGTTCCAATAAGTCAAAAACCAAACGAGAAACTGATGCCCCAACCAACTTACCCAAAGAGAACTATATCCAACCAAGTAATAAACGACTATGAACCCGCCACTATAGGAACAACAAGACCACCCGATCCACCTCCAGTAATTGGACGAATACACCTCTGGCTCAGAGACTCACCGCTAATCAAGAACCCCAAAAATCCATAAAGCCACAGAACGTAGAGCACATGTAATGGAAAAACCAAGAAGAAGAAATCAAACAAGCTTAGGCCATACCAACACAGAAATAAAGAGGAGAATTACAAGAAACAAGGGAAACACAGGAGCCAAAAAAATCCAAGAAGACTTGAGACACAATATACAGAGAAACTATGAGTATAATGAGAGAGGACAACCAAAGTTGAGCCCCACATAAACACATAAAGTATAACAAAAATTAGAGGATAGAAGAGGAGCCAATACCCTGAGACCACTTCCCTAGTTTATGGGAAGCAATATAATTTCTTGCATGGACAACTGAGTAGCGACATCAACCTCCTCCTCTTTTGATTTATGCAATCTCCATGAAGTCTTGGAATGAAAAGACACATAAGCTCTAGCTCCTAGTACTAAACCTCCATCCAAAACCACAAAAAAACAGTGAGAAACCAGGACCAGGAGGCAAATTAACTGACATGCATTCGTGGGTCACTCCCATGGCAACAATAGAGGCCCATGAACATTTCTTTATCAAAGACCAAAAATCACTCCATATTACTACCCATTGATCACTGGCTACAAGATCCATCGTGTTGAGAAACTAAAAGGCTAATCCCACCAACGACGAGAGAGGAGTCCAAACAAGGCATGAATTACATAGGCTTTCCTGAAATATAGCAAGAGCGAGATCTTGCGGGATGTGAACCATCATGAAATATGTGTAGGTTTTAACCCTGTAAAGAAATTACCTGCATATGAATTATAAAAACAAAAAAATAAACATTGCGAGAGCATAACACATAAAACACATATACATAGAGATTTTCCCCTGGATCCCAAAACCGGTACTACCATCTTGATTTTTCATTGTGTTCCTTTCAATGTTACAATACATATTTATACATGCCGAAACATCCAATACCATGGACCGAAACCATCGCGTCCAAAACCATGTGCAAAAATCATGCAAAAACCATAGGTAGATCCACCCAACCTAACATAGGGTCTAAAACAAAAATTTCCAGGGCGCTGCCCCGGACCCCATAGAAAGGGGTTACTTGCACCCCTCAAACCCCCTGTGACCCCCCGCTATGCAATCAGTGCAACGAAGGTGTGCTCCACCCCCTCTCTAACCCCCCAGTTAACTACTTGGGATAGTTGTGAAAAGACTATAACACAACCCAACATTCTTCGACTTGTTGTTTTCTTTCCACAGGGGGCCACAAGATAGCTTAGTCATTTATCTAGCCTTGCAATGCCCATTGTTTCTCCACACCAAGAGAACTTCTCAGAGCTCACAAATTTTTTCAATGCATCTGCAATATTCTTCAAATTGTCCACCTTTACCAGCAACACCTTTTTGTCTTCTATCATATCCCTCACAAAGTGACACTGAACATCAATGTGCTTTGTCTTTGAATGATATGTAGGGTTATTTGCCAAGAAAGTTGCACTTTGGCTGTCACAGTCTATCCTTATAGCTCCTTGTACTAACCCCATACTTGAACAAAATCTCTGCAACCAATCTGCTTCCTTGCTTGCATGAGTGGCTACCATGTATTCTGCCTCTGTAGTTTATAGTGCCACTACAAATTGTTTGTTACTCATCCAATTGACTGCACCTCCAAATAGGTTAAACACATACCCACTTGTAGATCTTCTCTGATCCAGATCTCTAGCCCAGTCTGCATCAACAAAGCCACGAATATCCAACACTCTGTCCAATCCTGATCTTCCTTGGTAGAACAAACCATAATCACTAGTGCCACGCAAATACCTAGAAACCCGCTTCATTCCTGTCCAATGCTCCTTCCCTAGTTTTGACATAAACCTGCTCAACTCCCACTGCATGTGCAATGTCTGGTCTAGTACAGACCATTGCATACATCAGGTTACCGACTACACTTGCATATGGAACACGAGACATGTCCTCTTCCTCTTCTTGTGTCTTGGGACACTGTTCAACAGATAACCTCACACCTACAGGAATAGGAACCTTCACTAGTTTACTATCCTGCATATTAAACCTCTGTAGTATTGTCTCAACATACTTCCTCTGGTTTAACCAAAGCTTCCTGTTTTCTTGGTATCTTTTAATTTCCATGCCCAAAATATAGTTTGCAGCACCAAGATCTTTCATGTCGAATTTGGAGGACAATTGGGTCTTCAAATCCTGGATAATTTCTTTGTCATTTCCAACCAGCAACATATCATCTACATACAAGACGAGATAAATAACAAAATCACCAATTAATTTAAAATACACACAGTGATCTGCTTTGCTTCTGGTGAAGCCAAGTCCCCGTTTAAATGTATCAAATTTCTGATACCACATCATTGGTCACTGTTTTAACCCATTCAAAGACTTCTTTAACTTGCATACCATTTATTTCTTACCCTTCACCATAAAACCTTCAGGTTGCTTCATGTAGATCTCCTCTTCCAGATCCCCGTGAAGAAACTTTGTCTTTGTTGAAAATGCAACAAGATGATGGAGCTTAGTGAAAACAAGTTGCCTTCACTAAGTGGGCCCGCATGCTATTTTTGGCGCAAAGTCTATTTTTAGACTATGTCTATTTTTAGACATATGGATCATGGTCTATGAGTTGCAGGATGCTATTTGTGGATGATTGGTCATGTTGGTAAAAATAGATGGAATTCTATTTTTAGACATATGGGTGGAGTCTATTTTTAGACTGCCAAGCTAAAAATAGAACAGTTGAATATTATTAGCTCTTAATAATATTTGGACTATAAACATTATGTTATCCTCTTGGAGCAGTTCAGTTCGAGCTAAGGATGTGGTACATGCAACTGCCAAAAGGAAATACGCTTTTCTTATGGGTCAGTTGAGCTATTGCATGATGGACTTCAGTTAGAACTCAAGTGATTGAGTTTGGTGGAGTTGATTGAGGAGTTGATGGAGTTATGTTCAGTTTGACTTAGTTGAACTAGTTGTATTTAGTCTCACCGCAGAATACACTAGTGATGTGAATTAATTATTAATTAATTCACTAATTATTAACTCATAAAGCAACTAAAGAATACATCAGTTAACTCAGTGCATGGACAGTTCAGTGGAGATAGGTGTTAGAGGTGGAGACTACTATCAGTTGTGACTATAGCTGTGCATGAGATTTGCACAATCAGTGATGGAGATTGCCAATGGGGATTGTGTAGTACAAGCCAAGGAAAACGAGCTTGGATCATTACTATTCTCACATTGGATTGCGCAGTAGAGGCAGGCAGACAGCGAAGGAGATTTGAACCTGTGACTTGATTCAGATCTGAGCTAGTTTGTGTGTAGTAGGTGGAGATAGTACTAAGTACTTGTGAGGAGTATTGTACTATGTATTGTTACATGTTCTCTATCATTATAATATACAGATAGTTGGGGGTTTTCAGTTGTATGCTTTCCCCAGTACATACTGTGTTAATGTGCGCATGTGATTGATGTTTCATTGTTTTTAATTCCGCAAAATTGATGATCAATGTAAAGGAGGTTATGTATTATGCATGCATTCCGTAAATAGTGTATAATCAGGATAATATCTGTGAATAAGTGTTATATTATTCAAAATTTCTACAGTCTTCACATCCATCTCTTCTACCTCAAAATCAAAAGCAACAACAACATATAAAAGTAATCTAATAGAAGTTACCTTGGCAACAGGAGAAAAAATATCACCAAAATCAATTCCTAGCACCTGGGAATAACCTTTTGCTACCAACCGAGCTTTGTGTTTCTCCACCTTTCCTTCTACATTTGTCTTCTTCTTGAACACCAATTTGTTTCCAATGGGTTTCCTTCCAGCCAGTAACTCCACCAGATCCCAAGCCTCATTTTTGTGCAAAGATGCCATTTCATCAACCATGGCCTCTTTACATAATTTTCCATCCTCTGAATCTATTGCTTCCTTCACAGTTCTGGGATCATCATTAGTAACAGATAAAGAAAATTTTGAACAGAAAGCAGATGGACTATACCTTTCCGGCTACCTTCTTTCTTGAACTGATCTTCTCACACTCGGAGTTTGTGGCTCTTCATCTTCTAATTCCTCCTCTGATGTAGAGTCTGATTCTTCCTCCTTAACCTCAAACTATATCTTCTTAGGTTCCTTTGGTTGGACTTCATGTTTAATAACATCTTTCACCTCTCTGAACACCACATCTCGGCTGTACACAACCTTCCTTGTTACTGGGTTCCAAAGCTTATAACCCTTTAAACCATCCTTATACCCAATAAAGATGCACTTTTCAGATTTACTATCCAACTTTTTTCTTTTCTCCTTTGGAACATGTACATATGCATCACATCCAAATACCTTCAGATGTGAAAGAGAGGGTTTCTTACCACTCCATACCTCTTGTGGAGTCTTATCCCCCAACGTTGATGAAGGTGATCTCTTGACCAGGTAACATGCTATCTCCACGGCCTATGCCTATAATTCCTGTCCTAACCCGACGCCACTAAGCATGCTTCTTGCCCTTTCCATCAACGTCTTGTTCATTATTCTGCAACTTCATTTTTCTCAGGTGTGTATGGAGTAGTCTTCTGCCGTGCTATACCACACTTTTTACAGAATTCTTCAAATTCCATGCTGCAAAACTCTCCACTGTTATCTGTCCTCAACACCTTTATCTTCTTCTCTGTCTGGTTTTCCACCAGAGCCTTAAATTCTTTAAACCTATCAAAGACTTCAGATTTCTTCGTAAGGAAATATATCCATGTATTCCTTGAGAAGTCATCCATAAATCATAGTACACAGACTTACCCAGTGATGGAACCTAAATCATGCATACTACACAGACTTACCCAGTGATGGAACCTTCGCAGGTCCAAACACATCACTGTGCACAAGTTCTAATATATGTTTCGCCCTTTTACCACCAGAGGGGAAACTCACTCGATTCTGCTTCCCATATACACAATTTTCATAGAAATAAAAATCCAGAGAGCTATTACTCATACCTTCTACCACACCTTTACCATGAAGTATTCGAAGGCCCTTCTCTCCAATATGTCCAAGCCTTTGACGCCACAGCATGGTGTTCTCTCCAGAGACCACTAGATTCCACTTTCAGGAACCATAGAACTATTGCACCCATCAACAATAGTGCTACCTTGTAGCTTGTATAGAGTTCCAATTCAAACTCCCCACATCAATACTAGTGCCCCCCCAACCATCTTCCATATATCCTTCTTGAACACTGTTTTTACACCTGCATCATCCAGCTTGCTTACAAAAATTAGATTTCTGGCTAATGCGGGAATATGCAGAACGCTCGAAGTGTTCTAACCCTTGCACCTTGCAACTTCAACTTTACTTTTCCACGACCAACACTTCTAGCCTTCCTGTCATCCCCCAAGAAGACATCACCACCATCATATTTCTCATACTCGCAGAACCACTCTCTATGGGGAGTGAAGTGAAAGGATGCACCTGAGTCAATCAACCATGCCTCATGATCTACATGTGCACTTAAAGAAGCCAAGTACACATCCCCACCTTCATCTGAGGTGGTTTTCACCTCTACAGAAGGAGCATCATCAGATCCATTTCCTTTATCAGGAGCTTTAGATTTACAGTCCCTTTTGTAGTGCCCTTCCTTTCCGCATTTCCAGCACACCACTTTTATAGGTTTTCCTAGAGATTTAGATCTCGCTCTAGATTTAGATCTCCCACTCAATGACTTATTTTTGTTTCTATTTTGGGACCGTCCTTGTAGAGACAAGGAATCACCATTCTGGCTCTCCATATTTTTCCATCTCATTTCATCAAATTGCAAGGAAGTTGCATTGCTACCTATTGCAATAACCAGACTATCCCACGAATCTAGTAGAGAACACAACAAACTGATGCACTTATCTTCATCTGAAATTTTAATATCAACAAATAATAATTGACTTACCAGAGTATTAAATGTGTTCAGAGGCTCTGTCACTGAGTCTCCATCTTTCTTCTTCACGTTATATAACTTTTTCTGTAGGAAAAATTTATTCACTAAAGACTTAGATTGGTATAAAGTCCCTAACTTGTCCTACAAAGCCTTTGCCGTAACTTCTCTTGATACATTCAGCAATACTAAATCTGAGACACACAATATTATTGTGCTCTTTGCCTTCCGATCCAACTTCTTCCATTCTTCATCAGACACTCCTGTTGGTTTAGTACTTGGATCTACTGCGACCCACTCATCTTTATCCACCAATAGATCCTCCATCTTGAGTTTCAATAACTCAAAACTCTAACCATTAGATTTTTTCGATCTCTATCTTTCCATTGATTGCCATCTTCACCACCAGAATCGATCCTGCATATCTCCCACTGAACAGGGTCTACCATAGGCCCGAGCGAAATCCCTCAGCAAAAAAGGCGTCCCCTTGAAGCGAAAACATCTCTGATACCAAATGTAGGTTTTAACCCCATACAGAAACTACCTACATACGAATTCTAAAAACACAGAAAATAAACAATGCGAGAGCATAACACATAAAACACATATACATAGAGATTTTCCCCTGGATCCCAAAATTGGGACTACCAGCTTGATTTTTCATTGTGTTACTTTCAATGTTACAATACATATTTATACATGTCGAAGCATCCAATACCATGGAATGAAAACCATCGCGGCCAAAACCATGGACCAAAAACCATCGCATCCAAAACCATGTACGAAAATCATGCACAAAACCATAGGTAGATCCACCCAACCTAACATAGGGTGCAAAACCAAAATTTTCCGGGGTGCTGCCCTAGACCCTATAAAGTGGGATTTCCTGCACCCCTCAAACCCCCTATGACCCCCCGCTACACAATCGAAGCAACGAAGGGGGTGCTCCGCTCCCCCTCTAACCCCCTGGTTAACTACGTGGGCTGGTCATGGAAAGAATATTATAACACAACCCAAAAATATGTATAATGCTTCATATTATTGGTGTATGGAAGGGGTAGGCCATGCAACCCCCCTTCTTAACTACAATTAGAAGCAGGAGGGTGATGGGTGCCCCTCCCAACTATTGGAATATTTAGCAACAGTGAGAGGGGGTGAATCAATATTAACAATTTTTAACTTCAAAATATTGTAAATGCATCCATAGGTATAAAGAAAAGTGCATAAATATACAAAAGAAATGATTTTTACATGAAACCATGGAATTATTTTCTTAATATATATAAAGAGTACATTCAAAATTATCAGCACCAACTCCTTGGTTTATTAGCACCAACTGAAAGGAAGCACCAACTCCCTAGTTTATCAACACCAATTGAAAGGAAGCCCCAAATAATTGGTTTATTAACATCAACTGAAAGGAAGCACCCACTACTTAATTTATCAACAACAAAGCTTCCACATGAGTCATTGTACAACTATAACTGAGCTCTCCATATCTCGACTGGCCACAACCCTTTTTAGGTGGGCTTGGGATTCCAGCCACTATGGCCCATTGATGTGGCCATGCCACTTGCAACTACTCACACAGATTCGGTTCATGTCCAGTTTGAAACAGACAAGGCAACCAACTTCATTGAGCACATCCAACATGTTTGCCAGTAGGTCCATGAAATTCTGGAGAAATCAAATGCTAAGTACAAGCACCGGCATGATCAACATTGAGTGCCACACAAGTTTCAGGTGGGTGACAAAGTCTAGTTGCATTTGCAAAAGGAATGCCTTAATGGAGCCTATCGGAAACTGAGACCACTTTGATATGTTCCTTACACCATTACTAAGGCTGTGGGAGACAATGCATTTGAGCTTAGCATTCCCCCATTCCTTGGCCTGCACCCAGTGTTCAATGTGGATCGCCTTTAGCCATACTTTCCACCGTTGCTAGAGACATCCGACATTGAAGAACAACTCACACCCACAAAATTGAATCCAGATTGCATGGAACAAGCTGCAACTGATCGGATCATGGACACATAGATCAAGAACACTTGCCAACAGAATATCCAACTGTATAGAGTTGTCAAAGTAGGCCAACTCCTTCACCAGGGCAAGTGGCTCACCAGGGACCAAGTTCAGCAAAAGTTTCCTCATCTCATGGAGGAACTCAACGCAATGGGGACCATTGCTTCCTAAGGAGGGAGGAATGATCTAGGTGGATATTGGTGGCCACATGCCAAGTCCACTTGGACCCCCACCATTGTTCCTCTTAGCATTTTCAGTTTCCTTAATAATAGCACAACTTACTATTTTTAGCAGTTTTTTAGGTCCTGAACTTCCAGAGCCGTTTTGAGGCCCTAAACGACGTTTTTTGGGAAATCTGGGGGCAACATGGGTCCATGGACCGATGTTGCCCTTCCAAAAGTGGTAGTGCTCAGATAGATCTTTCTAATGAGCTATTGTACGCGTCAAATGGAGATCATATGGCAAAGTTACGACCCCGGGAAGTTGATGTACCAATTTACCCAAACGGGGCCCACAATTTGGCGTTTCATCTTCTAGGGTTAGGTTTTGGAATGTTAAGGGTTTTCCATTGTTTCTCAGTAATAAATAGGCCTCTGAGCCTCATTGTAACACAGTTCAGAGGCATGTAGCCACCACATCTCTTCTCAGAGATAAGCTACCATCGCCCTAGCTGATTTATTTCCATCACTATTTGTAAGCATATTTCAGTATTTAACATTAATGAAATGAAGTATTATTTCCGCTGCATATCTTTGTTTATGGTTATCTCGGTAATTTGTTGCGTTCCTGTTTAAGTCTGGATCATCGGCTTTCATGATTCCTAGACTTCCAAGCTCAGCCCTGTAGGTGGTGAGCTTGTCCAGATATGTAGAGATCGTGTCGCCCTTTTCACACTTTATTTTCTGAAGCTTGTCTTTTAGTGCCAGCTTCCTTTGATCGTCGTTGTTCTAATATAGATCCTTCAATGTTTTCCACATTGAGAACTGTGTCTCCTTCACATGGAGACTCGAGACAATGTGGTCTCGAACCCCCTCTAGAAGAATCCTCCTTTCTCTAGCCACACATTTCTTCCATTCCGCCAATTCTTAGGCATTAGCAACTGCTGGCTTGGGGACTTCTTGATCAATGAAGTCCTTTAAACCGTTCTCCTCTAATACCGCTTCCATGCAATCCTTCTAGGCTATATAATTCGAGCTGCCATCCAGGGTATACTCGAGTCTCAAACCATTGAACACCATTGGTGAAATTTGAGATGTGATAAGAATTCGATTTCTATAATCAGGAACTTCAAATTTTGAACTTCTCCCTTCTTTTTATACTATTCTTTGCTTTGATCACCTTTGCTCCAATACCATGTAGAAATTCTCACTGTAGATCACTTGATAATGCAATATACTAAAGCAAAATACTTGATCTACTTCTACAAACAAACTTGCGGAAGCTTAATCGATTTTGAGCAAGATGAAATAGAACACATATAACAAATGAAGAAGAAACAATCACACATGAACACATAAGAATACTCTGGGGAAAGCCTTAGCTAAAAACCTCGATCTTTGTATTATCATACAAGTGGAAATATCTCTGGATTACACAAAGCTTTAGCTCACAAGCTATCCAGCTCTTAGTACAATCCCTCAATGCTGCTCATAGATTGAGTAGACACAACATATGCCTTCCCTGAGTCATCCAAGCCTCCTGTTTCCTTGCGCAGTTTCTCTTGGGTCCTTTGGTTGCCACCTGTGTGAATTCACCTCTCACACAACTCACCAAACTCAGAAATAACTGCGCAATCCTGAAGGAGATAATTCCTTCTGCATGGATGAGTTTCCTATATAGGAAAAATCCTCCAACTGATAGTACATTGTCCCTTCCTCTGATCTTGATTGGGTCTCTGATTGAACTAACATGCATGAGTTATTTATGAAAGAATATTTAGTTATCTAAAGTACACTAGTTACATGCATGCATGCATTAACTAACTGAACTCGCGATCATTGCCACAAGCTTTTGGAACTAATCTAACTAGACTTAACTCAGTTAACTGAGCTAGCTAATTACAACTCAAAGTAAAACTCATCCAGATCTCCTTAATTAAGGGATAACTTCCTCCATCAAAGGGAAAACTGTTGCATGTCTTCACATAGACTTCATGTTTGATTTTCTCCAACTAATTAACTCAAGATGAATTAATTAATTATTTTACAAATAGCTGCTAAGATCAAATTCGAATTATAATTCTCAATTTTAGTTCAGGGACTAACTAAAATTGGAATGTATCCTAAAATGCTATTTATAGCAATCCTATTTTTAGCATTTCTATTTTATCATTCCTTGTTGCTATATCCAACACTAGTACCTGAAATTCTATTTATAGCATTTCTTGTTGCTATTTTCAACATGAAGATGGATTTGCATGTACTGATGAAGTGCTCCAGGAAATCAAGGTCGCCATCTTCAGGATGCCTGAGGAGCTGGTAGAATGGGTTCAATGGACTGGAATACACAACTGTGCCATGCACTGGAATGCTACAACGTGGCTGCAGACAAAGAAGAGGATCCATGAAATATCAACATTACAGAGATTGAGGGGTAGTGTAAGATTGAAGGCCCCAAAGCAATAAACTCTGATATAACAGAACCTCTAAAGACCAGGTAAGTAAACATTGGATCCTATGCGTTACCTACGTTTGCAAAGATAGGTGATTATTGGGATGAAGATATAGTTGATAATGTTGCGGAATGATTACGCGAATACCAGGACTTGTTTCCTACAAGGTTCTCAGACCTGAAAGGAATAGTAGGGGATCTAGGTGTAATGAATATCACCTTAAAGCCCGATGCAAAGCCTGTAAAACAGAGAACCTACTGGCTAAATCAAAAATATAAGGAGAAGGTGTGCAAAGAGATGGAAAAAATGTTGTAGGTTGGAATCATTGAGCCAGTGTAAGAGTCTGATTGGGTAATCCCTATGGTTGTTCAGGAAAAGAAGCAACAAGATCAAATCAGGATAAGCGTAGAGCTGAGAACGCTCAATGATGTGCGTTCATGACCCATTTCCAATGCCATTTACAGATGAAGTTTTGGAGAATGTTGGAGGGCAGGAAGCCTATTCATTCATTGATGGGTTCTCGAGGTACCATCAGATTAAGGTTGCACCGGAGGATCACATCAAGACCACCTTTGCGATAGAGTGGGAATGCTTCCAGTACACATTAATGCCATCTAGATTGAAGAATTCCCCTGCAATCTTCTGAAGGATTGTAATTGCAACTTTTAAAGAGTTCACCCATAAATTATTAGAAGTGTATTTTGATGACTGGACTGTGTTTGGGTTGGTAAAGCACCATGTTGCAAGTTTGCGCCTTATGTTGGATACTTGTCGTAGATACCAGATTGCCCTAAATTTCAAGAAATGTATCTTTTATGTACCTTATGGGATCTTGCTAGGCCATGTGGTATGCAAGCAGGGATTAATGGTCGACCCTACGAATATAATTGTTATTATCAATCTTAGATACTGACACAACCCCAAAGGGATATTCTACACAGAAGAAAAAGGAATTGGTGGTCTGCGCAACTAATTTTTCTGTAATAGCTCGAAACTTGTATAAGATGGGCTCCGATGAAATACTGTGCTGATATATTCTAGAGTTTGAACAATCCACCATCCTCACTGAAGCACATGGAGGAGTAGCAGGAGGACACTATGCAGGTAGAGAAATCGCATTGAAGATTCTGTGAGTAGGATTGTGGTGGCCAACGATGGATAAGGATTCTAAGGTATATTGTAGGGCATGCGACACTTGTCAAAGAATGGGGAAGCCTTCGTGAAGGGATGGACTTCCCTTCAACCCACATATTTCGTTGCATGTGTTTGAAAAATGGGCGATTGATTTTGTGGGTTTGATACAACCACTAGGGAAAAAGACAGGCGTGTGGTACATTATTACTGCGACTGAGTATTTGACGAGATGGGTGGAAGCACAACCAGTCAAAGACTGTAGCACTGCTATAGCCACAAAGTTCCTTTCGAGTTTGTATTGACTCAGTTTGGGTGTCCTAAGATATTGATGAGTGATAAGGGTATGCATTTCTTAAATGAAACAATTACCGCAATGCTTGAAGAATTCCAAGTTTATCATCAGAAGAGTGCACCCTATCATCCTCAAGCTAACGGCACAGTTGAAGCATTCAATAAGATCTTGGAGAACGTGCAAGGAATTATTGGGATGTATACATACTCATAGTCATATGGGCATATACGACAACATGTAAAAAATTGACAGGCTAAATGATGTTCAGGTTGGTTTATGGGATAGAGGCTATGATGCCCATGGAGTATAGTGTGTCGAGCCTACAGATTGCAAGGTCGACTGATATGGATGATCACGAGAATATGGAGGAATGCCTCGCGCAGTTGCTGGAATTAGAAGAAGACCGATTTTTAGCAAGATTTCACCAACAGGTGAAAAAGGAGCGCGAGAAGGCCTGACACGATCGATATATTAAGCTACACAACTTCCAGGTGAATGATTTAGTGTTACTTTATGATAGTAAATTCATGAAATTTCCTGGAAAGTTTCAAACGAATTGGCTCAAACTCTATGTAGTTAAGGAAATTACAGATGGTGGTGCAATTCATCTCGCAAAGCTAAATGGGGAATTGTTTCCGGGTAAAGTCAATGGAAGTCGATTGAAGTTGTATAAAGGGGATCCTACCCTTGTGCAATGACTACATGATGGTGGGATAGTATTAGTACTCCAAGCAGCTGCAAGGAAGTATGAGACTATAAACTACACTGCCTGAGAAGTGGGAAAACAAAGTATGGGGGCTGCCTGATGGAAGTGACCAATGCGCTAGGAGGTGTTGTGCCAAGAGGGCTATGCCATGGAGATTGGTTCCTCACAACAGGGTCAAAAAATAGTCATTGGGTGAACTGTAGGTGATTGTATGGAAAACTTTCCATTATAAGGAGCGGGTAGGCTGCATTTATGGTGAAAATCTTTGGAAATCTGCCGCCAAAGATGCATTTGTGATATAAATTAGGAGGGAACGTCGGATTTGAATTTGAAATCACCTATAAATCTAGAATGCTGCCTTGCATTTGAACACTTTTCTCTTTGAAAACCACTTGTGAGCTTTCCTTCCTTAATTTGATGAACGTGTCTGATTGGGAAGAAATTTTTAAGCACCCATGGCTAGTTAGCTTGTCTGAAACTTTCCATAAGTCCTTCTTTGACAGAATGATGGCCACTAACCCCGCAGAAGCAGCAAGTTTTGAAGCTAAAGCCCCTGAATTTGCGTTGGCAATGGAAGAAACACCCTTTGTACCTATGGCGCCGAGGTCACCTAGGCCTAAGTAGTATGCTGCTGAGAAGAAACAAAAGAAACCGCAGCCAGTTCCAGTGAGACAGTCACTAAGGGATAACCCCGCTGAGATTCGCCAAAAGAAGAAAATGGACAAGTCAAAATAGCCACATGAACCGCTTGATCTTGATGAAGAAGAGCTCTGCAAAGGAGTTGAGGAGTTGGATACCGAAGAGGGTGAGCCTATAACTAGGATCCCGAAGTATATCCCACCACAAAAAGGCAAAACAAAGGTACCGAAAGATCCAAATATGAGCAAGTTATGGTTTCTACACCATTGCTACCAAAGAGGGTGGTATTTGAAGACGCACTATTAGGGCACATTCCTATGCTCAAATTAGAAGATTTGGGTCTGACAGATCATGAGAAATTTCCCCAGATGGTGCCGAATAAGTATTTGGCGAAGATCTACTATGAGGAGACTAGAGTAACGTGACTTGAGCCAATGAAATGGGTTGCGGGGGTTGAAAAGGAAGGATTGTTGAATATGTTGCACGTGCCGCATTTTAGCAGAGCAATCATCAACATGGTCTGTGTGCGAAAATTTCTTACCCTAGTACATGATGGTATCTCTGGTTGGGAGAACCCATCCCCATTAAGGACATGCTGATCCACCGCATTACGATGTTGCCCTAACAAGGGGTGGATCTAGCCGAGGCATTTGGAGGTAAAACCAAAGAAAAGCAACTTGTGGACCAAATGAAGAGTGAGTTCGACTTATTAAAGAAGTCACGCAGATATTGCATCCGCTCTATTACAGACAAGGTAGTGCAGTTTGTTGCAAAGATCTTGTCCTGCAAGATCACGAGGAAGTTTCGCGCAGATGAGTTTCTGATGCCAGTAATTTCACTTGCATTCCAATGTGCTAAGGGGGTGTAGTACAACTGGGAATAGTACCTCTGTAAAGATTTTTTGATAAATTGTCGTGAAGCACAGGATGACGGCAAGGCATTCCATTATGCCTACATATTGTTATTAATTTCCCTCATTGTATGGAGGATGCCAGAAGACAGTCAATTCCTTCCATAGGATGCTGCCTTACCAGAAGCCGCGAAGTTCGCTTCGCTATTGGCGACGAAGGACTTTGCAAGAGTCATGGAGATGAAGAGGTTTTGGGTGTGATCCAGGTGGATGTTGGTGGCCACCCACCTATCCCATTTGGACCCCCACAACTATCTCTTTTAGTTTTTTCAGTCTCCTTAATTGTAGCACAATTTACTATTTTTAGCAGTTTTTCAAGCCGTGAACTTCCAGATCCATTTTGAGGCCCTAAACAACGTTTTTTTGGAAATCTGGGAGCAACATGGGTTCATGGACTGATGTTTCTCTTCCCAAAGTTGTAGTTCTTGGAAGTTGTAGTGCTCAGATAGATCTTCCTAACAAGCTATTGTACGCATCAAACGAAGATCAGGTGCCAAAGTTACGACCCCGGGAATTTGATGTATCAACTTACCCAAAACGGGGCCCATAATTTGGCGTTTCATCTTCTAGGGTTAGGTTTTGGGATGTTAAGGGTTTTCCATTGTTTCTCAACAATAAATAGGCCTTCACGCCTCATTGTAACAGAGTTCAGAGGCATGTAGCCATCACTTCTCTTCTCAGAGATAAGCTACCATTGCCCTAGCTGGTTTATTTCTATTGTTGTTTGTAAGCATATTTCAATATTTTACATTAATGAAATGAAGTATTATTTTCGCTGCATCTATGTGCTTATGGTTATCTCTGTAATTTTTTACTTTCTTGTTTAAATCTGGATCAGTGGTATCAGAGGGGTCTGCTTTTTCTCTGCATTTGTTTGCATGTCCCCAACAAGATCGGGATATAAGGAGTTAGGGCTTGAACTAGTCGAACCTTTTCAAGACCAGCCTTGCAAATCCCGAAGGCCTCCCATGGCGGATGAAAAGAAAGATGAGGGGGCAAGATATCCTATCAAAATCTTGCTCGAAGAAACCCTCAAGAGGCAAAGGAACACGATGATGGATAGCTTTGCGCAGATCCTTCAGCGGCTACCCAGAGACGACGCATCGGCTTCCAACAACTACTATGGAAACACCACACCATTTAAGGTACAAGTTAATTTTGAAATTCCCATATTTGAGTGTTAGATAGACACAGATGCCGTAGATAAATGGTTAAATATGCTAGATGGGTATTTTTCTGTTCATGAATTTTTGAGTTGGGAAAAGATTTTTTTCACTCTTCCAAAAGCAGCCCCCCACGTCAAGGACTGGTGGGAAACCTACTGCGAGTAGAAGAATGAAAGTACATGTTCACTATTTTCAGCCACACCCACTTGGGATTCATTCTGGGAGGCCATCAAGGAGCAGTACTACCCTGTCAAAAGATATGAGGACAAATACATTAAATGGACCACACTGCGGCAGGGAATGGACCAATATGTGCCAGAGTTCACAAAAATTTTTCATACCTTTCGCACACAGTTGGGTATCAAGGACTCTGAGCTGCATTTTGTACTCAAGTACCATGGCTGCCTACACAGGTACATTCAGGAAGAGATGGAGCTCCTGAACATCTCCTCGCTTGGCACGATGTACTGATATGTTGTCAAAATTGAGCAAAAGTTTAAACAGAAGAAGTGAGACTTTTGATCTGCGAATCCGAAGACCAAAGGACAAAGCTAAGGCAGGGTGACCCAAGACAACCTGTAGAAGCAGCAAGAAAAGAACAACACCATGAAGTCAAAGAAGGACACATGAAAGTGGTGTGAGTTCCACAAGAACCCAACTCACAACACAAGTGAGTGTCAGACCAAGCAGTCGCTGGTGGTTGAGTTGAAGGCTTCAGAATCAGATGCATGTTCCAACCCTGAGTCAGAACCCAACAAGGGGAATGGCAAAGGGAAGCAGATCATTGATGCGGAGCCCAGCGTCACTGTTGCCACCACAAAGATCCAAAACAATGAGCCTGAAGACCCAAAGGAGGGGCAACGTCTTTTCCACTCACATATGTGGGTGAAGGGTTCACTGCTGTAATTCATTGTCGATAGTGGCAGCCAAAAGAACCTCATTTCAGCAGAGGTCATGAAGCGGTTGGGCCTACCAACTACACCACACTTGTAGCTGTACAGTATCGGGTGGCTTCATGAAGGGAGAGATCTCAAAGTTCGCCAGCAGTGTCACCTTCCCTACAACATCAAGCCCTTCACAGATGAGGTATTGTGTGATGTTACACCTCAGGATGTTTGTGATGTACTATTAGGCCAACCATACTTGTGGAGGCGACATGCTGTGTATGAGTCAAGGCCTCGTGATGTCATTATTTCTTTATGTAATGCATTATACATGATATTAGAGGTAGCCCCACCTACCACCACCTCTTTGATCACTGCCAAGAAAGGAAACAAGTTCATCTCCCAGACTAGGAAATTCATTTTCTGTCTGGTTCGCTCCCAAACTAAGGGGAAGATCGTCACCACATCCATGACCCCCGTGAAGGGTTCCTCCACGCAGTAGCAACAACAAAGGGATACGGTCATGTTATGGAAATTTTTGTGCCTTACAGCTCTAAGCATGAAATGTCCATAAACCAAGGGCTCCTAAGTCCCTAAAAGTGTTGTTCCAACCCCTAAAGGAACAAGGTCAACAAATTACAGCTTCTCCCAGAAGTTCTCCTCCAAAAACTTCTCAGAATAAGTCAAATCAGGATCATTTCAGCTGCTCCACTAGCCAAGTGCGTTGCATAGCACCTAAATCCACTAGTTAAGTGTGTTGCAACACACCTAAATGCACTGCCAGGGTGCGTTGAGTGGGAAATGACAAGTGGCAGTATCATTCCACGAGGTGGAGAGACAATGGAAGCTTCTAGAATCTTCTCCAATGACACTTGCCTCACTGAATTCGACCAAGGATGAGTAAGAGGCTTTCAGTATCCAAGTGGAAGCAAGAACTGACAGAGAGAAGCCACTAATCAAATCATGAGCTGACTCATCCTCCTTGCATACATCTATATATGGATCCCTCATCCCAGAGATCCAGAGGCCGAAATTTTACACATTGTAGGGAATTGTTGTTGGTTTTGAGATACATATCAGAGAATTGGGTGATCTATGCTTTGTTGGGGTTGAAGAAGGGACTTCTTTGCTGGGAGGTTGATGTTAGGTCAGGAATCATCGGTTGTAACTCCTCCTGGATCTTCTTGTATATCAATAAAACTACTTGAGTTTCTTATCCATGCTTGTGTTTCATTGATGCTTGTTACATTTTTTATGGTTAACTTAAATCTGATCCTAAGTTATTTATGAATATAAACCCATGTCTTTGTATAGTTTCCTTCTTCTGTGATCTTACAGGTACTTGGTGAAGCTGGGCAAGTAAGGGAGCAGGTAGCTGGAAGCTGTCAAAGAGGAGAGAGTTTGGATCAAAGGACTAGCGCAAGACACAGGTTGGTTCATCCTATTCCTCTTTGTTTATAGTTCATAAAGAAGAATACAAAAGTAGTTTTCTCTGTTTGTTTCTCAGGTAGCTATCACAACTTAGTGGGATAGAGCAGTTCTAAATAGACACTTTTCCCGATAACAAAATGGCGACTCCACTGGGGATCGTGTCTAATTAGTTTGTTTGTGTTTCTCTTGTTGTTTATTTCATAAACTTATAAGTAGCAATCGAACTGCATTTGCCATTAACAAATGCAAAGTAGACATCTGCTGCTTTAATCCATTCACTGGATATATTTATGATTTGAACAGCTGATTCATAGACTAGCTGATTGCCCTTATGATAGCTCTTAGACCCCCCTTAGATCTACCTCTGATTGTGCATTACTGATTGATTTTACTCGGCCAAAAACCAAAGATTAAACTGCAAACCGTGACCCAGAACCCAGATAGAATTCTTGTTTCTGCCCCAGCGCAGGCTCTGTGAAGAGGTTCTGTATTTCAATGCACTTCCCGAGAGGGCTACCTGCGCTGCAATGCAGTTTCTCTGTGTAACAGGTGCGCTGATCAGCCTAGCCTTGTGCAGCTGAGGTTCTTTGCTTCATTCTTTCAGTTTTGTCTCTGATTTTGCAGCCTGTGATCAGTATATGACTGTTTCAGACCCCTTTTCCTTACTGATATTCCACCTCAGTTGTACAAAAGAACTGTAGATGTTTTTATGTGTTTGTTGAGTCATTTACAGTTTTCCATTGCAAAAGTATAATAGTCGTATTGTCGTCCTTTGATTTAGATCTGTCGCAAGTGTCGAGTTCGATCATAGGAGAAAGTTTATTTGCTGTTGATGGTCGATTATGTTTTTACTTTTGCCTTTGGTTTGAATTTGTGACTTTATAGTGTCGAAACGAGTATTTATTTCAAAATCATAGAGTGTAGTAATCATCTCTACCTTTTGATTTCGAAAAGAAGCTTGTTTGTGTTTGTCACTTGAAAGCAAATTCAAATTTGTACATCAAATTTATTTTTAGGCATCAATATTAAGAAAGTGAAAAGCAAATACATGCATGTGCATTTGCATATTGACAGTTTGTTTGGCTTGATTTAGGAAAGTGCATTTACAGTGTGCTCTTTGCTCTTTGTGAAAAGATTGTGTCTTTCATTTCCCCTAGTAGCTAGGATTTTCATTGCTGAAAAGAGATAAAAGTTTTTTTATCATCTTTAGATTGCATTTTAGGAATTACATCTACATCTCGTGGTGATCCCAAAAGGCAAAATTCATAAGAAAGATCAACTTAAAATAAATTCAATGAACCTAACAATGCTTTGGAACTTAACGCACAACATTTAGAGGTCTAGGCTAGAGACGTATTCCGGCGTCGTAAAGCCTGGTAACTGTTGTCCTCATTGATGGTTGGGTGATTCCTCCACTTTGAGACGATAAGTGCCAGTACGGACTTGTGCTCCCACGTACCATCGAGTATATATTGGGAGACCCCTATAGGCTTAAATCCTTTATCCATAGGAAGCCGTGTCGACCGCCCTACTGATCACAATGCACCAAACACAACATTCGGGAAGATTGACTGCCGTACCATAAAAAGTATTCTGCAGTTTTGCGATTGGTTTGGTACTCCCTCTACCTAGACCTCTAGAGCAGTCCCTTTCTTTCCTTTTCAGACTCCTTAACGGAAAAGGTCCATCTGGAGCACTTGTCACTTCAGGCTCATTAAAAATCAAAGGAGACTAGAGTCATCTTTTGTTTTTTCTCGACTCTTAAAAACTGAAAAAACAAGTTGTGTCAAAGTGTGTTAAAATTTATTTTAAACGGAATATTCATACCCCTTTCCTACGTTGATCTTGGGTTAAGAAAATGAAGCCTACCAACCAAGGAATTCCCCTTGGTGGAAATCCTAGTCCCTTCTCCTCTTGGGGAGATGTTGGTGCGCCCCATATGGCCACATTGTCGCTTCCAGGACTGACAATTGGTTTTCCTGTATGGCTCTTCTCAACCTCTGTCGTTCAGAACACCACCATTCCTGAACAATCGAATCAGCAAGTAGAAGAGTCCTGAGTTTCCCTCCAACCTTCTACTTCCTCTAATTCTTCCTCTCCTCCTTCCTCTTCGCTTGATGGAACTGGTAAAGCTAAAAGCCAAATTCCTAAGGAGAAGAAGGAAAAGAAGAAGAAAGATAAGAAGAAGAAGGAGCCAAAGGCGAATGGGGGAAAACGAGTGTCGTCTAACGAAAATCCACACACTGCACCGACCAGGCCTAAATCGCCATGTGTCATTTGCAAAGGATACCACTTTCACAGAGATTTTCCTTTCATCCCCCGGATACTAAGGGACTGGTCTCCTCGTTTGCACAACCTGGTGTCGTCAACCTCTGGTGATCATGTTGAAAGCACACCGTCAACTAGTGAAAGTGAAGCCCCAGGACAAAAAGGGAAAGCTAGATTTCCCTGTAAACTGTGCGAAGACAATCATGTCGTCCACCGTTGTCCCTTCTTAGACGAAGCCAAAAGAGTTTTGGATGATCGTCCGGTTTCACCGTTACAACTTCCTCCTGGATATAAAAAACTCTTGCCAAGTCCGTCACTAGTTGAGAATCCAGCTGGCCCGCTCAGGTGGTCGGCTGAAGCGCCTATCATTGAAGATAAACCAACTGAATCCATAGCAGACGAAAGTCAAAAGGTCGAGGCGGTAATTGAACCGGTCTTGCCTTCAGAGGTTTCATCTTCAGATGATACAGTCACTGAAGAGAACAAGGATGACACCGTCCAAATTCTCTTCATAAACACAGACTCCGACGAACATGGGGGTAATTTACCCGTTCCTTTACCACAGGAAGGAAGTTCGTCAGAGCTGTACCCGGCCGTCTATTCGGTCCCACCTCCAAGCAACATAGTTGTCTCCTTCGACTGGAATCAACTAGGCAGACCCCGTTTACCAGCAAGCGTACCATTCCGAATTATCGTTCAAATATATAGAATGGTTATGGCTGGTACCATCATAGATGAGGGGGCTTCTGTGAGTATCCTTTCCTCAACTGCTTGGAAAGCGCTTGGTTCGCCATCGCTTTTGCCTGAAATGAGAAATATGATAGGCTTTGATAAAGGAACCAGTCGACCTTTAGGGATCCTTCCCGATGTGCCCATAACATTGAGAAGGAAGATAGTTCGCATGAACGTAATGGTAATTCAAGGACCCTTGGATTATAACCTACTCCTTGGACGAGACTATATTTATTGCATGGGAGCGATTGTCTCCTCACTCTTTAGAGTAATGTGTTTTCCGCATGAAGGAAGAGTGGTCAAGCTCGTGGACCAGCTTTCATTTCCCGGATCACGCATAGCAAATAGTCATATACCGTCCCTAAATGGTCTTTTAACGCAAGAAATGTCTCAATTTCCAGTCCGTCCTCCCGATGAGCGCGAATAATTCGGAGGGATATGACTGAAACCCAGGGGGCATGCGTCCTGGTCTGCTTCGGCGGGAAAACTTCGGATATAGAGTAGGTTTTCGCGGGAGAATATGCCTAGTTTGTACCCCCGTCCGTGATTGGAAGAGGGGGTTATTCTAGTACAGGATTCTCTTGTCAAAGTTATGTAAGTAGGTGAGCACCGCCACTCACCTTTGTTTATCTCGGTAGACATTGCCGAAGAAATGTTTTGTTTGCGCCGCAAATAGAACAATCTTTGGGTAGCCTGTAAGAGGTAGTACCCTTCCTGATAAGACGAATTTTTTGTCAGCTCGAATAGAGGGTGACCTTGAAACTCTATTTTATACCTGGGGGCATGCAAACCTTTTGGAGTGCAAGCGATGGGCGACTATTTATTTTTTAAATTTTTAGGACCTCTAACCCTTTAAACTCGTAGGATTAGTCGTCACCTAACTTGCATAAAGAAAGGATGTGGGGCAAAACTCTAAAAATTTCCATTTTTATATGAGATATTCTTATCATATGACTGGATTAATCGAGCAGTGTTTACCGCGAGGTTCAAGCTCGTTAAAAAATAAACCCAGATTGAGCAAATGTTTCCACCCGCGTTTAAGCTCGTTAAAAAATGAACTATCCCCTGGTAAATAACCACTGTGAATGTAGCACTTCAGCCATTAAAGCCTTGGTCGTGTTTGCACCGTCACCTCCACTTTTCCATTGGCTGATCATTCACCTCCATTTGATTGTTTACCCATTTTGAGGAACAGCTGCGAAGAGTGATTTCACTAGCCATCCTTGTGACACTGCCGTGATTGGAAAATTCCAAACCTTACCTAGAATCAACTGCTACCCATTTTATCACTCGTTCCTCAAAAGACGAGTCTTCTTTAAGCTCTTTTCTGACTCGTAAAATATGAAAAGATTGCTGAGTTCTGGCCTTCCAGCTCGTTAAAGCGACGGGGAGTGCTATCCCTCCTCTAGATTTTAATCTTTTTGGACCTGAGGGATTATTGCACAAAAAGATCGAGCGCTTGTTTTGTTCGGCTCGTTAAAGCGATCGAAAATTCATCCCTTCTGTATTGTTTTATACTTTTTTGGACTTAAGGGATTAGGTGACGAAAAAGGAATTTTGGAGTTACCTTTACGTACCTTTTCAGACTCTCTAAAAATGAAAAGGACCGAGTTATCTTTGTCGTTAAACTCGTTAAAAGATTAATAGCGACAAACTTGTCTTTAGACGAGAACGAGTTTCACTATCGCTAGGCTCGTTAAAACATAGTGATGGGTTTGCCCGAAGGGAAAAATATAGAACAAGCATATGTTATCTTCCTCAAGCTTGACAAAAATAAATAGGTATTGGTCAACAATGACTGGGGAAAAAATTGGGAAGAAAACTCAAAGAATCTTTATTGGTAGCAAGTCGCTCTTGAACATGACACTTCCACTCCGTGCCTGAGTCGGGTTGGGTTGTCTCATTCACCGGTCACATCGCCATGGTCTCGCCATACCATCCACATTTGGGGTTAATGCTACCAATCCATCACATATGTGTCGCCGACATGTTCAAGAGAAGTCATCCAGAAAGGCCACCTATGTCCCGCTCACTACCATACATTATACTCCATTCTTTCATGACCGCCACCCTGAACCATATATCATCAGATCGTTTTCACCTCCATCAAAATCATTTGCTCTGTTCCATGTCATTAATGTGGGATTTATTAAGGCCCTCCTATGACGGATCACTTCTTGTCGACATCAGCTCATTATCCAAGAAGTTGGTCTAGGAACACCCCATTCAGTACTTTGAAGCTTGCATGCCTCAATGACAAGTTTCTCACTTCCGGTGACAGGTTTACATCAATGGACTTCGACCAAAAGATTTTGCATGGTGTTCGACGCCAAGTCCTTTATTCACACCACGTGAATTGTACTGCAGTACCTTGAGGATCATTACCATTATCGGTGATTCCTCTCGCGCTTGTTAACAATTTACATCATTGACTGGTAATCAAGCGATGTCTTTCCATGTTCGACTTCAAAACATTTCTCACATGGATCGACTTGTACTTCGAGTGAAGATCGGACGAGATTGAAGACCCTGGATCTAGTTTCATCCATCCGGGTTGCGATATATATTCAGGAAAATAAAGACATTGAAATGTACAACATTGCAGCACAGATAATCATCCTACCAAAAGGATGATGGCTCTACCAGAATCATTAGTCTACCATCAGACGATTGTCTGTCCTATGTACATGAAAATGAATTTATAAAGCCGAGCATGGGAATGCTTGCCTCAGCTAGATCATGAAAACAGTATGAAGATAATGTATTGTATTGTATCTTATTACAGGTCTCCTCCCAGCATTGAAAGAACTTCGGATCCTCCTAATAAAGCATTTCACCCGCTAAACGACCTCATACTTTAGGGGGCAACTATTATGGACATTTTTGTGCCTTACAGCTCTAAGCATGAAATGTCCATAAACCAAGGGCTCCTAAGTCCCTAAAAGTGTTGTTCCAACCCCTAAAGGAACAAGGTCAACAAATTACAGCTTCTCCCAGAAGTTCTCCACCAGAAACTACTCAAAATAAGTCAAATCAGGATCATTTCAGCTGCTCCACTAGCCAAGTGCGTTGCATAGCACCTAAATCCACTAGCTAGGTGCGTTGCAACGCACCTAAATGCACTACCATGGTGCGTTGAGCGGGAAATGACAAGTGGCAGTATCATTCCACGAGGTGGAGAGACAATGGAAGCTTCCAGAATCTTCTCCAATGACACTTGCCTCACTGAATTCGACCAAGGATGAGTAAGAGGCTTTCAGTCTCCAAGTGGAAGCAAGAACTGACAGAGAGAAGCCACTAATCAAATCATGAGCTGACTCATCCTCCTTGCATACATCTATATATGGATCCCTCATCCCAGAGATCCAGAGGCTGGAATTTTACACATTGTAAGGAATTGCTGTTGGTTTTGAGATACATACCAGAGAATTGGGTGATCTATGCTTTGTTGGGGTTGAAGAAGGGACTTCTTTGCTGGGAGGTTGATGCTGGGTCAGGAATCATCAGTTGTAACTCCTCCTGGATCTTCTTGTATATCAATAAAAATATTTGAGTTTCTTCTCCATGCTTGTGTTTCATTGATGCTTGTTACATTTGTATGGTTAACTTAAATCTGATCCTAAGTTATTTATGAATATAAACCCATGTCTTTGTATAGTTTCCTTCTTCTGTGATCTTACAGGTACTTGATGAAGTTGGGCAAGTAAGGGAGCAGGTAGCTGGAAGCAGTCAAAGAGGAGAGAGATTGTATCAAAGGACTAGCGCAAGACACAGGTTGGTTCATCCTATTCCTCTTTGTTTATAGTTCATAAAGAAGAATACAAAAGTAGTTTTCTCTGTTTGTTTCTAAGGTAGCTATCACACCTTAGTGGGATAGAGCAGTTCTAAATAGACACTTTTCCCGATAACAGGTCATGACATAACACAGGAATAACTTCTCCTCACCCACAGGGGTACCACACAAGCTTAAGGTGGGCAACAAAGTCTGGTTGCATCTGCAGAAAGAACACCTTACAAGAGCCCATCAAAAACTCAGACCACTCCGACATGGTCCTTATACCAATACCAAGACTATGGGAAACAATGATTTGGAGCACAACATTCCTCCATTCCTTCGCTTGCACCAAGTGTTCAATGTGGACCGTCATCGACCATGCTTCCCACCATTACTAGACACATCAGAGATTGCAGAACAGCTCACCAGAGACCTAGCTCAGTAGAAGCTTCCTCATCTCAGGGAGGAGCTCAACGCAATGGGGACCATTGCTTCTTAAAGGAGGAATGATCCAGGTAGATGTTGGTGGCCACCCACCCATCCCATTTGGATCCCCACAACTGTCTCTTTCATTTTTTCAGTCTCCTTAATTGTAACACAATTTACTATTTTTAGAAGTTTTTCAGGTCCTGAACTTTCAGATCCGTTTTGAGGCCCTAAACGACGTTTTTTGGGAAATCTGGGAGCAACATGGGTCCATGGACTGATGTTTCTCTTCCAAAATTTGTAGTGCACAGATAGATCTTTCTAACGAGCTATTGTACGCATTAAACGAAGATCGGGTGCCAAAGTTACGACCCCGGGAAGTTGATGTACCAACTTACCCAAAACGGGGCCCACAATTTGATGTTTCATCTTCTAGGGTTAGGTTTTTGGTATGTTAAGGGTTTTCCATTATTTCTCAACAATAAATAGGCCTTCGAGCCTCATTGTAGTAGAGTTCTGAGGCATGTAGCCGCCACATCTCTTCTCAGAGATAAGCTACCATCGCCATTTATTTCTATTGCTGTTTGTAAGCATATTTCAGTATTTTACATTAATGAAATGAAGTATTATTTCCACTGCATCTATGTGTTTATGGTTATCTCTGTAATTTGTTGCGTTCCGGTTTAAATCTGGATCAGGGTGCTGGTAGAAATGGATCTCTGCATAGTGATCAACCAGAGGCCGAGGCTATCACCAACCCTATTTGAGCAATTGTAGGCTTATGAGTTCAAGGTGGATTTTCACAATGTATCTATCCGCACGAGAAAGGATTTGAAGAAGACATGGTAAAATTTTCCGTACTTGGTGGGTGATGCTGATGTACAAGAAATTGTGGGAAAATGGCTAGGGTAGTGGCTACACTCCTCAGATCTCGGCGCAAGTACAAGCAAGGCAGGGGAGAGTTCCTTTGCACAGACCAAAACAACACAAAAGCAGAAAGAGGATGAGTAGGCTACAATGCGAGAGAAAGTTGCACAACAGAAGAAGGAAGTTGTTGTCAAGGTGACTGCTGCTAGGGCAACAATTGAGAAAGAGCACATTGCTAAGGAAACCATTATCGATGTTGACGAGTTTGATTCTTAGCACACTATGGACAATGGGGAATATGATCTCGAAGGAGGTGGGGGCAAGGAGCAAAGCACTTCCTTTAAACTATAGAATTGGACCAAGGAGACAACTTCCAGACCTAGAAAGAAGAAAAAATTTGACAAGCACACACATGTTGATCCAATGGTCCTCAGAGAGGGGGACTTGAATGAAATCAGAGATAAGGTCCACGACACCATGATGGAATTATGGATGCAATTAGAAACAATAGTACCAATAGGCACTGAGGAATGTGTAGAAGGATCTGTGCACTTGCAGATTCAGATGGGACGACAGAAAGTGAGCGTTGGTTAGGCGAGCGAGATTCAGGCAAGCCTTCAACAAGCAAGTGAGACTGTGTTGGAAAATGATCAGAATCTGGACTACAGAGTCATTCGACTTCCAAAGGGGTCCCTACGCACACAGTTAGAGGAAGGAAACACTTAGTTGACACAACTCAAGGACTTAGGTGTCAATATCACGATGCTTCCTATTCATACCCTCCATGAATTACATCAAGGACTATCCAACGAATTAAGGGTCAAGGAGCAACACATGCTACTAGTAATCAACGAAGTGAAGGCCAACAACAAGAAATGGCCACGTGCAGCCACAACTTGGAGGCAACCATTACACAGGCATGTAATACGCTTCCAGAACTCAACATTCCCGAAGAAGCAACATTAGCAGCAAAGATTCAGAAGTTGGATGCAACGGTTAGGGAATCAAAGGAGGAAATTGGCTGAGTTAGATTTGTGTTATAGATGTAGATCTCTGATTTGCAGTTGAAGTTGCAGTTGACCACTCCGCCAGAAGTACGGGAATAGTGCAAAGAAACAATTAAAGAGGGAATGGCCACTCTGGACGCAACAGTCAAGGACTGTACAGATCTCTTTCAATAGGCCATGGAAATTTGGACATCTGTGCAGGGGGACCCTACTCTGTAGAAGATTGGTACAAATATTAGGGAGAAGAAACAATAGTTCGATGAAATTAGGTTGACTACGTGCACTTTGGTGCCAGTCTAGGGCTTTGCTCTGCTGGAGGAAAGACAACAACTACAGAAATCGATTGAAGAATTGCAACGTAAAGGGGCCATATTGAGGGCAAAGATGCATCCATGGATAGAGGAATCCTTCCGACTCACTTTGTCAGTTCAAGAAAATTTTAAGACCATCCAACAGACACAAAGGATGATGGGCCTCACAGTGGAAGGCCCTATTATAAAGAATCTGGTCGAAGAAGTACAACAGGTCGTGGTGTAGTGTACTGTTGATTTGCAGGTGTTGAAGATGGAGTTCCACGAACTCCAAGCCAAGATTGTTGTGCCAGTCGAGTGACTCGAGGGCGAGTCACCCAATTTGTGTTGGGGGCCTGTTGGGATAGGGTCCCTGGGGTCAAGTTGAGTCAAATTTTGGTTAAATTTTGTAATCTTCTTTTGTAAGCATGTAAAGTCTCCACGAAATGTGGAAGCGGAGCACGAAGCTAGTATGAGTCAAAGGGGCATTAGTCCCTTAGGTGGGTAAGTGATAGAGATTTTTGAGACCCGCCCATGGTCCGTGGACCATGGTATTGTAAGTGAAATGCTATATATAGATGAGTCATAGCGAGTCTAAGGGGAATTTTATTTTTAGAAGAAATGTTGTAAAGGCAAGTAAGCTAAGGCAGGAAAGGCCTTTTTCATGTACTTAGGCGAAAGGGGAAGCTCCTGTAGCTGAGTGCATGGAGACCTTGGTAAGTCCACAGGTTGAGTGCGTGGGTCCCTGCAGCTAAGTGCGTGGAGACCTTGGTAAGTCTGTAGGCTAAGTGTGTGGGCCCCTGCAGCTGAGTGCGCAGGGAAAAGGAGTCTATACTTGAATGATTATTCTTAATAAAGACAATTTTGAGCCAATTTGAATGCATATATGTATTATTTTTTAGTTCTGAAAGTATCTATAACTTTACTTTGCGTTATGATCTATATGAATTAAGGCTTATTTGCTGCATGGAAATAGTAGATCTATAATATTTATGCATGCTAAGAATAATTAAGGACCTTCGTGAAGATCTGCAAGTTGTTTAAGTGTATTTATAATAATTGTCTGTTCAGAAGGGTTAAGTGTGCGCGAAAGTAGATCTAAGCCATAAGGATTGCAGGAACCTATCACACAAGCCTCTGGGTGCAAAAGCTTGGTTCTGTCATCCCCCAATACTACTTCGGGTGAGACTGCAGCTTACGCTACGCAGGTTGTTGTCGAAAGGGCCAACAGTTAGGGTTTTGTTCGTTGGAGTAGATAATGCTGAACCTGGGTCAAGCCCCATCAATCCAATAGTGCCACCGTTGGCTTGGTGTAAACATGACCTATGATAGTGGTACAAATAAAAAGACCTCCTTTCTATATATAGGAGTCTAAGGGATCACAATATAATCAGAGCCTACATAAAAATAATATTGTAAGGGCACAACAATAATAATAGTGGGCTTGTATGGGGCACGATATAACAATATGGGGACTACATGGGCACAAAAATACAATAAGGGGTTGCTCTATTAACAATAAGGGGATACAATGGTAGTAGAGGGACCTAACATGCCCCTCTCCTTCAAAATATGTTGTCCTCAATGGTTTGAGTAGTTTTGGATGATTTCGTATAAAATTCTCATCCTTCCATGTGAAATCTTCAATGGGTAAGTTCTTCCACTTGATGAGATACTCTGAAATTGATCGATTTCGTAGCTTTCGGGTTCTTGTTTCCATGAATCCTTTAGGTTCCAATATGATTTTTCCTTCCTCGTTAAGTTCCGACAATATTGTTTGAACTAGGAGCTTGTCACCTATAACCTTCTTTAACCATGAAACATTGAAATCTGGGTGCACTCTAGAAGATGTAGGAAGCTGCAATTTGTATGCCATAGTACCAATCTTTTTCAACACCTTGTATGGACCATAGTACTTTGGTGATAATTTATTATCCTTCTTAGCTTGCTTGAGGGACATTTGTTTGTATGGTTGTAGCCGTAAAAATACCCAGTGGCCTATGTAAAAAATTCTTTCGTTGTGATGTTGATATGCCTAATGTTTCATTTGGTTTTGCGCCAAAGTGAGGTAATCCTTTAAGAGTTGGGGAACTTTTTGTTGATGCTTGATGTGATATACCATTGCTTGAACATTATAATTTTCTCTTAAAGATGATGTGATGGATGGTGGATGATATCCTTAAAGTGCCATAAATGGGGTCATTTTGCTGAAGCGTTATACCACAATTCAACCAGAGGTAACCACTTGACCCATTGTGTTTGTTTATTAGATACAAATCAACGAAGATATCCTTCCAAAAATTTGTTCACTATCTCTGTTTGTCCATATATCTTGAGAGTTTGAGGAGTGGTAATTCCTGTCAATGCATTACAAGAAATGGTAGGATTCATTTCTTCTTTCTATAGGGTTGATTCCTGGTATATCCTCTTCTTTTGATGTTTCTTGATCATTTTCTCCCTCCTCTTCAAAATCTATGTAAAATAATTTTTTCTTAGCAGACTTATGAAATTTAGTGTGTTTGCTATCACAACTGTAACAAAGCCATTTTGCTATTTTTTCCTCCAACTGTTGTGGTGTCAACCTTGTAGGTTGTGGAAGGCTAGGAGTAGTGAAACTTCCATATTTATAGTTGTGAGTGGTAGACTTCCTTGTTTCCATAATTTTGCTTTCAACTTTTCTTGCCACCCTGAATGCCTTCTCCAATGAATTAGGTTCCCAAAGGCGAACCTCATGTTGGATGTTATATTTTAAAGTCCCTATGAAGACATCAATCTTGTGCTCCTCTAGAATATCGGGTACCCTAATATTCAATTTTTGGAAGTCCTCAATGTGCTCTGCGATTGAACTCTTTTGTTTTAGATTTATCAAGTGGCTAAAGAAGGTGTTGTTCTTTGTATCCTCATAATGTGATATCATTTCCTTCATCAAAATTGACTAGGTGACAAGTGGTTTACGAGAACAAAGCCCTCTATACCATACAAACTGAATTGGTTCTAAATAAAAAGATGTAATACGTACCTTTTTCAACAGTTGCACATCATGTAGATCAAAATATTTCTCCATCTTTAGTATTAAAGTTGCCGGATCCTTGCCATAAAACTTACTCAGATACATTTTTCTTTCTTTTAGGAGCTCGATCTTGAAACAACTATAACTCTGTAATTTTAGATCTCCAAGTTTAGAAATTTTGTTCAGTGGTATCCCTCTACATCCTCTTTCCAACCCCACAGGTCTGATCAAGATTGGATTCTTAAATAAAAAGTTTTACCCAATCTCCCACAATTACCTGATTATAGACTAGTTCAGTAGAGTGAACTTGTATGATGTGCCACATGTCACTATTTCAACCTTTGGCCCTGAACATGATATTGAACAAACTAAATTCTGTCCTCTTTCTGTCACCTTTTAGGAAATTTGAATCGAATGCTCAAAGAGAAAGTTACAATGATTTTCCCAAGGTCACCTGTTTGAGATGGAATTTAGGAGTTTGCAAAAACCCTAAATTCATCAGCTCATATCTCCAAAAATATAGTTAGACAATATCTAAAATTCGGATACGAGGTTCATGCCGTTTTCGGCTCAAATGGGTTTTACTTTATGCTTCTAAAGATTCGTAGAAAATTTTTTATAGTGAAAATTCCATGATGACCTGTTTGAAGCAGCGAAACCCTAGAAGCCAAAGCTCTGATACCAAATGTTATGAAACCAACTCACAAAATAGAAGAAGAGATAGATCAAAAACTTCAAAATAAACCTCTTGAAGGGGGAAACCTTGTTTACATTACACAAATGAACAATTATTGGATGATACAAATGAAAAGGCCTCCTTTCTATATATAGAAGTCTAAGGGGTCACAATATAATCAGATCCGACATGAAAATGATATTGTAAGGGCACAACAATAACAATAGTGGGCTTCTATGGGGCACAATAATATATATATATATGGGAACAACATGGGCACAAAAGTACAATAAGGGGGTTGCACTAATAGCAATAAGGGCTACACTAGTAGTATAGGGACCTAACATATGCTTACATACAAAATGAAAATAAACAAGCTCGGGCAATGGTATTATCTTCGAGGAGATATATGGCCACTACATGCCTATAAAATGTGTTACAATGAGGCTCGAAGGCCTATTTATTGTTGAGAAACAATGGAAAACCATAAACATACAAAAAACCTAACAGTAGGAGATGAAGTGCTAAAATTGTGGGCCCTGTTGGGGTAAGCTGATACATCAACTTCCTAAGGTCGTAACTTAGGCATACGATCTCTGTTAGACATGAACAATACCTCGTTAGAAATATATATATGAGGACTACAAATTTAAATTGGATATGTCAATATCAGACTCACGTTTTCCTGTTTTCCAAAAAAAACATCGTTTTCGGCCTCAAAATGGCTCCAGAAGTTTAGGACAAGAAAAAACTGCAAAAAATAGTAAACTGTGCTACAATTAAGGAAACTGAAAAATTGAAAGAAACAATTGCGGGGTCCAAGTGGAATAGGCGGGTGGCCACCAATATCCGCCTGGATCAGTCAATCAAGGTCATCATCTTGTGAAAAAAGAAAGTAAATGTGAGGTAGGGTAAGGAATCAACCCAAACTAGGAACTGACTTCTTTAAATTGGGTCTTAAACTAAGGAAATATCTTGATGGAACTTAATTATTTTATTAGGTAACAAGAAGAAGAATAAATTGATGCATGCATTGTGTGGCATGTATCAACATCAAGGGTGAGAAACAAAAAAAAAGAGGGTAAATGACTAATGGAAAGGGTGTGGAGAAAGAAGGAAAAGGGGAAAAGATGAAGCTCAACTATAGAAAGGAAAGGGAAAATAAAAAAAGCACAAAAAAAGGATAAATTTATGAGTTATAAAATGAATATTCCCCTTACTTTTGAATTTGACACTTGGAGACAAGGAGAGTCAACATGAAACTTCCGTAAAAAACAAACAAGGGTGGGAAATGATGGGGATAAAATGGGTTCCTCGGTTGAAGAAATTTAGGGAGGAGACAAGGGAGAGGATGCATTGTGATGGTATTCATATACTGATATCATCATTGGGATTGGTCATTATGATCCTTCTACATACAGTTTCACAAGTGATTCCTTCTTTCTTATGATGGTGCAATTTCTTCATTTTTTCCTCAACTTAGTTATTGAATTTGGTGCAAAAGTCCTATAGTTTTCTTGAAATTGGTCTCACCAATTGAGCTTATTTGTGGATAATGAACCTTTAAACTACATGTATATATTTATTATTGCAAGATATTATAGTCATACAACTATGGGCCAATTAATCTTTCAATCTATTTGATGCCTTCTTGGCTTGTCTTAAAAAATGTATATGTTTTGGGAGCGTCTTCTTTTGTTATTTTCAAGAATTAACATTTCTTTAATGTATTCTTGTATGTTTTCTACTTTTTACAACTATTTCATACCATATTATTAAATAAGGTTTTGATTATATTTGATATGAATTGAGCGTTTTTGCATGCAATTCATAAACGATTATTAGAAAACAAACCATTGCCAAGGAATCTATGCATTCATAAAAGTACAAATATCTTTTTTATTGGAGAAATGTTTATAAAATTATTCAAATAATGTCTTAATATTTTTGAATGATTTATGGAAATTTATGTAGAAAATAGGAATTGAATGAAAATTTTCCATTTTTATTTGACAAAAAGTGTTGGACAATTAACATTGTTTGATTTATTAGTGGCACTTGGTATGTTGACATTGATGTCAACCAAACTATCATTGAGGTGAAAAGTATGGTAGAGAGTTTTCAGCCATGTTTCAAGTGGAAAATGGGCTCAAGGACTGGATTAGACCTTCTCCACTAGAAATTTCTTTGACAAAGGTTTCCAATAGTATGTGGAAGTCCAAAATTGGATCTTGGGATTAAAAGTTATTGATAGCCAAAGTAAGGGTATTGAAGTCCTTAGGAGCAAGCCGAATTTCGGAGCCTCAGAACCAGGGAAGCAGGAAGAATATCATAGGTTGGATATTTCATAACCTAAATAAAATTTCTTGTTTAGAAAGATCTGATTCAGTACCTAGGAGTCAATTCTCATTACTTCAGAGCTTCTGGAGGTCGAAATATCGAAGGTTGGAGATTTTGTAAACTCACTATACTTTTTTTTTGAGAAAGTTATGATTTGATACCAGGGAGCCGATTCTCCGAACGTCGGAGCTTTGGGAGGTTGGAATATCATAGGTTAGATATTTCATCTGAAGTACGCTGAATTTCAGTTCCCTTGGAACTTCGGAACCTCGAAACCTTAGAGGTTCAAAACTTCAAAATTTCGAGATTTCATAAGTTCTTATAAATTGAATTCTTTTGAAAGCATTGAGGGTTGCAGGGAGTAGGTAATTACAATGAAACTATTTTCAAAACTAAGTACTAAGGGACCCTTTCTTTGTCATTGGATAGGACACATGGAAGTTGTTTATTAGCCTCAGGAGGTGACAGTGGCAAAATACATCAACATGACGTGGTTGTATGGAGGACACGTGGTAGTCAGCTTCAAGATTATTGGGTGGCCTAATGGTGAAAATCCTTGTGACATGTGTCACCACTAAGTATACGCCACGTGGGGTTGATGAAAGAGCATGATGTCATCACGGAGGTCAGAATATCAGAGGTCGAGATTTCATAACTCCTCTATAATTTAATTTTGAGAAAGTTCTGATACCAGGGGCTTCTGATGATTGTTGGTGGTTGGTCGTGGAGCCCAAAGAACTAAGGAAATAGATAAACAAAACAAGAAGATATACCCCTGATAAGACCTTTAAGGGCTTTTGGAGTAGGAATATTCTCTCTGCGGATAGAGATAATCCCTCTAGCCCAGAGGAGAGGGTCTAGCCACTAACAAGAGAGTCTGACATAAGTTCCCTTAGATTGAGAATGGATAAGATCCTACCTCTTGTATCGCTAATCCTTGTTTGATGAAGTCCCTGTGTCTTTGCTCCAACGATCAACTCCTTAATGTCAATCAAGGACCTAAAACAAATAGACAAGAAACCAAAGCACACATGATAGCATACAATATATTCAACCTACTTATGAGGCTAAGGAGACTTAAGCTACCAAATAACATACACAATTGATATATGAAACAAAATATCAGTTGTATTATTATGACAAAAAGGAAAATACAACCTTTGCCTTAGCGTTACAGGTTTCCTTTGACGTGTCCAAGTTCCAGTACCATTGTTAGCATCTCATGATTCACCTAAAACAATGGGAGTTCAAGGCTTCTTCCTCTTTGCTCCAAACCAAACAAACCACAATCTTATTCTCCCTTTAGAAGAACAAACTAAAAGGCTAAGGCTCTCAAGAGTTGTTTTAGCTATCGAGATTTTGCAGATTATTCCAACCCTTTCATTACTTAGCTGAGGTTGGAAAAGGAGAGGTTTATATAGCTTGAGAGAGGGGATATGGATCGTCTTATGATGAGAGAGATCTTATCCCTTTTGGTTTGTTCCATTTTAATAGTGGAAAGGAGCCCAAACAGTCTCTCTCAGCTCTATCTTGACTAACCATTTACCAGAGTTTTGCTCACGAAGCTTCTAGACTTGGAAGCTTCAAATCCATTTTTAAAAAATTTCAAAAAGAGGGTCGGTGCGTGTCATGAATGGATTACAAATTTTGTTCGGCGCTAGGCCCAGTGTTAGACTCTGCAAATTGGTGCAGGGAATAAACTAAGTGATAACGTTGGTCTTGAAAACTAAGTTTGAAGGAATATTCTTAGGAAGTGATTTAAGAGGGAAATGTTCTATAGATTAAGAGTGATGTAAGGACATGTTCTTAATGATAGGAAAACACATGAGGGTCAGTGTATAGTTCCTTCAGAATCAAGGAATGGGGAGTATAGGGATAGTGACAAAATGTTGTGTAAGAGATGCCCCCTAAAGTGTGAAGGCCGAACAAGAGTGAGGGGTGAAATTCTTTACGAGTAGATGCATGGAACCAGAAAATGTCGTTGGAAAACCTACAAGCAAGCATAGATACACATACATCACTGAAATATCTGATAAAAAAAACATGAATCGTGGTATGTACGTAGCCATCTAGAAAAAGATAATGTAAATGGACCCAAGGTATAGGTGCAACCATCTAGTTAGAAGGATCATATCTAACCCAAGGTATGGTTGCAGCCATCCAATAATGAGAAGGATCACATATAATAGACTCATGGTATGGTTGCAACCATCCATTAGAAAGAGACATGTATGTAAGCATGATCACATCACATTGCCCTACAACCTGGACTTTTGTAATCTGAGCCCAGGGTCTTGTGCTCCAACACGACCCGGTCAAAGTACACATTATAAAATGTAAATAGATGTGTCAAATTCGAACATGCTATAAAATTGCTTGATTACTGGTTAATGATGTGAACCATTAACAAGCGCGAGAGAAATCACCAATAATGACAATGGCTCTCAAGGTACCAACAACATAATTCACAGAGTGTGAATAAGGAACTGAAGTCTAACACCCATGAAGTCACTCGATCAAAAGCCAATGATGAGAATCTATTTTCGAGTGCGAAGAACTTGCCATTAGGGCATGCAATCTCTAAGGTACCGGAAGGGAGTCTCTTGGCCAACTTCTTGGATAATGCGCTGAAGTCGACAGGAAGTGACCTTGTCAAAGGAGGGCCATGATGTATCCCACATCATCAAAGCGCGACAAGGGAATGCAATGATTATGGATGATATAGAGAATCAGGAATGAGTGTAAACTATAGAAGGATTAACTCTTGAACATATCGACGACACAACTCCGAAGTTTGGCAGCTTTTAGGATCCATAGGATCGAAGGTCATGATGAGGTGGAAAAGATTAGATGGAAAGGAAAAATGTGAATGGAACAAACCCAAGAAGGTCAACAATGAAGTGAGGATATACCAACCCAACATGAAGCAGAAGAGTGTCATGTTCAAGAGTGACAAGCTGTCGACACAACTGGTAAAAATTTTCCATTTTCCCCACCAGGTACCCCAATTATTTTTTATCACAAGCTTGAAGGGGGTAGCATATGCTTGTAATATAAGTTCATCCTTCAGATGAATCTGACCTAGTAAGATTAACGAACCCTAGGAAGGAGAAGATCATGTCCATCATAGTGACAAATCCGATGTCATTGAATTTTAATGAGTTCGACAAAGGAAGAAACTCGATATCTTTTTCATGTTTAGAGAGTTTGAAAAAGACATGGAAAAGAAAAATCCAAAATGTCCCTTTATGTAAAGTTGTCTCTCGAGCTCGAAACAATACTTGAAAGAACCTCTTGGCCATGTCAACCAAGGAGTACCTTTTTCGTAAATATTTTATCCCAACCCGAAAAAGGGGTAAATGTATACTAGGTAAACGATGTTTTAGAATAGTTTACGAGGTCAAAGTGACAAGAGCTTGACAATATTTTCGTGTTTTGAGAGTTGGAAAAGAGCTTAAAGTGGACTCCTCGTTGTTATTTACTTTAACGAGTCAAAAAGGGAAAAATACTCGGCAATCTTTTCATTTCAATTTTTTTATGAGTCGAGAAAAGAGCTTAAATATGGCTCCAGTTTTGCATCGTCACTGGAAAACCATCACTTGCCATTGCACAAGAAGCAAATGCATTATCCATTTCTAAGGAAAAATGGCAAAAAATACTTTTAAAATGCTAAAACATAGTGAAAAGCTTATAAAAAAGGAAAAAAGTGAAACATTTTTACCATTTACCTTAGTTACCTCATTTGGAACAATTTTTACCCACTTGTGCCCTAGATCTTTAGGAGACGATTGCTGCGGATCCAAGTAGCCAATCATCGAACCATTCGTTGCAGGTAAGAATCGTGGCCCTACTCTTCACATTGATACCTGTTTTTGAGCATTTAACTGTCTTTTTATGGGTTTTGAGGGACTGTTTGAAAAAAATTATCACCAACGGTCGGCGCGAGATCCAGGCATGGGACTGCGCTGATCATCGGTTATTAACACATGGTCTTGCACCGTCGGTGCACCTATTTTAAAAACTGTCACACCGGCGCAGAGAACCAAATTTTTGCGAATTTTTCCCAAATTCAACGCTTCAAACAAGAATTTTCCCTTCCAAAGATTGATGTAGAGTTAAATGTGGGGTGTTTGTAGTCAAATCAAGGCGAGAAAATGGTGATTGAGTGGAAAGAATGTGAACATGAAAGAATAGACCAAATGGCCTTGGAGGATTCAAACTGTCTGGACACGTTGAGGAATTGTGGGCTCTTCAAGTTCTTTCTGACACTGGGCCTATGAACTCATCCTTAGCTGTTGCAAATCCTTATCAGTTTATGGGATATCAGACGAGAGGCACTTGTGATCCATGACCAAGAGATGGAGCTGGAGACTTTAGACATTTATTTCATTATTGGACTATCTCATAGAGGGGAACCAGTCCAACTTTTTGGAGGCAGGCCTACTGGGGCGAGCGTAAACATGATGCTTGCCCAACATTGCCCGGGAGCTCTGAAATATACAAGCGGTAAGATTGATATCATGACCATAAACAATATTTGATTGAAGGTAATACTTTTGGCCATCAACTGAGTGGCTAGGGCTCAAGCACTACACGAGTCCAACAAATCTCGCTTCCAATATGTTGTGGACTGCATGGCGCCCATTGTCTTCAAATGGGCAAAAGAAATGAAGGTAAACATGAAGCGGCAACTATCCAAATGTAAAGAAGGAAACTTGAGGCAATTTGGATATGGCTCCATTCTAGTAACCTTCTTCTTGGAATCAATCCCATTGTACCATTATCAGATGGTAGAGGTGAACCCCCTGGTACCATGAGATCTAAGGATGGTTCGATGGAGTGAGTTGATGCCCAGATTTTGAGGGGGGCAGCAGATGTCCTACAGGTCCACCTTCTTTGTGTGGCTCAGATGATAGTTGATCGTCATGGAGGATTGGCCATACAACGAGACTAACTTCCATGCTGATCCTGACATGCCACTCCCAGAGGGAGAAGACTTTGATGATGGAGGTGAGAAAAATAATTTTGATTTTTGTTTTTTATTGTTTTTGCATATATGTATTTGTGACACCTTGTCTTTGTAATTACAAATATTGGACTAGAGAGACCAATAGGGATATCCCCAATTGCGAGGCATGTGGCTCGATAATTTGAGTTCGCTCTTTACCAAGAAGGAGTTGACAACGAAGAGGAGATTGCTCGAAATTTGGAGGGCCTTACGAGAGGGCTTCCAGAGTATGCATGGATTGAGGACACTTCTCGCTATTATCAGTGGTACATGGTGGGAGTTTCAGATCGAATCCATCAATTATTGACTCATGTAGTACGAGAAGTAACATGCTATCATGAGAATCACACAGAGTAGTCCATAGTTAGGATTTATAGTTTTGAGGCTTGCGAGCCACACATGTACTTGGAACACATGTATTATTTTTTGGATTTCGATGTATTATACTCAAACATTATCACCATATATATGCTATATTTCCTATTTACTATGATACAATGTTTTTACACATTTCATAAATTTTTGCCTAAAACATAATTAGCCAATGCATCTATTAATGTATTCATGTGACTAGGAATGTGATGACATGCGATATAATGAAAATTTATTTCCAAGAGACAAATACGCAAATACATTCTCAATAACTGAGGGTTTCTGACAGAATATTTCCCATTGATCTAAAGAACAACAAGTTGCAAATCAAGGTTTACACCATTTCTTGAATGTCAAGAGCAATGGGTTCTGACAAGAGTTTGAGAACTGCACTATATTCAGCAATGTTATTAATTGTTTGACCCAAACAAATACCTTGAAGATCAATCAACTCACCATGAGGTTCATAAATAGCCCATGCTGCATATGATAAATTTCGGTTACTACGACAAGCACCATCAGCGAAACCAACATAAGGAGTTACAGACATATGCAAAGTAGGTGAAGACATAATAAGTTGGAAAGCTGCTTGAAAAAACACACCAAACCAAGCTGCACAAAAATGAATAACACACTTATGTACATAAGTAACCATGTGATATGAATCATGTATAATACTTTTTGAGGTACAACCGATTGCGAGGCTTGCTTAAAGGGTTACCCTCATAATCAATTAGCTCATAGGCCACTTTTTGTAATACAAGCTTGACAATATAGGGCCAATGCCACATGGGTTCAAATTTTCCTGCCCCTAGCTTATTATTAGCTTGGTCATATAGCAAGACCAAATCACCCTTAGAAAAAGCACAAGGAGATACCGACTGATCAGAATGGGATTTAACTGGATTTTTCTATGCTTCAATAAATAAAGTAGCGACATAATGGGTTTCATCCAATCCTTCCAAATATGGGAGATGCTCCTCCTGAGGTGAGGTTTTAGGGATTAATTTGACAGCCAATTTGAGTGAGGGAATTTCACATTCAATTAGTAGTGTAGCTTCCAAACCACAGAATAGCTAAAAATGTGTGAATCCAGTTGCATCTTCAGTCGAGGTTTGGCAGGCCCAAAAAGATGAAAAAAGCATGAGATGGCAATTGGATTTGTGCATCCTAATGGTACGCTAAAGCATAGTAACTAAAACTTTGTTTACCGTTTCAATTTGGTCATTGGCCTGAGGGTAATAAGGAGTTGAGTTGTCGTGACGTAAGCCCAATTTAGAAGTCAGCTCAGCCATCATATAATATCAAAAATGGGAGCCATGGTCAGTGACAATGGCTTGAGGCACTCCAAACCTAGAAATAACATGATTGAAGAGAAATTGCGCAACCGTTTTACCATCCACTGAAAATGTAGGCAACGCTTCGGCCCATTTGGTGAAGTAATTTACAACAACAATAATACAACCTGTTATCACTGACAAAATTTCAAAGAAAAAAAAAAGATCTCCATAAAGAAATCTCACTTCAAGTAAGGATATGCTTCAAAGTTTTGGTAGTTATGCTTGGTATAATATTTTCAAACATTTCCATTCAGTTTTGGAGGGTCTTGAAACATTTGAAAGAATGTTTTAATAGAAAATTTCTCAAATAGCAAAGTTTTGGGTTGAAACTGTGATTTTTGAAACAACTCAGCAGTTTCGTAGCGCGCTACGAAACTGCTGAAGGTGACAGTTTTGTTTTTTGAGGATCTACCTTGAAAGAAAAAGAAGATTATTTTGAAAGGGATGTTGCTGCAGAGGTGTAATAAGATCACTTGAGAAGGTTTGAGCCCTAATCAAAAGGAAAATTCAAGAAATGAAGATACATACGCATGCTAAACCTTGCGCTACGAAATCAGTGTTTTCGCAGCGCGCTGCGAAACCCCTGTAGCAGCCTGTTTCAGCAGAGAAAACTGTTTTACTAGGTAACTTCCAGAAGCTTTCCAGAGCAGCTGAGAACTCAATTTTGCAAACTGAAAGAGGCTTTTCTTCCTAACATGTTTAATTACAAAAACCTCTTTCATTTTTTTCAATTCCATTCTGAGGTGGGAGAAATGTGTGGTCAAAGTTGTGCTACGAAACTGCTGTAGGTGCAGTTTTTCATCTCTTGTTTTACACCTGTTTTTCAAAGACTTATTCTGGGCAGCTGGAGAAGTGTTTCAAAAAACAAAAAGAGGTTTTTGTTCAGCATGGATTTTTCCACAAAAATATCCTTCAGTTTTTCCAAATAAATTTTGTACGAGAAGTTATGACCTCTGTCCCAAGACCTATTTTTCAGCCAGAATAGAGCAAGGGACAGTTTCCTGTTTGACACGTGTTTTTCAAGGACAGATTCTGAACAGCTGGAGGAATTTTTTAAAAAACCAGGAGAGGTTTTTGTTCTAGACATCATGGGCTACAAAAACCTCCTTCAGTTTCGTAAAATGTGTCATGGATGAAGAGATAAAGGCTCTGCAATTTTCAAGGATCTAATCCTAAAAACAGGGAAACATGTTCCCTAATTTCTAGGGTTTGTCTAGGGTTTGTCATCAACAGTTGGGTGACCACGTGGGAGGCTTCATCAAATTCGACTTCATGGAGTGTTAGGTGTCAAAGAATGTTTTAAATGTTTAGATAAGTTTGTTGTAATCATAATAAGGAGTTACACTCCTAGTTGTATTAGGTCTCTAGGACTGCTAGTTAGGTGTCAAATGCATTTAAAGTCTTGTTTTATGGTTAGAATAGGTGTCACTGATGGTAAATTCGAATTCCCCTCATGATGGAGGAAGGAATCCAAGCATGTAAAGAGCTTTATATATAGAAGAACGTCTGATGTACAAAGGGTTGGATATTTGATAAAAACAGAGTGTTGTTTTGGCTTGTGTAAAGAACAGACTTCAGTAATATAAGATATATGCCTTTCTTCTCAGGATTCATATAGCATTTCCATGTTCAAGGTGTGTTATTTTACTTTGTCCTTCATGTCTTTTTTCAGTTGCTTAGATGAGTAATCACTCAGAATTCACTTATGCTGCTCTGACTTCCTGTACTCATCTATGAACTATGGTTTTATAAGAGTTGTATTTTGAACATTTAAATGTCACATGCCCTGACTTCTATGTTAAAGCAATATCATTATTTACTGAGGTTTGATTGACTCCATAAGCCCAATGGAAACTTATGTAATGTTTGTCCAGCCTTCATATTTGTTAATGTTATTTCAAGAGAGTTAGCCATCTTATTAATAGTCAAAATCAATAACCCTTTGAGAGAGCCCTCTCAGGCTAAGGAGGCTAAGCCTTAGTCAAAAGATTGGTCTGAAATAGTTACTTGAAGTCTTCCTGGTCAGCAGCCTTCCAGGGCCTGATTTTGAGATAACACAACCATTTCCCCGACCGAATGAGAGTTACATGTCATAAAATCAATGCCCCATTTGGCAAAGGGGCCAACAATAATAACAGGGTGAAGGAGAGGGGGTGGGGCATGCATTTTCCGTTGATAAATCTGGCACTCATGGCATTTGTGGACAACAAGAATGCAATTTTTAAAAATGGAGGGTCAGAAATAGCCAACGCGAAGGATATTTTCAGCAGTGGCATAGCTAGAAAAATGAACACTACATGCACCATAATGGAAATCATGTAAGACTCTTTTAGCCTCATTGAGAGTTAAACTTCGACGAAGAATCGAATCAACACAACCACAGTATAAAGTATCCCCAATGATGAGGTAAGGTTAGGACTGATGCTGAATGCGTCAGAGATCATCCTTGGACAATGCAGACCAAAAGGTAGAAGTTTGGAGATACATGATGATATCACCATACCAAGGATCAAGAGTGCTAATAAGAAAGAGAGTCTCATCGGGTAACTGCTCATCAACACTAGTAGGTAGAGAAGCAGAGGGAAAAAATCAAATCAACTCAGAAAATACAAGTGATTTCTTCGATTTGGTAGTAGTGAACACCAAATAAAATTCTTGGAGGATGAAAATCCTCTTGGAGCATTTTTCCCCAAGTAACTGACGAGTCAAAATATAAGTCATGGGGTTGCAATTGGAAATGACGATTGTAGTGCGAAGGAGGATATAATGCTGAAAGCATTGAACAACCTGAACAACAACCAAAGCCAATTTCTCGACATGAGCATAAAGAGTCTCAATATCGAGGAGATTGCAGATAAGGTAATAAATGACATGTTCATGACCTTCATCGTGGTCTTGCACCAGTACCATAGAAATAGTGCTAGAAGCTGTGGCTAGATAGAAGAAATACTCACGATGATAGTTTGGAGGGTGCAACAAAGGGGAATTAATGAGAACAAGTTTCAAGTCATCAAAAGACTTTTGGGCAATCTCATCCCAATGAAATGGAGTTCCTTGTTTACGTAATCAGGTGAACCTTGAATCTAGCTCAACATAGTTAGGCACAAAGTAACGAAGGAAATTCGCTTTTCATTGCAGAATCTGTAATTGATGCAACAAAGAGGGAGGGGGTAGATTAACAATAGCCTCGACTTTGAGAGGATCAAGATGAATACCATCCTTTGAAAAAATAAAATCGATAAGTCATCCAGACTCAACGCAAAAGACAAACTTATGCAGGGTAAGGCGAATGTTATAGTGTCTACAACGAAGAAATATTTGTCGAAGGTGATCGAGATGGTCATGGCGCTTACGTGAATGATCAGGAAGATCATCCAAATAAGGTTGAACGATGTTTTTAATGTCATGAAAAGCATAATACATCGCTCATTGAAAGGTAGCCCCAACATTCTTAAGGCCAAAAGGGAGATTTCTATATGAAAAAGTCCCCCATGAACAGATAAAGGCAGTCTTGTGTTGATTAGTCGGAGCAATGTTTATTTGGTTATAACTAGAAAAACCATCCATAAAGGGGAAAATATCACTCCTTGCACATTCATCTATAATTTGGTGTATAAATGGAGTGGGATAATTGTCTTTCAAATAAGCATGATTAATATCACGGTAATCAACATAAACCCAAATGGTTCCTTGTTTCTGAGTCACCAGTATGATGTTGGACACCCTATCTGTCAGAGGTATAGGATAAATAAATCCAGATTTAAGAAGTTTTTCAACTTCTCCCTTAATGGCGGCTGCTTTTGTAGGGTGCACAAGATGAAGCCATTGACGAACGGGCTTCGAGTTAGGATAAGTATGAATTTCGTGCAAGACTATACTTGGGTCAATGATCTGAATTTGAAACTACTTGTAAATGGTTTGCAAGGTATTCAATTCAGATATATACATATTTAAAAGATGTCCATGTCTTGCCGAAAGAAAACAAATGACAAATTCAGCTGTTGATGACCCATTTAAGAATAGCAAATTTATTTCCTTTTACTGTTTAACACACTACAACGAATTTTTTTCCAAAAAATAAATCAACCGCAGATGCAAAAGAAGTTGATAAAGCAGTTCACCCCTCCTGGGCTACGTCTGCTGGGTCCAAAGCCCCCAAATGGGCTTGTCCTTGTTTTAATTAAATGCTCAAATTGAATACACAGCTGAATAGAATCATCTACAGGTGGAATAGATGGTAAAAAAGGATTCAGAACACTTGAATCCTTCAGGATTGACTACTGGTTCACCTCCAATGGATACCTGCAACCCTATACATTTCTCCCAATACTGGGCCCTGGTGGCTCCTAGAACTTCCACAGCTCCAAAACCTCTGAAAATGACCTCATATGGCTGTAAGAACTATGCCAATGGCTTCAGAAGGTAGAAAATACCCAAAATCAAAAAACAATTCGTCCAAAACCGCCTTTTCTAGCCAAAGTTATGACCAATTAAAGTTTCTCCAGTCTGCCCCTAGAAAAACTCCACCTAACTGTAGTTGGAGGCCAGATAAGCCCGCCAATTTTGGAGCGGCCGCCAAATTTGGCGCTCCACCATTATTCCCGCCAACTTGACTGCAGTTACATTAAATGCGCATGTGACCGTTTACCTCGGATTGCGCGCTGGTGGTTAGTGTGCTGGCGGTTGGGGCCTAAGCCCTAGGTTCTGGGCCCGAGGTCATATGGAATGGGGGCTAGCCGCTTAGGGGCTGGCCCCCTTCATTTCCCGCCCAACAAACAGTTTAAAATTTAAATCACCTTTTTTTTGCCCATATGACAAGATCTGCTCCCGTGGCCTAATGGTAAGGCGTTGTATTGTGGTAGATGAGGTCGTGGGTTCAAAACTTTGAACTCCCAAAATTTTAAATATATGCGCCCATTGTTGTTGATGTCATCCCAGCCACGTGGCGGCCTTCAGGCTTGCCACATGGCAGCCGTTGATTCGCTGTCCAAAAGGAATATTCTGTGGAATATTCTTTTAAATTTTTTTTTTTTTTTTTTTTTTTTTAATTCAAAAATTAAGGGTTATTGGGCGATTTTGTTTTTGGCATAACTTTCTCATACGGCGACCGTTTTTCGAACCGTTTGCGGCACCAGAATTAGGAAGACGAGAAATTTCCAGTAGTTCATTTTTGAACCAGTTCTGATCATTTTAAATTTTGAGCATTTTATGACACTTAGGACATGAGCACCTGATCACGCCTCCCCATTGGGAAGCTTTTGGACCCCAAAGGAGTATACAAGCCAAGCTTCCTATATGTAGGCTTGCTTGTAGCACATAATGAACATCCTCTTATGAACCTTGAAATAGAATCTACCATGCGAGGCCAATAGAAATACCTCTGTAGATGTGCAACTGTTTTGCTCACACCAAAATGGCCAGCAATAAGAGAAGAATGAGCTTCTCTTATGACATTTATTCTCTCCCCCTGTGGTATACACAACTTTCCCAAATGAAACAAAAAATTATTATGCATGTGATAGTCATTTTCCTCTACATGATTCCCTTTACTCAAGTTAGCATACACATCTTTAAAGTCATCATCAGATGCATATTGTTCTATGTAACTATCAGGTACAATGGAATCATTCTTAAGTAAAGTAGCAGCACCAATAATAGGCGTTGAAAGCATATCAGCAACTTTATTCAGAGTACCTTTCTTGAACCTTATTACCAAATGGAACTGTTGCAAGAAGCCCATCCATCTGAAGTGTCGTGACTGTTGTAACTTGCTTTGTGATTGCAAGTATTGTAAGGGCTGATGGTCGATATGTATAACAATTTCTTTGCCCATCAAATAGTGTTTCCACTTTTTGACGCTTTGTACCAATGCATACAACTCCTTATCATATGTAGGATAATTTACAACAACACCATTAAAAGTTTCAGAATGAAAAGCAATAGGCTTATCTTGTTGTAGAAGAACTGCACCCATGGCATAATCACTAGCATCGGTTTGTATCTCAAATGGTTGTCTCAAATACGGTAATGCTAGGACTGGAGCTGAACTAATCTTCTCTTTCAAAGATTCGAAAGCTTTTTGCTGCTTGCCTCCCCATTGGAAAGCATGCTTCACACTTGTCACCGCATCCATAGGAGCGGCTATAGAAGAGAAGTTAGAGATGAAATTCCTCCAATATTGAGCTGCACCCAAAAAGCTTCTTACCTCTGTTATGGATTTGGGAGTAGGCCAATTCACAATAGCCTCTATTTTGGCAGAATCTATTCTCAAAGCACCTCCTCCTACTATGTGTCCCGAATAAACCAAAGAAGTCTTTCCAAATTCACACTTTGACATTTTAAGAAATAACTGATTCTTCTTCAAAACATCAAGTACTTTCCTAACATGCATGACATGATCTTCTCTAGACTTGCTAAAAATTAAGATGTCATCTAAGTAGACAATAACAAAATCATCAAGAAAAGGATGCAAGACATCATCCATTACCCGCATGAAAGTTGCAGGTGCATTGCACAAACCAAACGACATCACAAGCCACTCAAAGAGTCCTTGTTTGGTTTTAAAGGCTGTCTTCCAAATGTCACTTTCTTCAATTCTTACTTGATGATATCCACTACAAAAGTCTAGCTTAGTGAAATATCGAGCATCCTTCAGCTGGTCTAGCAAATCATCTATCCTTGAGAGTGGGTAACGATTCTTTACCGTTATCTTGCTCAAGGCCCTGAAATCAACACACATACGCCAAGTGCCATCTTTCTTTGGAATCAATACAATCGGTGACCCACACGGCGAAGTACTTGGCCTTATGAAACCCTTGTCCAAAAAATCCTTGATTTGCTTCTTTATTTCAACATTCTCCATAATAGACATGCTGTACATGCCTATGTTTGGAAGAGGACAATCTGGATGCAAATGGATTTCATGTTGAATCTCCCTCTTAGGAGGCAAACCTGTTGGCTCTTGAAACATCTCATGATATGAATCAACTACATCATACAGTTCTGACTTAAGTTTTGGATCACAATTGTCAAATGACTCATGATTCACATCAACCTTGGGCTTAATCATAAAAAGAACAAAATTCTTACTTGAATTGACCAACCTTTTTACCTGTCCTGCATTCACCATCGCTATATTTGTCTTCTTGTGATGAGCTCTAACAATGAACTCCTTGCCATCTTTGAAAATATGATATTTGTTTTCATGGCGATGAAAGATAGCTTTCCTGTCAAACAAGTAAGGACTTCCCAAAACAATTCCTGCTATATCAAAAGGTACCACATCAAGTTCAACTGTGTCAATAAAATGTGCAGTAATTGCAAAGCGCAATGTGCACTTTCTTGAAACTTGTAAATTTGCATCCTTGCAAATCCATCCAAGTGGATATGGCTTCAGATGTGGAACGGTCTCAAGTTTAAGCTGCTTGACAAAGTCCTCTGATATAAGGTTTTCTTGTGACCCACTATCAAAAAGTGTGTCAATTTTAGTATGTTTTGAAATAACCCTCACATGAAACAGTTCAATTCTTTCTTCCTCATTAGGAGCTTGTACATGGCAGTTTGAGGTACTAGTGCTGGCTTGAGTTTCAATTTCTTTTCCCTTCAATTTTTTCAAACCCATGGCTCCAATTTTGGTTTCATCACCTGAATAATCCCCTAAATCTTGTGGTGTAGATGTAGTAGCAGCAGTTTTCTGTTTCCCTTTGGATTTGTTAGATTGCGGTCTTCTTTCAGGATGTAATTTCCAACAATTTTTCTCCTCATGGCCTGATTTAGAACAGTGTTTACAGATCACTTTCTCACTCTCTTGTTTTATAGATGCATTCTTTTTGCCCTTTCCCTTGGAGGTTTTCTCTTTGTTTTTCCCCTTGGGGGGCTTGTTTCTACCCTCTTCAAATGTGTTTTTTCCCCTTGCCTCTAAATGGGTAGCTTGGACACAAACCTCGTCCAGGCTAGTAGGGTTAAACATCAAGATGGTGTGTCTAAGGTAGCTATGCAAGCCACCAATGTATTTCAGCAAGGTTTCTTGGGTCTGTAAATCTACCCCTAACAAGAGAGTTCTTCTCTTGAATTCTTAGGTGTAGTCTTGGACACTTTGACCCTTAAGTTGTCTGAAATTTTGCCAGTTCATAATGGCTTTCTGCATGTGAGCAAGAGGATAAAACTGTTTTTTAATGGATAACAGAAATTCAGACCATGTTAAGGTAACCTTACCAAATTTCTTGATCTCCTCTTTAGTCTTGGCCTCCCACCAGACCAATGCTGCTCCATCCATTATCAAACAAGCCAACTGAATCTTTGTGGCATCATCATGCGTATTATGGATCCTCAAGTAAACTTCCAACTGCCTAATCCAGTTGTCAAGCTTTTCTGCATTCACTTCACCATTAAACATAGGTAATTTGAATTTTACATCAAGCTTCAAAAAAGGACTTTTTCCAGAGGATCTATGCTTATGCACAGAAGAAGAAGATGAGGATGAAGAGGAAGAAGGTGATGATGGGGGTGGTGGATCACCATTAACTCCATGTCCTTTCTTGGAATGATCATCATCCTTCTTACCTCCTGAAGAGCCCTCTCCTTCCTGTGGATGTTTGGACCCTTCTCCAGCCAATTTCTCATTTCTTTCTTGATACAATATCCTCACCATTTCAGTGAGGTCCAAGAAAGCCTTTCCGAAGACTCTTTCTTCTTCTTTTGGATCCATATCTGCAGGAATTTCTCCTTCATGTGCAGAAATTCTTGAAGCTTCTGTTGAGACTCTTGAGGGTGAAATTAAAGGTGGAGGTGATGGCTCTCTGGCCTTCCTTGACTGAGGATTCTCTCGTTCTCTAGTCAACTGTCCTTCCACTCTTTTAAGTTTCAACCCGGTAAGCATCAATACTTGCAAGACAATTAGAAGATCTTTGCACAAAACCCTGCTCTGATACCAACTTGATCTGAATTTGAAATTACTTGTAAATGGTTTGCAAGGTATTCAATTCAGATATATACATATTTTAAAGATGTCCATGTCTTGCAGAAAGAAAACAAATGAAAATTTCAGCTGTTCATGACCCATTTAAGCATAGAAGATTTATTTCCTTTTACTATTTAACACACTAAAACGAATTTGTTCTGCAAAATAAATCAACCACAGATGCAAAAGAAGTTGATAAAGAAGTTCACCCCTCCTGGGCTACGTCTGCTGGGTCCAAAGCCCCCAAATGGGCCTGTCCTTGTTTTAATTAAATGCTCAAATTGAATATACATATGAATAGAAGCATCTACAGGTGGAATAGATGGTAAAAACTAATTCAAAACACTTGAATCCTTCAGGATTGACTACTGGTTCACCTCCAATGGATACTTGCAACCCTATACAGTTCTCCCAATACTGGGCCCTGGTGGCTCCTAGAACTTCCATGGCTCCAAAACCTCTGCAAATGACCTCATATGTCTATAAGACCTACACCAATGACTTCAGAAGGTCGAAAATACCCAAAATAAAAAAAAAAATCATCCAAAACCGCCTTTCTAGCCAAAGTTATGACCAATTAAAGTTTCTCCAGTCTGCCCCTAGAAAAAATCCAGCTAACTGTAGTTGGAGGCCAGATAAGCCCGCCAATTTTGGAGCGGCCACCAAATTTGGCGCTCCGCCATTATTCCCGCCAACTTGACTACAGTTACATTAAATGTGCATGTGACCGTTTACCTCAGATTGCGCGCTGGTGGTTAGTGTGCTGGCGGTTGGGGCTTAAGCCCTAGGTTCTGGGCCTGAGGTCATATGGAATGGGGGCTGGCCGCTTAGGGGCTGACCCCCTTCATTTCCCGCCCAACAAACAGTTTAAAATTTAAATCATATTTTTTTTGCCCATATGACAAGATCCGCTCCTGTGGCCTAACAGTAAGCCGTTGTATTGTGGTAGATGAGGTTGCAGGTTCAAAACTTTGAACTCCAAAAATTTTAAATATATGCACCCATTGTTGCTGATGTCATCCCAGCCACGTGGCGGCCTTTGGGCTTCCCACGTGGCAGCCGTTGATTCGCTGTCCAAAAGGAATATTCCCTGGAATATTCCAAGGAATATTTTGTGGAATATTCCATGGAATATTCCAAGGAATATTCCGTGGAATATTCCAAGGAATATTTTGTGGAATATTCTTTTTTTAATTTTTTTTTTTAAATTCAAAAATTAAGGGTTATTGGGCGATTTTGTTTTTGGCATAACTTTCTCATACGGCGACCGTTTTTTGAACCGTTTGCAGTGCCGGAATCAGGAAGATGAGCACTTTCAAATCATTCAACTTTGAACCAGTTCTGAGCATTTTAAATTTTTAGCATTTTACGACACTTAGGACATGAGCACCTGATCAGTCAATGTAGGGCATTTCTTCATACGACCATGCAAAAAAATATCAAAACTCTTGAAAAAGGCGAGTATAAAGCTTGATCTCATCAGGAGAACAAGTTACCGCAATATGAACATGTTCCATGACACCAGGTTTAACAGAAATGTCAATAGGCATTGTTTGGGTAATATTACCCATGTTCCCTTCTGACCAGCCTTCATGGGTCATGATAGGCGTCTGACGTGCTTGGTCCGGGAAACGAGAAGAGAAATTCTCAAGACAGGTAGACATGAATCTCGTACCAAGTAAGAATGAGGAACGATGATGAGTATCATTCCAAGGTGCTTCCTCAAGAGACATGATTTCCATGATACTTTCGTCAGTAGGAAACGTCTCGATTAAGGGATCAGGAGAATCCAAAGAACCAAGCCAAGGATATTGAGAATACACATCAAGAGACATATCCAAAGCAGTGTGATCAGTAGATACCGAGGCCAACGTCAAAACAATCTCCACATAATTAATCTCGACGGGGCTTAATGGCATGACATCACCCCAGGAATCAACTTGATCAGGAGGGGGAATGACCTAAGGATCAGACTTAACCAAGATCATGTTGACTGAGGCAACATGCATAGGTAGGAGAGGAAAAATACCCATTAAGGCGAGATATTTGAAAAGTCCAGCCCCCACACTCTCATATGGAGCACCGGTATGCTTCATGTAAGGAACATTGCCATCTTAAGAGGAAGAGGCAAAGGAAGACAATTGGTCAACTGTGACGATTTTCCCTTGATGAGGAAAATGAAGCACACAGAACAGAGAGGAGGCTACACAATGCTTAGAATGGGTCCAACTTCGCCTGAGTAGAAGATTATAGTTAAGGTTTGAATCAACAATTTCTACTTCGACATTAACTGTCTTACCTTCCAAGGTAATGACAAGATTAGGAAGGACATAGAATGGTTGCGAATCCTATCCATCAAAGGCTTCCAACATGTTAGGTGATTGGTTCAGGGTAAGAGAATCGATTTCCTTCCAACAAGACATAGACATGATGTAGGTGGAAGTACCTTCATCAATGACGGTCCTGTAAATCATCTTTTCATTGATTATCACTTGAATGAGAAAGGAAATCTGATGGGGTAAGCGTGGAACATGGGTTTCCAGATCAAAGCAAATGAGATTGGAATCAGATGGATCAACAACTCTGATGCCTGAAAGTAAGGCTTTCTGATGAGAGGTATAACTTTGAAGGACTTTGAGCGTAGACATGGCTGATGGTGCTTGAGCTAAATCCTCAACAATGTTATAGTGCTGAGTGTCTCGAGCGTTTGGATTATACAAGAACTTTCGCAGCATACCCAAGAGGGTGGTCGGACAATGGAATCAGGATTAGGTCGCTCTATATGGAGAGGACTGGAGGTAGACAGGATAAATGAGGAAGGGGTACTTTCATTCTCTTTCCTTGCCTTCAAAGTTTGATAATTTTTAGATTTGGTAGCCACATTTATAGGCGTATTCGTCATAAACACTTGGGAACCTGCGGAAGCGGAAGACTGAGTCTGGTCTACCATTTGGGTCTACTGGGATGGAAAGGGTTCTTTTAAGAGAGTCGGAGTCCCTTTTAGCAAGAGACTAACTTCAAATAATCGGGGACAATCCTTAGTATAATGATCCTCCTCGCCGATGAATTAGGGATACTTTGACTTTCTTTGAGAAGCATCACCAACAGAAGATTTAGGAGGGCCCTGTTTTGGGGCGTTGACTTTGGCCTTGAATTTTCCATTCTTTTTACCCTTTTAGGTTTTGTGTACTATAGTAGACTCGACAAAATGAACTTCAAAGGTCTTACCAAGACCAGATGAATTTCTAGAGGGATCATTGGAACTAGTGTTCGAGACCTATTCCTACTTTGAAGAAGATTTTGTAGGAGTCTAAGACACGGAACCAATCAATCCATCAACAGGTGGTGTAGCCAGAGACTTTGATGTTGTCAGACTATATGATGGTATTGGAGCATTGGGTAACATCTCATATAATGTGCCAGATTGTGAGTAGACTAGGTCTAAATACTGGGCACAAGCAATGGTTTGCTCCTTAGTAATGCACCCACCCATAGCTGTGTCCCTAGTAATTGGGCCGACAAATGATTTTGTGAACCATTCCGTTCAACAACTAATCAGAAATTTCAAACTTGATTAGGTGACACCGACGTCTCCATTTGTGGATGTGATTGAAGATATGGGTCACTGTGTCTTGCTTAAGGGACGTAAGAAAATATGTGCCAGTTTCATAGTGAACTGGTAGTTGGAAATGAGTGACGATTTAATCCCAAAGTCTCTGCTATTAAATAAATGGTTGATTTAAAGAATCCAAGGATGGATCAATTTCTTGGTGCTCTTACAACCTATGATATGAGAGTAAGAAGAGAGAAGTATGAACCCAAGGAGGCAAAGTTCAAACTATCTAAGAAGGCCAAGGAGAAAAAAGATCATTAAGATTGCTCTAACTGTGAATTTTATCAGGTGTTGGCTCAATTTGCTAAGAAACTAAAGTGTGGATAAGGAAAATATAAAAGGAATTTTTCCTTTAAATTTTTTGATTGTGGAAGACTTGGACAATTTTTGTCCAAGTGCGCTAACAAAGAAATGACAAAAAAGGAACATGATAAAAAAATTAGAAACAAATATCAAAAACGTCAAAAGAAGAAGTTTGATAAGAAAAAGGGACTCTACTCCAAAGAGGATAGCTCAACACCAGATTTAGACAATGAAAACTATTTAGAAGACGATTCATATAAGTATTTGCTCATGCCATTTGGAGAAGACTCCAAGAAACAAAATATTACTTACTCTAAAGAGGAAGAAGAAGAAGTAGGAGTAGTGGAATTTGAAGGGGAACTCATGAGCACTCTTGATGATTTAGAGAAGGAAAGGAGAAAGATCAAGGATCTAAAAGAACAAGTACAATGTATTAAATAAGGTATATACAACTTCGACAATGAGGAGTTTGTTTATCAAAAATAAAAACTTGAAGAAGCCATTAAAATCAAAGGTAGTTTAACCTTTCTACTAGAAGAAAAACAAGGAAGATATGAGAAACTGTTAGGTCCCTATACTACTAGTGTAACCCCTATTGTTATTAGTGAAACCCCCTTATTATATTGTTGTGCCCATGTAGTCTCCATATTGTTATTATTGTGCCCCATAGAAGCCAACTATTGTTATTGTTGTGCCCTTACATCATTATTGTTATGTCGGCTCTGATTATATTATGACCCCTTAGACTCCTATATATAGAAAGGAGGTCTTGTCATTTGTATCATCTGAGAATAGTTCATTTGTGTAATGCAAAGGAGGTTTCCCCCTCGAAGAGGCTTATTTCTAAGGTGTTGATCTATCTTTTCTATATTTTTCTAAGCTGGTTTCATAACATTTGGTATCAGAGCTTTGGATTCTAGGGTTTCGCTGCTCCAAACAGGTCATTATGGCATTTTTGTTATAAATTTTTTATACAAAGTTTTAGAAGAAAAAACAAAACCCGTTTGAGCCAAAATCGTTCTAAACCTAGAGTATGAATTTCAGATCTTGTTTCGCTCTATTTTCGAAGATATGATTTGAGGAAGTTCGGGTTTTTGCAAGCTCTATAATTCCATCTCAAACAGGTCATCATGAAATTTTCGCTATAATTTTGTTTCTACGAAGTTTCCAACTCTAAAATTAAAACCCAGTTGAGCTAAAATCTTGGTGAAGCTTGGAGCCGAATTTCAGACCTTGTATCGCTATATTTTCGGAGATATGGTCTGAGGAAGGTAGGGTTTTTGCAGACTCCTGAATTACATTCCAAACAGGTGACCTTGGGAAAAGCGTCATAACGTTCTATCTGAGCATCAGATTGAAATTGTGTAAGAAGTTATTGAAAGAGGAATGATTGTAGCTTTTTGTTTACCTTTTTTAGTTTCGAAGGTCGAAATAGTGACAAGTGGCACGTCGTACAAGTTTGCTCTACTGAAAAATTATATAATCAGGTCATGGTGGGAGATTGGGCATAATGATTTCTTGAAGAATCCAATTTTGATGAGATTGGTGGCATTAGAAAGAGGACTTAAAGGGCTACCGTAAGAAGAAATTTCAGACCTGGGAGATCCGCAATTACAGAGATACAACAGATTCAAGATCGAGCTTCTACAAAGCAAAAAAAGGTTTGTAGTCATTTTAAAATTTTGCATAAGTTTGGGTTGAAAAATTAGGTTGAAGTTTAAAGGGCATAGTGAAGCATACTTATCATTAATTGATGCACCGAAGAAAGAAAATGGAAACACCTAGTAAGCAACCTGAAATTTCTAGCATGACTCATGAAGAAGAGGAAGAAATGCAACATGATATATCAAAATTACGAGACCAAATGCAACAAATTTCACTCTCACAAAAGGTAACAGAAGCTAAGATGAATGGCGTGGAAGCTAATATGAATGGCATACAAGTTAAGATGGATGGCTTGGAAGCTAATATGGATGGCATGGAAGCTAAGATGAATGGCATGGACGCTAAGATGGAAGATTTGAAGAAAGGTTTGACAAAGTTGCTACAAGAAAGGCTTCCTAATGGCGAAAGGGTAGTAGAGGAAACTCATAATGAGAACAAAAGAAATGTTAATCATGATTCGAAGAATGACAACATTGAAGATTCGAAGAAATACATGGAAGGTTTGACAAAGTTGCTACAAGAAAGGCTTCTTAATGGCGAAAAGGTAGTAGAGGAAACTCATGATGAGAACAAAAGAAATTTTAATCATGATTTCATAGACTCTAACGTTGGAACAAAGACCCAACATGTTCCAAAGATCAATAAGAGGAATTTGATGGCAAGGATCCCGTAAAATGGATACTACAAATGGAGCAATATTTCGATCTCCATAATGTGAAAAACACACAAGAGGTACACATTGCAACTTTATATTTGGAACCCAATCCGTTTGTATGGTATCAATGGCTTTGATCTCATAAACAAATTGTCACTTGGGAAATTTTTATAGAAGAAATGATAGCACATTATGAGGATACAAAAATAAACACTTCTTTTAGCCAATTGATAAACCTAAAACAAAAGGGTTCAATGATGGAGCACATTAAGGACTTCCAAAAATTCAATATAAGGGTAAAAGATATTCCAGAGGAGAATAGGATTGATGTGTTCATAGGGAATTTAAAGGATAACATCCAACATGAGGTTTGCCTTTGGGAACCTGATTCATTGGAGAAGGCATTCAGGTTGGCAAGAAAAATGGAAAGAAAAATTATGGCAACAAGGAAGCCTACCACTCACAACTATAAAGATGGAAGTGTTGTTGCCCCTAGCCTTCCACAACCTACAAGGTTGACACCACAATGATTGGAAGAAAAAAGAGAAAAAGGGCTTTGTTACAGTTGTGATAGAAAATACACTAAAGGTCATAAGTGTTCTGAGAAGAAATTAATTTACATAGATTGTGAAGAGGAAGAAGAAAGGAGCAAGAAACATCAAAAGAAGAGGATATACACCAGGAACAAACTCTAGAGAAAGAAGAAATGAATCTGACCATATCTTGTAATGCATTGGCCAAAATTACCACTCCTCAAACTATCAAGATAGAAGGACATATCAAGAAGAAAAATGTAATTGTGTTGATTGATTCGGGCAGTACCCATAATTTTATTCATTGTAAGATAGCCAAGGAATTGAATTGCTTCCTATATCCAGCACCAGAGTGTCAAGTGATGGTTGCAAGTGGAGGAACCATAAATTTCTCTAGAAAGTGCCATAATATCAAGCTATCCATGGGATAATATGTATTGAATAGCCCAATTCTTTCCATTCCAATGCGTGGTGCTAATGTTTTACTAGGAGTCCAATGGCTACAATCCTTGGGTACAATAGCTTTTAATTTTCAAGAACTTTTCATGAAATTTTCTTCAGAAGAAAAGGAAGCTGAATTAAGAGGTATCACAAGGAAATTGGGAAAGATAATCATCTCTAACGGAATAACAAAGCTTCTAAAGAAAGAACAAAGAGGCGTAATTTCACAATTATGTTCGCTAGAGGTTCCCACATCGAAATCATCTATTTCTCCAAATCTCCAAAAAGTGTTGGATGATCATTCCAAGGTATTTGAGACTACCAAAGGTCGCCCACCTATTCGTGATCATGATCATGCTATTCATTTGATTCCAGGAAGTGTTCCTCCAAAAATCAGGCCTTACAAATGTCCATATGCCCAAAGGAGCGAAATTGAATGTATGGTTGCAGAATTGCTAGAGGTTGGTATAATTATCCAACCAAATTGAATAAAAAAAGCAAGGGATGAATGGAAGAATGATGAAGTAGGGTGGGAACTCATTAAAAAGTTGCAGAAGATCCTAGTTCAAACAATAATTCTAGAATTTGACAAGGAAGGAAAAATCATATTGGAACTTGAAGTAGTCACAGAACCGAGGACAAAACTTTTTGAAGGAGAGGGACATGTTAGGTCCTTATAGTACTAGTGTAACCCCTATTGTTACTAGTGCAACCCCTATTGTTACTAGTACAACCCCCTTATTATATTGTTGTGCCCATGTAGTCTCCATATTGCTATTATTGTGCCCCATAGAATCCCACTATTGTTATTGTTGTGCCCTTACATTATTATTGTTATGTCGGATTTGATTATATTATGACCCCTTAGACTCCTATATATAGAAAGAAGGTCTTTTCATTTGTATCATCCGAGAATTGTTCATTTGTGTAATGTAAAGGAGGTTTCCCCCTTGAAGAGGCTTATTTGTAAGGTGTTGATCTATATTTTCTATCTTTTTGTGAGTTGGTTTCATAACAGAAACTAGAAGAAGAGAACACACATTTAAAATAAGAGTTGATGAAGGTAAAGAAGGAAACAATATCAAAAATATGGATAGATGAAATTCTATCCTTGAAAGTCGAATTAGAATAAGCTAAACAAAAGGAAGAAGTTATTCAAGATTTGATCCATGAATGGGAATAGAAATGTCAGAGTCTCGAGGCAGAGGTTGTCTCTCTGAGAACAAATCTTGAGAAAATGAAGACTGAGAAAGGTATAAATGAAAATTTTGCAGAAGGAAAAATAAAGCTAGATCAGATTCTAAACAGTTAAAGGTATTTAGGAAACAAAATGGGTCTGGGATACTCCAGACCACAAGAATATTCTATGGGAAAGATGAAATTCGGGTTTGAAGTATTTGAGGAACCTCGGAGTTATGCAAAGGTGTATCAAGAAAGAATCAATGAAGAAAAAAAGGTAGCAAGTGAGAGAGGAGTCCATCACTAGAATAATAACTCCATCTACCCCCAGGAACCATACCAACAAAGAATGATTCAATCATCCAGACAATAGAGGTACCTTCATGCACAAACTCATGAACTTTACAACTTCAAGTATTCTCATTTATTTTATGATCATTGTCATAAATGTCACAACTTTGGACATAAGGATGTTGATTTTAGAAGGATTAAGGTTGAAAGAGATGAAAAATTCAGATACAATAAGTATTAGAAATTTAGATCTCAAAAATCTTCTCTCACAAATCGAAATGCCTTCTCTCCCCTAATGAGTGATGTTGAATGTTTCAAATGTAATAATTTTGGGCAGAAGTAAAGTTAGTGATGAATCAAGTTTGAGTACCCATCTAATTCTTAGAACACTTGGGAGCCAACTTTTCGAAAAGAAAAGGAGAATTGGAAACAAAAATATGGAAAGAGCATGGAATGTGGACTTGCTCTATCAACACATAATCAAGAAAACTTATGGTATGTGGATAGTGGTTTTTCTGAGCATATGACTTGGGATCAAAGAAAATTTATGTTCCTAAAAGAAAAGGATAGAGCGAAAAATGTCACTTTCGAGAATAATGCCCCAACAAGAATTAAGGGTAAGGGCATACTCAGTCTTGATGAAAAGACTAAAGACCAAAATGTGTTGTATGTAGAAGTTCTCAAACATAACTTGCTTAGTGTAAGTAAAATGTGTGATAATGGTTATAATGTGACCTTTCCATCAAAGGACCGTGAGATCCGAAATGAATAAAATGGAAAGTTGGTGGGAAAAGTAGTCGAAACTCACAATAATGTATATGTGTTTGATGACTCCAGAAAAAGCTTCTATTTGAGCAAGTTGCGCTATGAAGCCGAGTTATGGATTAGGAGACTTGGTCATTTGAATTTTGGCAGTCTGATAAGAGTCAACAAACTAGCAATTGTGAGAGGTTTTCCAAGTCTGTCAAGGCCAAATAAGTAGACTAGGACTCATTTCAAGGAAAAATAGTTCTCTTCATCTAGACCACTAGATCTAATTCACATAGATATCTGCGGCCCAACTAGAGAAAAAATCCCGAGAGGAGAAAGGTATTTTATGTTTCTTATTGATGATTTTACCAGGGCCACTTGGATTGTACTCTTAAAGGAAAAATCATAAGCATTTAAATATTTAAAAAAATTTAAAGCTCAAGTAGAAAATGAGAAAGATCTAAATATCAAATTCTTAAGATTAGAGAGAAGAGGATAATACAGTTCAAGTGAATTTGAATAATTCTGCAAAGAGATTGGCAGAAGGAGGCAATATTATGTGGCTACAACTCCACAAAAAAATGGAGTAGTTGAGAGAAAGAATAAAATAATGTAGGAAATGGCTAGAGCTATGATGGATGAAAGATGTACCTCACATTGTCTAGGGATAAGCAGCACAAGCAACAATGTACCTATAAAACACAACACAACTCAAGCCTAATAGTGATAAAAATCCCTAGGAGTTGTGGAAGGGAAGACCTGCATCAGTTAAAAACTAAACGATGTTTGGGAGAAAATGATTTATCAAAACGAATGATTAAAATCCTAGAAAGTTTGATTCACATGTTGATGAGCGTATATTACTTAGGTACTCTGCTTGAAGTAAAGGATACAAGTGTTACAATAAATGGACAAAGAAGGTTGAGGATTGCATTGACGTAGTAGTAGATGAAATAACTTCACAACATGAGTCCTCCGAAGGAAACATGAACTAAGATGGAGAAGAGAGTTCAATCACCAAGTCCTCAGATTAAGATGAAGCAGATTCAGATAATGAAGACATGGGAACGAGCACAACTCCAAGGCCCAAAACACCTTCCAGGAATGTATAGAAAGAACATCCTGAGAGTAAAAGTCTTGGAGATCAAAGACTTGGTGTTCAGACTAGGAGGAAATTTGTTGGTAGTTCAAGTTGTATAAATCTTCCTCTTTTATCTTAGGTTGAGAATAAAAATATGAGCTAGGCAAGTGACAAAAAGTTCTGGGTGAGAGTTGTGAATGAATAACTTGACAAAATTGGGAAGAATGACACTTGGGAGTTTGTTCCATTTCTTAGGAGAGTAGGTTGTAAATAGCGTTGTTCGACTTGAATATGTGGCCACTAAAGACAAACTAGAAGACACCTTTACTAAGACACTAGAAAGAGAACCCTTTAAATATATCAGGAAAGATATAGGGGTGGTGATTCCTCCTCCCAAATGACTCAATTATAATGTTTGTTGAAGCTACTCAGCATGTGAGATCAATTTAAGAGTAGGTTGTAGTGGTTTAGGGGGGATTTTCAAGAGAATCCTTTTCCATTGATGCCGAAGGGGGAGAAGTTTATTAATGCATTGGAGAAGAGAAACAATGAAGATACCATGCCTGGTTTCAAGGGGAGCTTATGTTGTTGGCCTAAATGCCAAATGGGGAGATTGTTGGAAAATTAACATTTTTTGATTGATTGGTGGCACTTGGTATGTTGGCATTGATGTCAACTGGAATATAATTGAGGTGCAAAGAATGGAAGAGAGTTGAGCTATGTTTCAGGTAAAAAATGAGCTTAAGGACTACATCAGACCTTCTCCACTAGAAAGTGCTTTGAAATGTGGGAGTCCATAAATGGATCTCGGGATAAAGCTTTATTAATAGCCGAGGTAAGGGTCTTGAAGTCCTTAGGAGTAGGCCAAATTTCAGAGACTTGGGACTAGAGAAGTAGGCCCAATATTGGAGGTTAGAGATTTCGTAACCTTAGTAGAATTGATTTTTGAGAAAGTTATGATTTGATACCAGGGAGTTGATTCTCGGAACTTTGAAGCTTCAAGAGGTCAGAATATCATAGGTCAAAGATTTCGTAACCTCCCTATAATTGCTTTTTGAGAAAGTTTTGATCCGATACTAGGGAACCAATTCTTGGAACATCAGAGCTTTGAGATGTTGGGATATTGGAGGTCAGAGATTACATCAGAAGCAGTTCGAATTTCAAACTCCTTTGAACTTCAGAACCTCGAAACCTCGGAGGTTCAGAACTTCAGAATTTTAGGATTTCATAAGTTCTTATAAATTGAATTATTTGGAAAGCGTCGAGGGTTGTAGGGAGCAGGGAATTACTAAGAAATTGTTTGAAAAAACAAGGACTGAGTGACCCTTTCTCTCTCCTCAGACATGACATATGGAAGTCGTTGATTGGCCACCAAGAGATGATAGTGGCATATGACATCAACATGATGTGGTTTTATGAAGGACATGTGGCAGTCAGTTTCAAGATTATTGGGTGGCCTAATGGGGTAACTACTGGTGGCACATGTCACCACTAAGGAGATGTCAGGTGGGGTTGATTACAAGAGCATGACGCCAACTCAGAGGTTGGAATATCATAGGTCAATATTTTGTAACTCCTCTATAATTGGATTTTGAGAAAGTTCTGATACTAGGGGATTTCGATGATTGTTGGTGGTTGGCTGTGGAGCCAAAAGAACCGTGGGCATAGAGAAATAACAAAAGGAGATAGGCCCCTGATAGGATCTTGAAGGGCTTAGCATCGAAATGTTATGCCATAGGTCACAACACCTGATCCTATGGTGGAAAAATATTAAGAGGCTAAGAGAAAAGGGTTAAAGGCCAATATTAGAATCTCATGATTTCGTAACATTCCACTTTAATAAAGTTATGATATGCGAAGCTATAAAATTGCAGCAGAGTTGTATGAAGGATGTATGAGTCGACAACTAATACTAAATGCGTTTAGGTGAGTTGGTCGCTGGAATAAATAGTGACTGTCAAGATCAATGAGTGTTGGGCATGTCTCAAGTTGAAGTAAGCTACCTTTGATCTCTCGTGCACACCTCATTGAATTGAATGAAGATCATACCCTTAGGGAAAAGAGATTGATTACATAAATAACAAAGCTATGTTGGAGTACATTATGAGCATTGCGATCAAATGAATAAGCATGGAGAGCCTCGTTGGAGTCTGTAGGTTGACTAAGGATTTATTTCTCAGCATGGAAACTATTAGGAGCCCATTCCCAATGTTTAATGTGGTTGAAGAGATCAACAAGTTTGATGCAACAACAACATGGTCAACCATGCAAGAGTACTCTTGGAGAGCGGGAATGGTAGATTAATGGTCAATAAAGAGATCAACATTCCTAGCATTGTAGCGGAACAAAGAAAAGGAGAACAATTGAGCAAAGTGGGGGAACACGGTATTGTTGTGCAAGCTAAATAGTGCAAAGTGGAGTATGCAAAAGTGGTGTGAATGGCCCAAGTGTTTAAACTAAGACAAAGTGTTGATGAAGGTTGTGATTAGAGCTGAAGAAGCGTCAAGGAGCACAATTTAGAGGAAATTGTAGTGGATCAAATTTGTATTTCTTTGTATACGTATTTTCCCTTGTTTTCAGTTTGAAAATTGTATGAAAGGTAGAACAATGGTTAGAGAAGATGGTGGCTTGCATTCATAAGAGGTTGGTGCCTCTTGGAAAGTAGGGGCTTTCTATCCTAAGGGGGTTAGTTCATCCAGTGAGTGGGTGCTCACAAACAAACTAGTGTAAATAAGTAGGTGCTTAATTTACATCATAACAACAAACAAATTGGTGGCTTTCTCCCTTTGGATTTCCATGTAAAAAATACCTGTGTCAATATGTGTATATTTCTCATGTGATGGATTGTATGTACATGTGAATGCCTTATCTTGATGTTCATTTTTATTGTGTATGAATTATTTCACAAGTAATTGACAGTAGAGGAAAGAATTAAAGAATTATTCATAAAACGTTTTAAGAACCTTACCATTACGTATTCACCCCCCTCTTAGTAATTCCTTATTCCAACAATTGGTATCAGAGCCAAGTTCCTTTAGGAATAGTATAGTAACTGGAAGGTAGATCCATAAGGAATTATGTCTAGGCAATAGAGTCAAGATGCTTACTCAAGAAAGATACCAATATTTGATGGGACAAACTATTCCTTCTTGAAATTTAGGATGGAAGCATATATTATATCTCTAGGAGTATATGTTTATAGCTATATACTAGGAGATTATGATGTCCTTGATGTCCATCCCATTGATGCATATGGTAAAACATTGTATGGAAATAATGCTAAAGCCAATAATTCCATTCTCTTTGACCTTAGTCAATTTGAACTTGTAAAGGTTATGCACTGTAAGTCTACCAAGGAAGTGTGGGTGAAGCTGAATCAGAGTCATGAAGGAGATGACAAAGTCAATCATGCCACATTTCAAACCTTTAGAATGAGGTTTGAAAGCTTAAAAATGAGTGAAGAAGAAAGCATAGAATAATAATTCCTCAGGTTGATTAACTAACCAATATGATTAGAGGACTTGGTGAAAAAGTCAAGGAAGATATGATTGTTAAAAAGGTCTTAAGATATCTACCCATGAGGTTTAATCCCAAAGTCTCCGTTATTGAAGAAATGGTTGATTTAAAGAATCTCAAGATGGATCAATTGCTTGGTATTCTCATAGCCTATGGGATGAGAGTAGGAAGAGAGAAGTCTAAACCCAAGGAGACAATGTTCAAAGTGTCCAAGAAAGCAAAGGAGAAAAAAATATCATCAAGATTTCTCCAGCTATGCATATGATGAGGAGCTTGCTAAATTTGACAGGAAACTAAAGAGTGGCTCAAAAAATTATAAAGGGAAGTTTCCCTTTAAATTTTTTGACTGTGGAAGAGTTGGACATTTTTCGTCCAATTTGCCTTACAAAGAAAGGTCAAAAAAGAAAGATGATAATTTTTTTATAAAAAAATCTCAAAAACATCAGAAGAAGAAGTTTTATAAGAAAAAGGGCCTCTACTCCAAAAAGGATATCTTATCACCAGAGTGAGACAATGAAAAATATTCAAAGTATGATTCAAATAAGTATTTACTCATGCCATTTGGAGGAAACTCCAAGAAACAAAATATTATTGACTCTGAAGATGAAGGAGAAGAAGTAGAAGTAGTGGACTTCGAACGGGAACTCATTAATGCTCTTGATGAGTTAACAAAGGCAAGGAGAAAGAAAAAGAATATAAAAGAACATTTACAATGTGTTGAAGAAGGTATGTACAACTTTGACAATGAGGAGTTTGTTTATCAAAATGAAAAAATTGAAGAAGCCATTGAAAGCAAAGATAGTTTAGCCTTTCTACTATAAGAAAAACAAGGAACATGAGAGAAATTAGAAGAAGAGAACAAGCATTTAAAACAAGAGTTTTTCAAGTTAAAGAAGGAAACAATTTCAAAAACATGCAAACATGAAATTATGTCTGTGAAAGTAAAATTAGAAGAAGCTAAACGAAGGGAAGATTTTATTCAAGTTTTAATCCATGAATGGGCAGAGAACTATCAGAGTCTTGAGGTATAGGTTGTCTCTCTGAGAACAGATCTTGAGAAAATGAGGATTGAGAAAGCTATAAATGACAAATTTGCATATGGTTAGATTCTAAATAGTCAAATATCTTTAGGAAACAAAAGGAGCCTGGTATACTCCAGACCACATGAATATTCTACGGGAAAGATGAAATTTAGGTCTGTAGTATTTGATGAACCTCATAGCTATGCAAAGGTATATCAAGAAAGAATCAATGAAGAAAAAAAGGTACCAAGCTAGAGAGGAGCCCATCAATGGAATACTAACTTCATCTACCCCGAGGAACCATACAAGCGGAGAATGAATCAATCAACCAGACAACAGAGGCACCTTCATGCACAAAATCATGAAATTTAAAACTTTAGGTATTCTCATTTAGTTCATAACTGTCACATCTTTGGACATAAGTTTGTTGATTATAGAAGGATTAAAGTTGAAAGAGATGAAAATTTCAGATATAATAAGTATCAGAAATTTAGATCTCAAAAAAATTCTTTCAGAAATCGAAATTCCTTCTCTCCCCTAATGAGTGGTGTTGAATGTTTCAAATGTAATTATTTTTGTCACAAGGAAGGTGAGTGTCGAAGTAGGTTTGAGTACCCATCTAAGTCTTAGACCACTTGGGAGCTAACTTTTTTTAAAAAAATAGGAGAATTGGTGATGAAAATATGGAAAGAGCATGGAATTTGAACTTGCTATATGAACATATAATACATAAAACAGATGGTATGTGGATAGTGGTTGTTTCAAGCATATGAATTGGGATAAGAGAAAATTTATGTTGCTAAAAGAAAAGGATAAATGGAACTGTTAGTGTCAGTGTCTTCACACTGCCATCAATGATCAAAATCTGCTCTTTTGCATTTCATAGTAGGAGTCCCATACTGATGAGTTTGCATTCCATTAGGTCATGGATTCATTGATGGTAGGGTTTTCTTCAAATGTTTCCCTCATGATCTGTACTTGCTGATCCTCTTTCATATATTTCTGTCATGGCTCATGTTCACTTTGCAATTCATTTCATTAGGTCTTAGGGTTTGGTCTCATTAGGTTTTAGGGTCCCACCATAGTCAAATCCAATAATTACATGCCAATAATTATCAGCGAGGACATGAGGAGGCCAATAATGATTGGTAAAGCCATAATTTATCATTTTGAACGCCTAATGTAGTTCTCACCTCAAAACTTGTTTTGAGGTGAAAACAGAGTATTTTGTTTTTATCTTCATTTATGATGTAATTTTATCTTTTCATATGTAATATTGGTTCCCATATTCTCCTCAACATCTTGTGATGTTTCCAAGCACCTGCCACTGCAAAAATCAAGTCATCTTGAGCACCAATCCACCTAAAAGAGAGAAAGAAAACAAGCATGAAAAACATAGTATTAAAAAAGACAAATAGACATTAGAAAAGTGGGTTTTTCAAAAGAAAAAATCAAATGGAGTTCATATAGAAAGCTCCCATCCTAATTTCAAAATCATTATGCCATGTTTGCAAAATCCAAAGGAGAGAAAAACATCAAATGAGCAATTGTTTGTGAGCAAGGAAGTCAGGCGCTGTGCTTAGAGAGAAAAACGCCGCGCTTCTGATGTTTTTGGCCTGGCGCTGCCCTTAGGGAGGAGGGCACTGTGCTTAGAGCCAAGCGTTATGCTTAGGGGTCATTTGCTCAGTTCAAAATATAATGGGTGCTGCACTTAGATGGTGGCGCTGCACACCTAGGTAGTGGCGTTGCGCTTAGGCCAGCCAACCCAAAGAACACTCCCAACTTTAGATTTACGCCAAATTTCCTCCAATTCCACACTTGGAAAGTAAGTATCACTCCTCTCCCTCTAATTTGGTTTGCACATGTTAATATTTTCATAAGTTTCCACTCATTACATAAAACCCTAATTCTAACTTGTCACACGGAATAAGTCGATCTTGCAGACAAGATAGACCTTCCTAGAATCTAAAGAAGACCTAATGACAAGCAAACCAACCAGACACTATCTTTCTCTAAATATGATTTAATAAACAGAGGCAAACAAGTGTATTTAGGGCCTACCTTAGGTCCAACGCAAGTTTGTGGATGCCCTCGCTCCTTCGATCCAAATGAGCTCCTTTGTCGTGAATCTGCAAACACAAACAAGGAAAACAAATTAAATAGCACATGAAAAGCCAATATCATAAAACATATTTAACATGAAAGTCAAGGAGTCCATGAAACAAATAACATGAGATACTTGTTGGTAGAAATGAGTTTGATTGTATTAATTCAAAAGAAGAACTTTACAACCTGTGCCTGGACGCTGTACAAGCTCCTCCCAGGGTCCAGCAAGAAGTCTCCTCTACTTTGACAAGTTTCACTCACTCCCCAATGAAGCCAAAAAGGTATGTGATCTCTCCTCTTAAGCTCAACTAGGAAGTCTTGATTTCACCAGCATTTACCCTAAAAAATGTTCAGCTTCTAACCTCTCCAACAACCAGCCCAATGCCTGAATTTATAGTGCAATAGAGGGAGGTTACTAGGTCCTCCTTCAAAGGGATAAAGCCCTCCTTCAAAGGGATAGCTCCTCTCATCAAGGGATTAGCTCCTTCTCTTTTGGGATGCATGAACCACCTCAGAGCGAATATTCCACTTCAAAATTCCTTCTAGAATCCTCTAGAATTAACCCAAAGTGATTTTTTTAAGATAAAACTTGCACCTTTTGACTTTCACAGGGGTCCGCACCCACACCTTTAGGGACAGAGCGGGCAGGTCCACAGTTTTTGTAAACAGAAGGTGCAGGACCGCAGGTAATAGCGAGAGAAAGTGCGGAACCAAAGTTTCATTGATTTTCAATGTCTTTCTCCCATTTTCAAAGCTTGACTTGAAGAGCCGAGGTCTGAAACTTGCTTAGGAGGACAATACAAGTGATGATAGGCCCATACTGACTGAAAATAATCATGGTGATGATATTTTTGTGTAACAGATTGCCCCCTAAAGTGTGAAGTCTGTAGTAGATGAGGATTTCATTTATCATTTAGGAAGAGTGAAGTACTTTATCATTTCGAGGATCATCTTGTGGAGAGCCCGGTTGGAACCTGTAAAAACATTCAATGAAAGATATATATATGAGATCATATCATCACTGAGGTAGGCATTCCCATACTCAGATCAAAACTGACTAGAAAACTAACCACTGCTCTGATACAGGAATGATATTGTAAAACATCACAAGTATAGACTCATGTGGACATAGTATGGATGCAACCATCTGTTTATGAATAGTCCATTATATAATGAATACAAAATTCCTCGTAGCATGGATTGTGGAAACTAGATCCAGGGTCTTCATTTCTACTTCCTGAAACAGTATGATTCTATCCATGCGAACGAATGTGTTGATGTCGAACATGGTAGAAACCACTTGATTACCAGTCAATGATGTAAACTGTTAACAAGTGTGAGAGAAACCACTAGTGATGTCAATGGCTCTCAAAGTACCCAGTACAATCCATGAGATGCGAATAAATTGTGTTGATGTCGAACATGTCACGAAATCCTTTGATCGAAGGTCAATGATGCAACCTGTCATCAAAGGCGAGAAACCTACCATTGAGGCATGCAGATCTCAAGGTACTGACGATTTCTAGATCATCTTTCAAGATAATGAGCTGAAGTCGATAGAAAGCGATCCGTCGTAGGCAAGCCCACAACACGAAATCATAGATCAAGTCAAAGAAATTTAGTTGCAAGGATTGACTCAAGGATGGTCAAGATGGATGACAGATATTTTGCAGATGAATGGCTTATTAGCAGTGACCTCTTGAACACATAATGACACGACAGTTGGTTTGCTGACAATTGACCCAAAGTTAATACCCAGAAACCGGCTGAAGACTTTCAATGTGGTTTGATAAACTGTTAGGCAAAGGATTTCCCAACCCAGGTGAATAAAAGTGTCGTGTTCAAGAGTGGTTACAAAGTATGACAAACAGGCTCATTTTTCTCTCTTTTCGCCCACCATTTCTGGCAAGTACCTCTTTATTTTTAATAAGATTGAGGAGGATAACATTTGCTTGATTATAAGCTCATCCTTCAGATGAGTCCAACTTAGTTTAAATTCGAACCCTAAGAAGGAGTGGTTCGTTCCTGTTTGTAATTGAACAGGTCCTTTACTGTGGAAATTTTAACGAGTCCAGTATAGGAGAAACTCGGCGTTTTTCAATTTTAGAGAGTCTGAAAAAACTTAAGAAGACTCTAGGGTTGACCTTTTTCATAAATTTGTGTCTCCCAAGCCCGAAAAAGTATAAAATAATACTTGAGAGAACCGCTTGATCTTTTACGACCAAGGAGTACTTTTCGTCATTAGTGCCCTTGATCCGAAAAAGTAAAAAAGCGATCAATGGCACGTCGTTTTATAACCAATATCGAATTTGAAACAACAAAAATCCGGCAATCTTTTCATGTTTTTATAGTCGGAAAATTGTTGTAAGTGGAGTGTCTTTTAATTCCGTTTTAACGAGTTTAAAAGAAAAACTCGGCGATCTTTTCATGTTTTAGGAGTCAAAAAAGAGCTTAAAGGTGACTCTAAATGTTTTTTCGTCGAAAACGATAGATTTCGCCTAAATAATCTGTTATCCTGCACAAAAACACAAACATTACTCATACCTGTTTGAAATGGATAAAAAAGTCGCAAAAATACCTTTCCAAAGTGAAACATAAACAAATTTGCAATTTATTTACTCAAAAAACTTATAAAAAGGGCCTTCGTCAATTCATTTTTACCGTTTGAGTTTTGGGTGAGAAAATAGTGCTTTTGTTCAGAAAACTTCCCGTGAAGATTGCGGAAAATCCAACCGTCGGAATCGAACGCCGTCTTCTCCAGGTAATCCACATCATCTTACTCTTCATTTTTGACCATTTCAATTTTTGTTTTAGTCATTCATTTCATTTTTTGGGAGGGTTTTTAGGCTTAAAACCCGCACGCGGGGGCCCGCAGGTTTACCACTGCTGGCCTGCGGACCCCGACTTTTTCTCCATTGGGAAAAAGCCAGGGGTCCACACCTTCCATGTAGACAAGGTGCGGTCCCATGCACTGTGTCTAACCCGGAGGGTGCGGTCCCCGTCGCAAGGGTTTTTAACCCAAAAATTCTCAAAATTGGACCAAACAAAATAATTTCTAGCATTTTAATTTATCTTTATACTTGATGCAGAGAGTACATCATGCTAGATTGGCGTGAACGAGAGCATGAGGACGTGGATGCTGCCGCATGGAATCATCAGCCTTCACTTGATGCTTTGAGGGCGTGCGGCTTGTACAAATTCTGGGCCATTCCTGGCATCAGGGCTCAGGTGGATTTCTTACAGTGGCTGGTTGACAACTGGAGCATAAAGGACCAGTGCTTCTTCATTGGTGGCCACCAGCTCGAAATCGAGTCGGTGGACATATATTTCTTGACTGGTTTGCCTAAGAGAGGCGAAGACTTGACTTTGTTTGGGGCTAGGCCAGGTGGCCAGTCTATCGATAGCCTCCTGCTAGAGTACTGCAACAGCCAGGCTAGAGACAAAGGGATAGACATAAAGACCATATCCCGTCCTGAACTCATGGTGATTGCGTTTACTGCCACTAGAATTTGCGGGGCAGCCACATTACATATTGCCACCAGATCCCAGATGTGTATGGCAGTTGATTGCTTTCGAGGCACCATCTTCAATTGGTGCGATGTTGTGTTGGCCAATCTGAAAGGCCAACTGACTAGGGCCAAGAACGGACAACTAAAGACCTTTGGTTATGGGGCTTTGGTTGTGAGTTTTGGCCTGGAGAGGGTTCCCATGTTGATCCTGCAGCACCTTACTGTTGGAGCTGGGCTTCCTCGAGAGCCCAAACTGATGTGATGGGTCGTAGTTATGGCCCCACCCGGACGAGAGGACAGAGGTTGCTCGATTCAAACCTGAGTATTTCCAATGGTTGGAAAACTAGGTCTTTTCTATTTAAGACTTCCCTTACACTGGGATAGATTTTCGTGGTGACCCAGACATTGTTCTTCCACCAGGAGAGCAGTGGGATGACTCAGGTAAAATAATTTTCAACATTTTTCCTATTTTAATTTTTTTTATTATTTTTCCATCGTCTCAAAACTGATAACAAAAGTTTGAAATGCAGACGTGGGTCCACAGCGACCAGTCGCTCTCCAGCCTTACGAGAGGAAACAACCAGTTGCAGCCGTGCCAGCCCCACAGGACGAATCAGCAGAGGTTTTGGCTGAGTTGGAGGGTCATCTCGAGCGCTTGACAGGAGATATTCTGGAGAGCACTATAGATGACATTCCTCGTCGACTTCAGCGCTATGTGATTGGGGTCCCGGGACCTTTTAGGAGGTTCCTTTGCAAGGTGGCCCGTGCAGTGGTTTCTTATCGAGATCATCACCAGTGATAGGATGATTGCCTATTGTGGGCACATATGACATTTTTGTTTTTTGTACTTATCATTTTTGCCGATCATAAGGTGTTTTTCAACCTATGATCGAGGACGATGTATTTTTTGACACACTCCTATATATATCACTATTACCGGCTTATCTTGTAATTCATGTTATGGAATGGTTTTAAATTTACATGTATGATTATTGCAAATGTCTATTTAACATTCGAGAAGAAATTGCAGCTGCTAATGTATTTAAAGATCTTGGAATATGCTGATATTCAATATAATCAAATTCACGTTCCAAGAGACACACTCTCAAAAATAATCTTAATAACACTGGATTTCTAATGGCATACACTCTATTAAGTTGTAATACAACGAGTTCAGAATCTAACCTCACTATCAAACTCCGAATCCCAAATGAAATAGATTCAGATAATAACTCAATCACTGCACTATACTCGACAATGTTGTTCGTTGTTTGACCGAGGCTTACTCCATGCATAGATACTAACTCGTCAGAGGGCGAATAGATAACCCAAGCTGTGGAAGAAATGTTCCATGTATTACGACAAGCACCATCAGCGAAACCAATGTATGTTTGGAGAGGCATCGACATCTGCAATATCAAGAGTAAAACCAAGATAAGCAGGAATAATGACGAGAAAACACTCTCTATGCTAAGCACACTGTTTAAACTAAAACACACCAGCTAGAAAGAAAAACTATTCTAGCTAAAAATCTCCATACCCATTCTTTAAGCATAATACCTCTTTAAGTAAAGACCATTTCTGGGTTTACCCAAAGAGTCCCCGTCAAAGTCTACCAATTCATAGGCCCCTTTTGCTAGCCTTCGCTTGACAACATAGGGACCATGCCACATAGGAATGAATTTTCCAGCACCTAATTTATCATTAGCTTGATCGTAAACTAAGACTAGATCTCCTTCCAAAAAATTTCGAGGGGTCACATTTCGATCATACTGAGCTTTCATGCGTTTTGCGTGAGTCTCGATCGCCAATGCAGCATCACGTCGATTCTCATCTAATTGAGCCAAGTATAACAAACGCTTTTCCTCTTCGGAAGTGGCTGGAAATAATTCGATGGCCATTTGCAGTGACGAGACTTCGCATTCAATGGGTAACACAGCTTCCAAACCATAGACTAGTTGGAATGGAGTGAACCCTGTTGATGTTTTTACTGATGTTCGGTACGCCCAAAGCGCTGAAAATAGCATGTTATGCCAATTCGACCGATGAATCCCAATGATTCGTTGGATCATGATAACTAAAACTTTGTTGATGGATTCAACCATACCATTAGCTTGTGGATAATAAGGGGTTGAACTATCATGACGTAAACCAAGCTGGCCTGTAAGTTCGGTCATCATAACGTTTCGAAAATGACGCCCATGATCAGTGATTATCGCTTGTGGGACACCAAACCTAGCAATTATATGATTGAACATGAAAATTGCAGTTGTCTTGCCGTCTGCCTCAAATGTAGGCATCGCCTCGGCCCACTTGGTAAAATAATCTACCGCAAGGATGATATACGCATGCCCCCCGGCCGAGTGAGGGTTACATGTAATAAAATCGATACCCCATTTGGAAAAAGGACCAACAACAATTATAGGGTGGAGAGAAGCAGGTGGAGCGCGCATCTTTCGATAAAAAATTTGGCAGTTGTGGCATTTTCGGACCACTGTAATGCAATCTTCAAATAAAGACGGCCAGAAGTAGCCATCGCGCAATATCTTTGGGGCTGTGGCATACCCAGACATATGACCGCCACACGGTCCAGAGTGACAGTCATTTAGAACCCTTTCAGCTTCTTCATGAGTTATGCAACGTTGAAAAATAGAGTCCGCCCCACGGCGATAAAGAGTATCTCCAATAATCCTGAATTGTTGGGACTGGAATCGAATTTTTCGACGTTCTGACCTTGAAATTTCTGGCTGAAAGGATTGGGTCTGGAGATAAATGATGATATCCCCATACCACGGATCTAAAGTGCTGATTAGAAACAAGGATTCGTCCGCAATGGGCTCCTCCGCCATAGTTTCTGTGTCAGCACGCGGGAAGTCACACATTAACTCCGCAAAGACTAAAGATTTCTTAGACTTAGATTTCTCAAATTCCAAGTCGAACTCCTGCAGGATAACAATCCATTTAGAGTACTTGCCCCCTAGCAATTTCTTGGTCAAAATGTAGATCATAGGGTTGCAATCCAAAATTACTGTAGTTTTACGTAGTAAAATGTAGTGACGCAAACGTTTGACAACTTGACCAGGTGTCGATGCCAATTTCTCCACATGTGAGTATTTTAGCTCAGTTGGATTTAAAGTTCGACTAAGGTAATATATCACAGGTTCAGTTCCGAATTCATCTTCCTAAACTAAGACCATTCCAATGGTGGAATGAGAGGCGGCGAGATACAAGAAGTAATCCTGGTTGTAGTTGGGAGGATGCAATAACGGTGCATGGGTCAACGCGTGTTTAAGTGCATCAAAATATTTCTGAGCTATCTCATCCCAATAGAATGGAGTATTCTGTTTCAACAACCGGGTAAAACCCTTTGTAACTTCGGCGTAGTTAGGAATGAATCGTCGTAAAAAAATTGCTTTCCCTTGCAAACTTTGGAGTTGGTGAAGACTCGAAGGAGGAGGCAATTTGACAATAGCTTCGGCTTTCGAGGGATCGACGCGAATGCCGACTTTCGAAACTATAAACCCCAGTAATCGACCCATTTCTATATAGAAAACATATTTTTGTGGGTTCAACCGAATCCGATAATGCCTACACCTCATAAAGATTGCTCGTAAATGGATGAGGTGATCAGCTCGATGTAATGAATGAGCAGGCAAGTCATCGAGACACGGTTGCATAATGTGCTTGATGTCATGAAATGCATAAGACATGGACCTTTGAAAAGTTTCTCCGGCATTCTTAAGTCCAAAAGGTAACTTGCAATAAGCGAATGTCCCCCATGGACAAATGAAAGCCGTTTTTGGTTGATCGGCAGGTAGAATATTGATTTGATTGTATCCGGAAAAACCATCCATGAAGGAGAATATTTCGCTGCTGGCACAATCATCAATAATTTGATCGATATAGGGAGTTGGGTAATTGTCCTTTGGACAGGCTCGATTATTGTCCCTATAATAGATACATATTCTTATTGTTCCCTGCTTTTTGTTAACTGGAACAATATTCGATACCCAATCCGTTAACGGGATCGGATAAATGAAACCTGCTTTGAGTAATTTTTCAACTTCTGCTTTAATTGCAGCAGATTTTCTTGGGTGAATCTGACGCAAACGTTGCCAGACGGGTTTAGCATCCGAGTAAGTCTTGATCTCATGAACAACAATCGCGGGATCAATTCCTGGCATTTCCTCATAGGACCAGGCAAACACGTCACAAAATTCCTGAAATAGGGCCTTATATATTTGAATTTCATCATCTGTACACGAGGCACCTATATGAATGTTCTCAACAATTCCAGGCTTAACCGAAATGTCAATAGGAATAGTTCGATAGATGTTTCCCAAATTTAACTCTGAATCAGGATGTTTCATTGGATTCTGAGGTTCCTTGACATATTCAGTTGTAAAAATTGATGAGAAATCATTTTCAAAACGATCATTCTTGGGTAAAAATGAAGATCTGTGATGGAGATCTTCCCATGGTAAATCATCTACACATAGGATTTCACGAATTTGCTCGTCAGAGTGAACAAGTTCAGAAAACGTGATTAAATCCGAGGTTGATGTGAAAAGTGATTCCTCATGGACCACATTCATGAAGTCAATTTCTGTTGAAGATGGGTCGGTAAACAATTGCACGGCCTCATACGCAATTTCATATGGACTCAAAGGCATGACATCACCAAATGAGTCTATCTCAGATTCTAGAAGGAATGATCCAAGGATCATCATAAACAATGGTTTCTGATGTAATCATATGAATAGTTGCAAATGAAGATGATGCGTTGATCGGAGGAAAAGGAAAAGTTCCCAGTAAACCGACATCTTTAACTAGTCCTACTCCAACATCCTTATATGGGATAGTCATTTTACCGACATCCTGAATACTTTCCGAAGAGGCTGGGTCGGATGAAATGTAAGCCAGCTGGTCTATTGTTATGATCTTTCCATTATGTGGAAACTTTATTACTTGAAAGACTGATGAAACAACCGCTGTCATAGCGTAAGACCAACTTCGACCCAAGAGAAGGTTGAAATCTAGAGGGGCATCAACCACCTCCACATCTAGATTAACGATTTTTCCTTCAACCTCTATAGGCAAATCCTGTAGAATGCCAAAAGGATGAAACCCACGACCATCAAAGGCCTTTAGAATCGTCGGGGATTGATTTAGCGAAGGAGAACCAAGCGATCTCCAACACTGTATCGACATAATACACGTTGAGGCTCCCTCATCAATTACAGTCCGATGAGTATGCCTATTTTTTACTATCACTGGAATCTGGAAAGCCATTTGATGAGGCAAATGTGGTGTACTATTTTCTAGATCGAAAATTATTAGGTTCGAGTTCGAGTCCTGAACGTCAACAACTCCTATAGCCGACAAAAGTAATTTACGTTGTGCTGGACATGATTGCATCACTTCCAAAGCCGACATTGCTGAGGGTGAAACAGCTAAATCCTCAACAATGTTATAATTCTGAGCCGCTCTCGCATGTGGATTGAAAGCTGACTTTCTAAGTATACCCTTGGCGGGTGGTTTGATTACCAAGTCTGGATTAGGTTTCTCGATCTGTAGTGGATCGCAACCGGGAGCTAATGTTGATGGATTAGAATGAGAAGAGTCTGCTTCTTTACCATCAACAAGACCTTTACTACTGTAATCTTGCGATCGAGTCGCAATCCTAACATGGGACATCGTCAGTATGGGTTCTTCATTGGCGCTCGAGGATGAACCTATCATATTACTGTCTTGAGCTGGAAAAGGATCCCTCAAAACAACAGGAGTTTGGGAACCTTTGACAATTTTCGCAACCTCTGCACGATGAGGGCAGTCTCTTGTAAAATGTTCATCGTCACAAATGAGACAAGGATAACGAGGTTTGCGCTTTTCATCATTGGATTTCGATTTTTCAGGTTTCTCCTTTGGATTTTTATCCGTTTTATTCTTCTTCTTTCCTTTCTTCTTCCCATCGGATTTTGATTTGGCTATAGATGACTCTACAACGTGAATATCGGTGGAAATATCTGCAGAAGAATCTCCTGTTGGGGAATCAGGCAAGGTTATGATACGAGAAGAATTCTTGGAATATTTCTTCTTACTTTTAGTATTAACCATACCAATCATACCATCGGCGGCATGAGATCCCGAAGGAGCTGCAGCGATTTGATTTTGCTTGGGAAGATCGGGGATTTTCTCGTGTAACGTACCTGACTGAGTATAGACCAAATCAAGGTACTGTGCTTGAGCAATTACTTGCTCCTCAGTAACAACTCCGGCTTTAGCTACATATTCAGTGATCTTTGGCAACAAAGATTTTACAAACCACTCAGCCAAAATCTGATCCGGAATAAAAACCTTCACTAAACGCCATCGACGTCTCCACTCATGAATATGATCTGAAATGTAAGTGGATGTTGATTGTTTTAACGAAGTTAACAATTCCGTGCCATTGTCAAATCAGACTGGCAACTGAAAATGAGTTAAAAACGAGGTAGCTAACTGACTAAAATTATAAAAAGTGCCTCGCGTTAACTCAATGTACCACTTGGCCACGAGACCAATTAGAGTGCGCTGGAAAAGTATAAGACGGATTGAATCATCTGAAATGGAGTTAGACGCACACCAGAGGTGGTAAGTCATCACATGGTTCGACGGGTCCTCTCCTAATTTACCTTCGAACTTAGGAATGTCACTGGGCAACTTATTTGGCATTGGCGGCCAAAACGGAAGATAATTAATGGGATCGTTCATTAGGCACGACAAGTCAGGTAAGTCGAAAGTTGCGATAAACAGTAACTGACGATTAGGGTCCCTAAAACTCTAGGTCATGAGACCAGCCCCAGGAGGAGGATATCCAGGATAACTAGGAATAGGAATTGCGTTTGGGATATTGTATCCTCCCAGAAAACCAGGATTAACCGGACCATACTGGGGTTGTTGAGGTTGTTGATAAGTGTACCCAGGGTATGGTTGATACTAATAGACTGGCTGTTGCACAGCAGGACTGAATTGGTACTATCCCTGGTATGGTTGATAAGTAAATTGTGGTTGACTTGTGACAACCGTACTTGAACCAGGTTGTCCTACAGGAATCTGAACTGAAGTTTGAATCGTAGATCCAGACGGTGGTAAAGATGTCTGAGGAGTAGATACAAGAACAGTAGAAACTGGAGCTATCGATACTCCAGAAGTAGGTGGGGAAGATTGAAAATATGTTGCGGCAGTTGTAGCAGTCATTTGAGGTGGAGTACGAGGCGTACTAGGCCCAAGCTGAGAAACTACCGAAGGTAAAAAAGTTTGAATGTTAGACTGGACTAGTTACTGGGGTGTACCAGAAACTAAGGATTGTCCAGTTTGAGATGACAACTGTACATTTGGCTGCAACACCTATTGAGTTTGCGATGGATCCCACACTATATTCATTCTGGGGTACTGACCCATAACAGGTTGAGAATATTGAGGACCATAACCGGGTTGAGGGTAGGATTGATAATTGAAAGGTTCCCGTTCCTTGAACATACATTTGACCGGAGGGTGGTTGGAAACCTTGGTTCGAGTACTGACCTTGGGGTTGATACCCTTGAGGCACGTACTGATACTAGGGTTGACCTTGAGGTATAAATTGATACTGGGGTTGACCTTGGGGTACATATTGAGTCTGGGGTTGACCTTGAGGAACGTACTGTCCCGTAGGTATGTACTGTCCTTGAGGTTGCCCCCCAGATGCAAATTGGGTACCTTGAGGTTGCCCCCCAGGCGATAATTGAGGCTACCCCCCAGGCGGTAACTGGCCACCTTGAGGTTGAGGATTGGGAATAGAACCTGACATCATAAGAATGTCTTCTACGCTCAACGTCTTAGTACCATTGCTTCCAGTTAATAAACCCTACTCAATGGGTTGAGGAGATGCTCCCGAAAAGTACCAGAAAGGGACTGATACCCAGAGGGAACAGAGGGACCGCCGTACAAAAAGGATTCAGGCGATTGAGTAAACACGGACGACTATCTTGACATATTTAAAGGAGGATAATAACCTCTAGGTGTTGGGTGATAAGGAACGCGAGGTGGTGAAAAACTTAACCCTGGGTTTCTAAGAAATTAGTCGAAGAAAGATACCAAGTACTGGTCCTAGGTGGACTGTAAAAAATTGATTCACGCTCCCTTAGCTCAATAACAGGTTGATTTTCAGGGATAGGGATGCCTACTTCTTCTGGAGTAGCAAGTTCTTCAATAGCTATAAGTCCAGAAGGAAGATCTTGGGTGATTACTCTTTCTACCCTAGGTGAACCAGGACCACTAGAAGCTGGAGAAGCAAACCCCGATGTCGGAGTAGAAAAAAATTCACTTTCAAGCTAGGATATTTCAGGTTCCTCACCTATATCACTAGTAGATGAAAAGCTACCAGTCACTTCGGAAACAGATACTGACTGTGGATTATAATATGCCACTAACGTTTGAAAATCAGGATGTACTATCAAAGAAGATTCTCCTTCTTCAGGTGACCCAACTCTACTGTCTCTAGGAGTTACGAGGACTTTCAAGCCTTCAAGCTGGCTCAGGACTTCCTCAGGAGGTTGGCCCTGAAGTCTACGAGACTTCCTCAGTAATTCAGCCACAGTTAAAAACTTTTAACTACTTCACACGCAAACAAAGTAAAATCTCAATGAAAACCACCTAAAGTCTCTAAAGAACCAAACAAATTTGAATCACACGCCTAAAGAATCTAGGAGATCAAAAACACACAAACAGTAACTTTCCGTACTGAAAACACTAGTTGGTGATGAAATCCAACGTCGCAGAGTTCAATACAGAAATGGCGGTTGGAACAGTTACCCCGACAACCTGCTTAATGAATAGACTAGCACAAGTTCCTCCACTTAACTGTCTCGAGTGAAGAGAACCCCAAGAAAATCCAAGTGAGTCTAGCCGACGTCTGCTCCAGGTACAGTGGGATCTTCCCACCACTGTCACCTCAGGAAGAATCCTAAAGAATATGGCCACTAAGGTTACCAACTGAAACAAATATACCTGGGGGAACAGTCTACGATCCGATATGCATGCAAGGGCAGAGTAGCAAGCTCAATCCCCTTGAAGGCTCCTTGACATAATCCAAGGTTTACCAAGAAGTGACCCTAGGCTCCTCGACAATGGTTAATCCGAGGTTTACCGTTTTTAATACGTGAATATCTGGCGTCATTCCCAATGAGGAATGATTGATTCCCACACTGGTTCAGACACGATCTCGTGCTTCTCCTTTAAGAGGAGCTTTCCCAGAGCATAAATGCAACAATTAGATTTCTTCCCTACCACAAGATACAACTACTTGTTTGTTTTTACTGTCTTGGAGAGTTAATTACTCTCCTACTCCAAGACACTAGCCTAACCTAAGTTGGTGTATCAGAGCCCTAGAAATAAAATTGTTACTAGATGAATTTTACTTTAAGCGTTATTTTTTATTGGTTTTTGTTTAAGTCAAAAGGTGCGGAGATGAAACTCGTGGTATGAAGACTCGACTCAAAATCACTAAAAATGCACCTAAGATGATTTAAACAATCTTTTTCTCATCGATGAACTTCTAAACTAAGAAAGAGTTTGAGAATGCAAGTACTTTGTAAACACAAATCTTTCTTAATCAAACAAATTAAAAGAAGAGCTTTTGCCTTTTCCAATGCACTCAAAACGAGACAACTAGTTATTTCACAAAAAATTCCCTTTTTCGTTTCAAAGCACTCAACCACTACAAAAAACAAACTTTTTCCAAAAGAGATTTTTTTTTTTTTTTTTTTATAAAATACTCAAAACTATGGAAATGACTAACTTTGAGATCTATAAATTATAAAAACCTATTTGAAGTCAAAGCCTAAAAGATGTCTTTTTTAAGGATTTTTACTTAGCTAGATGTGAGCTAAGGACCAATTTATGCGGAATCAAAAATCAGTCAAGAACAACCAATTTTGTTTTCTTTTTGAAAATGAAAATCCAAACTTTTAAACACAAGATTTTCGAAGTTTTGTAAAGAGAAAACTCAAAGCGGATTCCTCAACAAGGGGATATTTCATAAATGGTCAGACTCATAAGAAGGCTGGTAGACACCAAGGTGATCTGAAGTCCCTACATCTTCTAAGCTCAGAGACACTACACAACCAAAATGAAAAACAAGCCCAACAAGCAAAACTCCTAGGAATTTCACCTAAAACCCTAACACTAATGAAATCAACCTAAGGAAAGCTTCTGACAATTTATATGCAGGTCTGGGCAGTGGATAACAATTTCTAAACAAAAACCAAGCTGACTAACAAAGGAAATCTTAGGTTTTTCAAAATTTTGACAGGGTCCGCAGGCCCACAGTTAACACAGGTGCGGTCCCGCTCTGTGCTAAAAGCAAAGGTGCGGATAGGTACACACTGTGTCAAAGGGTTAGGGTGCGGTCCTCTCCCAAAGCTATGAAAAACAAAAAATAACCCTGGATCTACAAACTCTACCCAATTTTACACACAACAAGCCAAAAACAGAAACAAAAACACAGTTTCTCAGGTCAAAGTAAAAACAAGGAAAACAATCAAGTCCCCAGCGGAGTCGCCATTTTGTCACATGGAATAAGTCGATCTTGCGGACAAGATAGACCTTCCTAGAATCTAAAGAATACCTAATGACAAGAAAACCAACCAGACACTATCTTTCTCTAAATATGCTTTAATAAACAAAGGAAAACAAGTGTTTTTAGGGCCTACCTTAGGTCCAACGCAAGTTTGTGGATGCCCTCGCTCCTTCAATCCAAATGAGCTCCTTTGTTGCGAATCTGCAAACACAAACAAGGCAAAAAAATTAAATAGCACCTGAAAAGCCAATATCATAAAACATATTTAACATGAAAGTCAAGAAGTCCATGAAACAAATAACATGAGATACTTGTTGAGAAAAATGAGTTTGATTGTATTAATTCAAAAGAAGAAGAACTTTACAACCTGTGCCTTGACGTTGTACAAGCTCCTCCCAGGGTCCAGCAAGAAGTCTCCTCTACTTTGACAAGTTTCACTCACTCCCCAATGAAGCCGAAAAGGTATGTGATCTCTCCTCTTAAGCTCAACTAGGAAGTCTTGATTTCACCAGCATTTACCCTAAAAAATGTTCAGCTTCTAACCTCTCCAGCAACCAACCCAATGCCTAAATTTATAGTGCAATGGAGAGAGGTTACTAGGTCCTCCTTCAAAGGGATAAAGCCCTCCTTCAAAGGGATAGCTCCTTTCATCAAGGGATTAGCTCCTTCTCTTTTGGGATGCATGAACCACCTCAGAGCGAACAATCCATGTCAAAATTCCTTCTAGAATCCTCTAGAATTAACCCAAAGTGAGTTTTTTAAGATAAAACTTGCGCCTTTTGACTTTCACAGGGGTCCGCACCCACACCTTTAGGGACAGAGCGGGCAGGTCCGCAGTTTTTGTAAACAGAAGGTGCGAGACCACAGGTAATAGTGAGAGAAAGTGCGGAACCAGAGTTTCATTGATTTTCAATGTCTTTCTCCCATTTTCAAAGCTTGACTTGAAGAGCTGAGGTCTGAGACTTGCTTAGGAGGACAATACAAGTGATGATAGACCCATACTGACTGCAAATAATCATGGTGACGATATTTTTGTGTAACATCACCATAAACCCTAAATAATTTGGTTTATTTCACTACGTAGCTTCATAGCTACAACCTTCCACATATCATCTCCTCCATCCTCACCTGCTTCTCATCACTTGTTTTTCATCCCCATAAACCCTCCTTTCATTCTCATAATTTGTGCCCTAGCTATAAATACATACAATCACTCACAAACCCTAGAGGCTACCCCTCATTCCATTCATATTGGTCTCTCTACACTGTAAACGTTTGTGAAATTAAACAGTGAAACATGGACAAAGGAAGTGATTTTGAGTATGATGAAGAGACAACTAGTGACAGTTTTGTAGAGAGACATAGGCAGAGAAAGCCTCACAAGGGAGGAAAAATCATAAGAGAAGAGCCCACCAGTTTAAGAGATTGCAATCTTGCCCACTTGCAGTCTCTTGTTTCCGACACCTTGGATGTTTTGAATTCTGTGAACTAGTGGAAAGAGATCAGTTTCATTATGAGTTGGCCAGACTTTTTGTGGCTCATTTGCATAACTATGAGGTGAAACTTGCTGGAGTAACCTTCACAATATCACTAACTGTGATTTTAGAGGCCACTAGAATTCCTAATGTTGGTGAGAAATGGTACAAGGCCCAGGACCTTGATCAGCATTACTATGAGCCTTACATAAAGCCTCAATACAAAAACTAGCTCAAGAGGCTTTTCCCCTTTAAATTTTTGGAGAAGAGGTATGTTCCTTTAATGAGGATTATCATCAAATATTTCACTTGTGAAGGCAAACTCTCCCAGTTGTATGCTTACCATATCAGACTCCTCATGCACTTTACCAGGGTAAAGATGATGAATCTCCCATATTTCCTTTTTAGAAACATTGACAAAATAGCTTACCTTGTGCAGAAGAAGCCATACCCTCAGCGTTTGAACAACATCTATCATTACTCTTTGATCAAAATCATTGTTCTTCACCATCTCAGTCTTCTTAACACTCCTTGGGAGACTTTCATTGCTCATGAGATGTTCAGAGGTCCAAAAATCCCTTCACTAGTGCATCAAGAAAAAGGTGTGCCTTCTAGCCATGGGGAAACAAGGGAAGAGGTCAAGGAAACCAAAATTGTTGAGGTGCCAGTGTACTTGACATATCAGGGAGGCACAAGGAGACTTTTTGCAGCTGCTAGGCAAGTGTTTTCTCCAAAGGATGTGGAAGGGACTTTGCCTTCTACATCGACAAAACAAGTACAGGTTGAGCAGCTGAGCAAAGGCAAGGAAAAATTGTAGGAGGAGAACCTTGGTGATGAGGAGGAAAAATATTTTGACTTGATTGAGAATGAGGAGCCACAACAGCGCTATACTCATCATGGAGTTAACATCATTGACTTGGAGGCTTAGAATGAAGAAACCATCAAAGACATTATCATATAGGAAAGGGAAGCTCAAATACAAGCTTTGGCAGACAACTTAGAGAGAGCCAAGTTCATCATCAAATACTTGGAACATGAAAACAAACAATTGAGTGACAAACAAGTTCTCATGGAGCGGGAAATGATGAAAGCAAACAGGCAAATTGCCAAAGAGGCTCATGCCACATTGACTCCTATTGAGCAGAAGATTGAAAATTTTAGGGAAACTTGGCTTGAGAGAGTCAACATACATCTAGAAGGGCTCATTGAGAAGGCCAACAGGGATAAGAAAATGCTCCGGCACATGGCTTAGCATTTCATGACCCACAACAGAATTTGTAACATGAGGATTAGAAAGTTAAAGGTCAGGCTAAAGAGAGCTTTGGAAGGAAAAAAGGAGAAAGATATATTGAAGATGTTTGTTGAAGCCCCCATAGCCCATCAATGTAGTTGATGGTGGTGTCTCATGCCAAATTTGGGTAGCTTTTGAAGAAATTTTGTCATTTTGAATTTTGGAAATTCAAAACACAGGAAATCTGCCCAGAAGCGCAACGCCATCGGTGCTGCGCTTTTTCTAGGGGCATCCAATGCATAAATGGTTTGCATTTTTGGATTCAAGGCATCAAGGATAGGAACCCTACCAATTTTCAGAAATTTTGGAGCATATTTAGTCCACCAAAAGGTCCAAAAACACTCAAAATTTGACCTCTCTGCCAGTTTTTGGACACACAGAAGCAACCTTGGGAGAAACAGTGTTTGAGGGGGCAAATGAGCTCCAAATTTAGAAATTCTAGGTGTTCTAGAAACTATACTTGAAGAGATTTCCAATGAGCTATCTTGGGCTCAATTGGGATAATAGGAAGGCCTCCAAAAGTGGACTCAAAGTGGCGTTATGGTTAGGACCAGTGGTGCTGCACGTAGGGCATTTTTCACTTAGGATGACTTTTTGCCTAATTTCACCTATTTTCTTGATTTCTCTCTCATGCAAGTGAATTTGCTGATGTAATTAATGCCATGGATTATAAATGTAATAGTTAAACTCTAGTAGATGGTAGATTCATTAGATGAAAGTGGTTTTGAGGGTGATGAATCAGTTTCCCTTCTTTTAGAGGCAAGTTGTTTGACTACCTAGATTCCCGGTCCTTGTTTGGAAATTGTTGAAACAACTCCTCTTCTCATGGTTTCGACCCCTGATGGTTAGGATGGGTGATTGCAATGTCTATATCATGTATTTTCTTTCTCATTTGCAAGGGTTGGACTCACTTGGATTGTCTGAGTTTGATTGTACACAATTGTAAGCAGTTTGGCAAGGAAATTAATAGGAATTGCAGCTATTTTTATGGGATCCCTGTGGTATGGTGTTTTAGCATAGTTTCTTCTTTTGTTATCAGTTGTTCACATATTTTATGTATGCCATCATCTCACTGCTTCTAATTGAATGATATCAAGATAGAAAGGTAGAATCCATTGTTTGTAGTGCTCTACGTTGGGAAATCATTTAGTATTCTATGTTTTCTGCTATTTGAGAAGGATCCATGATTACCACATGCCCTCCTTAGCTCCTCACCTATCTTAGACACCTCACCTCACTTAATTTCAAGTGCTAAAGCCTATACCTACCCCGCCCCATAAAACACCATGTATTCTGACCTAATTTCCCATACCTAAACTGTCCAGCTCCATCTGATTCAGCAAACACCAACAAATTCATTCAAAACCTTTCGAGCTACTATAACTAGCCTAAAATCCCTATCTGATCCAGTCACCTTGACTGAGATCCTAAAGGAGAGATCCCTCTACCAACCTTGTAGGGCTAGCTACAAGGTTAAGTGGTTTGTGGTTACCCTGGAAGCTTGTCTTCTTCAGCCTGAGGCAAATCTAGGTGATAATAGGAACAATGTCACTTTTAGAAACAATACCCAAACAAGCATTAAGGTTAAGGGCATATTCAGTCTTGATGAAAAGACTAAAGCCCAAAATGTGTTGTATGTAGAAGGTCTCAAGCACAACTTTCTTAGTGTAAGTCATATGTGTGATAATGGCTATAATGTGACATTTCAATCCAAGGACTGTGAGATCCTAAACGAAGAAAATGGAAAGTTGGTGGGAAAAGTAGTCATAACTCACAATAATGTATATGCATTTCATGACTCCAGAGTAAGACACTATTTGATCAAGTTGAGTGAAGCGCGGTTATGGCGCAGGAGACTTGGTCATTTGAATTTTGACATTTTGATAAGAGTCAACAAGCTAGGAATTTTGAGAGATTTTCCCAGACTGTCAAGGCCTGATAATTAAATCTGTAGGTCATGTCAATTTCGTAAGAAGATGAGGGCTCATTTCAAGACAAAAGAGTTCTCTTTATCTAGACGACTGGAGCTTATTCACATAGATATATGCGGCCCAACTAGAGTAAAAATCCCAAGAGGAGAAAGGTATTTTATGTTGCTGATTGGTGATTTTACCAGGGCCACTTGGATTGTGCTCTTAAAGGAAAAAATAGAAGTGTTTAAACATTTGAAAAAAATTAAAGCTCAAGTAGAAAATGAGAAAGATATAAATATCAAATGCTTAAGATCAGACAGACGAGGACAATACACTTCAGGAGAGTTTGAATAATTCTATGAAGAGCATGGCATAAAGAGGTAGTATTTTGTGGCTAGAACTCCACAAAAAAATGGATTAGTTGAGAGAAAGAACAAAACAATCCTGGTAATGGCTAGAGCTATTACGGATGAATCAGATGTACCTCACATCTTTTGGGGAGAAGAAACACAAGAAAAAATGTATTTATCAAATAGAACATAACTCAGGCCTAATAGTGATAAAACTCCCTATGAGTTGTGGAAGGGAAGGCCTGCATCAGCTAAACACTACAAGGTGTTTGGGAGTAATTTTTATATGAAAAGGAATGATAAAAATCCTGGAAAGTTTGATTCACTCGTTGATGAGGGTATATTACTCGAGTTCTCTGCTCGAAGTAGAGGATACAAGTGTTACAACAAATCGACAAAGACTATTGAGGATTACATTGATGTAGTAGTATATGAAATAGCTTCACAAAGTAAGTCCTCCAAAGAAAACATGAACTCAGATTGAGAAGAGAGTTCAAACATTAGGCCCTTATATCAAGATGAAACAAATTCAGGTAATGAAGACGTGGAAATCAACACAATTCCAAGGCCCAAAACACCTTCTAGGTATGTATAGAAAGAACATTTTAAGATTCAAATTCTTGGAGATCAAATACTTGGTGTTCAGACCAAGAGGAAATTTGTTGGTAGTTCAAGTTGTGTAAATCTTGCTCTTCTATCTCAAGTTGAGCCTAAAAATCTCAACTAGGCAATCGAGGACAAGTTCTAGGTGAGAGCTATGAAAAAAGTACTTGACCAAATTGAGAAGAATGACACTTGAGAGCTTGTTCCAAGACCCAAAGAGAAAAATTTCATAGGAACAAAATGGGTCTTCAAAAATAAGCTAAATGAGTAGGGTCAAGTAATTAGGAAGAAGTCTTGTTTGGTCTGCAAAGGGTATGCCCAGATAGAGGTGGTAGATTTCAAGGAAACCTTTGCACCGATAGCTATACTAGAAGATATCAAAATGTTTCTTCCCTTTTCCAGCCATAAAAACATCAAGATATATCATATGGATGTGAAGTCTACATTTCTCAATGGATATATGGAAGAAGAGGTTTATATTGAGCATCCAGAAGGATTCACGCTCACTGAAAATGAAGGGTTTGTATGAAAACTGAAAAAGACCTTATATGGACTCAAACATGATCCCATAGCCTGGTATGCAAGATTGGATCGATACCTTCAGCAACAAGGATTTAAGAAAGGTACTCTAGATAACAATATATACATGAAGTCTAAAGATGATCATCTACAAATTGTAGTAGTGTATGTGGATGACATAATCTTAATTATATATAGACTATATAAAAATATTATAAATTTGAATACTTTTACAAAATTATCTCCAAACATTTTATAGATTTCATATTATGGACTAGTGGGATTCGCCAAGGTTTCTAAACTTTAAGATAAATTTCCATCCTTAAAATTTTCCCTGCCTTCAACTTAAACTCTCTACTTTTGGCACACCACATTCCATAATCAGTTGTTGCTTAAATATATTTGAAAATCCTCTTGATAGCGATGACATGAATTTCATGAGAGAAAGCTTGAAATCTAGGCACAAGACCCACTACTTGCATGATGTCTGGTCTCGAAGCTGTGTGATACAACAATATTCCTACCATTGATTTGTACCCAGTCTAATTTACCAGTGGTGTCTCATCTTCTTTGCATAATTTGTAGCCTATAGCCATAGGTGTGTTAGGTGGCTTGCAATCTTCCATCCCAAACTACTTTAGAGCTTCTCGTATGTACTTGGATTGGGAGATAAATACCCCATTTTTTTACTTATAAATTTTCAATCCTAAGAAGAAGGACAGTTCTTTGATCATTGACATCTCAAACTCTGTCTGCATACAGTTTGTGAATTATGTCCCAATTTTTCCCAGTCTCTTATTAATTTTTAGGGTAAAATAATTTAATTATATAAATTTGGGTGAATCATTTTTACAAAAAAATGGAAATTAGCGAATCGTTTTTTTGGAAAAGTATAGAAAATTAGCCCATGGGTGAATATTAGCCCCTAAAATTTTCCCTGGTTGAAGGCCTATATTGATGTTGATTAGGAAGATAGTATTGATGACAGGAAGAGTACCTCTAGTGCAACATTCTTTTTGGGAAATTTCTTAGTGTCTTGGGTCAGCAAGAAACAAAACTCCATTTACTTATCAACTGCTAAAGCAGAGTATATTGCAGCTACCACTTATTTCTCACAAATTCTATGGATGAAGCAGATGTTCAAGGAAATTAAGGTAGAGTTGACTAATCCCATTCCAATCATGTGTGATAATAATAGTTCCATTGGTATCTCTAAGAATATTTACATGCTCTCAAAGACCAATAACATCCCTATCAAGTTCCATTTCTTAAGAAAGAAGGTTGCATCTACTGTTGTTCGACTTGAATATGTGGCCACTAAAGACCAACTTGCAAACATCTTTACTAAGTTGCTGGCAAGTGAACCATTTGAATATCTTAGGTAAAAGATAGGGGTTGTGACACCTCCCAAATGTCTCAATTATAATGTGTGTTGGTAGCTACTCAGCATGTGGGATCAATTGAAGAGTAGGCTGCAGTGGTTTAGGGGGAGTTTTCAATAACATCCTTTGCCATTGATGCCAAAGTGGGAGCTTAAGAAGAACACCAATGAAGAATAACATGCCTAGTTTCAGGGGGAGCTTATGTTGTTTCCATCAATTCCAAACAGGGGTATTTTTGGAAAATTAACATTGTCTAATTGATTGGTGGAACATGGTATTTTGGCATTGATGTAAATGAGACTAGAATTGAGGTGCAAAGATTGGTAGAGTGTTTGCAGCCATGTTTCAGGTAGCAAATGGGCTCAAGGATTGCATCAAATCTTCTCCACTAGAAAGTGTTTTGAAAAATGTTTCTAACGGTATGTGGAAGTCCATAAATGGATCTCGAGATCAAAAGTTATTGATAGTTGAAGTAAGGGTCTTGAAGTCCTTACGAGCGGGCCAAATTTCGGAGCCTTGGAACCAGGGGAGCAAGACGAATATTAGAGGTCAGAGATTTCGTAACCTCACTATAATTTCTTTTTAAAAACGTTTTGATTCGATACAAGGGAGTTGATTCTCGAAACTTCGGAGCATCGTGAGTCAAAATATTGGAGGTCATATATTTCGTTACCTCACTATAGTTTCTTTTTGAGAAATTTATAATATGATACCAGGGTGTCAATTCTCGGAACGCCAGAGCTCCAGGAGGTTGAAATACCAGAGGTCAAATATTTTTATCAGAAGCAGGTTGAATTTCAGACCTCTCAGAACTTCGAAACCTCATAACCTCAGAGGTTTGGAACTTCAGAATTTCAGGATTTCGTAAGTTCTTATAAATTAAATTCTTTGGTAAGCACCAAAGGTTGCAGGGAGAAGTGAATTACAAAGAAATTGTTTGCAAAAACAAGGACTGAGGGACCCTTTCTCTCTCCTTAAGCAGGACACATGGTAACCATTGATTGGCCCTCAAGAGTTGTTGGTGGCAGATGACATCAACATGACGTGGTTGTATGGAGCACATGTGGTAGTCAGATTTAGCATTATTGGGTGGCCTAATGGGGAAATACTAGTGACATGTGTTACTACTAAGGAGACGCCACATGATGTTGATGATAATAGCATGACATCATTTTGTAGGTTAGAATATCGGAGTTCGGGATTTCATAACTCCTCTATAATTGAATTTTGAGAAACTTTTGATACCAGGGACTTTCAATGATTGCTAGTAGTTGGTCGTGGAGCCCAAAGAAGCAAGGGCACATAGAAATAACACAAGGAGATAGGCCCCCATTAGGATATTGAAGGGATTAACACCTAAGTTCTATGCCTCCACTCACAACATCCAGTACTATATAGGAAAAGCAATAAGAGGCTAAGAGAAATGGGGCTAAAAGCCAATATCAGAGTCTCATGATTTCATAACATTCCACCTTAAGAAAATTGCGATATGTGAAGCTATGAAATTTGGATAAGATATGTATGTAGGATGTATGATCCGAAATCTAAGAGTAAATGCATTCAGGAGAGTTGGTCACTAGAATAGATAACGATTGTCAAGATCACAGAGTCAAGGGCAATGAGGAACATAATTTTTAGAGATGAGTGTTGGGCCTGTCTCGAGTTAAAGTAAGCTACCTTTGATCTCCTGTGCATGCCTCATTGAATTGAATGAATATTAGACCATTAGGGATATGAGATTGATTACAGAAATAAAAAATCCATGCTAGAGTTCATTCTGAGCATTGTGATCAAATGAATAAGCATGGAGATCCTTGTTGGAGTGTGTAGGTTGACTGAGGATTTATTTCTCAGCAAGGAAACTCTGAGGAGCCCATTCCTAATGTTTAATGTGGCTGAAGAGACCACGTAGTTTAATGGAAAAATAATATGGAAAAGCATGTAGGAGTAGTCTTAGGCAGTGTGAATGGCAGGTTAATGGTCAAAAGAGAGAGCATCGTTCTTACAACTCTAGAGGAACAAAAAAATTTAGCACAATTGAGTAAATTGGGGGAAAAATATCGTTGTGCAAGATTAAGAGTGCATAGTGGAGTATGCGGAAGTGGTACGAATGGCACAAGTGTTTAAATTGAGACAGATTGTTGCTGACAGTTGTGATTAGAACTGAAGGATCATCAAGGAGCACAATTCATAGGAGAACTACAATGGATCATATTTTTATTTCTCTGTGTATGTATTTTCCCCTATTTTCAGTTTGAAAATTGTATGAAAGGTACAAGAGTGGATAGAGAAAGTGGTAGCCTGCATTCATAAGAGGTTGGTGTCTCTTGGAAAGTAGGGGCTTGCTATCCTAAGGGGTTCAGTGCTTGATGTGATTGGGTGCTCACAAAAAAATTGATGTAATTAAGTAGGTGCTTAATTTACATCTTAACAATAAACAGATTGGTGGTTCTCTCCCCTTGGGTTTCCACATAAAAAATACCCATGTCAATATGTGTATGTTTCTCATGTGATAGATTGTATGTAAATTTGAATGCCTTATCTTGTTGTTCATTTGTATTGTGTATGAATTCTCTCACAAGTAATTGGCAATAGAGGAAAGAATTATGAATTATTCATAACAAGTTTTAAGAAACTCTCTATTACTAATTCACCCCCCATCTCAGTATTTCCTTATTCCAATAATTGGTATCATACCCAAGTTCCTTCAGGAGAAATCTGACCATTGGAAGGTGGATCCATATGGAATTATGTCTAGGAAAGAGAGTCAAGATGCTTTATCAAGCAAGATACCAGTATTTGATGGGACATGTTATCACAAAATCACTACTAAGGGCTGCAACCAAGTAAGATTTTATGTAACTCTTTCAACCAGACTTTAGACTAGGAATTAGCCTTCCTAGTCAGAGAGGGCTCTCTCACAGACTTTTAATAGAAATCAATCACAACAAAAGATGGCTAACTCTTCACTCATTCATGAAAACAACAACTGGTTGAACACATATCAAATTGGTCTTCATTGGGCTATGGAGTCTCACACATTTAATAAACAAAAGCACAGTCATTTCATGGAAGTCAAGGCTCTTTGCATTAGATGTTCAAACACATTTCACATAAACCACAGCTTGTCAAACATACAGGAAGTCAGAGCATTAGAAATGAATTCTGAGTGATTATGTTATAACAAAGCTGCAAAAAGAACATTGAGAGAATACACCACCATCACATTTGAACCAAATAATCCATCGAGAATCTTGAGAAGAAATAACCACTGTTTTACTATTACTGTAACAAGTCTTTACATTGGCCCAAATAAACTCTGTTTTTGTATAAAATGTCCAACCTTTTTTACATCAGAGTCATTTCTATATATAGGAAAACCAAAATACTACTACTTGAGACTCCTCAACAAGCATGAAGGGAGCTCGAAATCCTATCATTAATTGCCTTATCCATATCTTAACAAACTAATTAATTACAAAGGTATTGCGCTGTGAAAACATAGAGTCCTATTCCCATTGGAACTCTAAGTCCATCTCCTCGTGTGCATTGATACTTTCTTGAACTTTGACACCTGTATCACTTCAGTAATATCCAAGACATGCTGGAGGAACATACACTGAATGAGCAGCTTCGGATACTTGATATGTGGATGATTCATCAATTGATAAGGATCTGTGCCCTATTTTCACGGTCTCTGCCTCCCATTAGTCTTCTTGCATTAAAAGGGTATGCTCCGAGCCATTTAATCTTCTAATAATCACGCATGATGCAAGAAACCTTATGATCTGGACACCTTATAAACTGAACAGGTGTACCACTCAAAATCTCGGTAACCCTACCAGAACCCTAATAATTCGGATATAAAGTGATTTTAGGAAGACTTTAACAAAAGACAAAAATTTCACCTTTTCCTTAAATACTCACACCTGTCACCTTTTGAACATCTGAATAGCTTTGTATAATCTCCATGCTGGCCTCGAGTCATCCCTTTAAGATTTGCTGACCTCAGCATCAATCTCAATTTTTTCACATAAACAGTCATCTACAGCAGTTTCGTAGCGCGCTACGAAACTGCTGTAGGTAATCAAAACTAAGCATATGAATCTTAAAGCAATAATAACTTAACTCCGTGATTTCTTCAGCTATTTTACACAGGTGTAAGGACTTCAAAAAGTTTCAAAAAGTTTCAAAACGATGACAGCCAAAATTTACCAAAACTTGGAAGGCAAATTTCCTCTTGGATTAATCAGCTAGTTTGCCTAGCTTCCTCTTTAAACTGCTAACTTCTTCCTTTAAAACCTTGTTTTTTGCTCTTAAGCTTGTGTTCATTTGTTTCATGAGTTTTTCCTGCTTCAGAGCTGGCACTGTCCACAAATATGCATCAGATACTGAGTCAGTTTGACTCATTAAACTTGTTCTGCCTTTTATTACAGCCTTTTTATAATTTGCATATCTTACTGCCCTTTCCTTAGAAACATTTTTAATCTGAGGTATTTCTTCTTGTGTTGTTCCTACTTGTTTCTTGATAGCAATAACATTTCCACCTTGACTGATGATAACCCTATTACCCTTGTTCTTACTTTTGGCTGCTTGAACTGTTCTGGTCAAAACCTCAAGTACATCTGTCCTAGGCACTTCTAAAGGTGCCTTCTCTTTCTGCGCTTTCTCCACTTCTTTCATTTGTCTTCTTGTGACTGGTCTACGTGGCTTGAAAGCATATTCTTTACTAGGCTCTTCAAATTTCAACCTTTTTGAAGCTCTTGATTTTTTAGAACTTTCGGGTGAAGATTGAGTGAGGTCAATATGCATTGGCTGCACCGGGTGATCTTGCTCAAATTCTATTGGTTCAATCTGTATTGGCTGATCTTGCTCAAGTTCAATGGCTTCAAGTAAGTCATTTAAACTGCCCTTTGAAATAGGGCTCTCTTCTACAGTAATTGACTTACCCTTTTCCTTGTTTAGTTGACCTCTGGTTTTCACCCTTGAAAACTTTTCAACTTCACTTGGTTTAGCTTTATCCTTCTTTTTCTGGATCTTCTGCTTTGATGACTGAGGAGTTTCCTTTGCTGATGATTTAGGTGTCTCCTTAGATGATGGCTTAGGAGTTTCCTTTGCTGATGATTTAGGTGTCTCCTTAGATGATGATTTAGGAGTTTCCTTAGATGCCACAGACCTCTCTGATTTCCTTAACTTGGTTTTAGGCTTCTTTTGGTCTGTCACCTCTTTTCTGAGCTCAGCCAGAGTGGGTTCTTCACTCTTTTCTTCCCTTTCCCTCACAGGCAATGGAGTAAGGCCTGTTTTGCTTGGAAAACCGGCCATAAACACAAATGAATCCCAATCTTTGCCAATCTTTTGTAAACCATCCAACACCAGCAACTTTACTAAACCATGATGAAACAAGGACGTTTCACAACCATCTTTCTTTAACTGTATTTTATCACACATTTTACTAATGCTCCTGAACAAATAGAAAGGTATATCTATTGAAGCCTTACCTGTGAAATGCAACAAAAGTTTGAAGTGGTAGGAGTAAACTTTATTGTACCTTCCCTCGCATGTTAGGTATTTCTGAATGCATGTGAGGAGCATAGCATAATGTTCCTTTATGTAACTCCTTGGCATCGCTTTGGTGAGGTCTTCATTTACATAAGGCTCCTTCAAAAATTCTTTACAGGGACTCATGTCGAATTTAAAGTTTTTGAACCATTCTTGACCTCCCCTCGGAATTTCAGTGACAGTGGAAATAGCTTCAGGAGACACAGGAAACTCTAACATTGACACCTTTGAATTCAGTCCAGTAAAATTCAATGCGAAAGCCTTCGTTACCTCTGCATGTCCTCCCTTCAACTTCTCGCAGAACCTCCAACAACCAGCATTTCGAAAGGCTCTTGCTACACCTTCATCCCTGAGTGTAACATCAAGCCCCTCCGGCTCTGTCCTCAAACACCTACCAGATCGATGTTCCCTCTTTTCCATCTTGCTTTGAATATTTTCACACAGGGAACTAATGGCAGCTATAGCGCGAAAACAATATCAACTCTGAAGTGCAGGCTCGCTTGCAAAGATTCCTTTAAATAAGAACTTGGGCTTCCCATACAGCAAACATGTTTACACATTATGAAAACACATTATGATATAACCATACCTTGTAAAATCCCTTAAGCTGACATTCATATGCATGACTCTGGACCTTATGGCGGAATGATGATTTATCATGACCTGGAGAGGACGTGAACTGACAAACATGAACGGACCTATGACTCACCCCTCTCGGATTTGACATTCAAAGGAAGAGCGCTACAAAAACCCTGAAACCCCGATTTCGTAGCGCGGACAGTTCAAACTTAACAAGATGCGCTACTAAATGGCTGATAAACAGAACGCTGCGAAAAGACGGAAACATCATTGCGCAGCTAAATTGACCAATCAGACATGCGCTGCGAAACTGCGCAAAGTACTAATGACATGACATGCTTTAACTAACAATGATGGGGGGTATCTAACGATTTTTTCCTTACACGAACTCACATCAATACCTTTTGAAATTCAAATTTCAAATTGACATACACCTATAAACCTATTCACAAAACTGAAAACCTTTATATGAAACTTATGGACAACATTACATACATGAACTATAGTTCTAAGTGATAACAGGACAAACTATGCCTTTTGGAAAGTTAGGATGGAAGCCTATCTTATATCTCTAGGAGTAGATGTTTGGAGCTTTGTACTAGTAGATTATGATGTCCTTGATGTCCCCTCCACTGATGCAGATGGTAAATAATTATATGGAAATAATGTTAAATCCAAGAATTCCATTCTCTTTGGCCTTAGTCAATATGAGATCGTAAAGGTTATGCACCGTAAGTCTGCCAAGGAACTGTGGGTGGAGCTCAATCAGAGTCATGAAGGAGATGACAAAGTCAAGCAGGAAAAACTTCAAACCTTCAGAGTGAGGTTTGAAAGCTGAAAAATGAGTGAAGAAGAAAACATAGAAGAATGCTTCCTCGGAGTTGATGAAGTAACCAATATGATTAGAGGACTTGGTAAATAATTCAAGGAAGATATGACTATTCAAAAGGTATTAAGATCTCTACCCATGAGATTTAATGCCAAAGTCTCTGCTATTGAAGAAATGGTTGATTTAAAGAATCTCAAGATGGATCAATTGCCTGGTAATCTCACAACCTAAGAGTTGAGAGTAGGAAGAGAGAAGTTTGAATCCAAGGAGGCAACATTCAAAGTGTCCAAGAAGGCTAAGGAGAAAAAATATCATCAAGATTTCTCTAACTGTGAATCTGATCAAGAGTTGGCTAAATTTTCTAGGAAACTAAAGCGTGGCTTAGGAAAATATAAAGGGAAGTTTCCCTTTAAATGTTTTGACTGTGGAAGAGTTGGACATTTTTTGTCCAAGTTCCCTTACAAAGAAAGGATAGAAAAGGAATATGATAAAAAATTTAGAAACAAATCTCAAAAACATCAAAAGAAGAAGTTTTATAAGAAAAAGGGCCTCTACTCCCTGAGAGGATAGTTCAAAAAATAGTTACACAACAAAAAATCTTCAGAAGATGATTTAGATAAGTATTTACTAATGGTATTTGGAGCATACTCCAACAAACAAAATATTATTGACTTTGAATAGGAAGAAGAAGAAGAAGGAGTAGTGGAATTTGAAGGGGAACTCATCAATGCTTTTAATGAGTTAAGGAAGGAAAGGAGAAAGAACAAGCAAATAAAAGAATAGCTACAACGTTCTGAAGAAGGTACTTATAACTCCAACAATGAGGAGTTTGTTCATCTAAATGAAAAAAATTGAAGAAGCCATTAAAATAAAAGATAGTTCAGCCTTTCTACTAGAAGAAAAACGAGGAATATGTGAGAAACTAGAAGAAGAGAACAAGCCTTTAAAACATGAGTTTTTCAAGGTAACGAAGGAAACAATATAAAAAACATGCAAAGATGAAATTTTTTCCTTGAAAGTCAAATTAGAGGAAGCTAAAGGAAAGGAATAATTTATTCAAGATTTGACCCATAAATGGGAAGAGAGTTATTAGAGTCTCGAGGCAGAGGTTGTCTCTATAAGAACAGATCTTGAGAAAATGAATACCGAGAAAGGTATAAATGAAAAATTTGCAGAAGGAACAAGAAATAAAGATCAGATGCTAAACAATCAAAGGTATTTAGGAAACAAAATGAGCCAGGGATACTCCAGACCACATGAATCTTCCATGGGAAAGATGAATCTTCCAAATCCATAGGATTTGAGGAAACTCAAAGCTATGAAAAGGTGCATCAAGAAAGAATCGATGAAGAAAAAAAGGCAGTGAGCCAAAGAGGAGCCCATTACTAGAATAATAAATCTGTCTACCCCAAGGAACCACACCAACGAAGAATGAATCAACGGCCAAACAACAAAGGTACCTTCATGCATAAACTCATGAAATTTCCAACTTCAGGTATTCTCATTTATTTTATGGTCATTGTCATAATGTCACATATTTAGACATGATGTTGTTGATTGTAGAAGGATTAAAATTGAAAGAGATGAAAATTTCAGATAAAATAAGTATCATAATTTTAGAGATCAAAACTCTTCTCTCAAAAATTGAAATGTCATCTCTCCCCTAATGTGTGACATTGAATGTTTCAAAGGTAATAGTTTCTGGCAAAAGGAAAGTGAGTGTTGAAGTAGGTTTGAGTACCCATCTAAGTCTTAGAACACTTGGGAGCCAACTTTTTGAAAAGAAAATGAGAATGGGAAAAATAAATATGGAAAGAGCATGGAATGTGGACTTGCTCTAATAGCACATAATCAATAAATCATATGGTATGTGGATAGTGGTTGTTCCAAGAATATGATTTGCGATAAGAGAAAATTTATGTTGCTAAAAGAAAACGATAGAGGGAGCAATGTCACTTTCAGGAACAATTCCCCAATAAGAATTAAGGGTAAGGGCATAGTCAGTCTTAATGAAAATACTAAAGCCCAAAACATGATGTATGTAGAAGGTCTCAAGCACAACTTTCTTAGTGTAAGTCATATGTGTGATAATGGATATAATGTGTCCTTTCGATCCAAGGAATGTGAGATATGAAATGAAGAAAATGGAAAGATGGTGGGAAAAGCAGTAAGAACTCACAATAATGTATATGTGTTTGATGGCTCCAGAGTAAGCTACTATTTGAGAAAGTCGAGTGAAGCCCAGTTATGGCACAAGAGACTTGGTAATTTTAATTTTGACAATCTGATAAGAGTCAGAAAAATAGGAGTTGTGAGAGGTATTATAAGACTATCAAGGCCTGATAATTCAATCTACAAGTCATGTCAATTAGGTTAGCAGACTAGGACTCATTTTAAGACAAAAGAGTTATTCATCTAGACCACTGGAGCTAATTTGCACATATATCTGTGGCCCAACTAGAGAATAAATCCCAAGAGGAGAAAGGTATTTTATGATGCTTATTGAATATTTTACGAGGGGCACTTAGATCATGGTCTTAAAGGAAAAATAAAAAGTGTTTAAAAATTTTAAAAATTTAAAGCTCAGTTAGAAAATGAGAAATATCTAAATATAAAATTCTTAAGATCAGATGGAGGAGGAGAATACACTTCAAGAGAGTTTGAACATTTTTGCCAAGAGCATGGCATAAGGAGGCAATATTCTATGACTAGAACTCCATAAAAAAAATGGAGTAGTTGAGAGAAAGAACATAACAATCAAGGAAATGACCAGAGCTATGATGGATGAAGAAAATGTACCTCACATCTTCTAGGGAGAAGTAGCACAAGCAACAATCTACCTATCAAACAAAACACAATTTAGGCTTGATAGAGATAAAAATCCCTATGAGTTGTGGTAGGGAAGACCTGCATCAGTTGAACACTACAAGGTGTTTGGGAGAAAATTATTTATCAAAAGGAATGATAAAAATCCCTAAAAGTTTGATTAAAGCACTAATGAGGGTATATTACTTGGGTACTCTGCTCGAAGTAAAGGATACAAGTGTTACAAAAAAAAAACAAAGAGGGTTGAGGATTAAATTGATGTAGTAGTAGATGAAATAGCTTCAAAACCTAAGTCCTAAAAAGGAAACATGAAATTAAATGGAGAAGAGAGTTTAGACATCAGGGCCTTAGATCAAGATGAAATAGATTTAGATAATGAACACATGGAAACGAGCACAACTCCAAGGCCCAAAACACCTTCCAGGTATGTATAGAAAGAACATCCTAAGAGTCACATTATTGGATATCAAAGACTTGGTGTTCAGAACAAGAGGAAATTTGTTGGCAGTTCAAGTTGTATAAATCTTGCTCTACTATCTCAGGTTGAACCTAAAAATCCGAGCCAGGAAAGTGAGGACAAGTTCTGGGTGAGAGCTATGATTGAAGAACTTGACCAAATTGAGAAGAATGATGCTTGGGAGCTTGTTCCAATACCCAATGAGAAAAATGTCATAGGCCGGAAAAATAAGCTAAATGAGTAGTGTCAAGTAATTAGGAATAAGGCTCGTTTCGTTTGCAAAGGGTATTCTCAGATAGAGGTGGTAGATTTTGAGGAAACCTTTGCACCAGTAGCTAGACTAGAAGCTATGAGAATGTTTCTTTCCTTTGACAATCATAAAAACATCAAGGTATATCAAATGGATGTGAAGTATGTATTTCTTAATGGAGATCTAGAAGAAGAGGTTTATATTGAGCAACCATAAGGATTCATGCTCATAAAAAATGAAGGGTTTGTGTGCAAACTGAAAAAGGCCTTATATGAACTCAAACAAGCTCCCAAAGCATGGTATGCAATATTGGGTCGATATCTTCAGCAAAAATGCTTTAAGCAAGGTATTGTAGATAGCATTATATACATAAAATATGAAGATGATCATCTACTACTTGTAGTAGTGTATGTGGATGACATAGTCTTTGGAAGTGACCATGAAAAATTGGAACATCAATTCAAAAATTGTATGCAGACAGAGTTCAAGATGTCCATGATTGGAGAATTATACTTCTTCTTACTATTTCAAATTTCTTAGTCAAAAATTGGGTATTTATCTCCGAATCCAAGTACCTACAAGAAAATCTGAAGAAATTTGGGTTTGAAGATTGCAATCTAGTTAGCACACCTATGGCTGCAGGTGGCAAATTGTGCAAAGAAGATGAGACACCATTGGTAAGGTGAGAATAGGGCCTAAGGGGTCCCTAGCACCCTTCCAGAGAGTTTCACAGTGATAAGATCTTGAAAAACTGCTCATGTGAACTTCTACAGGAAGTCTACAGGGGTTCTACAGGAATGGCCGAAAGAGGATTTTAGAGGATTGATGGAGAAAAAATGGTGGGGAAGTGGAAATGAAGGATGCATAAGGTTTTTAAAAGGTGTGGGACTTGGTAAATGAATCTCAAGAGTGATGAAGATGGTTGGATTTGTTCAAGGATGGAGAAAGCAATGTTGCACAAAAATATAGAAATTAGGGAAAATTGGGAAAGTGTGGCGAATGAAGGGAAGGAATCTTGGATTAGGGGCTGGAACAGGTTGGATGATGGAGGAAGGGTAGGTAGGAATGTATTACAGGTACTTTGCACACTATTTTCCAAAACTGATCGAACAAAGACTAGAAAAACCAGAGATCTATCTATTTTGACCTAATCTGACCTAAAAACCAGAAACATGATGAACAGAAGTTTATAGACAGGAAATCATGCAAGATAGCTATGGAAACTAAGCAAGAACAGATCTAAACATGCAAGTACAACTGGTATCAACTTTTCCAACTCAAAATCTAACACTAGCAATTGCATTGAAAGGCAAAAACAATGTTTTTGTGGCAGCAAGTATGCCTTGGTCTTAGCTCATGGTCCCAAGGAGGGAGAGATGAGATCAAGGATTGCTTGATGGCCTTTTTGTAGATATTTTCTGTTACCAAACTATCAAATCAACCTGAAGCATGAAAATCTATTTTAATCATCAAAAGCAACCTAAGTAACAAAGTAAGATCTTAACCTAAATAACAGAAATTATTCTATGAATGCAAGGAAAACACATAAAAGTACATAGAGGAGGTACTGGCACTTGGGTTGGGCCCAACCCCAAGAGCTACAGCCTCCTAAGAAAGCTCAGAGCTGGTGCAAAGCGAAATTCATCTCCATTACTCAAAAAATAATAGTCATGTCACAAAACTGTTTACAGCAAGAGCTCGAAAATGAGCTGAAATGCAGAGCTGCACTCAAGTGCGAAAAACAACTGTTCAATAGCTAAACTACCAAGGCTTGAAGCCTTCCTACTTATGCAACATGAGGACTCCCAACAGTCCTCCTTAACTTTAGGAGCTTGGCTATTCAAAACTGCAGTTAATCAGCCACTTCACAAAACTTGCTCGGCTGCCCCTTGAAATCATCTTTGGTGGGCTATTGAACTTCGAGTTGATGGTGGAGAACTCGAGGAAGGGGTCATTTAGTGTAGGAGACACCCCTCCTACAAATCCTCAGCCTTTTTCCTTTGTATTTGGCTATCAACTTGCTCATAAATGCCTGATCTTGGTCCAAAAGATGTCCAAAAATCTGCAATAAGCACGTATTAGACTTTGTGGTCAAGTGAATATTCTCATTCATTCAATTAACATAAATATATTCAAAAGCATGCATAAAACTATGAAGAATGGTGGATTAATCGAGAATAATAGGCAAAATGAGCCCATAAAGTTACCCATTTTTGGGGCTCATCATCACCCCCCTGCTGAATGTGTTGCTCATCCTCTGAGCAACTAGTCCAGCTCATCATCTTTGATTGCTTTGACTGCCTCTTTGACATCCCAGGCTTCCAAGGTGATGTACCCTTCTCAATCATGAAACCCTGCCTCTCTCTCTACTTCCTCCCATTGCCTATGTTCTTCTTCTTCTTTGACCCCTTCCAGCAGTCCTAAAAGTAATGGAGGACTAAAATTTAGGCCAATCCAGTTGGCCTTAAAATTTTGCATTGACTGTTTATAAAGTGGCACACTTGCCAATGCCTTCCTCATTCTTGTTGGGGAGTGGTACTCTCTTATTTTCAAACTATGAGACAATGTGTTCCATCTCCTTATGCAAGCATGAATGCAATTATCACTAAATAGTCTTTCCATGTCCTCAAAGTGAGCAATGGCCTGAGCTTGCCTTTCAACGTAGTCTAGGGGAACCTGAGGGTTGTTGGAAAGGTGTTGATGGGCATATACTAAAGCGGAGGGATCTTCTGGTTCTGCCCTGATCATGAGTGGCTCACTTAGCTCCCTGTCCATAACTTTATGAATTTTTTCTGCCCTCTTTTCCTCATGGCTTAACCAAGAAGCCATGGCCATGAGTTGCACATCTCCCAATGCAACATTGGGCTCCCATAGTTTCATGTTTGGAAGTGCCAAGTTGTGTAAATAGAATTCTGCTAACTTGGCCTTATCTTCAGCTGAGCTACTGTCACACAAATACATAAACTAATTGTAATTCTGGAATGGAATGGTGCCCCTTTGGGCCAGTGTGTTAATTTGAAATTGCAACCATTGGTCTTTAAGGTATAATGCATAAGATTTAGCAGGTTGCCTACATTGTAAGGCTTCTATTGCCCAACTAGCCATGCAGGCCAATTGGGCCTCTTTCTCTTGCAACTGCTGTTTCAAAACCTGTATTTCTTTTGCTGCCTGAGATTCCTATTCTTGCAGCAGTTTTGTTAGCATTTCCACATTAGCTTGTAGCTCTTCCTCTTTTTGTTGTTTCTCAGTTGTGTCCTTGTCTGCTGGAGGTCCTCCTTGCTGTTGTTGCCCTCCCAAAATGGATATCCTATATTCTTTGTGGACTTCCTGTAGCTGCAACTGTTTTTTCAGTAGCTCATTCTCCTCCTACATCTGGGCTCTTTTGTAGTGTTCTACATGCCTTACCATGGCCAATTCTCCCCTTAATTCTTTTAATTTCTCCTCCATGTTGCCTATGTCCTCAACTCCCTTAGATTTGGCGATTTTCATCAATGTGTGTGTTCTGATCCTCTCTTTCTCTAATTCGAAAAATAATGGTACAACAAATTTTTGTGGGATGATTTTCCCACCCTCTAACAGATTGTAATATGAGCCCAAATTAGGTTGACGGGTAGGTTTAGGTATTTCTTCAGTTTTTCTCTCCCCTTTTGATTATTTAGCTACCTTCTCCTCCAATTTCTCAGTCTCTTTTAACTTGGCTAGAGTTTCCTGTAGAGATGTTGCAGCTTCCTGTAGAGCTGCCTTTGAGTCCATCATCCTAATTCTCTCTTTCCATGTGGAGGTTTTTGGGCTTCCTCTTTCATAGGTGATAGATATCTTGGAAGGAGACTCTTCCTTCTGTTTAGTGGGTGAGTCCTCAGTGGCAATCAGTTCCTTGGACGGTGGCTGAGGTTTGCCTACTTTGATCCTTGTGCTTTTTTTGGCTTTGAAGTACATGGAGGTCCTTTTTATTTTTCCTCTTTGTTTTGTAGGTGTGCTTAATGCAACAAGCACAACTGCTGCCTCTCTTGCCAACATTTCAGGGGATTTCTCTTCCTATTGTTCTTTTTCTTCACTTCCTGTAGAAATCTCTATGCCCATTGTTTCTGCTTGTGTCACTGATATCTCAGGGTGTGTCTTTTCTTTTTCTTGTTGGGTCCCTACCTTGGCTGTGGCAGTCTTCTTTTGGGCTTTCTTGGCCTTTTTCTTCCCAACCTTTGTCTTTCTCCCTTTCTCTGTTTTTGTTGTTTTCTCCTTTGTTGTCTTAGGTTCAGTAGTCTTGCCAAATTCTTATTTTTCTTTCTTTTCTTCCTCTGTTTTGCCCTCTGCTTGAATGTCTTGTGCTCCCTCATCATTTTTCTTTTGAATTTCTTCAGTTTGATCCCCCTCCTCACTGCTGGATGGGGTGATGTTCTCAGCCAAAGTTCTAATGTTATCACCCCTGGACATATTTCTGAAGATTTCCCAAGTTATGGGAACAATATAGGTGTGTAAAGAATCTTCCAACAATAGTTTGATGAGCCCATGGTGGGCCAACTGATATGGGATCCCTTCATTTAGCTTTGTACCACATTCAATTAAGGACTGAAGAAGGAAATATGGGATGCTCAGTTTCTTAGCTGGAGGCAAGTCCATCCCATGCCTTAATTCATGTAACAACCTGAAATGATATCCATAGATGATGCTAAACCTCCCTTCACATGTGATATACTTCATAATTTGATAACTAACTTCACTCCAGAGAGGAGGCAAGCTTGTCCTTCTAACTCTATTTTTGTCTTCTACAGGATGCTCCTCAGGCAGAAAAAATGTTTTCTTAGCAACTTGGCCCAATGATCTCTCTTCTTTGCTCCAAGGGAGCCCCAATGGTAGACCAGTAATTCTACTGATGAGCTCAGGGGTAAGTTCTAGGGTCAAACCCCTAAAACTAACTATGGCATGTGTCTTTGAATGTGGTCTCAGGGACATTAAAAACTCTTTAGTTATCTCCTCATCATAACCCTGAATTTTGTCAAAGAAGGATATCCAATTTTCTCGGGTGAAAAGGTCCACCACCTCAAGATTCTCGTGCAACTTGCTAGAGTCTGAGGTTTCTTTCCTTATGAATCCTCCTGGCATGGTGTTGAGTGCTCTTTTTATGTTTTAACTAGAAAGGAAAATGCTCAGGAAAACAAACAGTCAATCACTACAACAGAGGATAGTTGAATCTGGTTTCTTCTGAACCCAAGAAGGAATTTCTTGTGTGTTCCTTACAATATCAAGTAGCAATAATTCTCTTGTTTTAAGACTACTATCACCCAGAATTTGCCTGTCTGTTTATGAAAATAATTTTTTTTTATAGAACAAAGTATAAGGGCACAGGTTATTTTCTCAGCATATAGATAGATAGGCACAGTTGTTTTTTCACACACTCACATAGGCTGGCCCTTATTGCTGCATGTATCTTTCTTACAGGAGAATTTTGAAAAAGGATGGGGAGATTTCAAATGCAGAGAGAAAAAGAAACTGTGTAGACTCAGGGAAATATGCAGGTAGACTTTCACTTTTTCAATGCACAGGCAGACTTCCACTTTCTTTTTTCAATCTACTACCGTGTTCAATTTACCACCTTACTCAAACAAATCATGCACAGAGGAGTTTTCCCGAGCCTACCTCGTTTTGGGCTTGAATTCTGACGAAAATCCTAAATTTCCTCTCTGCAGAGCTGTTCTCTGCCTTTCTTGTAGAACCCTTCCTGTAGAAGGCTCTCGGCTCCTATAGAATGAAACCGTGCTTCCGACAGAGCCCGATAGGCGAGAGATTTTTGAAAATAGGCAGAAATATTGGTGGAGGACTATTGGTTAACTATTCTGGAAGCAGTGGATGCGTACTCCAGTCGAGAACGTCGTGAGTGCAGAATGAACAGAGGGTGGTGAAGTTTCAACTTAGCCGTTTTTTAACTGCAGCGTGATTCATGGTGAGGGGTTGAGGTGGCCAAACCAGACCACTGATCTGATGTCATAGCCCTAATGTTTCTGCATGTCGTCTGACTACCATCACCTCCCTTCTCCCATTAACCACCGCCACCACTACCAGTCCCAACGTGCTGGTTGCACATCTAATTGGCAGTTTTGAATTTAATGGAGCTCATTGGGATTCCACGAGGATGTGTAATTGGCCGAGGGTGGCCAGTTGACTGGCCACTAATTCCACTCAATCCGAACCATTCCCATAGTCATGCAGCTTTAAAATATAATTTATGCAATTGAAGAACGAGTTTAGGCACTTACCTGCGTGATTGCAGCCGTGTTATGCAGATTTCGGGTTTGGAACCCATTCCTTGGTTTGTTGTTGTTGCATGCACGCTGCATGCTTGGCCTCAGCTGTTGCTGATGTTCATACATTCAAGTAGAGATCCATGCATGTTTATTCTGCCATACATTGCTGTCCCTGTCTCTGGAGTATGTCTTTCAGAGAGATCAACTGCTACAGGATTCCTGTAGGATGTCTTGTAGCTGCTTCTCCTCCTAGAATGCAAGCTAGAATGAGAAGGGCTATACTATTGACGAGGGTTTTAGCTGATGAGGAGTCTAGATGGAGGGTACAGGTATGGTGAGTGAAAAACTACTGCTTGATTTTTCATTAAAAAGTTTTTGTTGGTTTCTGTGTCTGACTGTGCAGGGAAAAAAAATGAGTGCAATGAAGGTGTACAAAGATGGAAAAAGGTGACATATGGTGATGGATGGAAGCAGGGAGGTTTACAGGCCTCACGGGCAGATTTCCAACCTTTGGGTCCTCTTCTGAGATCGATTTTGGCTTGTCTGTAGGTTCTATAGGATCTTCATGTAGAAGACACATAACTTCCTGTAGAAGGTGAAATATTAGCTCGAATGAGACTAAATCTTAGGAAAGGGTAGTGGTCATGGAGGAATGGATTGTGAGGGATGCTTGCAGCCTGGTGCTGACCTCTATCTTTGTCTTGTGAGATTCTCCTAAAACCTGTAATGACCTTCCCGCAACCTACAATTTATCCAACAGAAATTAGGTTTTTTTTTTTTTGAGATAGCTGGGACGCCTCCAGGAGGTTTTCACCCTCACTGTCTGCCCTGGGCACCTCCAAGAGGTTTTCACCCAAGGATATTTTATTCCTTTTTTCTATTTTTTTTTTTTGGTTCAAGGTGTGGGTGGGGTGGAGACAGGGGTCTGCTCCACTACCAGCACTGATTTACCCAAAGTTTCAGTGAACTCCTGCTTAGAAAGGGGCTTCCTGTAGATTTTCAATCGATGCCCATAGACAAGAATGGGGATGGCTTCTTTATCAATGGTCCTGATAAGGACTGAACCATTTTCGTTGCATTTCTCCACTGTATATGGTCCCAGCCATCTTGTCCTCAGCTTTCCTTTGAAATCCTTGTATCTTGAATCATATAACAACACCCAATCTCCTAGCTAAAATTGCTTTTCTTTAAGGTGCCGGTCATGCCATATCTTTCTTTTAGGTTGGACCACCTCTGAGTGGAGAAGGGCCTGCATTCTCTGTTCATCTAGTCCATTCAGTTGCAGTAATCTTTCCTGTTGTGCATGGTTGAGATCTAGGTCCAGCTGAGCTGCCAACCTCAATGTGTTATATTCAAATTCTATGGACAACAAAGCCTTCTTCTCGTATACCAGCTCATAGGGTGTGAAACATGTTGTAGTTTTCCAAGTGGTGTTATAGGCCCAGGTGGCCTCAACGAAGCGATCTGCCAAATCTTTTCTACTGCTGCTCACCACTTTAGTCAAAATCTCTTCCAAAGCTTTGTTAGTGACTTCCACCTGTCCATTTGCTTGCGGATGATAAGGGGTGGAAGTTTTGTGCTTAATATTTTGATGAGTGAGCAGGTCTTCAATCAGGTTAGAGGTAAACTGACTTCCTTGATCTGTGACTAATTCTCTTGGGTAGCCAAACTTGTAGAAGATATTTTCCCTCAAACACTTAGCTACCTTTTCTTCTGTCGTTTCCTTGATTGTCTTTGTTTCTGCCCACTTTGTCAGGTAGTCCGTGCACATAATGATGTAAGACTTTTGTTTCGAATGAGGGTTGATAGGACACACAAAGTCCATGCCCCATTTCTCAAATGGCTCGAAAGTCACTTGAGGGTGGAGGGGCATCTCATCCCTTGGAGTCGGTTTCCCCATCCTTTGACATTGGTCACATTGGCTGATGTATCTCTTGACATCTTGATGAAGAGTGGGCCAATAGTAGCCTGCCTGTAGAATTTTGAAGGCGGTTCTTTTTGCTGCAAAGTGGCCTCCACAAGGCCCATCATGACACGATAGGAGGATTTCAAAGAATTTCTCCTCCTTGACACAACGCCTCAAAATCTGATCTGGGCCAAGTTTAAACAGGTTGCTACCAATCTAAGTGAATGGGGCTCTTTTCCTCACGATCTTGCTCTTCTCTTTTGAGGATAGGTGTGGTAGGAACTGTGCTGAAACTAAGTAATTTTCTATATTAGCAAACCATGGAGAGAGTACTGAAATAGAAAACAGGTGTTCATCTATCATTTGACCATTCACAATCCCTTCTTCACCTGCGGGCAAATCTAGTCTAGACAGAAAATCAGCAACAACATTTTCCTTACTTGGCTTATCAACAATGGTCAAATCAAATTGCTGCAATAAAAGTAACCATCTAATGATACGAGCATTTACATCAGGTTTATTCATCAAATACCTAATTGCAGCATGATCAGTTTGTACGCATGTTTGATAACCAGTGATGTAGTGTCTGAACTTGTTCAGGGAATGGACTACAACTAGGAGCTCTTTCTCGGTTATAATATAGTTTAACTCTGCCTTGGACAGGTTTTTACTCACAAAATATATGTCATATGGTATCTTCTCTTCAACTTTTCCTAAGGTTTCTCCTATGGCTTTGTTCGAGGCATCTATATAAATGTGGAAAGGTAGGGCCCAGTTTGGACCTCTCAAGATTGGGGCAGTTACTAGCTTACCTTTCAACGCATCCAGAGCCTCTTGACAGTCGTTAGTCCATATAAACTCAACATCTTTCCCCAAGATAACAAACAATGGAGAGGCTAGCTTACTGAAATCTTTAATGAATCTTCTATAATATCCTGCTAAGACTAGAAAACTTTGAACATCTCTTACCTTTTGAGGAGGTGGAACCCTTTGGATGATAGCAATCTTGTTGGGATCCACCTGTAATCCTTGCTAAGAAATTGTATGACTTAGCATGGTCCCTTCAGTCATCAGGAATTCACATTTTTCAAGATTGAGGGACAGGTTCATTTCAATACACTTGGTTAAAACTTTTCCCAGGTTAGTAAATGCTTCTTGGAAGTTGGACCCATAAGGAGTAAATTCGTCCATATAGATTTCCACCGAATCATGAACAAGATCACAAATATGCTCATTACTGCTCTCTGGAAAGTGGCAGGAGTGTTGCATAACCCAAAGGGAAGGACCTGGTAGGCAGGGGTACCCCATGGACAAGTGAAAGTGGTCTTATATTGGTCTTCCGGGCTGATTTGGATCTAATTATACCCGCTAAACCCATCTAGGAAGGAAAAGAACTTCCTCCCTGCCAGGCCATCTAACACTTGATCTATGAAAGGCAAAGGGAAATGGTCCTTCTTGGTAGCTTTGTTAAGTTCTCAATAATCTACACAGATTCTCCACTTCCTGTTCTTCTTGGGCACAAGCACCAAAGGAGAAACCCACTCACTTTCAGAGATGGGGTAGATGAATCCTACATCCAACAAATTTTGCAGTTCTTCTTTGACAATGTCCTTAAGGGCCGGATTCATCCTCCTTTGAGGCTTCCTGACTGTTTTACAATCCTCTTTAATGTAGATTTGATGGGTACAGACTGAAGGATGGACTCCTTTCATCTCCTTATAGCTCCAAGAAAAAGCATCCAAATGTTTTTTCAATAAGCTACACAGCTCTTTCTCCTGAGAGGGGGATAGGGATGAGTTGATCTTCAAGGTTCTTTCAGGGCCAAATTCCACATTCTTAACTTGGGGAGAGGTCGGATCAGTCACAAAAAGATCCACTAAAGCACTGGCTTGGGTGTCTTCTACCAACTCTTCTAATGGCAGCACACTAGGAGGTGGATTTTGAATCAAATTTTCAATAAGGTCATCCTCGGTTTGAGGACCTCCCCTGGTGGCTTCCACTGTGCACAATGGTGCAGAGTAGAATTAATCCTCATCCTCCTCCTCCAACCAGAGAGGTAAGTCATGTTATAGCAGAGGTTGGGCAGGAGGATATAGGACTATTTGTTTGGACATAGGCCCATTCTTAATGATCATGCTCCCAACTCGACAACTGATGTAAGAATCTGCAGTAGCTAACCAAGGCCTTCCAAAAATGAGGGGGTATCTAGTGAGTTTTGCCTTTGGCTGAAGGACCAAGAAGTCCACAGGGTACTCCCATGAATCAACGGAGACCACGACATCTTCCACAATCCCCTCAGGGGTCACGATGGAGCGGTCTGCTAACTGCAGTACTGTCGAGTTCTTTCTTAGAGAACTTCGAAGGTTGAGTCTGAGCATAGTGTCCCTAGTCATCACATTAATGGCAGCCCCTAGATCAATCAGGGTGTGGGGGGTTATGGTGCCATTGATGTGGACATCGACTACAGGACTCCCAGGGTCTAGATATTTTGAACAGATTACTTGTCCCAGCATGAGGTCGGATAGTTGTCCTATGACATTGATAGTTGGTGCATCCCTCTTGCGCCTACCAGGGTGATTGAAACACTTCACTTTGATCAATTTGTTGTAGATTGGTACATCTTTTATGGCTTGGAGAAGTGGTATTTTTACACATAACTATTTAAGTTCTCTGATAAGTTTAGCCTCTTCTGGGTTTGGTTGCGTGGTTCTAGTTAGTCTCTCAGGAAAGGGTGGAATGGCTTTGGGTTCACTTTCCTATTTTTCTTCCTTATCCTCCTTAAGAGGAGGTTGGATATTTTGGAGGACCTTCCCAGATCATAGGTTGATCTCTTGAATCTCCACATCATAGGTAGGGCAGGTTGTCTCTCCAGTATATACCTGCTAGGCCTATCCTATTGGGGTTCGGGTTCGATTGAGCAGGCATCTGGGGTTGCCTTGGAGGAGCAGGAGGTAATGGTTGTGGTTGAGCAGGTGGTGGAGGAAAAAGAGCAGGAGGAGAGTTGTACTGGGGCCTCCACCCCTGTTGAGGTGAATTCCACTGAGGTTGTGGCTGAACATGAGAATGAAATGAATGAGCAGCAGGTTGAGTATGGTATTGAGATGGATATGACCAAGGAGGGGGTGCGGACCATGAAGGATGAGCAAAGGGACCCCAAGAAGGTATGTGAGTGGATTGGTTAGGGTTGTAATAAGTCTAGGATGTCCCTTACATCCCCTGCTAGTAAGGTCTGGGTCCATGTGGCCTCCTTTGGTTCAGGAAGTAGAGTGGTTCAGTGGCTCCCTCAGCCTTTTGGTACATAACTTTAAGTCTGAGTAAGGTTGGGCACTAGTTTGTAGGGTGGTCTGCCTCACAAACAAAACATACCTCTATGGAGTGCAATGGGCACTCGTTCCTAGGGTGCTTCCTTGTACATCTGGGACAAAAGATGGCCAAAGCCCTCTCAGCTTCCTCTTGCTTCTGTTGGATTCAGAAGGTATCCATTTGCATGGCAATGGTCTGTCTCACCTCACTTTTGAGGTCTTCCATCTGATTTGCAAACTCGTTTTTGGATAAGGTGGTACTAGCTGAAAGTTGACTCCCCCTACCTTTTTTCCGGGCTGCCCTAGAATGGTTTCTAAACACAGTCTTTATGTCATCATAAGGTAGTTGGTAGATGTCTCCCCCAGCCAACAAATGGAGGGTATCTAGAAGCTCTTCTGGGACTCCTTGGAGCAGAACCAACTTAAGAGATTCGGGGTCAAGTGTGCACCTGGCCCTTTTATAACTGCTTTGGAACCTTTCTTCATAGTCTTCTAAAGATTCATCACTTCCCATGGTCATCCAAAAGATTTCTCCCTTTGTTTCCTTTGACCTACAGTAATCCCGGTATTTGTTGTTAAAGGCTTGCTGCATCTAAGCCCATGTTGTGATATTGTTTCGAGGTAATCCCATGAACCAACATAGTGCTGCATCCTTGAGGGTAGAGGGAAAGAGTTTCAATGTTTTCTTGTACTTTGCATAGTCATAATTTCGACGAAGGACGACAAACTCAAACAAGAAGGTATCATGGTCTTTAGTGGTCAATCCATGGAAGTGAGGTAAGGCTGAGGGACTTATGTTTTTCATTTTTGTGTCCCCATTGGTCTCTTAGATGGGAAAGGTGCCTTCTATTCTCTCCCCATTTCCTCTACCGTTTCTATTTTCAGCCATGGTCTGAGGAGGAATGTTCTCTTGCTCTTATTCTATTATAGGATATTTGTATATCTCTGGAGGTTCACCTATAAGATCTTCTGGATCACTGCCACCAAAGAAGAGAGAAGGGTGACTCAGTGATGTGGTGGGGGTGTTGGGTAAGAATTTTCTTGAATTGTCTCTGTTTTGAAATTGATTGAACAACAAATTGCAACTAACTAAAATGAACCTTGCTGGAATGAAAATTGCAGAATTTAAATGAAAGCAGGAAATAACTAATCTATGCTGCTGAAATGAAATTGCAGAATTGAAATGCTACGCTACGCTTGTAGAATTGAAATTGCAAAAATGAAATGCTAATCTACGCTTGCAGAATTGAAATTACAGAATTGAAATGCTAATCTATGAAAGAGGGAAATGTCTAATCTATGCTTGTTGAAATGAAATTGCAGAAATGGAAATGAAACAACTACTCTACTCTTGTTGAAATAAACTACTTAAGAGAAGGTTGTAGTAGAAAATAGAAGAAAAGTTGTAATCACAAATACTCTGACGCTTCCCCGGCAATGGCACCAAAAAGATGGTGGGCTCCAGTATTGCAGTAATGATGCTACAACTCGTGGGACTCCCTTCTTTACTTTTATCAACCCGATTGTTTGTAACAAACTTGGAAGCGACGGTGCTATATGCACAAGTACTAGCTCTTGCCGCAGGCTCTCACTTGATCAGCTGGCACAAGTTCGCTAGGAGATTAATCCAACTTCTATGAGCTCTTAGAAGAAGCTTTTAACTGTGATGGATGAAATCTAGCTCAAAAGAGGCTAGTCTACTTGCAGAAAGAAGATGAAATTTGAAAGGAAATGCAAACCCTAGCAAACCCTAGTTTTACCGACTAATCCTACTAGTGCAAGAAAAGGGATGAAAGCTGCAGAAATGGATGCCATTGACTCTTGGAAAGGTAAAATTCATGTGACTAAGCTACTTCTAAAGTAAGATCTGGAAAAAAAAACATCTTTTTTTTTATTTTTGAGTAATCTTGTAGAATTATTATGCTGTGCTTTAATTGTTTTTTACTGTGCAGAGGTTGATTGGCAAAAGGAAATGGAGTTGGCACTTGCAGGAGGTTGGGAAGGTGAGAAGAGGGCCTAAGTGGTCCCTAGCACCTTTCCAGAGAGTTTCACAGTGATCAGATCTCGAAATACTGCTCACGTGAACATCTACAGGAAGTCTGCAGGGGTTCTACATGATGTTCTACAGGAACGACCGAAAGAGGATTTTAGAGGATTGATGGAGAAAAAATGGTGGGGAAGTGGAAATAAAGGATGGATATGGTTGTTAAAAGGTGTGGGACTTGGTAAATGAAGTCAAGAGTGATGAAGATGGTTGGATTTGTTCAAGGATGGAGAAAGCAATGTTGCACAAAAATATAGAAATTAGGGCAAATTGGGAAAGTGTGGCGAATGAAGGGAAGGAATCTTGGATTACGGGTTGGAATAGGTTGGATGATGGAGGAAGGGTAGGTAGGGATGTATTACAGGTACTCTGCACACTATTTTCCAAAACTGATCGAAGAAAGACTAGAAAAACTAGAGATCTATCTATTTTGACCTAATCTGACCTAAAAACTAGAAACATGATGAATAGAAGTTTATAGACAGGAAATCATGCAAGATAGCTATGGAAACTAAGCAAGAATAGATCTAAACATGCAATTACAACTGGTATCAACTTTTCCAACTCAAAATCTAACACTAGTAATTGCATTGAAAGGCAAAAACAGTGTTTTTGTGGTAGCAAGTATGCCTTGGTCTCAGCTCATGGTCCCAAGGAGGGAGAGATGAGATCAAGGATTGCTTGATGGCCTTTTTGTAGATATTTTCTGTTACCAAACTATCAAATCAACCTGAAGCATGAAAAGCTATTTTAATCATCAAAAGCAACCTAAGTAACAAAGCAAGATCTTAACCTAAATAACAGAAATTATTCTATGAATGCAAGGAAAACACATAAAAGTACACAAAGGAGGTACTGACACTTGGGTTGGGCCCAAACCCAAGAGCTATAGCCTCCTAAGAAAGCTCAAAGCTGGTGCAAAGTGAAATTCATCTCCATTACTCAAAAAATAATAGTCATATCATAGAACTGTTTACAGCAAGAGCTCGAAAATGAGTTGAAAAGTAGAGTTACACTCAAGTGCGAAAAACAACTGTTCAATAGCTAAACTACCAAGGCTTGAAGCCTTCCTACTTATGCAACATGAGGACTCCCAATGGTCCTCCTTAACTTTAGGAGCTTGGATTTTCAAAACTGCAGTTAATCAACCACTTCACAAAACCTACTCGGCTGCCCCTTGAAATCATCTTTGGTGGGCTGTTGAACTCTGACCTGATGGTGGAGAACTCGAGGAAGGGGTCATTTAGTGCAGGAGACGCCCCTCCTACAAATCCTCAGCCTTGTTCCTTTGTATTTGGCTGTCAACTTGCTCATAAATGCCTTATCTTGGTCCAAAAGATGTCCAAAAATCTACAATAAGCACGTATTAGACTTTGTGGTCAAGTGACTATTCTCATTCATTCAATTAACATATATATATTCAAAAGGATGCATAATTAACTATGAAGAATGGTGGATTAACCGAGAATAATAGGCAAAATGAGCCCATAAAGTTACCCATTTTTGGGGCTCATCGGATGCAGTGGTATAGGGTGAGTTTTCAAGAGCATCCTTTTCCATTGATGCCAAAGGGTGAGAAGTTTACTGGTGCATTGGAGAAGAACAACAATGAAGAAGACCATGCTTGGTTTCAGGGGGAGCTTATGTTGTTGCCATCAATGCCAAAGGGGGAGATTGTTAGACATTTTACATTGTCTGATTGATTGGTGGAACTTGGTATGTTGGAATTGTTGTCAACCAGACTAGAATTGAGGTGCAAAGAATGATAGAGTGTTTGCAGCCATGTTTTAGGTGGAAATTGGGCTCAAGGATTGCATCAGACCTTCTCCACTGGAAATTGATTTGAAAAAGGTTTCCAACGATATGTGGAAGTCCATAAATGGATCTCAGGATCAAAATTTATTTATAGTCAAAGTAAGGGTCTTGAAGTCCTTAGGAGCATGCCGAATTTCAGAGCCTCAGAACAAGGGAAGCAAGATGGATATCGAAGGTCGAATATTTCATAACCTCACTATAAATGGTTTTTTAGAAAGTTATGATCTGATACCAGGGAGTTGATTCTCGTAACTTCAGAGCTTGGAGAGGTCAGAATATTGGAGTTCAAAGATTTTGTAACCTCACTATAATTTCTTTTTGAGAAAGTTTTTATCTGATACTAGGGAGCCGATTATCAGAAAGTCAGAGCTTCCAGAGGTCAGAATATCAAAGGTATGAGATTTCATTGGAAACAAGACAAATTTTAGACACATCAAAACTTCAAAACCTTGGAACCTTGAAGGTTCGGAACTTCATAATTTCAAAATTTCGTAAGTTCCTATAAATTGAATTATTTGGAAAGGGAATTACAAAGAAATTGTTTGCAAAACCAAGGATCGAGGGACCCTTTCTCTCTCCTCGGATAGGACACATAGAAGTCGTCGATTTTCCCTCATAAGCTAAGGGTGGTAGATGACATTACCATGATGTGGTTGTACGGAGGACACATGGAAGTCAGTTTCATCATTATTGGGTGGCCTAATGGGGAAAATCCTAGAGAAACGTGTCACCACTAAGGAGATGCCATGTGGGTTTGATGATAAAAGCATGAGATCATCTCGAAGGTTGGTATGTCATAACTCCTTTATAGTTGAATTTTAAGAAAGTTTCGATACCAGGGGATTTCGATGAATGATAGCGGTTGGTTGTGGAGCCCAAATAACCAAGGGCACAGAGAAATAACACAAGGCGATAGTCCCTCGAAAAAGTCTTGAAGCGATTAGCACTTAATTTATATGTCGCTGGTCACAACACCCAGTCCTATGGTGGAAAAGCAATAATAGGCCAAGATAAAAGGGGCTAAAGGCTCATATCAAAACCCCATGATTTTTTAACATTCCACCTTAATAAATTTGCGATATGTGAAGCTCCAAAATTGTAGCAGAGATGTATGAAGGATGTGTTATCACCCAAAAATTCTCAAAACATCATTGTGTCAACTCTGCTTTTGGTCATGATTTCAAGGATGTCTAAAGGTCATTTTAGTCTTGATAAAAGGGTAAGTGATAAGGTTTGAAATCTTAAAATGTCATCTTTCATTTCCAAATAAAGTGATTTAGGTTCACTTCATGGACAAATAGGTCACATTTTCCATTTAGAAGTCATTCCATTAAGTTTAGGGTTAAATTTTTTCAATCACACAGGAATCTGTAATTTCGTAGCGCAGCTAGTTCAAAAAAGGTGCTTTGCGCTATGAAACTGCTGCGTATGCACTTTTTTATATTTTTAGAAGTCAACTTCCAAGGGGGTTCCTGAGCAATATAAAACTCCTTTTTGAAAATTGAAAGAGGTTTTTCTTCATAACAAAATTAACTACAAAAGCCTCTCTTAGTTTCTTTAAATTAATTATGAGGGGGGAGAAATTGATGACCCAACTTGCGCTATGAAACTGCTGAAAGTCATTGAGAGAAAAGGTATGTTTTCGGGTTTTAGTAGTTCATTTCATGATACGTTTCTAGCCAAATGAAAAAGTATTTTAGAATTCTGAAAGAGGTTTCTCTTCATAAAAACTCTAGCTACAAAAAAACCTCTCAGTTTCTTTAAATTCATTATGAGGTGGGAGCAATTGATGAACCAACTTGCGCTACGAAACTGTTGTAGGACAGTTTTGATGTTTTGATCAATTCATAAAGGAAAGAAGCGGTTATTTTTTAAAGAATGACGCTGCTAGAGAATGTGAGGAGGTCACTTATGAATGTTTAAAGCTCAAGCAAGGAAAAACTCAAAGGATAAAGGATATATGTAAAAGCAAAGTTCTGCGCTACAAAAACAACAGTTAGTTTCGTAGCACATCCAGATTGACCTTCTTCATGCACCTTCAAGGAGTTTAATTTTTGCACAAGTGAAAGAGAAGGGTTCTATGGCTAACTTAACATATGTTACATGATTAAAGGGGCTAGTTTTTTCATCAAAAGATTTGAGGAACATCATTGAAGACCAAGGCTATAGTGCAGGGGACATATTCCTAGTTTTCAGGGCAGATAAAGGTGAAGTTATTAAAGGCCAGCAGGAGGGTTATTGACATTACCAAGGCTGAAGTTAAGGAGGAGAAGCTATCAAGAATCAAGTTTAATTCCTAGATTAGGTTGTTGTTATCATAATAGGAGTTGTACTCCTAGTTGTATTAGGACTCTAAAATAGTTAGTTAACTGTTACTTGTAATTAATAGTCTGTTTTAGGTATGAATAGGTGTCAAGCTAGGAAATTCGAATTCCCCGCAAATTGGATTAGGGAATCCAAGATTGTAATGATAAATCTATTAAAGACAAGAGGTGTAATTCCTCAGGGGTTGGAAATTTTTAAAAGAAACAAGCACATTGTGTTATTGTGTGAGACTGTATGTTTTCATGTTAATACAGAGATATTGGCTTCACTACTCAGGATTCAGAGAGGGTTTTTAATGTTTGATTTTCTCATGGATTTCTTCATTTACTTACTTGCAGTGGTATAAGCACATGCTACTTAGAATTAATTGATAATGCTCTAACTTCCTTCATGTGTTTATAAATTGTGTTCCTTGCATTATGCCTATGTTTTGCTGATATATTACGACTCTTTATGCCCTGATGTTGTGGGGAAAAATGCCTATGCAGGACGATCCTATCCACCTAAGTTGTGACAGTGCCTTAGCAACAAACAGAGACAGCTATTCTAGTATTCTTCCTTTATGAATTAAGAATGAAGAGAGAGATGGATGGACTCACCGGTGTCTTCCGTTTGTCCCTTGATCCGGCTTCTCTTCTCTTGGAGAGTTCCTAGCTACTTGCCTTCTCGCTCGCCCAGCTTCAAGAGGTTTCTGCAAGATCACAAGAAGAGAACACTACACAAGACATGGATTCATATTCATAACTAGTTCAGGATTAGAAATAAAATAAACATACTAATGCAATCATACATCAAAAATACATCAGCATATAGGAGAAACCAAGATAGCTTTATTGATGAATAACAAGGTTCAGGAAGAGATACAACCCAGAGGGCTCCAATCCAGCATCTCCTTCCCAGCAAATGGAATTCCTATCTTCACCCCCTTCAAAGCATTAAGTACCCAATGATTCCGATCTCAAACCAACATCAATTCTTTGCAATAAAAAAAATTCCAGCCTCTAGATCTCATGGACGAGAGATCCATATATAGATGTTTGGAGAGAGGATGAGTCAGCTTGAGATCTGACTAGTGTCCTCTCCCTCTATCAGTTCTTGATTCCACTTGGAGGTTCTTGCTTCCACTTGGAGATTTGGAACCTCTTACTCATCACCAGTCGAATTCCCTGAGGCAAGTGTCATTTTGGAAGCTTCCTGGGTTTCGACACCTTGTGGAATGATGCCACATGTCCACTCTCGCTCAGCGCAGGTAGCCAGTGTTTCCTTTGACATTTAGCGCAGGTAGCCAATGTTGGCTTTGACATTCAGCGCAAACAGCCAGTGGAGCCACTGAAATGATCCTGAATCGACTTGCTTTTGAGCAATTTCTGGTGGAGAACTTCTGTGAATTGCTGTGGTTTGTTAGCCTTGTTCCTCTAGGGGTAGGAACAACATGTTTAGGGACTTTGGATCCCTTAGATTATGGACATTTCATGCTTAATGCTGTAAAGCACAAAAATGTCTATAAAAGTTGCCCCCTAAAGTATGAGGTTGTTTATCGGGTGAAATGCTTTATCAGGGGGATCTGAAGTTCATCCAATGCTGGGAGGAGACCTGTAACAAGATACAATACAATACATTATTTTTCATATTGCTTTCATGATCTAGCTGAGGTGGGCATTCCCATGCTCAGCTTTATAAATTCATTTTTCTGTACATAGAACAGACAATCGTCTGATGGTAGACTGATAATTTTGATGAAATTATCATCCTTTGAGTAGGATGATTATCTGCTGCAATGATGTACATGTCAATGCCTTTATCTTTCCTGAATATGTATCGCAACCAGGATGGATGAAACTAGATCCGGGGTCTTCAAACTCGTTCGATCTTCACTCTAAGTACAAGTCGATCCATGTGAGAAATGTTCTGAAGTCGAACATGGAATGACATTGCTTGATTACCGGTCAATGATGTAAACCGTTAACAAGCGCGAGAGGAATCACCGATAATGATAATGACCCTCAAGGTACTGCAGTACAATTCACGTGGTGTGAATAAAGGACTTGGCGTCGAACACCACGCAAAATCTTTCAGTCGAATGTCATTGATGTATACCTGTCGCCGGAAGTGAGAAACTTGCCATTGAGGCATGCAAGCTTCAAAGCACTGAAGGGGTTGTTCCTATATCAACTTCTTGGATAATGAGCTGATGTCGACAAGAAGCGATCCGTCAAAGAAGGGCCTTAATGAATCCCACATCAGTGACACGGAACGGAGCTAATGATTTTAATGGAGGTGAAAACGATCTGTGACATATGATTCAGGGTGGCGGTCATGAAAGGATGAAGGATAATGTATGGCAGTGGATGGGACACGGTTGACTTTTCTGAACGACTTCTCTTGAACATATGGTGACACTGATGCGATGGATTGGTAGCATTACCCCAAATATGGATGGTATGGCGAGACCATGGATGTGACCGGTGAATGAAACAACCCAACCCGATTATGGTACGGAGGAAAAGTGTCATGTTCAAGAGCGACTTGCTACCATCAAAGTTTTCTTGAGTTTCTCCCAATTTTTCCCCAGTCATTGCTGACTAGTACCTCTTTATTTTTGTCAAGCTTGAGGAGGATAACATATGCTTGTTCTATAACCTGCCCTTCGGGCAAGCCCATCGCTATGTTTTAACGAGCCTAGCGATAGTGAAACTCGTTCTCGTCTAAAGACAAGTTTGTCGCTATTTAATGATTTTAACGAGTCTAACGACAAGGATAACTCGGTCTTTTTCATTTTTAGAGAGTCTGAAAAGGTACATAAAGTTAACTCCAAAAGTCCTTTTTCGTCGTCTAATCCCTTAAGTCCGAAAAAGTATAAAACTATACAGAAGGGATGAGTTTTCGATAGTTTTAACGAGCCGAATAAAACAAGCGCTCGATCTTTTTGTGCAATAATCCCTCAGGTCCAAAAAGATTAAAATCTAGAGGAGGGATATCACTTCCTGTCCCTTTAACGAGCTGGAAGGCCAAGGACTCGGCAATCTTTTCATATTTTACGAGTCAGTTGAAAAGAGCTTAAAGAAGACTCGTCTTTTGAGGAACGAGTGATAAACAGGGTTAGCAGCTGATTCCAGGTACAGGTTGGAATTTTCCAATCACGGCAGTGTCACAAGGATGGCTAGGTGAAATCACTCTTCGCAGTTGTTCCTCAAAATGGGTAAACAATCATATGGAGGTGAACGATCGGCCAATGGAAAAGTGGAGGTGACGGTGCAAACACGACCAAGGCTTTAATGGTTGATGATATTACATTCACAGTGGTTATTTACCGGGATAGTTCATTTTTTAACGAGCTTAAACGCGGGTGGAAACATTTGCTCGATCTTATGTTTATTTTTTAACGAGCATGAACTATGCGCTAAAACTGCTCGGATCTTGCGTTTATTTTTTAATGAGCATGAACTGTGTGCTAAAAATGCTCGATTACCCAGTCATATGATAAGAATGTCTCATTAAGATTCTATTTTTTATGGAGCTTCATCTTACAAAGCTATGCCCCGCATCCTTTCGTTATGCAAGTTTGGAAACGACTAATCCTACGAGTTTAAAGGGTTAGACCTACAGGTTTAAAGGGAAGGACCTAAAAATTTAAAAAATAAATAGCCGCCCCTTGCTTGTACTCCAAAAGGTTTGCATGCCCTCAGGTATAAAGCACGATTTCAAGGTTACCTCTACTTCTTTTCCGTCAAAACAATTGTTTTAACGAGAGAGGCTTACCTCTTTCAGGTTACCCAAAGATTGTCTCGTTAATTTTTCAAAAAAAACACTTCCTCGACAATGTCTACCGAAATAGACAAAGGTGAGCGACGATGCCCGCCAACTCACATAACTTTGACAAAAGAATCTTATTCTAGAATAACCCTCTTCTAGCATGGGCGGGGTACAGAATAGTCATATTCTCCTGTGGAAACCTACCTTATACCCAAAGTTTTCCTGCCGAAGCAAACCAGGACACATGCCCCCTGGGTTCCAGTCATATCCTCCCGGATTACTCGCGCTCATCAGGAGGACGGACCGTGGGTTGAGACATTTCTTGCGTGAAGAGACCATTTAGGGATGGTATATGACTATTTGTGATGCGTGATCCGGGAAATGAAAGTTGGTCTACGAGCTTGACCACTCTTCCTTCATGCGGAAAACACATTACTCTAAAGAGTGAGGAGACGAGGGCCCCCATGCAATATATATAGTCTCGTCCAAGGAGTAGGTTATAATCCAAGGGTCCTTGAACGACCATCACGTTCATTTGAACGGTCTTCCCTTTCAATGTGATAGGCACATTGGGGAGGATCCCTAAAGGTCGACTGGTTCCTTTATCAAAGCCTGATAGATTTCTCATTTCAGGCAAAAGCGCTGGCGAACCAAGCGCTTTCCGAGCAATAGAGGAAAGGATACTCACAGATGCCCCCTCATCAATGATAGTGCCAGCCATTACCATTCTGTATATTTGAACGATAATTCTGAATGGTATGTTGGCTGGCAACCGGGGTCTGCCTAGTTGGTTCCAGTCTAACGAGACAACTAGGTTGCTTGGTGGTGGGACCGAATAGACGTCCGGATATGACTCTGACAAAGTTCCTTCCTGCGATAAAGGAATGGGCAAATTGCCCCATTGTTTGTCAGAGTCTGTTTTGATGAAGAGAATTTGGACGGTGTCATCTTTATTCTCCTCTGTGATGGTATCATTTGAAGATAGAGCCTCTGAAGGCAAAACCGGGTCAACTGCCACCTCAACCTTTTGACTTTCTTCAGGCATGGATCCAGACGGTTCATCTTCAATGATAGGCGCTTCGGCTTTCCACCTGGGCGGGCCAGCTGGGTTCTCAACTAGTGAAGGACTTGGCAGGAGTTTTTGATATCCAAGAGGAAGTTGCACTCGTAAAATCGGGCGATGTTCCAGAACTCTTTTAGCCTCGTCTACGAAGGGACAACGGTGGATGGCATGGTCACCTTCACACAGTTTGCAGGGAAATCTAGCTTTCCCTTTCTGTCCTGTGACTTCACTTTCACTAGTTGACGGTGAGCAGTCAACATGGCTATCAGAGGTTGACGCTATCGAATTGTGCAAACGGGGAGACCAGTCCCTTAATATCCGAGGGATGCAGGGACAATCTCTGTGGAAGTGGTCTCCCTTGCATATGACACATGGCGATTTAGGCCTAGTCAGTGCTGTGTGTGGATTCTTGTCAGACGACACTTGTTTGCCCCCAGTCGCTTTTGGCTCCTTCTTCTTCTTCTCTTTCTTCTTCTTTTCCTTCTTCTCCTTAGGAACTTGGTCTTTTGTTTTACCAGTTCCGTCAAACGAAGAGGAAGGAGGAGAGGAAGAATTAGATGAAGTAGAAGGCTAATGGGAAACTCTGGTCTGGTCTAACTGTTGACTCGACTGTTCTGGAATGGTGGTGTTCTGAACGACATTGGTTGAAAAGAGCCAGACCGGCAGGCCAATTGTCAATCCTGGAAGCCACAATGTGGCCATATGGGGCGCACCAACATCTCCCCAAGAGGAGAAGGGACTAGGATTTCCACCAAGGGGAATTCATTGGTTGGTGTGCTCCATTTTTTCAACCTAAAGATCAACGCAGGAATAAAGGGTGATTGTTCCGTTTAAAATAAATTTTAACGACGCTTTAGACACAACTTGCTTTTTCAATTTTAAAGAGTCGAGAAAAAGCTAAAGATGACTCTAGTCTCCTTCGATGTTTTAACGAGCCCGAAGTGACAAATGCTCGGATGGACTTTTTCTGTTATAGAGTCTGAAAAAGGCCAAAAGGAACTGCTCTGGAGTTCTAGGCAGAGGGTGTGCCAAACTTTTCGCAAAACCGCAGAATACTTTTTAGGGTACGGGCGGTCGATCTTCCTGAATGCTGTGTTCAGTGCATTGCGATCAGTAGGGCGGCCGACACGGCTTCCTAAGGATAAAGGTTTTATGCCTATAGGGGTCTCCCAATATATACGCGACGGTACATGGGAGCACAATCCGTACTAGCGCTATCGTCCCTCAGGAGGAATCACCCACCATCCACGAGATCGACAGTCACCAGGCTTTACGACGCCGGAACACGTCTCTAGCCTAGACCTCTATGTTGTGCGTTATGTTGCAAAGTGTTGTTAAGTTCATTCAATTTATTTTAGGTTGATATTTTTAGAAGTTTGCCTTTCAAGGTTCACCACGAGATGTATGATACAATTCCTAAATGCAGTCTAAAGATGATAAGCAAGCTTTATATCTTTTCAACTTTGAAAATCCTAGCTACTAAGGGAAAAGAAAGACACCATCTTTTCTCAAAGAGCAATCAACACACTCTAATGCACTTTTCCTAAATCAATCATGCAAACTATCAAGATGCAAATGCACAATGCAGGTGTTTGTTTTCCGCTTTCTTAGTATTGATGCCTACAAAAGAAATCTTTTTGTACAACTTTGAATTTGCTTTTAAATGACAAATACAAACAAGTTTACTTTTCTGAAATCAGAGAGGGTAGAAGAGATTACAACACTTAACGATTTCTGAAATGAACACTTGTTTCGACACTTAAAAGAGACAAACTCAAACCAATAAGCAAAAGAAAATGTATAATCAACTGTAAACAGCCAATGAACTCTCTCTTAAGATCACAATCAACAGATCTGAATCAAGGGCTACAAGATGATTATTTCACTCATGCAAAGGAAAACTGTAAATGATGCCACAAACACATAAAAACACTCACAGTCTTTTTTGTACAAAAGGAGGCGGAATTTAAGCAGAGAAAAGGAGTTATTAGACTGGTACCTATGCTGGTTACAGGCTGCAAAAATCAGAGATCAAAACAAGGCAAAACAGAGCAGAGAACCCCAGCTGCACAAGGCTTAACTGGTTCAGTGCAACCTCAACACAGGGGTTTTGACATTCAACACAGGTAGCCTTCACGGGACCTGCGTTGAAATGCAGAATCCCTTCACTGGGTCTGCGCTGAAGGAGAAACTCTCGTTTCTCACTGGGTTCTGGGTCACAGATTGCTATTTAATCTACTGTTTCAGGACAAATAAAAGCAACAAGCAAGGTACAATCAAAGGGATGCTTTGAGGGAGTACTAAGATCTATCACAAAGGATTATCAAATCATTTGTGAGTCCATTGTTCAGATCATAGACAAGTCCAGTGATTGGATCAAAGCAGCGACTGTCTACTTTGCATCTGGGAATAGCAGATGCAGTTCGATTGTTGCTGTCGAGTCTATGAAACAAACAATGATAGAAACACAAATAAAATGACTAAACAGATCTCCCCAGCGGAGTCGCCAATTTGTTGTGGGGAAAAATGCCTATGCAGGACGATCCTATCCACCTAAGGTGTGACAGTGCCTTAGCAACAAACAGAGACAGCTATTCTAGTATTCTTCCTTTATGAATTAAGAATGAAGAGAGAGATGGATGGACTAACTGGTGTCTTCCGTTTGTCCCTCGATCCGGCTTCTCTTCTCTTGAAGAGTTACCAGCTACTTGCCTTCTCGCTCGCACAGCTTCAAGAGGTTTCTGCAAGATCACAAGAAGAGAACACTACACAAGACATGGATTCATATTCATAACTAGTTCAGGATTAGAAATAAACTAAACATACTAATGTAATCATACATCAAAAATACATCAGCATATAGGAGAAACCAAGATAGCTTTATTGATGAATAGCAAGGTTCAGGAAGAGATACAACCCAGAGGGCTCCAATCCAGCATCTCCTTCCCAGCAAATGGAATTCCTATCATCACCCCCTTCAAAGCATTAAGTACCCAATGATTCCGATCTCAAACCAACATCAATTCTTTGCAATAACAAAATTCCAGCCTCTAGATCTCATGGAGGAGAGATCCATATATAGATGTTTGGAGAGAGGATGAGTCAGCTTGAGATCTGACTAGTGTCCTCTCCCTCTGTCAGTTCTTGATTCCACTTGGAGGTTCTTGCTTCCACTTGGAGATTTGGAACCTCTTACTCATCACCAGTCGAATTCCCTGAGGCAAGTGTCATTTTGGAAGCTTCCTGGGTTTCGACACCTTGTGGAATGATGCCACATGTCCACTCTCGCTCAGCGTAGGTAGCCAGTGTTGCCTTTGACATTCAACGTATGTAGCCAGTGTTGGCTTTGACATTCAACGCAAACAGCCAGTGGAGCCACTGAAATGATCCTGAATCGACTTGTTTTTGAGCAGTTTCTGGCGGAGAACTTCTGTGAATTGTTGTGGTTTTTTAGCCTTGTTCCTCTAGGGGTAGGAACAACATGTTTAGGGACTTTGGATCCCTTAGATTATGGACATTTCATGCTTAATGCTGTAAGGCACAAAAATGTCTATAACACCTGACTTCCATGTTAAGCTGATCTTGTTGTTGTATTGAAACATACTTTGAATCCACAGCGCAATAGATGTTTTTTTATTGGTATTTCAACCATTTATACATTTTTGTTTGATTTTTCCATAGACTTGGCCATCTAATCTTCAAATTAAAATCTTTAACCTAGTGAGAGAGCCCTCTTAAGTTGAGGAGGCTAAGCCTCAGCCAAAAGATTGGTTTGAAATAGTTACTCAAAGTCTTCTTGATCAGTAGCCTATTAGGGTTTGGTTTTGTGATAAAATTTTGGTGTGTCTGCTGGGAGCCTGAAGATTACTCATTCCCAAAATCAAGAAGCTGAACTTCTGAAGGTAGAAGGAGCTCAGGAAGTTGTTCAAGGTTGCATCTACCTTGGCGACTCCACACATCAAATAACAAATTGGAAGGTGACTCCACTGCTAGAAGATCAATAGCTTGATGAAGTTTCAAGATGAGTTCCATTGCAAAAATGAATGTTAGGTATGCCTCTATGAATCGGTCTCATATCCCTAGTTTTCCAAATCCTATGCCAAAGGTTGAATGGTTAGATGATCTTCCAATATTCAAAGATGAAAAGAAAGACAATGCTGCTCTTCATTTGGTTAGGTTCCATATGCATGTACACAGTCTTAAGGTTTAGTTCCCTAAAGATTGTCTCATTAAGATGTTTATGACCACTTTAGAACGAAAAGCATGGTCTTGGTATAAAGGCTTGGAAAATGGTTCATTATATTCGCTTGCTAATTTCCATGATGTATTCTATGAGATGCATAAAGAGTGTCATCCCTCCTTATTGCTGGTCAAAGATTGTTGTAAACATTTTGTGAGTTTTATTCAATATTTGGAGGATTTTTATGATGATGATGAATTCATGGATGAATAAATTTTAGAGGCTCTTCATAACAATACATTTCAACACCAAGAAGAAATGATAAGATCCCATGAAATACAAAATGAAAATCAACAGGGGTTTACTTATGAAAACCATGTTACATCCTCTGAGATTAATGTAAAGATGCAACAAACTTTCCAATATTTTGATCATAAAGAGTATGAAAATCATTGTAAAGACCAAGAAGAAATATTGGAAGATAGCTTTTATAGCCCTCAGGCAGAGGAAAAGGTTGATTTTTATGTCATACTTTGCAGCAGCTTACATCAAAGAATGAGCATAATAATGAGGAAAATTACATTGTTTGTGGGAATCATTCAAAAAAGTAGTTGGATAGCATATCAAAGGAATCTTCCGTGGTTGAGAATAATTTGTCTAAAGATATATAATGTTATGATGATCATCAAACTAATCATGTCTTTTTTGACCCTATAGCTGATTACATGGAAAAGATTTACTGTTCAGATTTCCAGTTATATTTTCATCTTGAAGATGAATTACATCTCATGCTGCCTCAGTTATTTCAGTATCATGTTTATTTTTTCTTCAAGCACAGTCAAGAGATTCAAGTGTTAGATCAGATCAATGACTGGCTTCATTGGAATTTTCATGTTCCTTGAGCTACAAATGGAGGTTGTAGTTGATGGGGTAGGTAGGAGTGTGTGAATAAGCTCAAAATTGACTGAGCATCTTTTCAGTAGATACAGATTTGTTTCTTCTGCAGTGATCATCAAACTTGAGCCCGAGGTGAAGGCCATTAAAGCTTAGGGAGCAGATTGGGAAGAATTTCAGAGTTTTATTCTAAATGATGGATAGCAGCATTGGAGCTACCAGTTCTTAGTGTACCATTGGGGCACACTATCCCTAGTGGAGCCACTGTTATCACCCAAAAATTCTCAAAACATCATTGTGTCAACTCTGCTTTTGGTCATGATTTCAAGGAGGTCTAAAGATCATTTTAGTCTTGATAAAAGGGTAAGTGATAGGGTTTGAAATCTTAAAATGTCATCTTTCATTTCCAAATAAAGTCATTTAGGTTCACTTCATGGTCAAATAGGTCACATTTTCCATTTAGAAGTCATTCCATTAAGTTTAGGGTTAAATTTTTTCAATCACACAGGAATCCGTAATTTCGTAGTGTAACTAGTTCAAAAAAGGTGATTTGCGCTATGAAACTGCTGTGTATGCTCTTTTTTCTATTTTTAGAAGTCAACTTCCAAGGGGGTTCCTGAGCAATCTAAAACTCATTTTTGAAAACTGAAAGAGGTTTTTCTTCTTAAAATAATTAACTATAGAAAAATCTCTTAGTTTCTTTAAATTCACTATGAGGAGGGAGAAAATGATGACCCAACTTGTGCTACGAAACTGCTGAAAGTCATTGAGAAAAAACTATGTTTTTTGGTTTTAGTAGTTCATTTCATGATCCGTTTTTGGCCAAACGAAAAATTATTTTAGAATTCTGAGATGTTTCTCTTCATAAAATCTACAGCTAAAAAAACCTCTCTCATTTTCTTTAAATTCATTATGAGGTGGGAGAAATTGATGACCCAACTTGCGCTACGAAGCTACTATAGGTGCAGTTTTGATGTTTTGATCAATTCTCAAAGGGAAGAAGCAGTTATTTCTTGGAGAATGATGCTGTTGGAAAATGTGAGGAGGTCACTTATGAAAGTTTAAAGCTCAAGCAATAAAAAACTCAAAGGATAAAGGATATATGTAAAAGCAAAGTTCTGTGCTACAAAAACAACAATTAGTTTCGTAGCACATCCAGATTGACCTTCTTCATGCACCTTCAAGGAGTTTAATTTTTGCACAAGTGAAAGAGCAGGGTTCTATGGCTAACTTAACATATGTTACATGATTAAAGGGGCTATTTTTGTTATCAGAATATTTGAGCAATGTTGAAAATGCAACAAGATGATGGAGCTTAGTGGAAAGGAGTCGCCTTCACTAAGTGGGTCTGCAGGTTATTTTTGGCGCAAAGTCTATTTTTAGACATATGGATCATGGTATATGAGTTGCAGGATGCTATTTGTGGATGATTGGTCATGTTGGTAAAAATAGGTGGACTTCTATTTTTAGACATATGGGCGGTTTCTATTTTTACACTGTCAGGCTAAAAATAGAACAGTCGAATATTATTAGCTCATAATAATATTTGGAATATAAACATTATCTTATCCTCTTGGAGAACTTCAGTTTGAGCTACAGATGTGGCACATGCAGCTGTCAGAAGGAAATATGCTTTTCTTATGGGTCAGTTGAGCTATTGCATGGTGGACTTCGGTTAGAACTCAAGTGGTTGAGTTTGGTGGAGTTGATTGTGGAGTTGATGGAGTTGTGTTCAGTTTGACTTGGTTAAACTAGTTGTATTTAGTCTAACTGCAGAACACACTAGTGATGAGTGATGTGAATTAATTATTAATTAATTCACTAATTATTAACTCATAAAGCAACTAAAGGATACATCAGTTAACTCAGTGCATGGACAGTTTAGTGGAGACAGGTGTTAGACGTTGAGATTGCTATTAGTTGTGACTATAGTTGTGCATGAGATTTTGTACATGCATGGATTGAGTTTGCCAATGAGGATTGTGTGGTTAAGCCAAGAAAAAGATGAGATTGGATCAGCCATAATCATTCATTCTCATATAGGATTGCGCAGTGGAGGCAGGCAGACAGTGGAGGAGATTTGAACCTGTGATTGATTCAGATCTGAGCTAGTTTTGTGTGTAACAGGTGGAGATAGTACTAAGTACTTGTGAGGAGTATTGTACTATGTATTGTTACATGTTCTCAATCAATATAATATATAGATAGTGTGGGGTTTTTAGCTGTATGATTTCCCCAGGTTACATACTGTGTTAATGTGCGCATGCTTTCATTGTTTTTAATTCCGCAAAATTGATGATCAACGTAGAGGAGGTTATGTATTATGCATGCATTCCGCAATAGTGTATAATCAGTATAATCTCTGTGAATAAGTGTCATATTATTCAAAATTTCTACATGGTATCGAAGCATTTGATCATTAGATCTATTATTCAGAAAGTGTTTACATTTTATTTCTTCAGGCAGAGTCTGTAATCGGGTCAGGTAGCCTCTGGATTCATCCTTCTTTTGGAAGGTGAGATATCCAGTGAATGCCCATACAGTAAATCTCTGTACGAGAAATACTTTGTTCTCACGAATTTTAGATCAGAAGTGGTTGAGTTTTGAGCTGGTGGAATTCGAATTTGCAGCAGTGTTTTCTTGGTGTCAACGTTGCAATGTCTTTCAACGGATTGCAATTGGAGTATGCTCTTGAGGGCAGCTCGAATTATATTGCATGGAAAGACAGGATGGAGGTGGTGTTAGATGACAATGAGCTGAAGGAGTTCATAGAGGCTAAGGTCCCAAAGCCTACTGATGCTGCTGAAGTTGTGGTTTGGAAAAAGAAGACAATAAAGTGTCGAAGGATTCTGTTGGAGGGCGTGAAGGATCACATTGTATCCAGCCTGCATGGAAAGGCTTCTCCATACTTGATGTAGAAAGCGTTGAAAGATCTATTCCAAAGCAAGAGCGACCAGAGGAAGTTGGCGCTCAAGGATAAACTCAGAAACATTAAGTGTGAGAATGGAGACAGTATGCCCAAGTATCTCACAAAGTTCACCCAATGTCGGGATGAGCTGGGAAGTGTGGGGGTGACTTTCGATGATGAGGACTTGGTGAGCTTAGCTCTCCTTGGTCTTTCGAAGAGTTGGCATTCCTATCAGGACTCTGCCAATGGTCGGGAGAAATTTCCAGGATGGGAGAGACTTTGGTCGGATCTTGTGCAAGAGGAGATCAAGCGGAATACCAGGGACAGATCTTCATCAAAGGCATCTGATGAAGAAAATTGTGCTTTGGATGCCAAAGCAAAGAAGGGCAAGGAGAAGGTTTCTCTTTCCGAATCTAGTTCTTCCAATGATGGGAAGAAGGTTGACAAATCGAAAGTATGATGCTTTCGTTGTCATGATGTGGGCCATTATGCTGCAAATTGTCCACGGAGGAAATCCAAGAAGGGATTCGGGGAAGGATCTGAAGGTGAGGCACTTGCTTCACAGTTTGAGTTGGACTTCACACTCTTCGCATGCATGGTTTCATCCATGGTGGGAAGTGGTTGGTTTCTTGACAGTGGAGCTTCTTTCCACATGACCATTGATAAGAGTTTGTTCAATACTTTGGAGGAGAAATATCTCCAGATACTCATAGCGATGGGTAATGATGAGAAGTATAGTGTCTCAGGTCTAGGCAAGGTTATTTTTCAAAGGGAGCATGGAGCTCACCTTACCTTGACTGATGTCAAGTATGTACCAGGACTAGGGAGAAACTTGGTGTCGATTGCAAGGTTGGTAGACAGAGGCTATGATGTAGTCTTCAGTAAGGGAAAGGTTTTCCTTAGACACATCATCACTAGACAGGTGAAGTAGATTGGTTCATGGGTCAAGAACCTGTATGCTCTTGAGATTCAAGATGCATGCAAAGCCTTGAGCAGCGAGGCAACTGATGGAGACTTGGTGGTTGAGAGGGAGCGCATATTACCTCTCAACATGCAGAGCCAGAAGAAGTCTCAGACGATTGTGGAGGAGCCACGATTGGTGCAACATCTTCAGGAGGTTGTGGAGTAGCCACAACAAGGGAAACTGAGAGGAGATCGAGTAGAGACATCTACTCATGCAGAGACCTCTAGTAGGGGGAAACTTCGAGCCAGGTGGGCTGAGGGATCACATGCAGCCACACCACCAGGTAGGAGGTGGGGCGATATAGAGTGATCGTCCCAAGTAGGAGGGGCAGGATCCTTGAGGTACCCAACCTCTTAGATGAGACCTTGCTACAGGAGCCTCGATGTGGAGTAGCAGGAACTGACTGATTGGGTAGAGACAAATGCGGATGGAGTGGCAGAGAGAGCGACAGTGTAGGGAATTCCAGGACAGCGCATAGCTAGCAGGCTCCAACAATGCGAGAGGCACAAGTGTTTTGCACAGTGCTAGGTGGCACAAAGAAGTGTGCAATGGTGCAAGATGCATGGAGATGTTACAGTAGCACAGATGTTAGAGAGGGAGCACTTGTCAGTTGCAGGTAGAGCTTCAGCATCATAGTAAGTTCCTAGCCCAATAGAGTGCTTAGTTGGGAGTGTTTTTGTTTCAAGTGTTGTTGGAGCAAGTGGACCGGGCAAAGGTGTTGCATGTAGAACATTACAGAGGCAGGATAGGGGTTGCAGATAATCCATATCTTGTTGAGAGGGAGTGTCGAAAATTCAACAAGATGATGGAGCTTAGTGGAAAGGAATCGCCTTCACTAAGTGGGCCGCAGGCTACTTTTGGCGCAAAGTCTATTTTTAGACTATGCCTATTTTTAGACATATGGATCATGGTCTATGAGTTGCAAGATGCTATTTTTGGATGATTGCTCATGTTGGTAAAAATAGATGGACTTCTATTTTTAGACATATGGTCGGTTTCTATTTTTAGATTGCCAGGCTAAAAATAAAACAGTCGAATATTATTAGCTCATAATAATATTTGGACTATAAACATTATCTTATCCTCTTGGAGCACTTCAGTTTGAGCTACAGATTTGGCACATGCAGCTGTTAGAAGGAAATACGCTTTTCTTGTGGGTCAGTTGAGCTATTGCATGGTGGACTTCAGTTAGAACTCAAGTTTTTGAGTTTGGTGGAGTTGATGGAGTTGTGTTTAGTTTGACTTGGTTAAACTAGTTGTATTTAGTCTAACTGCAAAATACACTAGTGATGAGTGATGTGAATTAATTATTAATTAATTCACTAATTATAACACATAAAGCAACTAAAGAATACATCAGTTAACTCAGTGCATGGACAGTTCAGTGGAGACAGGTGTTAGAGGTTGAGATTGCTATCAGTTGTGACTATAGTTGTGCATGAGATTTTGCACATGCATGGATTGAATATTTCCAATGAGGATTGTGTGGTTCAGCCAAGAAAAAGACTAGTTTGGATCAGCCATAATCATTCATTCTCATGTAGGATTGCGCAGTGGAGGCAGGCAGACAGTGGAGGAGATTTGAACTTGTGATTGATTTAGATCTGAGCTAGTTTTGTGTGTAACAGGTGGAGATAGTACTAAGTACTTGTGAGGAGTATTGTACTATGTATTGTTACATGTTCTCAATCAATATAATATACAGATAGTGTGGGGTTTTCAGCTGTATGGTTTCCCCGGGTTATATACTGTGTTAATGTGTGCATGCAATTGATGTTTCATTGTTTTTAATTCCGCAAAATTGATGATCAACGTAGAGGAGGTTATGTATTATGCATGCATTCTGCAATAGTGTATAATCAGGATAATCTTTGTGAATAAGTGTCATATTATTCAAAATTTCTACAAGCAACATCATTGAAGACCAAGGCTATAGTGCACGGGACATATTCCTAGTTTTCAGGGTAGATAAAGGAGAAGTTATTAAAGGCCAACAAGAGGGTTATAGACATTACCAAGGTTGAAGTTAAGGAGGAGCAGTTATCAAGAATCGAGTTTAATTCCTAGATTAGGTTGTTGTTATCATAATAAGGAGTTGTACTCCTAATTGTATTAGGACTCTAAGACAGTCAGTTAACTGTTACTTGTAATTAATAGTCTGTTTTAGGTATGAATAGGTGTCAAGCTAGGAAATTCGAATTCCCCTCAAGTTGGATCAGGGAATCCAAGATTGTAATGATAAATCTATAAAAGACAAGAGGTGGAATTCCTCAGGGGTTGGCAATTTTCAAAAGAAACAAGCACACTGTGTTATTGTATGAGACTGTATGTTTTCATGTTAATACAGAGATATTGGCTTCACTACTCAGGATTCAGAGAGGGGTTTTAATGTTTGATTTTCTCATGGCTTTCTTCATTTACTTACTTGCAGTGGTATAAACACATGTTACTTAGAATTCATTGATAATGCTCTAACTTCCTTCATGTGTTTATAAACTGTGTTCCTTGCATTATGTCTCTGTTTTGCTGATATATTAAGACTCTTTATGCCTTGACTTCCATGTTAAGCTGATCTTGCTGTTGTACTGAAACATACTTTGAATCCATAGCCCAATAGATGTTTGTTGATTGGTATTTCAACCATTTATACATTTTTGTTTGATTTTTCCATAGAGTTGGCCATCTAATCTTCAAATCAAAATCTTTAACCTAGTGAGAGAGCCCTCTCAGATTGAAGAGGCTAAGCCTCAACCAAAAGATTGGTTTGAAATAGTTACTCAAAGTCTTCCTGATTAGCAGCCTATCAAGGTTTAGTTTTGTGATAACATGATGTATGAGTCATAAGCTAATAGTAAATGTGCTCATGAGAGTTTGTCGCTAGAATAAATAGTGACTGTCAAGATCGTTGAGTCAAGGGCAATGAGGACCATGATTTTCAGAGAAGAATGTCGGGCTTGTCTCAAGTTGAAGTAAGCTACCTATGATCTCCTGTGCACAACACATTGAATTGAATGAAGATCAGACCCTTAGGGATAGGAGATTGATTACAGAAAGAACAGAGCCATGCTAGAGTACATTCTGAGCATTGCGATCAAATGAATAAGCATGGAGAACCTCGTTAGAGAGTGCAGGTTAACTAAGGATTTATTTCTCAGCATGGAAATTCTCATGAACCCATTCTCAATGTTTAATTTGAATAAAGAGATCAGCCAGTGTGATGCAACAGTACCATGGAAATCCATGCAAGAGTACTCTTGGGTAGTGTGAATGGAAGGTTAATGGTCAACATAGAGAGCATCATTCCTAGCACTTTAGTGGAACAAAACAACGAAGCACAAATGATAAAAGTGGGGGAACACAGGATTTTTCTATGAGCTAAAGAGTGTGGGGTGGAGTATGTGAAAGTGATGCGAATGGCCCAAGTGTTTAAACTGAGGCAAAGTATTGCTGATATTGCTGAGGGGTGTGATTAGAGTTGAAAGAGTAGAAAGGAGTATAGTTCAGAGGAGAACTGCAATAGATCATATTTGTATTTCTCTGTATATGTATTCTCCCCTGTTTTCAGTTTGAAAATTGTATGAAAGGTACAACAGTGGCTAGAACAGGTGGTAGCTTGCATTCATAATAGGTTAGTGCCTCTTGGAAAATAGGGGCTTGTTATCATAAGGGGGTCAGTGCCTCCTGTGAGTGGGTGCTCACAAACAAATTGATGTAATTAAGTAGGTGCTTAATTTACTGCATAACAAGCAAATTGGTGGTTTTCTCCCTTTAGGTTTCCATGTAATAAAATACCAATGTCAATATGTGTATGTTTCTCATGTGATGGATTGTATGTACATGTGAATGCCTTATCTTGTTGTTCATTTGTTTTGTGTATGAATGCTCTCACAAGTAATTGATAGTGGAGGAAATAATTAAAGACACATTCATAAATATTTTTAAGAACTTCACTATTACTGATTCACCCCACTCTTAGTAATTCCTTATTCCAATAAGAATTTGATCAGGACATTGTATGGAGAAAGGGTTATGATGGTGTTGGGGATGCATATGTGTATCCAAAACCTTTAAATAAGTTTTTGAGATCTTGGTGCTTATAATGCTAGAAACATAGCGATTGTAGATGATTAGAAAGAAAAACATGTTTCTAATGATGGAGGGAGCTAGGTAATTAGAAAAACTATAATTATGAGGATGTGAATGGCACCTATTTGTTATATGGATTGTGACCTTGCTTTCTACACTTGAATGATGTTAGTGATGTGAGATCTAATGTAAAAAAACGAAAATAGTTTGTTAAGTAATGTTTCAATGTTTTTTCTTAATATTTTATGTGTGACAAGGTTTTTATGGTTAATTAATTCTTCATATTTTTTATATTAAGTTGTGTGATTAACTTAGTAGTACTTATAGATGATGTGCAACCAACTTTAAATGTTGTGAATGATATAAATTAAATGTGATTGAAAATTAAGTGAAGAATAGTTTGTAAAGAGAAAAATAAGATTATAAGATTACTAATATTAGATTCCAAAATGAAAAAACATATTCCTAAAGTGTTAATATTGATTGTAAAAGAGAAAAATTGGACTATGAGAGCGTTAATATTGGCTTTGAAAAGTGAAAAATCTAGTGACCATGAAAGCATAGGTATGAGATTCAAAAAGAGAAAAAACTAATTCCAAAAGTACCAATAACTAATCAAAAGTGTAGTTTTGGAACTTGAAATTGACACTTTTGGAATGAGATTATGCATTATAGAAACCCCAATTTTGGATTTTACAAAGACTATCTGTGGTGTATCTTCAAAGGGGATTAGACTCCTATTAATCAAAATTTAATGAAATATGGGGTTCTATTTCAAGAATTTTACATTTATCTCATCTCATCATTTTACAAGAGTCCTTTAAGTGGACTATTTCTCTCTCCAAAGGAGGATATTCCTAAGGTTTAGATTTAAGGCACATAAGGTCAAGCATGTATCAAGGCTTATCCCCTAACTAGACATGTAATTACATGATCCATAAAGTAATAATAAACATGAGGAAATAACTCTTTAATCCACAATCCGCATACCTTATCATTCATATGTATATGGTCACAATTATATTTAGCATAACCACCACTAGTCTTGAGGCCAAAACAAGATGCAAGCCTTCATATGGCAAAGGTAAATACCTCATGTCAACTTAAAACTCACTCATGATGGTTACATAATCAATCTATTTATATGATTCACATGTCATTAGGGGTAGGGGGAAAGAGTGATTTTACGTACAAGGAAGCCAATGTAGGAGTAGTTTTGGGAACACACCAATTTCTAATAGAGGTAAAAATACCATTAATTCTTTAATAACTTTCAAAATATATGCCAAAATGTAACGCATTAAAAAAACCAATTGTTAATCGCGTGGGGGATTTGAGTAGTCCTTTCTTCAAGGAGCTAGACGTAAGTTCTCATTCAAATTCACCACTATGCATCCTCTAGATATTCTTATGCCAATTTAAAGAGAAAATAATGACAATAGGTTATGATTACCAGTTTCCTCAACAAAAATAGAAACTAGATCACTACTATCCTTCATAAAACAACTAATCATACTTTAAAATGTTTAGTAAATTCCAAAATTTAGTTTGCAAATGCTATAGGAAGCCTTATAAGTCATGTCTTTGTTTGAGGGGTGACTAATGCAAGGTATGTAGATCTATGAATCTCTAAATCATCTGAAGTATTACATGTCAAGAGTTACAGTCATAAAAAATATAAAAATAGATAGGAGTAAAAGGTACATCTATAAGAAAATTGGTTCCATATTTTACATCTTAAAGGGAAATTCTTATTAAATCACTATATATATTCTTGGGGATATATTTACCAAATTAATAACTTATATGAACAAGGAATTCTAGCAGTACTTATATAGTTAATAATTTTGGTAATGGTTTAAGCTAGATAGTCTATTTTAATTCTCAGACTAGCATTGGTAGGCTTGCATGGCTCTTCATGTTGCATGCCCAAGAGACAAGACCTAATATTTATTTGAATGAACTAAATGAAGGAATGCATGGGAGTTTGGGATAAAATGAGAGAATCAACCTATAGACAACACACAACACGGCTACGTGACGCCTCAAGCACCGAAATTTCTCTAATGGGGTGCTTAATATCACTGGGTGTATTTAAGGCGATTATATAGCATTTGATTATGTAGATTCTACTCATAGAACATGCTTCCCAAACTCCATAAATTACTAGATCAAATAATATACTTGGAAAGGAAATATCATGCTTGCTAAGAAATCAAATATCACGCTTGCTTGAAAATAAAAGTGAACATGTACTTGAAAATAAACATCACCTCTATCGAAATGAAAAATAACTAAATCCAAACCACTACAAGACAATGGAAACCTACTTACATATTAACAAGAAAATCACTGGCATAGAATTTTACGTTGAGTGGGCTCTTACTTAAGCCTAGCGTGTTCCTCTACGCTTTTATTCGTTCAACACATGGAAAATAAATTGACCACCTCACTAAGGTTTTCCATGATATAGGCTATAGTTACAAGGACATTGGTAAAGCCATCAAAAGATAACAAACGGAATCCCATTCCCTTAATTCCCCAACCCTTAATGGGAAGGCATTTCTTCCATAAATTATGGGTACTAATAACAAGATCCTCAAAAGAAATGGAAGTGTGCACTTATTTTAAGGAAAGAAAAGCCTATGAAAACTAATCTTAGTTCCAGTCTTTTGATGACCCTTAGGAGGTTAAGGAATAATGAAAGTATTGTTATTTTGAAAGAAAACAAAGGTGGTGCCATAGTGGTCATGAATAAGTATAATTACAACCATAAAATAAAGGATCACCTCTACAACAATGGTTGTTACAAAAGGCTTCAGTATAATCCAATCCATAAAATTATTAATGAAGCAAAGCAAGCAATCAAAGAATCCAATATTGATGATAATCTTAAGAGGAAATTAACTCCTTGCAGTGAGATTACCCAAAGGATCTATGGCCTCCCGAGCATACACAAAAAAGTTTACCATAAGGCCCATTTTGAATACCAATGGCTCTCCCACCTATATTTTATCTAAATACGTTGCTGGAATTCTTTGTCCTCTTGTTGGCAACATGAGTTCCTATATCAAGGATTCCAAACACTTTGTTGATTTGATAAAAGATGACTCATATCAACCCGATGATCTAATGGTAATTTTTGACGTTGTTTTATTTTTTACCAAAATTCCTCATGATGAATCGATAGAGGTTTTCAAAGGCATAACAACCCCTCAACCTATTAGACTTATGGAGATATGTCTTAGATCTACCTTTTTCAGTTTTCAAGGTGAATTCTTTGAAAAAACCACAGGAGTAGCAATGGGGTCTCCATTATCACCTATTGTTGCCAATCTATTTATGGAGATGTTTGAAAAGAAGGCCATCAACACATACCCCTTGAAACAAAAACAATGGAAAAGGTACGTTGATGACATGAATGTGAATTGGCCCCATGGGGAATCTAAACTCAACAATTTCTTGGAACATCTTAATGGAATTTCTAATGACATTAAATTCACTATGGAACTTGAGAACAAAAATTATATTCCTTTCCTAGATGTTCTTCTCACTAAAAAATATGATGGAAGCATCAGGCATCAAATATACAAAAAGAAGATTCACTCAGATAGTTATCTCCACACTAAGTCTCACCATCACCCTGCTCAAAAAATGGGGATCCTCAATACACTTATCACTAGGGTTTTAAGGTTGTCTGATAAAAATAATCTTCAACAAGAAATTGACCACCTCACTAAGGTTTTTCATGAGATAGGCTATAATTACAAGGACATTTGTAAAGCCATCAAGAGAGAAAAAAACAAAATCCCCTTGTTTTGGAGAATTTGGTATCTACGGATAAATACTAATTCCCTAGATAAGTAGCCATATCTAGAACAACAGTGTAAAGAACTTTAGCCTTTTCCTATAAGCAATAGATAAGACAAAGAAGATGAGAAAACCTACTTGTAGTTCTGCTTTCCTCTTGTCTCCTTTGTATCGATCATGTCATTCCTTCCCGTACTTAACACGCTTGAGAAGTACCTGTAAACATCAACAGAAGACAAAGAATCGATCAAAGCAAAAGATGTATTGAATACAAGTGAATGGAATGAGATACATTTCACGCATATAAGCATCATATGACAATACAAACATATGGAAAAAGGTTCAAATACTTTATTGAATAGAAGAAGGAATTACAACCATTGCGTCTGATTCAAAGACATTCCTCTAGCTTGGATCCCATCCACATCACATCAAAAGCATGAAAAACTTGTAGCATTACAATACTTTCTTCAAAGCCAATTCTCATAGCAACATTATCTCCTTATAATTCAACATAGTCTAGCCCTTGATCACTTAGATGAGTGTTCAATTTATAGGAGGATGAAGGAGGTTATGTCATAAATGGTGGTATTGAATGGCCTTCCATACTTAGAATTAGTTCCATGGAGGAAGGGATGAGAGGATCATATGCATATTAACTCATTCCTCATCCATTTTCAAGCTCATAGGAGTTGATAAGTGAGGGAACCTTCTAGATGACTCCAAGAGATAAGAATATTCCCCAAACCCTATGTGAATTTCACTCAATCCCGCCCAGCGCAGGTGAAAGAGGACCTAAGTGCTCTACAGAGCACCCTTGCATGGACTCAATTGCTCTGTAGTGCACCCTTACATGGGCCTACATACACTGGTCCCTCTAGAGGTCATTTGAGGATCTCTTAAAGTCATGAAACTGTCTAGGAAGGAGGCATTCAAAAGGGTGACTTGTTTAGGGCATGTAGCAACTGAAATTAGGGTTTGATGAGCACTAAAACACTGATCTGGATGATGGGAGTGATGTGTCCAAATGGATCTATAACAGCTACGCCCTAAAGCGTGAAGTCGAAAAATTCAAATATCGAATGAAATGCTTTACGATGTGATGAGGAGGTTTCGAAGTGGAAGGTGACCTGCATCCATTACAATACATATATCATGATTTTTTATTTTTACATGAATTTGCTGAGGGAAGGCATACCCATGCTTAGCATATAAACTTTAATCACATGTACATAAACATTCGTCTACAGATAAAGACCCATAATCAGAATGACCATCAATGTAAAGCCATTGTACATATGATTTAGTACTCCTGAAATCGCAGCCCTGATGGATGAAACTAGATCCGGGGTCTTCTATCTTGTTCAATTGTTTTCTCAAGTACAAGTCTAACCATGTGAATATATGATCTGAAGTCGAAAATGGGATGACACCGTCTGATTACTAGCCAATGATGTAAGGTCTTAATAGACGCGAGAGAAATCACCGATAATGATAATGATCCTCAAGGTACTACAATACATTTTGCATGGTGTGAATGGATGATTTGATGTCGAACACCATACAAAGTCTTTCGGTCCAAGGCCATTGATGTCAACCTATTTCCAGAAGAGAGAAACCTACCATTGATGTATGAAAGCATCAAGGTACTGGAAGGGTGTTTCTAAGTCAAGTTCTTGGATAATGTGTTGATGTCGACAAGAAGCGACTCATCACAGGAGGGCCTTGATGTATCCCACATCAACGAAACAAAATGAGTATAGTGATTTTAGAGACGGATTTTTACTGACGACACAAGTTTTAGGAATGGTGGTCATGAAAATGAAGGTTTACTTTATTGCAAAGGATGAATTTTGACTGAATGACTTCTCTTTAACACGTCGAAGACACTGAAATGGATTGGTAGCATTAACCCAAAATAAAGTGATGGATGGTATGATATACCAAGGGTATGATAACCATCAAGCTGATAACCCAACCCAAATAGTCACGGTGATGGAGTGAAAGTGTCATGTTCAAGAGCAACCTGCTACCATAAAGTGGTTTTCCCCCTTTTCCCATTTTCCCCTGTCCTTGCTGACTAATACCTCTTTATTTTTTATCAAGCTTGAGGAGGATAACATATGCTTGTTGTATAATTCCACCCTTCAGGTGAATCCATCACTATGTGATGTTTTAATGAGTCTAGCGAAGGTGAAACTCAATCTTGTCTAGATGGACAAGTTTGTCGCTATTTGATGTTTTAACGATTCTAACGACAAAGATAACTCGGTCCTTTTCATGTTTAGAGAGTTTGAAAAGGGACAAAAAGAAAACTCCACAGGTTCTTTTTCGTAGATTTGTCTCTCAACCCCGAAAAAGCATAAAACAATACGAGAGAGATGTTGTTTCCAATCCGTTAACGACCTGACAAGGACAAGCGCTCAGAAATATTTTCATGTTTGGAGAGTTTGAAAAGAGCTTAAAGAGGAATCCAAGGGGGTTCCTTTTTCATTTTTAACAGAGCTTTAAAAAGAGATAAAAGTATGCTCTGTGGTCAAAGGTACAATTTACAATCAAGCACGTAAAATTCTGTAAGTCAGTTGTAAAACCTTCTCAAAACACCACCAAATGGATTAAAAATACCTATTTCATAGGTAAAAATAGGAAAATACTAATGTTTTCTCGATTAATGAACATTAAATAAACATGAAATCAACAGTGGATGCTCAAAACAGATGATAGGTGACAAAGAAAAACTTCACTCATATAATGCCTTAGAAAAGGAAAATAATGTCTCATTTGGAAATGACACTCCTGCTATCATAAAAGGTAAAGGGTCTGTTTTCTTGAAAGAAAAGGTTAAAGCTAGAAATGTTATGTATGTAGATGGTTTAAAGCATAACCTGTTGAGTGTCAGTCAAATGTGTGATCAAAGAAATGAAGTGGTGTTTCAATCAAACAGATGTGTTGTGCATGAGCTTGATATAGGAGAGACCGTGATCAAAGGTACAAGAACTCCAAACAACTTATACATACTCAAGGAAGGACAACAACAATGCTATCTAAACAAAAATGATGAAAATTGGTTGTGGCATAGAAGATTGGGACATCTAAGATTTTCTCAAATAAGATAAGCATGAAGATTCAAGGTTGTTCATGATCTTCCAGATATTAGCATCCCAGAAAATACAATATGCAAACCATGTCAAATTAGCAAGGAAACTAGAGTTCACTTCATGGAAAAAGAAGGGTCAGCTAGTAAGTCTCTTGAACTTGTCCATACTTATTTATGTGGACCATCAAGGAAAAGTCACCTCGTGGAGAAGAATACTCTATTTTGTTCATTTATGATTTTTCCAGAATGTGTTGGATAGGTCTTCTAAAGCATAAAGATGAAGCTTTTGAAAAGTTCCAAGCCTTCAAAGATTTGGTTGAAAATGAATCAGATCAAAAAATCAAATGGCTCAGATTTGATCGAGGAGGTAAATTTACCTCGGATGAATTCTTTGACTTTTGCGAACAACATGGAAGAAAAAGGAAATTCTCCACTGTAAAGACTCCCCAGAAAATTGGTGTGGTAGAAAGAATGAACAGAACAATTCAACAAATGGCTCGAGCTATGGTAGATGAATCTGGAACTCCTGCAACCTTTTGGGTTGAAGCTACATTCGCTGCCATAACTATTCTCAACCAAGCAAATGTTCGGGTAAACAACACTCAAACTCCACATGAACTTTGTTATGGTAAGACTCCTACTGTAAAATATTTTAAAGTTTTTGGAAGCAAATGTTATATCAAAAGGACTGATGAAAAACTTGGTAAGTTTGAACCTAGAGCAGATGAAGGTATTCTTATTGGTTATTCTTCCAGAAGTAAAGGATATAAATGCTATAATAAAAGACTTGGAAAAATTGTTGAAAGCATTGATGTTGCAGTTGACGAAGCATGCAAAAATCCAAAACAGATAAAATCAACAGAAGATTATGACAATGAAGAAGATGGGGATTATTTTCCCACATCAAATCAAAATCATATTGAAGAAGAAACCAATGAAGCACCAGAAGAAGAGATAATGGTAGAAGAAAAGACTTCATCCAGGTATGTTCAGAAAAATCATCCATAAACTCAAATTTTAGGGGAAAAAGAGGCAGGTGTACAAACTAGAATAACTATTACAGGGACCTCAAGCTATCTAGCATTACTATCCTCCACCAAACCTCAAAATGTAAAAGAAGCATGCAACAATGAATGTTGGGTCAAAGCCATGGATGAAGAACTTGAGCAAATTGAAAAGAATAATAGTTGGGAATTAGTTCATAGGCCTCATGATAAAAATATTATAGAAACTAAATGGATATTAAAAAACAAGCTGAATGAAAATGGAGAAGTCATTAGAAACAAGGCCAGACTTTTTTGCAAAGGGTATGCTCAACAAGAAGGTATAGATTTTGAAGAAACTTTTGCACCTGTTGCCAGACTTGAAGCTATAAGGATGTTTCTTGCTCTTTCTAGCTTTTAGAAATTCAAAGTATACCAAATGGATGTAAAATCAACATTCCTGAATGGATATTTAGAAGAAGAATTTTATATTGAACAACCAGAAGGATCCATTCTTGGAAATTATGCAAAACTTGTATGCAAACTCAAAAAGGCCCTATATGGTCTGAAATAGGCTCTAAGGGCCTGGTATTACCACCTTGACAAATATCTACACCAACAAGGTTTTACAAAAGGTTCAGCAGATAACAATCTATATACAAAGATTGAAACTGATAAATTGCTAATTATTATTGTTTATGTTGATGGTATCATTTTTGGTAGAAATGAAGAATCCATGAGTCAAAATTTTTCTTCAGTAATGTAGCAAGAATTTGAAATGTCCTTGCTTGGTGAACTTACCTATTTTCTCGGTCTACAAGTTCAACAAAATAAAGATGGTATTTTTCTTTCACAAACCAAATATCTCAAACAGATCTTGAAAAGGTACGGAATGGAAGATTCTAAACCTGTATGTACCCCAATGGTAACAAGATGCAGTCTCAGTTCAAATGATGAATCAACAGCAGTACATCAACTAACTTACAGATCCATGATTGGCAGTCTGCTTTATCTAACAGGTACCCGACCTGACATCATGCATGCAGTAGGAATAGTTGGAAGATTCCAAGAAAATCCAAAGGAATCACACCTTCAGGCATTCAAAATATTTTTCAAATATCTTCAAGGAACTCACGACTTTGGTTTATGGTATCCTAGAGATGCAGATCTTACTCTTCATGCATATACAGATGCAGATTGGGTAGGAAGTGTTGACGATAGAAGAAGCACTAGTGGTGGTGCATTTTATATGGGTTCCAAATTAGTGTCTTGGTTCAACAAGAAACAAATTTCAATTGCTTTATCTACAATTGAAGCAGAATATATGGTTGCTGCATCTTGTTGCACACAACTAATTTGGATGATGCAAACATTGCAAGACATTCAGATCACATATACTCCACCCATCTCCATTCTATGTGATAATACAAGTGCCATCAATATTTCAAAGAATCTAGTCATGCACTCCAAGACCAAGCACATACCCATCAAATACCATTTTCTACGTGAACAAGTGCTTGAAGAAAAGGTTAAATTGGAGTATGTTCCCTCCAAAAAATAGGTTGCTGATATATTCACTAAACCACTGCCCAAAGAAACATTTGAATATCTCAGACAAAAACTCGGAGTAGTTGCTGCATCATCTTGCCATTAAATATATTTTTTCAGAGAAAGGTTATTATACACGTGTTTCATGAAGTATAGTTGCGTACACATGCGGGTTTTGGTGGGTCAAGGAGTGTATATGTTTTTCAGACAAGAAAACCAGTGGAGCAGGCGTTGATATGGGTTCTCTGTCTGATGTTGATGATTACAGTCTATTGATATGCTCTGTTCATTAATTTTTATCTAACTGACAAAGATGCCTTGATCATTGACTTGTTAAACAATGCACAGGTAGCACAGGTTCAGGGGGTGCATTAGCCCTCGCTCGCATCCTACATTATTGGCATTATGGTTGAGTAGTCCAGCTATGGCTTCAGACATTTATACTTGTTGTTTCTTAATTCATGTAAAAGTCTAGGGTGTGATATGTCTTATCATACATTTGAATGAGTCTTATTGGACAAATGATGTAATTTGTATCCCCACTTTGCATGGGATGGATGATGTAACTATATTTCTATCATGTATAAACAATTGGTATATCCCCACTTGGTTTGGTGGATGAGTCAAATTTGGTATATCCACACTTGGTTGGGAGATGGATGTATGTATGCGTCATTGGTGATAGCAAGGTCATACTCACATAGTTGAGTTATAGAGTCATGTTATTCTTTTGGAGAATATTTTTTAACAGACTCTGCTTGTGTTCAGGGGGAGCATGGATGGCTTTAGTACATATCAGCATGTACAAAGGGGAGCTCAATCAGACAATTCATCATGTACTCAAGGGGAGTATGAATAGCATAGGGGAGAGAATATCTTGGTCGACCATTTGCCCTTGATGTCAAAGGGGGAGAGTGTCTTGGTGTTGTTGTTGCCATCAAGTCCAAAGGGGGAGATTGTTAGCATTATGATATAGGTGTTGTCCTTGATGGCAACTCACTCAGATAATATTTCACAGTGCAGCAGGTCAATAACAAAGGATTATAGATCAGACTCCAAAGAATGAAGAAAGAGAGGTATATGTTGGTTCACTTTGTCCCAGGTGCATATACATGCAGTTTAATAGAACAAAAGTAGCGTATAACGTATACACACACTTTCATAGAAGGAAAAGCACGTACATGTTGGAAAACCAAGTTTTTGGTCCAAGGTAATTGGTCTGAGGTATTCAGTCCAAGGTATTGACCCTAGGTATTGGGTGTTGAAAATAGCAACAAGAAATGCTAAAAATAGAAGTGCTAAAAATAACACTACTATAAATAGCAGTTTGGGTACCAGTGTTGGACATAGCAACCAGGAATGAAAAATGGAAGTGCTAAAAATAGCTTTGCTATAAATAACATTCCGGGTTAGATTCCTATTTTAGTTAGTCCCTAAACTAAAATAGAGAAGTAAAATTCGAATTTGATCTTAGAAGCTCTTTGTAAAATAATTAATTAATTCATCTTGAGTTAATTAGTTGTATAAAATCAAACATGAAGTCTATGTGGGGACATGCAATAGTTTCTCCATTGATTGAGGAATTTATCCATCAGTTAAAGAGATAAGGATGAGTTGTAATTAGTTAGCTTAGTTAACTGAGTTAAGTTCAGTTAGATTAGTTCCAACAGTTTGTTGAATTAATTGTGAGTTCAGTTAGTTAATGCTTGCATGCATGTAACTGCTGCACTTCAGATAACTGAATATTCTCTCATAAATAACTCATGCATGTCAGCTCAGTCAAAGACCTAGTTGAGATCAAGGAAGGGACAATGTACTATTAGTTGGAGGATTTTTCCTATATAGGAAAATCATCCATGCAGAAGGAATTATCTCCTTCAGGTTTGTGGAGTTAATTCTGAGCCAAGTGAGCTGTGTGAGGTGGGAATTCACACAAGTGGAAGCACTAGACCCCAGGAAAAACTATGCAAGGAAATAGGAGGCTTGGAGGGCTTGAGGAGGACATATACAATGTCTATTCAGTTTGTGAGCATTTTGTTTGATTGCAGAGAGAGTAGGATAGCTTGAGAGATGATTCTTTTTGTAACTTGTACAAGATTTCCACTTGTATGATAATACAGAGTTGGGGTTTTAGGCTAAGGCTTTCCTCAGGTTATTTCTTCTGTGTTATGTGTGATTGATTTCTCATTCTCAGTTATATGTGTTCTCTTGATCTTGCTCAATTTGATTAAGCTTCCGCAAAGTGTTGTAGAAGTAGATCTTGTATTGTGTTTTAGTATATTACATAATCTATTGCTCTAGAGTGGGAATTTCTATATGGTATCAGAGAAAAGGTGATCAAAGTGAAGAACAGTATACAATAAGGGAGAAGTTCAAAGATTGAGGTTCTTGAATATAGAAATCGAGTTCTTATCACATCTCAATTTCACTAATGGTATTCAACAGTTTAAGATTTGAGCATGCCCTTGATGGCAACTCGAATTATATAGCCTGTAAGGATCACATGGAACCAGTATTACAGGATAACAGTCTAAAGGACTTCATTGATCAAGAAGTCCCCAAGCCCGTAGCATTTGATGCTATAGAATTGGCGGAATGGAAGAAATGTGTGGCTAGAGCAAGGAGAATCCTTCTGGAGGGAGTTCGAGACCACATAGTCTCGAGTCTTCATGGGAAGGAGACACCATTTTCAATGTGGAAAACATTGAAAGATCTATATTAGAATAGCAGCGATCATAGGAAGCTAGTGCTGAAAGACAAGCTTCAGAAAATCAAGTGTGAAAAGGGCGACACGATCTCTACATATCTGAACAAGCTCACCACCTACAGGGATGAGCTTGGAAGTGTAGGGATCACGATTGCCGATGATGACATGGTGAGTCTTGCACTCCTCGGTCTTCCTAAGAGTTGGCATAGCTACTAAGACTCGGTTGATGGAAGAGAAAAAATGCCAGATTGGGAACGACTTTGGTCAGATCTGATGCAGGAGGAGATAAGAAGAAGCACTAGAGATGGTTCTTCATCCAAAGAGGATGAAGAAAATTGTGCCTTAGCAAGTAAGTCGAAGAAGGGGAAGGAGAAGGATTCTCATTCCAAATCGAGTTCTTCCTGTGGTGGGAAGAGATTTGAAAAGTTGAAAGTGTGATGCTTTCGTTGTCATGAAGTGGGCCATTTTGGTACAAATTATCCATTAAGGAAATCTAAGAAGGGATCTGTGGAAGGATTAGAAGGTGAGGCACTGGCCTCACAGTTCGAGTTAGACTTCACACTTTTCGCATGCATGGTTTCATCCATCGTGGGAAGTGGTTGGTTTCTTGACAGTGGAGCTTCTTTCCACATGACTGATGACAAGAGTTTGTACAGTACCTTGTAGGAGAAATATCTCCATATACTCATAGCGATGGGTAATGACAAAAAATATGGTGTCTCAGGTGTATGCACGGTTGTTTTTCAGAGGGAGCATGGAGCTCGCATTACCTTGATCGATGTCAAGTATGTACCAGGACTAAAGAGAAATTTGGTGTCGATCACAATGCTGGAAGATAGAGGCTATGATGTAGTATTTAGTGAGGGAAAGGTTTTCCTTCGACACATCACCACAAGACAAGTGAAGCAGAACGGTTCACGAGTCAAGAACCTGTATGCTCTTGAGGTTCAAGATGCATGCAAAGCCTTAAGGAGCAAGGCAACTGATGGAGACTTGGTGGTTGAGAGGGAGAGTACATTACCTCTCAACATGCAGTGCCAGAAGAAGTCTTAGACAATTGTGGAGGAGCCAAAATTGGTGAAGCAGCTTCAGGAGGTTTTGGAGCAGCCGCAATTGGAGAAGCCGAGAGGAGATCGAGTGGAGGCATCCACTCATGCAAAGACCTCCAATAGGAGGAAATTTTGAACCTAGTGGATAGAGGGATCACATGCGTTCATAACTCTAGGTTGGAGGTGGGGTAATGTGGAGTGATAGTCCCAAGAAGGCTGGAATAGGGGAAGGATCATTGAGGTGCCCAACCTCTTTGATTAGACCTTGCTACGAGAGCCCCGACGAGGAGTAGCAGGACTGGCTGAGTGGGTAGAGACAGATGCAAATGGAGCGGTAGAGAGAGCTATAATGCAGGAATCCCAAGACAATGCAGAGCTAGCAGGCTGTAATAATGCGAGAGGCACATGAGTGTTGCACTAGTGCAGGATGGCACAGAGAGGTGTGAAACGGTGCGAGATGCATGGAGTGTTACAACAACTCAGAGGTCAGAGAGGGAGCACTTGTCAATGGCAGAGGGAGCTTTAGCATTAGAGGATGTTTCTAGCCCAACAGGGAGGTCAGTTGGGAGATTTTTTTTGTTTCTAGAGTTGCTGGAGCAACAACACTTGGGAGAAGAATTGCATGCAGAACATTCCAAAGGTTCAGGATTGGGTTCAACTTGAATGCTTTTCTTGTTGAGAGGGAGTGTTGAAAATAGCAACAAGAAATGCTAAAAATAGCACTACTATAAATCACAGTTCAGGTACTAGTGTTGGTCATAGTAACCATGAATGAAAAATAGAAGTGCTAAAAATAGATTTTCTATAAATATCATTTTGGGTTAGATTCCTATTTTAGTTAGTCCCTGAACTAAAATAGAGAAGTAAAATTCAAATTTGATCTTAGCAACTGTTTGTAAAATAATTAATTAATTCATCTTGAGTTGATTAGAAAAAAAAAGTGTGAGATTTAGTCTTTATCCCATTTCAAGTTCAAATTTTATAAGAAATATTTAACCAAAAAAAGCTAATTATAAAAAATAAAAACTATCTCAAATAGCATCAAGCTTAACAAAATCTATCACTATCCTAATAAAAGTATCTTGTAGAGGTGTGATAATTTTACCACTATTCTAATGACAGTATCTTGTAGTTGGTTATGATCATTTTTCCTTCGGCATATAAAGTAGCCCCAATCTGATGAAATTGAATAACAGTTATTTGAGCCTTGGCACTAATAAAGAAGCAAAACAGAAAACAAGTTTGGAACTGTGATATCTTCGAACATACTTCTGTAACCACTGTTGCAGATTTCCAAGGAAGTCGTTGTAGGAGGATGTCATCTACATTATGAACATTGGAGATATATGCCATGAATGAATTGCCTTACCTTGTATTTCCATTTGGTTCATTCCAATGGTATAGTTGGTTTTATAAGCAGAACTCAATTAATTGAGAAAGTAAATTGATGCGCATATTTAAAGTGATATCAGAATATAACTGAGGGAACATGAAATAAAAATTCCAATAACGAGCAATAATGAAATGGAAATCATGAATGCTCAACTTTATACAACTTGAATAAACACAATGACATTATATTATATAAAATATAGATGTATGTTCGAGCTTGAGTTCATATAAGGAAATCTTATGGTTACCATCCATGGATACCGTTTATTTGATCTAAATTCCACTTAAGATATAATTGGGTAATAATATTGCTTATTATTATTTTGAATTGAATTATTATGTTGAGAGATGTTTTACAGCTTAGTATATGAGGGAAATGTTGCTATAACTAATATATATTATATACTAAAGTTATGTGTAATTTTAATTTAAAAAAATTAATTAAATAAAAAAAATGTATAGGTTAATATTAACAAACTCAAACAATATATAAACAATTTAAAAAGAGATCGATTAGTTTATTCATCGAATAACAAAGAAAATTATGTAAAAGAAGCGGAGGATTCAATTGGGCAAAATTAGTAGGAGTGAGGGGAAATATTGAGTAGAATGTAATATTTAGGGTGGGGTGTGAACTGAAATATTAGATAAAATTTAATAATATTATATTTTAATTAGTATTTCTCCCCAGGCATGGCCACTATTTATTAGGTGAGAGTGGTTATAAATATTGGGTAACATATAATATTGTAATATTATATTTTATATGATCAATATATTTGTAACAATTAATATAGATGTGTTCCATCTATAAATTTAATTAATAAGCAGATAAAAACTTAATATTACGATATGACAAATTTTTAATCATGAATATTTACCATGGATAGTATTAACTTCTAAGTAGGTTTTTTTACAATACCATGGCTTATCAATACCACATACCCAAAAACAATAACTTATTTTAAAATAAAAATATTTTACAAATATTTTATTTTAATTTTATTTTATAATTTGTTTAATTAAATCTAAGAGAAAAAAGGGTTATAATTACTTTTGAGGTATATTTAACCCACCATCCTCACGACTACTAACAATATTTTCATAGAGATGAAATGGAAGTTTTAATAAATTAAAAAATGAGAATACTTTTATATATACATATGTGAAATTTATATAATATAAATAATATTATAAAGAACTAGGATAGATGCATTTTAACCAAGGATCCAAGCGATGAGAAAGCAAAGTGATTAACAATGATAGAGGAAAGATAGTGGGTGATTCTTTTATTTTTTTTATTATTGTATTTTCTTTAACATGATTGATCCAAAATATAGGTTTAATATTTTATAACCAATTATGTTTTTTATTAATTTAGATACTTTCTTAAATACAATACAGTGGGATCGTATTTAAGAAAGAGAGTGAGATGGAAAGGGGAATAGAGTGTGGGAGAGAGACATAGAAGTGAGAGACAGAGAGAGAGAGAGAGAGAGAAAGGAAGAGAGAGAGGAGGGGGAGAGAGGGAGGGAGAGAGATGGATTTGGAGGGGGAAAGAGAGGGAGTGACAAGAGAGAGAAGAAGATGGAATGAGGGAAAGAGGAGCCGAGGGAAGAGAGAGAAAATGAGAGGATAAAGATAGGGAAATAAGGGGAAGAGAGAGACAGGGAAACATAGATATGGATGGGGGAGAGAGGAGGAGAGAGAGAAGGAGAGAGGGAGGGAGATAGTGACAGAGTTGGAGGGTGGAGAGAGAGTGTGTGTATGATGGGGGGGAGAGATGAAGGGAGGTGGGAGAGAAGGGGAGAGAGAGGAAGGAAAAAGAGAGAGGAATTGAGAGAGAGGAGAGAGAGAGGGGGAGAGAGAGATGGAGTTGGAAGGGGAATAAAGACATAGAGAGAGAAAGGTGGAGAGGGAGTGACAAGGGAGAGATGGAGAGTCAGTGAAGGGGAGAGAGAGGGAGAGGAAGAGGGAGCGAGAGAGAGATAAATATATATGGAGAGAGAGTGTGTATGTTTTGAGGGTGAGAAGGAGAGACAAGGGGAGATAAAGATATAGATGGGGCAGGGGAGGCGGTAGAAGATAGAAGCAAAGAGAGGGAGGGAGGAAGAGGGATAAATGGGAGATAGAGATATAGATGGAGGGGGTAGAGAGAGAGAGAGAGAGAGAGAGAGAGAGAGAGGGAAAGGAAGAGGGAGAGATAGATAGATATGGGGAGAGAGAGAGAGAGGGAAAGGAAGAGGGAGAGATAGATAGATATGGGGAGAGAGAGAGAGAGAGAGAGCGTGACATATATTTAGGGGGTTGAGATAGAGAGACAAATAAGGAGAGATGTAGGGAGTTATAAATATAGATAGCAGGGGGAGAGAGGAAAGAAGAGAAAGATAGAGAAAGTTAGGGAGAGGCAGATAGAGTAAGACGGGGGAGAGAGGGAGGGGAAGAGAGAGAAGGAGAGGGGGAGGGAGATATACACATAGTGGAAGGTGGAGAGGGAGGGAAGAAGAAAGAGTCTCACAGAGACAAATACAGATATAGAAGTTAGATCTAGAAAGTCATGAAAATTTTAGATTTTCAATGTGGTTGTTGATTTCTAATCCTATTTAATCACATGCACTATATGCATTAATTTCAGTGTAGATGCCGTTTTATAATTTTATTTAATACCTTACATTGGATGCATTGATTTCAGTGTCGATGTTGATTTCTAATTCTATTTGATTGCTTGCACATGATGCATTGGTTTTAGTGTAGATATTGATTTGTAATCCTATTTGATCGTTTGCACTAGATGCATTGATTCAGTTTAGATGTCAATTTCTAATCATATTTAATACCTTACACTAGATGCATTTGTTTCAGCGTAGATTTTGATTTCTACTCATATTTGTTTGCTTGCATTAGATGCATTGGTTTTAGTGTAGATATTGATTTCTAATCCTATTTGATTGTTTGCACTAGATGCATTGATTTCAGTATAGATGTTGTTTTCTAATCCTATTTGATTGTTTGCACTAGATGCATTGATTTTAGTGTAGATGTTGATTTTTGATTTGATGCAACAAGATGTATGATGTACATTAATGTCAAAGTAATTATATTAATAGTGTGCATTGATTTCAGTCTAAGACATCTCTACCTCCTCCATCTATATCTCTATCTCTCATTGTCTATCCTTCTTTATCTCTCTATCTCAGTCCCTAAACATACACACACTCTCTCCCTGCTCCCTTTCCCCTCCCTCTCTATCTCTTCCCATTCTCTCTCTCTCTAACATTTCTCTCTCCATATCTATATCTCTTCCTCCCTCCTTGTCTTTTCCTCTCTCTTCTTCCCTCTCCCCCCCATCTATATCTCTATCTTCCCTTGTATCTCCTTCTCACCCCCAAAACATACATACACTCTCTGAGTGTAAGTACAAAAAAATTATTCAACCATAAATACAATACTTGAATTTTCATCCTAAAGAAAATGTTTTCTTACCCTAAATGTTTTCTTCTTGAAACTATAAACTATTTATAATTGGGTACATTTTTATTATTCCCATTTTCCATAATTCAACATTGTTAATTACTTTGCATTCAAACGCGGTAACAAAAAATAACTACCATTGAAAATTATTTGGGGTTTAACACTCCATAAGCCACAATGATTGAATTTCGAGAAAACTACTATTAAAATTGGAGAGAAAGATTCCAACTACTATTTTCATATGATTGATATGAGAAAATAGAAAAACTAATAAGTGTGACAATAGGAACAGTAGAAGACAATAGTTTTTCCAACTACTATTTTCATATGATCGATATGAGAAAATGGAAAAACTAATAGGTGTGACAATAGGAATAGTAGAAGAAAATAGTTTCAGATTGATTGCAATGAAGATTGTTTGTAATTGACTATATTCTTAGTATTCACATTTTCTATCTATCAAAATTGTTACATTGACACTTTGCACTCAAAAATTGTATTTATCATTTTTCATCATTCAAGTTAGTAAGAGTCTCTCTCATCTCAACAAACTTAGGTAACTAAGCAAATTTTAAATTAAATTGACCAAATTAATTTTAGACATATTTAGCATATTTAAAATGATCAAAATAATTAGATGTTCAACAAATTTTGTATTACTCCACATCATTGAAACCAACCTAGATCCATCTTAACACCTAATCTATCAAGCACCAAGAAGGATCAAATCTCTGGAGGTGCAAACCTTTCCTCAAGTTTTGCACTCAAAAAATAGGTTTGCACCTTGAGAGATTTGATCTCTCTGGGCCCTCAGGTGTTAAGATAGATCTACAATAGTATAAAGATTTTTAAAATTGTAAGTCTATCAAAAAGAAATATAACAATTACTAATAGTGACATTAAGTATAAATATTTACATATTTGTTAATATTATACAATATTAATTAATAGTTAATATATACGATAGTAAGAAGAAATCCATTAAATATGTAATTTAAATCTCTTTTTATTTAAATCTCTACATTGTTTTTCCAAATATTTATATATTTTTATTTTAAAAATAATTTTTTTTTTTTTTATAATAAATAGATATTTTTGACAAAATATACTTAACCATATTAAATTTAACTATTCACCATATTATTTCTAACCTTTAATATTTATTTCTAACCTTTAAACAATATTAAATTACTATGCAAAAAAAATTATATAGATTTATAAGCTAATCTAAAAATAAAAAATAAGTGTAATGATGTTATCTTATAAACTGTAAACTGCCCCCAGAATAAAGTGAAATGCACATTTAAAAAAAAAATCAGTTATTTCATTTCACAAATACTCTCCATTAAGTTATTTTATAAATTTACAACTGAATCCAGGAACAATTAAATCACTCAGGGGCTAAGAACTAGTTAATATCTAAGCTTCATTCTTCCATGGCTACTGTCATCTTCCAGCAAAGCCAATATAGAATTGAGTGACCAGAATTCACCATCATCTCATCTGGACTCATCCTCCAAAGATTCCCAAAGAAGATGACTGTGAAATCCCAACTTTACCCAAACCAAACCATGCAGTACAGGGAACTCTACATCCATGCCCTCAAAACCTTCATAGCCCACAATATAACCCACAATATTTAAAAGTATCACTACGCTAAAATTGGCAAATTCTCTAAGCCTGTTCAAATAAATGCAAGAAGTCTATGCCCCAACCAATTCATCCGGGCAGACCATGCCCAGACCAATACCAGCGGCCACCAAACTTTATGGCATGGACATTGGATTATCAACACCTACTCAAAATGCAATCTCCAGAGCCCCATCAAATAGAGCACACCTCCATCTTCGTTTTAGTGTTCCAGGCATCCAGTCCACACTCATGATTGTGAATAAGCAGTGAGAGACTGGGTAGGTAGATGATCGCTGCCGGTAGAACACTATCCGAATCTGTTACTGCTTCAGTCTCTTCAAGAGCTGCAAATCCGATATTGAGACATCCAAACAAGTTCACAAGCAGAAGCTGATTTCTTTGCCAAATTTCCTTGAATACACCCATTTCAACATACAAAATCTGCAACAGGACACAGTGCTCTTTCATGCTCCACTGTGAAGTTTGCACAACCCTAGTGCTCTTTCATGCTCCATTGCAAAGTTTGCACAGTCCTAACCCTCAACAATAGATTTCTCCCTCAATCCATTATAGCCTGAGCTGTGAGTGACCACATGAATACACCCATTTCAACATACAAAATCTGCAAGAGGACGCAATGTTCTTTTATGCTCCACTGTGAAGTTTGCACAACCCTAACCCTCAACAATAAATTCATGAGCAATCATGACTCTGATCTTTTCGTTTTAGTGTTCCAGGCATCTAGTCCACACTCACGATTGTGAATAAGCAGTAAGAGATTGGGTAAGTAGATGATAGCTGCAGGTTGGGTAAGTAGATGATAGCTGCAGGTAGAATACTATCGGAATCTGTTATTGCTTCAGTGTCCTCAAGCACTACAAATGCAATATTGAGACATCCAAACAAGTTCACAAGAAGAAACTGATTTGTCTGCCAAATTTCCTTGAATACACCCATTTCAACCTACAAAATCTGCCACAGGACACAGTGCTCTTTCATGCGAAGTTTGCACAACCCTAACCCTAAACAATAGATTGCTCTGTCAATCCATTATAGCCTGAGCTGTGAGTGGCCACATGTTTTAGGTCCTCATCAAACACTTTCCCACCCAGATGCTCACCAACTGTGAGAGGTATGCCCACACCAGCGTCCCATGAATATGAGATGAGAAGGAATCACATGCATGTCGGTGAATATAATTAAAATATTTTCCCTTAGAAGGCCACCTTGGAGACTTATTTTACTGGTTAAGCTATAGCTCAACTTTGAAACGTGTGGAATTTTAATATTATTAATCCAAGTTTGATTGGGAATAAAAGTAGAAAGAAGTAATATGTCAGCAGTACAGTTCTCTGGACTTCAACTCAATCCCAGTAAATTCTGGTAATGGAATAAGCTTCCAACTATAAAAGTTATGAAGTTAACAAACATAACAAAAAGTTATGAAGTTAAGAAACATAACAACTTGTATTTGGATTCCTTTCACATTAATTACACTTTTTCCATGCGTTAAGAGAATCCCGAAAAGGAAAAGCTCTGTGCAAAATTACTGAAGGGTAAGTGTGCGGAGTGATCACAACCGCAACCTGTATAATAGTGAAAAGAGGACCTGACCTCTCGAACAATAAAATCTTAAAATTTGTATTAAAGATAACATAAAATATATAAAACTAGTGTATAAATCCATTTCTCTTTTAATTATCTGGTGGGTGTAAATTATGATTTACAATTGTTTTTGCTTGGTTAAGAGGGATTTTGAATTTAAGGAAATAGGTTAATAACTTAAATTCATAATTATTTATAAATTGTTATGGGTGTAAAGTATTATTTAAAAAAAAAATTGTTTGGTTAAGAGTCAATCTTCAATTTAAAGAAATAAATTAATAACCCAAATCCAAAAATCTTTGCATAACAGAGAAAATTTGACAATGATAAATTTTCCTTTTATGAAATATATAAATAAATTCTATAATCTATATTGTATTTTCTAATAATAAAACAAAATATCATATTCAATATACATTATTAATTGTTTATATATATATATCTATATATATATATATATATATATATATATATATATATATATATATATATAATTTTGATATTAAAAAAAGAATTTCTTAAATTTTATAATTTAAGAGTGACATGATTTAATTTTGATATATGGTTAGTCATATCCGTGATATAAATTGTTTAGATATTAGAAAGAGGATAATTTTATAAGTTAAGAGTGTTATGATTTAATTTTGATGTATAGATTAGATTGTTGTTGGGGCAGGGGGGGTTTGCAAATAACTTCAACAAAAGAGATTCCTTAAGGGGAAAAGAGAAGTATTTCAATTAAAAAATCACCTGAACTCCTATATTATCCATGGAGGAATAGAAGAGGAAATATTAAGTGATATTAGACACCAAAAATAAGTAGGGAAAATATTCTTAATATGATTTTATATTTATAGGTTGTTTGGAGCCATCTAAGATTCAAAATTGATGTGTAAGGAGCAAAATTTTATTGAAGTTTCAATATAAAAGAAGATAGTGATAGGACCATTGCTACACATACTAAGGGTATATAAAGGAAAGGGATTCCTAAGGGACTCAAGAGTAGAGAAGCAAGTACCTTATAATGTTGTAAGGGCTAGTAAACTAGGCGCAAAAACTAGTCTTTTGGAAGGATTGTGTAGAGAACTTAGTAGTGTCTCTCTTCATGGGCCTTGGAATATTTTTTGAAAAGAGAAGAGTAACTTAAGTTTTATGTTCTCCACCTTGGTGTTCTCTTTTTCCAACCTAAGGTTGGCATCCACAAAGGATTTCCTATGGTTGGGAGGAAATTCTTCACACCTAATTAGTTACCTTGAAACTCATTTAATGCAAAAGGTAAGTTTCTTTTCCCATCCTCTTTATACTATTTTATGATGATGAATCAAATTCCACTATTTATTATGATATCACTATGAAAATCCTAGGAATGATGGGTGCGTGAGCTATTATTTTTCAATCCATTAGAGTGTAATGTGTTTGTGGAAATGCATAAGAAAAATTCATAGATATTAACTATTTCAAAAAATAATGGTGTTGAGGAATGAATTCCTCATTCATATAAGTTATTAATTTGGGAAAAATGATCCCTAAGAATATTTATAAGGATTTAATAAGAATTTCCTTTTAATATGTGAAATATGGAATCAATTTTTTTGTAGATGTAACTTTTATTCCTGATCATTTTTAGAATTTTTATGATTGTAATTCTTGGTATGTAATAATTTAGATGATTTAGAGATTCATAGATTTATAAACCTTGCATTAATAAGCCCTCAAACAATGGTACCTTAGAAGACTTCCTATAGCATTTGCAAACCAAATTTTGGAATTTTCTAAACATTTTAAAGTATGGCCAGTTTCTTTATGAAGGATAGTAGTGACCTAATCTCCATCTTCCTTGAGGAACCCCACAATCATAACCTATTGTCATTATTTTCCCTTTAAATGGGCATATTAATGTCTTGTAGGGGCTTAGTTAGCCTCCTTTGATAAATTTTAGGGCTTTAAGTGGTGAAATGGAAGATGGGAAGGGTATCAACCATAATCGTAGGATGAACGATAGTCAATAAATGATATGGGGATGCATAATGGTGTACATTTACCTCCTTGAGAAAAGGATTACTCAAATCCCCCATATATTTAATATATGGTGTTTGTCATGCATTAAATATTTTGGCATCTATTGTGAGTGTTCTTAAGGAATGAATGGTATTTTATCTCTATTAGAATTTTGTTTTTTCCCTAAACTACTCCTACATTGGCCTCCTTGTAGGTAAAATAATTGTTTCCCCCCACCCCTAATGACATGTCAATGTTATAAAAATATTTATTATGTAACCATCATGAATGAGGTTGAAGGTTACTATGAGGTGTTTGTTGGTTTTTGTCATATGAAGGCTTATATCTTGTTTTGGCCTCAAGACTAGTGGTGCTTATGGTAAGTCTAACGGTGACCATGTACATATGAATCAGAAGGTAAGAAGATCGTGGATTAAAGAGTTATTTCTTTGTGTTTATTATGTCCTTGTGCATCATGGAATCATATCTATTTAGGGAATAAGATGATACATGCATGACCTTAGGCCCTTTAACTCTAAACCTTAGGAATGTCTTACTTTGGAGAGAGAACACTCTGCTTAAGGGACTAGTAAAACGATGGGATGAGATAAATGTTGAATTTTTTTAAATAGAACCTCATATTTCATTATATTTGATTAATTGAAATATAATTACTCTTCAAAGATATGCCAAAAATAGTCTTTGTAAAGTAAAAAATTGGGGTTTCTATAATGCAAAATCTCATTCCAAAAGCATTAGTTTCAAATTTCAAAACTACACCTTTTGATTAGCTATTGACACCTTTGGAATTTTTTTTTGCTCTTTTTGAATCTCATATCTACACTTTCATAATAACTAGATTTTGTACTTTTGAAAGCTAATATTCCCACTTTCATAGTTTTATTTTGCACTTTTGTAACTAATATTGGCACTTCAAGAATATGATTTTTGAAATCTAACATTAGCAATTTTAGAATCTTATTTTGCACTTATTTATCAAACATGTTTAATTTATATCATTCATAACTTTTAAATTTGGTTGCACATCATCTCTAAGTACTACTAATTTAAACACACAACTTAATATATAAAAATATCAAGAACTTATGAACCATAAAAAACTTATCATACAAAAAATATTAAGAAAAACTATTGAAACATTATTTAACAAAATAAATTTGTGTTTTCTACATTAGATCTCACATCACTAACACCATTCAAGCATAAAAAGTAAGATCACAATCCATATAATAAATATGTGCAATTCACATCATCATAATTATAGTTTTTTGTAACTGCATAGATCCTTCCATCATTACAAATGTTTTATTTCAAATTAACTACAATGATTTTGTTTTTAGCATTATAAGCACCCTTCAAGATCTCCAAAACTATATTTAAAGGTTTTGGATCTACATATGGATCCCCAACACAAACATAACCCTTTCTCTATAGAGTGTCACAATCATATTTTTGTCAAATATAAATGGAAAACTTTCTTGGACTTTTTTATTTTCTACATAATTGTCCAAAAATCATTCAAAAATACTAAGACATTGTTTGAATAATTTTATAAACATTTGTCCTATAAAATAGATATTTGTACTTTTATCAATGCATGGGTTTCTTGGCAATGATCTGTTTTCTAATAATCTTTTATAAATTGCATGTAACGAGGGTCCAGTCATAAAAAATAATTGAACCCTTATATAATAATATTGTATGAAATAATTCTAAAAAGTAGAAAACATAGAATATTACATTAGAGAAATCTTGAAAATGACAATGGAAGAGGTTCCCAAAACCTATAAAGTTTTAAAGGCAATCCAAGAAGGCATCAAATAGATTGAAGGATTAATTAGTCTATAGTTTTATGACTGTAATATATATCTTGCAATAATATATATATACAAGCCAAGGATTAATTTCTTGCAATAATTATATATATATATATAGCTAAAAGGTTCATTATCCAAAAATAAGCTTAATTGGTGAGACCAATGTAATAAAGAAAACTATATGACTTTTGCACCAAATTCAATAATTAAGCTAAGAAAAAAAATGAGGAGACTACACCACCATGATTATGAAAGAATAATCCATGAAACTATATGTAGATGGATCATAATGACCAAGCCCAATGATGAAATAAGTTTATGAGTACCATCACAATGCACACTTTTCCTAGTCTCCTTCCTAAATTGTTTCAACTGAGGAGCCCATATAATCCCCATCATTCCCCACCCTTGTTTGTTTTTTACCAAATTTTCAAGTTGACCCTCCTTTTTCCTAAGTGTCACCTTTATAAGTAAGGTACATATTCATTTTATAACTCATAAAACTTATCCCTATTGTGTGCTTTCTTTGATTTCCCTTTCATTTCTCTAGTTGAACCAACTTTTCCATTTTTCTTTTTTCTCTACCCCCTTTCCTCTTTACCATCTTTTGTTTATTTCTCAACCCTTGTTGCTTGATGCATGGCACACATTGCAAGCATCCCTAATTTCTTCTTACCATTACTTGATCAAATAGTTGAGTTCCATTAAGATATTTTCTTTGGTTAGGACCCAATTTGAGGTAGCCAATTTATAGTTGGGGTTGATTCTTACCCGTGCCTCACCTTTACTTTCTTTTTTCAAAAGATGACAACCTTGATTGACACATACTCTATATTATTGTCACCATAATGCTACCCTAGCCTTGCTAGCATGACCTATACTTACCTCTTCTACCTTTATTTTCTAACCATGTCCACTTTAATATGCAAGTGTTGTCACGCCTCATGTGAAAATTGTGAAGCTTAGTCCTTCTAAGGAGCAATATTGTTATTCCTCTCACTTCACATGTGGTTGGTAAAACTTACTCCATTCTCAACACAAGGTCCATTGCTTTTGTTAGTTTTATCATCATTATTCCTCTATTCTTCTTGTCAACCCTTCTACCCCTTAGGGAAAGGTTCTTCTTACTCTTGCTCCCCCTTGAGTCAATGGCTTTTATTTCTTTCACATTTCCATATAGCTTTATTGCTACTTCTATATAAAAGTATTTTCTTTGTTTGTGGCATTTCTCTTCTTACAGTCACTTTTAAGCTTCCCTCATGAAAATCTTCATTTCCCCTCAAAGTAATCTATTAGCATTGTGTTTTTAGTCTTTGATATTTTGTTAGATTCTAGATATGATATGGTTAGCTAAGCTAGTTGAATGAATCTCTTGTTGAATTGAGTTTGGTATCTTGTTGGTAGCTTAAATCTTATACACTTTGAGTGACTATCAACATTGTTGCATCTTTAGCAAATTAGAAGCCTTTCATATGGCTCTTAGCATGCTCTTTTAGGCTTCCACATGGTACCATCAAAACAAAGGTAAGTGTAAATATGACCCCCCCCTTAAATCTTTACTTTCATAGTCTATTTATTCCCTACTTGAACACATGATAGTTATATTTTCTTTCCGCCCTCCATTTCTTGACATATCTTGTCATTTCATCTTCTCTTTGCATTTAATGCTTGATAGAATATGCCCACGTTTGGTGCATTTGTATTTCTACTTTGCATTAGTATATGTGTGATATGGGTGACTCTGTTGGTTACAAGTTATACTTGTTGCATGGATATTCTGTTATGCGGGGATATTTTCTTATACCACCAATGTCATTATGTGTCTCCTTATTTTACCTTGCATCCTTGAGTCTCAATATTATTCGCAACTTGTTTTCTCTTTTCTTTATACTACTTTTATGCCTTTCAATCTTCTTTATGATAACTCAATGTGTTTTTACTACATGAATCACATCTCCTTCCTTGGGTACAAAATGTATCATACAAATTTTTCACTTTGTATAAACCATACACATATACTCTTAGATATCATTGTGAAAAGCTTATGTCATGCATTATTCATATCCATTCTACAATTAAATGAAATCAACACACTTTAACTCATCCTTGCATTAGATCACATGTATGGAAGTTATGACTTTGATTTCCTTTATTATGGTGTATATGTGTGGTCGTAGCCTCCCATTTGGTATTTGTACCATGGTAAGGACACTTGGCCTAGATTTATGTCCCTTCCCCACATGGTTGCACAATTGGCTCCAATGAATATTTTTGGGTGATAACTTTTGTCGACTCACTTTTTTATTAGAATTTTTTTTAATGAGGAAACCTCGTTTAGGACCCTAAATGTCCCTAATCCATTAAGACATGTTCTTGATGAATCTTCTTAGTCAAATTTTCTTTTTCCTTGGGTGGTTTTGGTGTGTGTTATGAGTTGCTACATTATCTATCTATAACATGCATGTGGCTTGTCATTCACATTTACTTGTGGAAATGAGACCTATTTTATTTGGTTCCACCTATATTTTTTCACTTGATCCCTATGGTTCAAATGGCCAAACTTGCAAGTTTATTTTTGCAAAAGAAAATACCTCTTCAACGATGAGTGTAATGGCTACATATGTCGTCCAAGCATTACCTTTTCCATTTTTTTCATTCCCCTACTGATTGTTAAGAGTCTTGAAGCTCACTCTCCCTTCCTCATATATATTGAAACTTTGTCAAATTCGTAACTCTTACAATTTAGTCCTCTTCTTCCACCTTCCACACCCTGAGGCTTGCTTGGTTATGATGTCTTGATCCGGATCTTGGGGGGAGGCCCCTAAGATCTAAAAGATTGAAATGGATTGTGGGGGAGAGGACCCCAAGATCTGGAAAATTGAAATGCCAAAAGAAAAAGATGAGAATGGCCAATAAACAAAACCACAAAGATTTTTTTTTATTAAAACAAAGAATAACTGTAAAAGCCACATTGTGGCAGAAAAACTGCCATTTTACAAAATGCGACTTGTTACTTATAGTATTTTTCAGTTACAATGCCACAGGTCAATTCCATGAGTGAATGAATACCATGGGTGGATGTCACTTATAATACCATGGGTGAATGTCACTTACAATACCATGGGTGGATGAATACCATGGGTTGATGCCATTTTCCATTCAAATCATTCATTCCTCCTTAAGAAGCAATGATCTCCATTGCGTGAAGTTCCTTCCTGCAAAGCATTTGTTGAATATGAAGAGCCACTAAAGAGAAGAGTTTTATGTGGTTAACCCATAACCATGATGAACGAAGATCCGATGATAGAGATACCCTGTAATGCTTGTGACCAACTGTGATACTGACAGTGTGCGTCCTAGCAAATGGACTTCGATGAAGTGTGGGTTTGTGGATGACCCATAACCATGATGAATGAAGGTCCGAGGATAGAGATACCCTATAATGCTTGTGACAAACTGTGATACTAATAGTGCGCGGCCTAGCAAACGGACTTCAATGAAGTGTGAGTTTGTGGATGACCCATAACCATGAAAAACAAAGATCCAAGGATAGATATACCATGTAATGCTTGTGACCAACTGTGATACTAGCAAGTGGACTTTGATGACAAGGATTTTGTGTGGTTGACCCATAACCATGATGTTGGTTGTTGATGAAGTAGCAAGTGCCTACATAGCGTGGGGTAGGAGGGCACATCTCCAAATAACCCAAGCCGAATGCTGCTATGTTGAAACTGATGAATGTGAAGTAGGTGCCTACTAAAACGAGGTGGGAGGACACGTCTCCAAAGGGAACTCACTCCGAATGCTGCTCCATAATTAAAATGGACATAACTCGGTCAATATAGCTAAGAATATTTATTATAACCTAATTTTGGAAATAGAATGACCATTTTTCATCTTCCCATGTGTTGGAAATCCTTATCTGGACACTCTAGAATATCAAATTCTCCCACATTCGAACTCCAATTCGACCCATTTTTTTGTTTGAAATTGAGTGATTTTTCGAGAGGAGCTGAGATATACAATCAATTTTATGAAATTCTACACCAAATCTGCAAAAAGAAAAAACAAAATAGAAAAACCGCTGTCCATGAATTGATGTCAGAAACATTTATGCAACATAGCTGATTTAAATCAGCGATATCTCCCTTATCTAGATTCCGATTCAGCCGATTTTTTTTTTAATTTGGGTATCTTTTCGTAATAAATCCAGATCTATTATTTTTTTTGTAAATTTTTCACTAAAAATTTCAGACTGATCTACAAACTTGTCGCCCAAAAACATTCTTGCAAAAAAATGAAAAAAGAAAAAAAATTCCCGCTTTGCCCAATAAAATGCTATGTGGGGGACATAGCACATGCATCAAGTTTGTTGAATATTGCTGCAAAATTTCAATCTGAAATATTCATCAAACCCTGATTCCCATGGAATTATAACCTACTCTGATACCACTGATCTGGATCTTGGGGGGAGGGCCCCAAGATCTAAAAGGTTGAAATGGATTTTTGGGGAGAGGCCCCCAAGATCTGAAAAGTTAAAATGCCAGAAGAAAAAGATGAGAATGCCCAATAAACAAAACCACAAAGAATTTTTTTATTAAAATAGAGAATAATATAAAAACTACATTGTGGCGGACAAACTGTCCTTTTACAAAATGTGACTTGTTACTTATAATATTTTTTAGTTACAATACCATGGGTCAATTCCATGAGTGAATTTATCCCATGGGTGGATGTCACTTACAATACCATGGGTGGATGTCACAATACCATGGGTGAATGAATACCATGGGTGGATGTCACTTACAATAGGGTGGATAAATACAATGGGTGGATGCCACTTAAAATACCATGGGTAAATTCCATGGGTGGATGAATACCATGGGTTGATGCCATTTTCATGTCTCCATCTACCATCCACTTGTGGGAGGCCAATATAGCTAGGAATTACACTTTATATGTTTGGAATTCCCTTTGTTTTATTAGTAGATTGCATCTTAAGGTGTTTTTAGCTCTATTTGTAATTACAATTTAGTTAACTTTCACGCTCACCCCAAAAGAAGCTTTGACATAAAATTGCAAGTGATTTGTTAACCTTCTTCACTAGGGTAACTACCTATGTTTCACTTTGTTTCTTTATCTTTAATTTTGATTGGATTGTGTGTTTATCTTTCACTATTTTGAAAATAGTATATCATTGCTTATTTCCACCCCCGAGTTTGGGTGGGGGAGATAAAAATAATAATTATGTAGATTGAGATTTTAACCTTTGTTTGTTTGTTTCTTTTATCTAATCCCAAGTAGCTTAATGTAGATTAGATTATTTAGTTCACATTTACCTATGAGTTAAGCAATTAGCTTCCTAATTCACTAGTGACCTATCCTTCTCCTTCCTCTCTTACTTTTCTCCCCTCTCCTACTTTCTTGTAAAAATTGAGTAAGACTCTCAATCTTTTTAAGAATCCATAGTTTGTGTGCTCCTCCATTAGTTATTACACCATCTCACTCTATATATCACACTACAACCTATGTAACCTTAATTTTTCTATGATGGTCAAGCTTATATAGATGCTTCTTTGAAGTGGTGATTCTATAGTACTTAGGATTTCAAATTTATTTACCCTTTCCCTTTTAATTTGGATACCCTTGGCATTCTCATTTGGCAACTAGGATCATGATGATCTACAAAAGAATGTACATTTGACCCATGATCATCTACAAGCTTGAATTCATCTACTAAGCTTCTTTGTTCTTAAGATATCAAGACTGATTTCTAAAAAGAGGAATTGAGGGTTGAGCATAACATAAACAAGATGTAAGAGATCACCTTAAAATACCCCAAAATTAGTAACAAGGAATTCCAAACAATTTAACCAACTCAATTAAAATGGTCATGGAAATTTCTACTTAAGGAAAAAACTATCAACTAAATTTATGTTAGAGATTAAAACTTTTCCAAGACCTCAAAACCTTGAGCACAATGTAAACCCTATATCATTGTGAAAATAAACTACAATAAAAATTGACTTCCAAACAACTAAAATGGAATCCAATTTTCCTCTCATATGTGATTCAAATCTATATAAAAATTATATAAAAATAATAAATAAATAAAATATATTATTTTATTTTCTCTTAAATTATATAAAATAATTGAAGAACCTCAAAATGATCATAAATAATTAATTTTTTATTAAAAAAAATTAATCCTTCATCATTTTTCAATTACATTTTATATTATAAGATTTTATATATCTCTTCAAAAGCATATAAGAAAACATTATTATTTATAATATTTATATTTATAATACTTTTGAATATTTTTAAACAAGGAAATAAGCATTCTATATATTATAAAATTTGATAAATATTTTCAAAATTTTGTGCCAAACCATATTATTAGTCTTTATCAAACGAAGGGTTATAGCAATTACTAAAGTGATTGATTTTATATTAATTATACTTTAATAATAAATATTTATGTATTATTAATGTGATTGATTTTGCATTAATTATACTTTAATTATAAATATTTACTTATTTACTAATGTTACATAATATTAATAGATAAATATATAAGATAGTATGAATAGATCCATTCAATATTTAATTTACAATTTATAACTATTCATTCTTTAAAATATTTAAATCTCTTTTTCTTTTGAAAATAAACTCTTCCATCTTTTTTTTACAATAATTACTAGTAAATAATCATTTTTAACTCAAGTATATTTAATCATATTAAGATTCAACTATTCATCATATTTTATATCATACTTAATTATATAAATTTATACCTCAAACTATAAAACAAAATTATGCATAATAATATTATATTATTAACCATAAACGGTCAATAACAAAGTGAAATAAACGTTTTTAAAAAATCAATTACTTCATTTCACAAAAAGCTTTCATTTTATAATTTTACAGTTGAAGCCAGGCACAATTACTTACAATAAATACTTGTTATTTTCATTATTATTTTCATCTTTCCATAGCTATTATCAATTTCCAGCCAAGCCAATATAACATCGACTCACTAAAATTCACATCAGCCCATGACTCATCCTCGACTCATCCTCCAAAGACTCCCAAAGAAGATGAGTGTGAATTCCCAAATTTACCCAGCCATGCACTACAGAGCATTCTACATCCATGCCCTCAAAACCTTCATAGCCCCATGCCCTCAAAACCTTCATAGCCCCTTCATTACAGAGCACTCTACATCCATGCCCTCAAAACCTTTATAGCCCCTGCTGCTACGTTCCCTGCTGTAACCCACAAATTTTAAAAGTATCACTACCCTAAAATTGGCAAACTCTCTAAATTAGTTCAAATAAATGCAAGAAGTATATGCCCCAACCAATTCATGCGAGGAGACCAATGCCAGCGGTTGTCACTATGGTGGCAATATTGGATTACATATGAGACCATTTAGCAACACCTGCTCAAAATGCAATCGCCAAAGCACCATCAAATGGAGCACACCTCCATCTATGGATTATAAGGACTTACCCAATAGAGCAAACCTCCATCTATGGATTATAAGGACTTACCCAATAGAGCACACCTCCATCTATGCCAGCGGTTGTCACTATGGTGGCAATATTGGATTACATAGGAGACCATTTAGCAACACCTGCTCAAAATGCAATCGCCAAAGCACCATCAAATAGAGCACACCTCCATCTATGGATTATAAGGACTTACCCTTCTATGGATGATAGGGTTCTGAGGCCCAAAAGAGCTGTTTTGAAGGTCAACAATGGGCAAACACCAGGGAATAGAGAAATAAGCGGTAGAATAGAGCAAGCTCGTCTCCTCACTTCGTCATCCGGTGGACCACCCATATCTGTCGATGTTATCAATCAATCAAGTCAATATTGCTCAATGAAGCCCTTTCCTTTCATTCTTTCCCAGGTGTCTGCTTTTTTCTATTCTCGCTGCTTGCTTAGGTGCTTGCAATGGGCAAACTCTGGTGTGACTGGTGCTTGCGTTGACCTAAGAACACATTGTCGGCAATTAATTAATTCTTAATTCTTATATAACTGTATATTAATTGTAATAACACCCACTTTGTATTAGTCAATTAGTTTCGTTCTGGTTTTGGTTTTGCCTTTGATTTAGTTCTTATCAAGTTTTTAATTTTAAAATTTAAGTAAATGCAGGTGATCTAATTTATGATTAGTTTTGTGTAGGTTTTAGTTTGGTGTAAGGTTTATTTAATATCAAATTTTTAACCGTAAAAGTAGGTGATTTAATTTCTAAAAATATTTAGAAAGAAAAAGTTTAAATTTTATATGAACAGATCGATGGTGAAAGTTAATAATGGGATAAAAATTGTTACAGGGAGTATCCATGTTGTAGACTAGTTTTTAGACTAAATTCATTTTAGTTATGAAGAAAAAGAAAAAATAAAATAAATTGTGTAACATTTAGTACCCATCCCATCTCAACTTCAAATTTCATGAGGAAGATTTAAACTCATCCTAATTACGAAGAAAAAGATAAAAAACAAGTTTTGTGAGATTTAATCTCTATCCAATCTGAAGTTCAAATTTTATGAGTATTTAAGAATCAAAGCTAATAATAAATGATAAAAATTGTCCACAAAACAAAAACAAACATCCAAGCTTAACAAAATCTATCACTACCCTATGACAATATCATGTAATTGGGTGTCATAATTTTTCCTTCAGCACATAAACTAGCCCTAACCTAAATTCATCCTTAATCCTTAAAAAAAAATGGTTAACTAATGAAATTGAATAAGAGTTATGTTAGCCTTGGCACTACTAAGGAAGCGCGCAGAACAGAAAACAAGTTTGGAACTGTGATATCTTCGAACATACTTCTGTAACCACTGTTGCAGATTTCCAAGGAAGTCGTTGTGGGAGGATAAGTATGTCATCTACGTTATGAACATTGGAGATATATGCCATGACTGAATTGCTTACCTTGTATTTCCATTTGGTTTATTCCAATGGTATAGTTGGTTTTATAAGCCCAACTCAATTAATTGAGAAAGTAAATTGGTGCGCATATTTAAAGTGATATCAGATATAACTAAGGAAAGATGAAATAAAAATCCGAACAACTAACAATAATGAAATGGAAATTATGAATGCCCAACTTTATACAACTTTAATAAACACAAAGCCATTATATTATATAAAATATAGTTGTATGTTCGAGCCTGAGTTCACAGAAGGGAATCTCATGGATTTTACCCTCCATGGATACAGCTCATTTGGTCTAAACTCCAGCCAAGATACATTTGGGCAACAATATCGCCCATTATTATTTTGAATTGAGCCATAAAATCATAGAAATCTCCTCGTTCGTACCAGTAATAATAAACCCATTGAAGTTGTTCAACCAGGGAATAAGGTAGCTCCCAAATCCCGAATTCACCTAAACCACCATTATGTTCAGATACAAATGCAAGTTATCCATGGCTAAAACAATACCAGTGGAGATCTAACAAGGTCACCACATGGCAAACAAGATCTAACAAGTTCTCTAATATTGACCAGATCTCTGATTATACCCACATTTGCAGCAAACCAGTTACTTCCTCTACTGTCCACAACATAATCTTTTATTTCTCTTAGACCCAGTTCCTCTACTGTCCACTAGGTAATCTCTTATTGCCCTTCTTGCTACAAGAGAGCTACAGAGATCTATTTCCTGCTATCTTGTTATTTGGGCCTCAACCTTGTAGTTCATGAGCAATCATGACTGTGATCTCTTTGTTTTAGTGTTCCAGGCATCCAGTCCACACTCATGATTGTGAATAATCAGTAAGAGATTGGGTAGGTAGATGATCGCTGCAGGTAGAATACTATCGAAATCTGTTACTGCTTCAGTCTCTTCAAGAGCTGCAATGCAATATTGAGACATCCAAATAAGTTCACAAGAAGAAACTGATTTCTTTGCCAAATTTCCTTGAATACACCCATTTCAACATACAAAATCTGCAACAGGACACAATGCTCTTTCATGCTCCTCTGAAGTTTGCACAACCCTAACCCTCAACAATAGATTGCTCCCTCAATCCATTATAGCCTGAGCTATGAGTGACCAAATGTTTTCATTGTTCTAGGTTTATGTTTTTATTAAAACCTTCCCACCCAGATGCTCACCCCTCTGAGAGGCCCACATCAGCGTCCCATGAATATGAGCTCAGAAGGAATCACATGCATGTCGGTGAAATTAATTAAAGTATTTTTCCTTAGAAGACCATATCAGAAACTTGTTTTACTGGGTAGACTATAGCTCAACCGTGAAACATGTGGAATTTTAATATTATTAATCCAAGTTTGATTGGGAATAAATTTGGAAATCGGTAACATGTCAGCAGTGCTGTTCTCTGAACTTCGACTCAAACCCAGTAAATTCTGATAATGGATTTACCAGAATAAGATTCTAACTAGAAAAAGTTATGAAGTTCAAAAACAGAACAATGCTCTGTTTTCAGTGTGCTAGGTTCAGGTGCTTGCTGACCGCTTGTTGAGAGGTCTACACCCGCGTCCACCGAGGATAAGTTTGAAAAGAATCACAGGTATATCAGTGGATGAGAGAGTGGAGAAATTTCAAATAAATATTCGCAGGAAAGACTTAGTTGCAGGTTGTACGGTGTGAGGTGCCTGTATTAGGCAGGAGAGTTATATGCAAATCTTGAAAGTACCATGTCTGGGTCACATCAGCGACTTGGATTTTTAACTGGATCTCTTTCTCGTATAGGTATAGGTATAACCACCCTGATCACTTGGTGAGGTTTGATTTTGGGTCATTTTATTAAAAATATTTATTCTCAATTAATTGTGCTAATAATATTTGAAAAAATAAAAAATAATATCAAAAATTCTTATGTCTATTATTAATATTTTTTAGATTTTTAAATTTATATTTTAATAATAATTTTTAAATTCTTTTATATTTTTAAATATTTAAAATATTTATTATTTTGATATAAAAAAATCAAATTAAATATTTAAAGTTAAAAAATCACACATATATATAATTGCTTTGATATTAAAAAATCAAAATAAATATTTAGATTTTATAAATTAAAACTAATGTCAATTAGTTTGATGTATAGTTTGTTTATTATATCTGATAGTGGTTGATTATATCAAATGGTATTTTAATATTAATATTATCAAATTCATATAATGTTTAGTATTGATTTTTGTTTATATATTTAATTAAATATTATATAAAGCATAGTATTAATTTTTATTTATATATTTATGTAAAGAAATATTGTATTTCTTTTTTTCCTTAAGTAAGAGTCGTGCTTTCTTTTCTATTAAATCCAACATAATTTACAATGCTTACATAATTCCATCAATAGTAAGGTGTTCTAAAGTCTCTAAGCTCTCTAACCCCTAAGAGTTCCACCACTCACATTCAGGTTCCGAATAAAAAAAGTTCCAGGCCAAAACCCCGTGCCGACCCGCTCTCTAACTGCTATAGGAACCCTGCCTCCCAAAATTCTTGAATAAACCTATGCTAGAGAAAACAAACGCTTCAAAATGAAGCATAAAGTCAACCCTTCGACCCCACCGAACCCTCGCACATTCCTGAGCGTTGATCTGACGAGAAATAATCAGACGGTGGAGCAGAATATCACACGCTCGAAATTGATTGAAGTTTAATGTGCAATGAGGGTGGTTTCCTGACCCATCCCTCATCCACGTGTTGAGCGATGAAAGGTATCACTGCCCAAAAAACAAAACCACCTTCAGCTTGAAAGCGGTGCGATCGCACCAAAACCGCCCGAGAGGTGGTTTCGTAGCCCTGCCATGAGAGGAATAGGAAATGATGCCGCAAGAACGATTAATGTTCTCAACCAATCTCCAGCATGGCCCCACTAAGTTGTGCTTTGTAGGACCACGTTGATTCGTAGCCCTCGAATCCAACGGATGAGAAGGATATCGTGACGGATAATAAGGAGGAAAGTTAGTCCGCAATGGAGGGTGGTTTTCTGCCCCCACACCCTGCCACGTGTCGCAGTATGAATGGGATCGCTGCAGAAACGCGAAAACCATTCCCACTCTGAGGGCCGCGCGATCAGTTCGAAACCACTTGGGAGGTGGTTTTTCAAACTAGACTCCGTAGACTGAAGCCCCTGGTTGCCGAAAAACCTGGTTCCTCTAGCAAAAGCAGAACTACCTCGCCTTGGATTGGGAAAAAGCTAGGGTGAAAGTGTTCCATCGAGCCGAGACTTTAGAGAAACATCAGAGATCTGCAACACCCTTACACCTTGCGTCTGGTCTACCAGACAGGGGTTTATTTCTTCTGCAAACATTACCCAAAAAGAAGGTTCAACCATGGGAAAATAAAATCGAGGTATTCCCCATGGTATTGAGTCTAAACACCTCCCTATCATCTTCTGCCTATTCGCAGCATAGAGCTCTCAGTCTACTAAGCCTCAACTCCTGCCACTTCGTCAACCCATTTTTCCTTGTGTAGCTGATCCCCTAGTTGGCTAGAAGATCCGCCAGCTTGTTTGCCTTTCTGCGAATGTGGTGGAAATTGATAGTGCGCAGGCCTTGAAGATGGCTTTAATTTCTTTGGAAAACTCGAATTAGTTTCCAATTTTTAGAGACTTTATCTGGTGCAGTTCCATTGTGAATTTTTTGCACAGAGTTGATAATTAACTCTGAATCTGCCTCTATCATGACATTTTGGCAATTTTCCTGCTTCAGCAAATCTAGGCATTGTTCCATAGCCATTAGCTCAGCCATGTTATTGGTGGCTGTACCAAGGTGGTAATGAAATATGCTAACGATACTTCCCTCTGAATTTCTCAGTACACCTCCATACCCTGCTGTTCTCGAGTTCCCCTTTGAAGTCCCATCAATGTTGTATTTTAAATAGCCTTCCGGAGGAGGATGTCAAAATTCCTTTTCCATATCTGATGAAATGATCCTCCTGTCAATGCCTAAGAGGGTGAGCCTCTGTAACCCCAGCTGCTTGAGAATTTTTAAATCTGCGTCTGAGGGGGGATTTTTGGGGAAGTTGCGAACAATGGTTCTCACAATCTCCTTGAGCTGTTTCAAGATTAACTCCAGCAGGTGTTGAGGGGGTTTTTTTTCTCCCTTAAAAATTATTTTGTTCCTCTCCTTCCACACGTTCCATATGATGAAGCTTGGTATAAGAGCGCACGTTGAGTTAAGAATTTCATTATCCAATTTTTTTTCCTCCAATTGATTAGGGTACTAATAATGCTTCTTCTGTCCCTATCAGATTGTTGAAAGATTGCAACAAATAAATCCCATAACCAGGATGTGAAAATGCAATTGTTAAGTAAATGTTCCAAGGTTTCTTCTTGAGTTTCACATAGCAGGCATCTTGAAGGCCCCTGTACACCTCTCTTCCTTATGTTATCCCAAGTCAAAATTTTCTTGTGATAAACAACCCACATGAAGAGTTTGATTTTCATCCACCCTGGATGTTTCCAAAGTTTTGCCAGATTTTATCTAGAACCGAGGGATCCAGCGCAAGGAGAATGTTTTTCGCTTCCTTAAGATTGAAGGTTCCCTCTTTGTTATCTCCCCATCTCAGATGGTCTTGTCCCTCTGCCACTAAGATCTTCCTTTGTTCTATTATTTTCCTGAGCTCCTCTGCTTTAGTTTCCAGGAGATTGTTATTTTTGCAATCTATGTTTCTCTAGAATCTCCACTTTTCTGTAAGCTGAGAATGTATCCAGAAATATTTAACCTTTGTTAAACCTTGGGAATCTGACTCCTATTTTAGATCTAGGAAATCTTATTTTACCGGAATTGATTCTTGCTGCCATTTATATTCCTAGAAAAGAGCAAGATCTCTGTCTCTGATTTCCCATAAGCTATTCTCTTGAACTAGTCTTCTATTTTCCCAAGCTTTGTTCCAAATATAAGAACCTTTTATATGTCCTGACATTCTTATAAGATCATTGTTCTACCAAGAATTAGCATATTTTTCTTTCCAGATCTTTGCCCATTGAGTATCTGGTTGCTTTTCCCAGCACCACCGAAGTTTGGCCCCTAGAGCCTTACTGAGAATCTCCTGATCATCCAATCCTAGCCCTCCATGGTTCTTGGGATTACAAATTTTATCCCAAGACACTAAGGGCCATTTCCTCTTAGTCTCCTCCCTATCCCAAAGGAAGTTTCTTTGAATATTTCTAAATTGGTGAAGGACCCCTATTAGAGCCGGGAGGGCTAATAACATGAAGATGGGGATTGCTTGAAGCACTGCTTTTGTAAGAACTAGTATGCCAGCAAGGTTTAAAGATCTGATGGTCCATTTATTGACTTTATCCTATAACTTGTTGATCAAAGGTTCCCATATACTTTTGTGCATTGGTTTTGCCGTCAGAGGGACTCCTAAATATTTTGAAGGAAGGGAATCCCTTTGGAAGCCAATAATTCTGGAGATGTTTTTCTAAATAGCAATATTGGTATTGAATAAAAAGATTTTTGATTTGGAGAGATTTACTTCCATACCTGAAGCCGAGGCAAAAATATTCAGAATTCTTTTGTAGTTTGAAGCTTCTTGGACTGTGGGGAGTCCCTAAAGCATGGTATCATCTACAAATTGTTGGTGAGTTAGAGCTTGCCCATTATCAGTAAGCTGCAGGACTTTAATTTTTCCTGAAGATTTCTCCTGCTTAATAGCTCTCCCCATCCCTTCCATCAAGATAATAAAAAGGAAGGGGGAGAGCGGGTCTCCCTGTCTGAGGCCTTTAGAAGGACTGAAAATAGTTGAGGGGGAGCCGTTGACCAAAATAGAAAAGTTGGAGGAGGTCACCAGTGCCATTACCCATCTAACCCAGTTATGATCAAATCCAAATGCAATCAACATTTTCTTAAGGTAGACCCAGTTTACCTTGTCATAAGCCTTGGCAATATCTAATTGCATGATCATACCCGCCTTTTTCTTGCTAGTTAAAGAGTGCACCACTTCTTGTGCTTGAATGATATTATCCAGAATTTGTTTGCCTTCCACATAACCTGATTTCTCCCCATAAACTAGGACTGGAAGCAAAGATTTGATTCTATTAGCCACAACCTTGGATATAATCTTGTAGATAACGTTGCATAGGGCTATGGGTCTGTATTTATCTGGTGTAAGAGCAATCTCTTGTTTGGGGATCAGGGCTATGAAGGAAGTATTAAGGGCTTTCAGAATGGTTTTATTTGATCTGGAATCCTCCACCACATTCATAATGTCCTGCTTAACAATATTCCAACAAGCTTTGAAAAAGTCCACATTGAAATCGTCCGGGCCCAGTGCTTTTCCATTCGGCATGTCTTTGATTACATCTCTCAACTCCCCTTCCGATACTGGTCTATTAAGGTTGAAGTTGTCCTCCCTGGATACCAGTTTCAGTAAGTTTCTAGTAATCTCCCTGATGGCTTGCTCTCTGTCTGAAATTTTTTCCCGTGTTATACCTTGGAAGTGGTGGATTAACACAACTTCTATAGCTTTATGGGATATCTGAAGTTCCCCTGCTTCATTCTTGATTGAAGAGATATTATTGTGAACTCTATTGGCCATGGTGGTTCTATGAAAGAACTTAGTGTTGCGCTCTCCTTCTTTTAACCATTGAACTCTGGATTTTTGTCTCCAAAATATTTCCTCTTGTTTACATAGATCCTCTCATTTTTTATAATGTTTATCTGCTTGTTCACTGATATTTTCATCAAAGCCTTCCTTGATTAGAGCTTGGTTGAGAATCTGCATTTTGTTTTCAACTACTCTCTTTTCTTCAAAAATATTACCAAAATCCTTCCTATTCCATTCCTTAAACCGACATTTTATGTGCTTTAGTCTCTTGTGAAGAAGATACATTCTAGTGCCCTGAATCTGCAAGTCCTTTGACCACCATTTCTCAATGTTGTTTGTGAAGTCTGGGTGTGACATCTAGATATTTTCAAATCTGAAGGGTTTATTTCTAGGAGTCCCTATACCCTTGATTTCCAATTGGATTGGCCAATGATTTGATCCTCCAAAGGGAAGAACTCGTGTTGTTACCTCTTTCCCATCTAGCATAAGATTCTTAGAGATGAAGAATCTGTCTAGCTTTGAGGCGACTAGGGCATCTCCTGCTCTCCTGTTATTCCAAGTAAATAGGCCAATATTCCAATTGGTATCAACAAGCTTTATGTTGTCAGAAAAAGTTTGGAAAGCCATGGAGTCTTTACTTAGAGATCTTGTTCCTGCTTTCTTCTCTGAAAGGGATTTAATCATGTTAAAATCCCCTCCCATGATCCAGGGTATATCTGCATGTCTGCTCTTGAGATCCACCAGGGTATCCAGAAACTTAAGTTTGTCATTTATTCTCTAAGGACCATAAACATTTGTGACCAGAAAGTTATCCCTTTCTCCTACTAGTTGAATGACAATCGAAAAGTAATTTCTGGATGCCTCAACATCCAGAATGCCAATTTTGTTGGGATTCCATAGAGTGAGTAAACCCCCTGCTGTATTCTCTACTTTTACTTCAAGAAACTCATAGCTGCTGAGCAATTTACTGTGGATTTGTCTTACCTTTTGAATGGAACATTTCATTTCTTGGATAAACATTATATCCGGTGTTTCTTGTTTCATTTTGTTGCTAAGCATTCTCTGCTTTCTCTTACTCCCTAGACCTCTAATATTCCAAGATGTCAACTCCATTATAAAAGATTTGTGAAGGAGTAGCTAGCTAGATCTTTCATCTTACTTGAATCAATCATCATCTTTCCACACTCCATCAAGAGTTCATTCAGCTTTTTCCTGCCTCTTTTATTGCCTGGGTTTCTATTAACTGGTCCCAGTGTAGTTTTCATTGTTTTCACTCCTCTACTGTCCTGCTTGTCTATGTTGTTACATCGCTTTGTCTTTCCAGTTTGCAATCTCCATATAAACAGTTGTTGTATTCTGCTGAGTTCCTCTTGAGGTAGCGAATCCACTCCCCTCGTGGTACCCCGCCTTAAGAAGCCTTCTAGGTCTGGGTTTTCTTTGTCAAGAATTTCTAGCAGTTCACGGTCCTTTGGGTATGTATCATTCTGGGTCATTTCCTGATCTATTTCCTGTTCAATATCGCTCATAGTGGCTTCTTTCTAGTACTCATCATTTTGTGTTTGTTCTAGGTTTTTCCCTTCCTCCTTTTCTGCAGAACTCCCTTCCATTGTTTGATCTTCTTTAGTAATCTCTTCCTCTTCTTGAAGCACCTGAAAATTGTTCTGCCTAAACTGTTGTCCTTCACATTGTTGTTTTTTCGGTCCTCTTTTACTTCCTTTACTTTGGTTAACCACTTTCTGAAAGCCATATGATTCTTTCACTGTATTGCTTCTGCTTTTGTTTATTTCTTTGTTGAGTGGGCAGTCTCTAAAGAGATGTCCATGTTCATGGAATTTGCGACATCTTAATGGAATGTGCTCATAATCTACTGTTTGCACCCATTCTTCATCAAAAACTTCTAGGATTATCTCCTCCGGTAGAGCTCCTGATAGATCCATTTCCACATATATTCTAGCAAAGGAAGTGTATTTTCCTCTTCTAGTGGTTTCAGAGGCTTTAACATAGTGACCTAATTTATTGCCTATGGCCGCTAACGATTCATTTTGCCAGTAATCAAGAGGTAGAGAGTAGAGCCTTACCCAGACCGGAACTGAAGTAAAAGACTCCTTTTCTGGGACGAAGTTCATTATCCATGGTCTCATGTAGAGCCCTGTAGCAGCATAGAAGTAAGGCCCTCCTTCAAATATTTTGTCCTTGTCTTCAACATTTGTGAACACCACTGTGAAGAAACCCTTGGACCCAAGATGAAGATCTATGCTTCCTTTAGGTTTCCAGTGGTATTTGATCCATGACTGTAGGGCTTTTTCAGTGGACCATAGTCCCATGAACTTACAGATGATGGCATATGTCCCCATGTGTTCCCTGTACACCTGCAGCTATGGGTTATTTAAAATCACTCTGGGAGTTATATCTATTTTGGGTTTGCAGGGCCCCTTGTGTTTCTTGTCTTTAGTTTCCTGTTTTTTGTCTTCTACCTCCTTGTCTTCTATGCCATGTTGATCCTTTTCTATAGGTTCTTCTGTTCCCTCTTCCGTGATTTTTTTTCCTTCCACCCCTATTTCCCTAACATTTTCTAGAGGCTTCTTTCCCCTGCTGGCCATGGCCTCCTTGTAGGAGGGAGTGGATCCCCCTCCTCTGCCACCCTTCATAGGGTTCTTTGACTGCCCCTGCGTGCGCTGAACTCTATTCGCTCTTCCCTGTTCGTGCTCCTACCCAGTTTTTTCCAAGAAAAATTGTATTTCATTAGATTGATAGAATTAATCATTTGAAATTATTAAACATTTCATAAACACACATATTATTGAAATAAAATTAAAAGCCATTAGATCTTATAAAATCACTTCAAAAAAAAAATAAAAAAAAATTAAGTAAGGTTTGGTCAAATAAATTTAAAACTTTTATTAAATTAGGTTTGATCAAATAAATAATAAATTTATTGGTTTACTTTTCCCAATTTAAATTTTATTGGATAAATCACATAAAAGTTATATCTCCATGTTGTTACGTTATTGTTATTATTATTTCTTTAGCATCCTTAATTCTTACTATTCCATCATTCAAACAGGTGATCCATGCCAATAACCATCCACAAATCATTTTTTTTTAATATAGTGGAAAAAAAGAAATGGTGGAGTTAATGTAAAGGGAGGATCATGAATACGAGAAGGGAATTGTAAGTTTTGATGCATATGACACATAAAAGAGAGAAAGGCTTCAAAGATAATGTGATGACAAGAAAAGAAACAATTAAAACCATGACCAGGGCATGAATAACAATAAATGAAGGAACTGCATAAACTTTGAAATAAGCAAGAGAGGTTGGAGTTTTTAACAAGACTTGAAACAATCTTGAAAAGTGGAAAATATCGAGAAATTAAACAGATCAAATGATGGAGAATGAGTTCTTTTTGCAAAACCTAATAAACATTTATATTTGTAAGTATCATTCTATTGCAACACCTCCAGTTGAAGAGCCATTCACATATGTTCTTTTTCAACACCTCCAAATATTCCAAAGGTATTTATCACATGTGAGAACTATAGTTTTCTTATGCCACCTTGGATTCCAAGAAAAAATCACTACAATCTTGGATCAAGATTGTTAGGGCTATATAATACTATTGTATCCCCCATATTGTTATTGTTGTGCTCCACGAAATCACACTATTGTTATTGTTGAGCCGTTACATTAATATTTTTATGTAGGCCCTAAATATATTTTGACCCTTAGACTCATATATATACCAAGGAGATCTTGTCAATTGAATCATCCAAGAATTGTTCATTTATGTGATGTAAAGGAGGTTTCCCCCTCGAAGTGGCTTAGTGTCTAGTCATTGATCTATTTTTTCTTATGTTTTTGTATTATTTTGATATGGTTACATAACACTAGGTACCAAAGCTCTCCGTTCTATAGTTTTGTTGCTTCAAATGGGTCATCGTGGCATTTTCAATATATATATATATATATTTGTGAAGCTTCATATTGTGAAATTGATACCATGTGAAGGAGAAATCTTGATGAACATCATGTTACAATTTCAAACCTATTTTTCGCTATATTTTCGAAGATATGGTCCAAGGAAGTTAGGAGTTTTGCATGCCCCATAATTCAATCTTAAATAGGTGTTCCGAGGAAAATCATCATAAGTTTCTCTTAATGCATCAAATTTGAATTTCATAAAAAGTGGTTGAAAATGCACAAGCTGCAATTTTTTGTGTATCGTTTTAGTGCTAAAGGTTAAACTAATGACACTTGGCATACCATACAATTTCGTTCTATGAAATCAATCCATAATTAGGTCATTGTGGAAGATTTGGCCTAACTTTACCTTGAAGAATCCAATCTCAGTTTAACTAGTGCGGTTAGAAAGAATACATAGTGGGCTGCCACGGGACACAATTTCAGACCTTGGGAGGTCAAAATCACATAGATACAATAGTTTCAAGGTCAGCCTTATCAACATGCTCAAAATCAAGCTCGTAAAAGGTGTGTATTTTTAAAATTGCATAACTTTTGTTTGAAAAATTAGTTTGAAGTGATTCAAAGGGCATAGTGAAGCATAGATATCATTAATTGATTCCAAAATTCCTCCCAAAAAAAATTCTACACCCATCAAGCCCTCATAAAGCTCTACTATGACACGTGAAGAAGAAGAAATACGCGATGATATATCAAAATTATGGGAACAAGTGCTACAATTTTCTCTCTCACAAAGAGAAACCAAAAATGAATTGGGAGCGATGAATGTTAAGTTAGATGGCTTAGAAGTAGAAATGTCAGGCTTAAAAGTAGACATAAAAGTGGACATAAAAGGTTTAAAAGCAGACATGGAAATTTTGAAAAAATGTTTCACAAAGTTGCTACAAGAAAGAATTCCTAAGGGTGACAAGGTATTCCATGAAACTCATGATGAGAACAAAAGGAATCATGATTTTAAAGACTCTAATTTTGGGTTGAAGACCAGCCATATTCCAAAGATCGATATGAGGAAGTTTGATGGTAATAATACAGTAACATGAATTTTGTAGATGGAACAATTCTTTGATCTACATAATGTGAAACACATACAAAAGGTACATATTGCATCTTTATATTTAGAATCCAATCAGTTTGTGTGGTATCTAAGACTTTGTTCTCGTAAATCACTTGTCACTTGGAAAATTTTAATGGAGGAATTGATAGCACATTATGAGGATACAAAGAGTAATACCTTCTTTAGCCAATTTACAAATCTAAAAAAAGGGTTTAGTTGCAAAGCACATTGATGACTTCGAAAGAGTGATTATCAAGGTAACTGATATTCCAGAGGAGCATCAGGTACATGTATTCCTAGGGACTTTAAAGGATAACATCCAACATGAGGTTCGCCTTTGGGAACCTCAGTTGTTATAGAATGCATTTAGGGTGGCAAGAAAAGTTGAAAGTAAAATTATGGCAACAAGGAGGTCTACCACTCACAACTATAAAGATGGAATTGTTGTCATTGCTAGCTTCCCATAACTTACAAGGTTCACCACAACAACTGGAGGAAAAAGGAGCAAAAGGGATTTTTTATAGTTGTGATAACAAATACACTAAAGGTCATAAGTGCGTTGAGAAGAAATTATGTTACATAGTTTGTGAACATAAGGAATTAAAGGAACAAGAAACATAAAAAAAGAAGAAGATATACACCAGGAACCAACCCCAAAGGTTGAAAAAGAATAAATGAATATGGCCATATCTCGTAATGCATTGGCAAAAATTACCACTCAAACTCTCAAGATAGAAGGATATATCAAGAATAATAAGGTGATAGTGTTGATTGATTCAGGTAGTACCCATAATTTTATTCATTGTAAGATAGCCAATGATTTTTATTGCTTTCTATATCCAGCACCTAAGTGTCAAGTGATGGTTGCAAATAGAGGAACCATAAATTTCTTACGAAAGTGCCATAATATCAATCTAACCATGGGGGAATATGTATTGAATAGCCAAGTGCTTTCCATTCCAATGGGTGGTGTTGATGTTGTATTAGGAGTCCAATGGTTACAATCTTTAGGGACAATATCTTTTAATTTTCAAGAACTTTTCTTGAATTTTTATAAGAATGAAAGGAATTTGAATTAAGAGGTATTATAGGGAAACCTGGGAATATAATTAGCTCTAATGGCATGACAAAGCTTTTGAAGAATGAACAATGAGGGGTAATTACACAATTATGCTCACTAAATATTCAAACATCTAAGTCATCCATTTCTCCATATCTCCAAAGAGTCCTTGAAAATTATTCCAAGGTATTTTAGTGATCCAAGTGGATATTGGTGGCCACCTACCTATTCCACTTGGACCCCCACCACTATTTCTTTCAGTTTTTCAGTTTCCTTAATTGTAACACAATTTACTATTTTTGACATTTTTTTAGGTCCTAAAATTTCGGCGCTGTTTTGAGACCCTAAACGACGTTTTTTTGGAAAAGGCACAAACATTTCTCTTTGATTTATTTGTAGTCGAAAGTTGTAGTCCTCAAATGGATCCTTCTAACGAGGTATTGTGAGCATCAAACGAAGATCGTATGCCAATGTTATGACCCCAGGAAGTTGATGTATCAATTTACCTAAGCAGAGCCCACAGTTTTGGCACTTCATCTCCCAGGGATAGGTTTTTGGATGTTTAAGGTTTTCCATTATTTCTCAATAATAAATAGGTCTTTGAGACTCATTGTAACATATTTTAGAGGCATGTAACTGCCACATCTCTTCTTAGAAATAAGCTACCATGGCTCGGGCTAGTTTATTTCCATTTTGTATGTAAGCATATTTTAGTTCTTTGATATTAATGAAATGAAGTGTTATTTCTGCTACAACTTTGTATTTATGGTTATATATGTATTTTGTTGCATTCCTGTTTAAGTTCAAATCAGTGGTATTAGAGTGATCTGCTCTTTCTTTGTTTTTCTTTGCATGTCCCCAATGAGGCCGGGGTATAAGGAGTTATGGCTCGAACTTGTTGAACCTTTGCAAGACCATCCTTGCAAACCCCAACGGCCTCCCATGGTGGAAGAAACAAAATATGAGGGGGCAGGAGATCCTTTCAAAATATTGCTTGAACAAGCCCTCAAGCGACAAAGGAACGCAATCATGGACAACTTTGCCTAGATCCTTCGGCGACTACCCACACGTGATGCATCTCCTTTTAAGCAGCCACTCTGGAAGCGTCACACCCTTTAAGGTACAAGTTAACTTTTATATCCCCATATTTGAAGGTCAGATAGATGCAGATGTCGTAGATAAATGGTTAAATCTGCTAGAAGTATATTTTTCGGTTCATGATTTTTAGAATCAGGAAAAGATTACTTTTGCACTCCTCAAAGTCACCCCCCATGTCAAGGACTAGTGGTACTATGAGAAGAGGGACGAGAGTGCACCCTAACTATTTTCAGTTGTAGCCACTTGGAATTCTTTCTGGGATGCCATCAAGAAGCAGTATTACCCTGTCATGAGCTATGAGGATAAATACATAAAGTGGACCATGCTACAATAGGGAAGGGACCAAGACGTGTCAGAGTTCACAAATATTTTTCATACCCTTCGCAGGAAGTTGGGTATCAAGGATTCTAAGTGACATTTGGTACTCAAATATCGTTGTTGTCTACACAAGTACATCTAGGATGAGATGGAGTTCGTGGACATCTCCTCGCTCGGCATGACCTATCGATACGCTGTCAAGGTCGAGAAAAAATTTAAACAAAAGAAGCGAGACTTTGGATCTGCGAATCCAAAGCAATGGAAAGGTGCCCCCAAACTGTAGAGAAAAGGACAAATTCAAGGTGGAGAAACTCAGGACAACCCTTTGAAACCGAAAGAAAAGAACAACACCAAGAAGAAAAAGAAGGACACGATAAAATGATGTGAGTTCTATAGTATCCCCACTCACAACATAAGTGAGTGTTGGGACAAGCAGTCACTCGTGGCTGAGTTGAAGGCTTTCGAATGAGATGCATGTTTTGACTTTGAGTCAAAACTCAATAAGGGGAATGAAAAAGGGAAGCAAATTATTGATGTGGAGCTCAGTGCCACTGTTGCCACCACCAATATATAGAATAATGAGCCTGAAGATCCAAAGGAGGGGGAGCGCATCTTCCACTCGCAAATGTCGGTGAAGGGTTCTCTGCTGCAATTCATTGTTGATAGCATGAGCCAAAAGAACCTCATTTTAGCAGAGGTTGTGAAGCAGATGGGCCTACCAACCACAGCACACTGACAGTTGTACACCATCGGGTGGCTTCACCAAGGACGATATCTCCGCGTTAGCTAGCAGTGTCGCCTTCCCTATAGCATTAAGACCTTCACGGATGAGGTATTGTGTGATGTTGCTCCTCTTGAAGTTTGGGATGTATTATTAGGACAACCATACTTGTGGAAGCGACATGATGTGTATGAGTTTAGGCCTCACACTGTTATTATTACTTTGGGCAATAAGTTGTATAATATACTGGAGGTAGCATCGCCTACCACCATCTTTTTTATCACTGCGAAGCAATGTAGTAAGATCATTTCCCAAACTAGGAAATTTGTTTTCCTTATTATTCATGCTTAGGGCAGGCATTAGGGGACTTTTGAGGTCTAAAATGGGCCTCCTAAGAAAAATACACAACCAAAATAAACTTCATAAGGACCAATAGGATTCAAGATGATGATGACAACCATTGGGGATGATTCACCATTTTTGCAGTAAAAATGTAAAAATATTAAAAAATAATAAAACTATTTTTTCAACTCATATTTTCAACTTATCTCCCTAAGGTCTTACTCAAATTTAGAGTAGGAGTACTCTTTGGATGCAAAATTTCATTCATCATCCAAGGAGTACCCATGTTTCATACTTTCGATGGACCTACTACACGGAAAATGAGAAATACATGAAAAAATGTGATTGCAATCACTTTTTTCATGTATTTCTCATTTTTCATGTAGCAATGTCCATCGAAAGTATGGAACATGGGTAATCCTTGGATGGGGAATCAAATTTTGTGTCGAACAAGTGTTTCCTCTTGAAATTTGATTAAACCCATAAGGAGATAAGTTGAAAATATGAGTTGAAAAAATAGTTTTTTCCTTTTTCCCTCTAAAATTTGATGATGTAATCTAATCTTATTTATTATTTCCACTATTATTTTATAATTTCTTTAGGAGGCCCATTTTATACCTCAAAATTCCCCTAATGAATAATATTGTGGCCACGACCTCTAGACAGGGCTCCTCTGCATGGTAGCATCAGATGTATAAGGTCCTTGTTGGGTCCCTATAATACTAGTAATTACCCCATTACTATTGTAGTTGTACCCCTTATTAATATTTTTGTGCCCCTATTGTCCCCATATTGTTATTACTGTGCCCCATAGAATCCCTCTATTGTTATTTTTGTGGCTTTATATTATTATTGTTAGGTCGGCTGGGTTATATTGTGACTCCTTAGACTCCTATATATAGAAAGGAGGTTTTGTCATTTGAATCATTGAAAAATTGTTCATTTATGTAATGTAAAGGAGGTTGACCCCTCGAAGAGGCTGAATTCTAAGGCGTTGATCTATCTTTTCTATCTTTTCTTGAGCTGGTTTCATAACATTTGGTATCAGAGGAGAAACATGTTGACATGGTGCTACAACTATTGGAGGAGAAACGATTATATGCAAAAAGATCCAAATGTTTCTTTGGAGTACAAGAGGTGGAATATTTGGGTCATATTGTATCTCATGAAGGAGTTAAGGTAGACCCTAACAAAATTAAAGCCATTAAGGAATGGAAAATCCCCACATCCATAAAGCATCTGCAAGGATTTCTCGGGTTGACAGGGTATTATCGCAAGTTTGTTAAGAATTATGGGAGAATAGCAACACCTCTAACAACACTATTGAAGAAAGATGCATTTTCATGGACTCCATAAGCAACAAAGGCCTTCGAACATCTTAAAGAGGCAATGTGCCAAGCACCTGTCTTAGCTACACCAGACTTCACAAAAACCTTTATTGTGGAATGTGATGCTTCAGGAAATGGAATTGGTACTGTTTTAATGCAAGATGAAAGACCCATTGCTTTTGAAAGTGGTCCAATCAAGGGAAAGTTTTTACACAAAGCTATTTATGAGAAGGAAACGTTGGCAATACTCCATGCACTTAAGAAATGGCGACCCTACCTAATGGGAAGACACTTCAAGGTAGAAATGGATCATGATAGCCTTAAATAATTTTTAGAACAAAGATTATCCTCTGAAGGGCAACAAAAGTGGGTCACAAATATGTTGGGTTATGAATTTGAAATCATCTACAAAAAAGGGAAGAAAAATGTCGTGGCAGATGGCTCTCAAGAAAGGATGAGGATGTGGAAGCATTGTTGTGTGCCATTTCTATTATCCAACCAGATTGGATAAACGAAGCAAGGGAGGAATGGAAGAATGACGAAGAAATGTGGGCACTTATTCAAAAGTTACAACAAGATTCTAGTACGTCAGATACATTTAGCTGGAAAAATGATTCGTTATGGTACAAAGATCGCTTATACCTTTGTAAGAATTCCCAGCTAAAACAAAAGATTCTTATGGAATTGCACACTTCTCCCTTAGGAGGGCACTCGAGATTTTTAAGAACTTACCACAGGGTTAATAAGGAATTTTTTTGGGATGGCCTTAAATCAGATATTCAAAAGTTTGTGGCGGAATGTTTGGTTTGCCAACAAAATAAAGTTGAAACAATTAAGACACCGGGTCTATTACAACCTTTATCCATTCCAGGCCAACATTGGGAGGAGGTTTCAATGGATTTTATCACAGGTTTACCGAAGTCTGAGGCAAAGAGTGTCATCATGGTGGTAGTTGACATACTTACCCAGTATGCACACTTTTGTGCATTATCACATCCATTTAAAGCCAGTACAGTTTCTACTGCATTTATGGAAACAATTCAAAAGCTACATGGAAACCCAAAGATTATTGTAAGTGACAGAGATCCCATTTTCACTGGAAATTTTTGGATAGAATTATTTTCTTGTCTTGGTACTCAGTTAGCTCATAGCTCATCTTATCATCCTCAATCTGATGGGAAAACTGAGATAGTAAACAAATGTTTGGAAGGATATCTTCGTTGCTTTGTATCTGATAAACAAACACAATGGGTCAAATGATTGCCTCTAGCTGAATGTTGGTATAACACTTCCTTCCATACAGCAACAAAAATGACCCCATTTATGGCACTTTATGGGTATCAGCCACCATCCATCACATCATATTTAAGAGAAAATTCTAAGGTTCAAGCAGTGGAACATCACATCGAACATCAACAACAAGTCCTCCAACTCTTAAAGGATAACCTCGTGTTGGCACAGAATAGAATGAAACAACAGGTAGATCAACATCACAGCGAAAGAAGTTTTCATGTAGGTGATTGGGTATTCCTACAGCTACAACCATATAAGCAAATGTCCCTCAAGCAAGCTAAGAAGGATAATAAATTATCACCAAAGTATTATGGTCTGTACAAGGTGTTGCAAAAGATTGGTACTATGGCATACAAATTGGAGCTTCCTACAACTTCTCGATTGCACCCAGTTTTTCATGTTTCATGTTTAAAGAAGGTTATAGGCGATAAGCTCCTAGTTCAAACAATATTTCCAGAACTTGACGAGGAAGCAAAAATTATATTGGAACCAGAAGCAGTCACAGAAACAAGAACTCGACAGCTACGAAATTGATCAATTTCAAAGTATCTTATCAAGTGGAAGAAATTATCTGCTGAAGATTCCACATGGGAGGATGAGAATTTTATACAGAAGCATACAGAACTACTCAAGCATTGAGGACAACACTTTTTTGAAGGAGAGGGGCATTTTGGGTCCCTATAATACTAGTGATTACCCCATTACTATTGTAGTTGTACCCCTTATTAATATTGTTGTGCCCCTATTGTCCCTATATTGTTATTACTATGCCCCATAGAATCCCTCTATTGTTATTTTTGTGGCTTTATATTATTATTGTTAGGTCGGTTGGGTTATATTGTGACTCCTTAGACTCCTATATATAGAAAGGAGGTTTTGTCATTTGAATCATCGAAGAATTGTTCATTTATGTAATGTAAAGGAGGTTACCCCCTCGAAGAGGCTGAATTCTAAGGTGTTGATCTATCTTTTCTTGAGCTGGTTTCATAACAGTCCTGGAGGAGTACAGGGACATTTTCACCTCACCCACATGAGTACCTCTAACTTTTCAGGTCAGGAACTCCATCGATTTGACCCCGAGTGCGTCGGCACCCAATGGACCAATCTATCGACGCTATGTTCTAGAGAATGACGAAATCAAGAGGCAAATTCAGGAGTTGTTGCAGAAAGTGCACATCAGGCCAAGTTCATCACTTTGTGGGAGCCTGATCATGTTGGTAGAGGAGAGGGATGGGATTTGGAGACTTGGTATTGACTACTGGGCGTTGAACAAGAACATTGTCTGGAATAGGTATATAATCCCATGGATTGATGACCTTCTAGACTAGCTCAAGGGGGCCAAATATTTCAGTAAGAATTACTTGAAGTCTGGTTATCACCAGGTACCAATCAAACCCTCAGATGTGTGGAATACTGCCTCAAATCCAAGGAGGGCCTTTTTGAATGGTTTTTCATGCCTTTCAGGTTGACGAATTCCCCCACAACATTCATGAGGTTGATGGTTGACATCTTGTTATCCTTCACCAAATCATTTGTGGTGGTGTATTTGGATGACGTCTTGATCTTTATCCGAATTTCGGAAGAGTACCTCCACCATATTCGACAAGTCCTCCAAAACCTGCGACAACACAAGTTGTGTGGAAATTTGGAGAAATGTACTTTTGGTATGACCCAGGTTCGATATTCGGGTACATCATTAATGAGCGGGGTGTGCATGTGGACCCAACCAAGATACAATTTATTCAGGATTAGCCATCCCCAACCACTCTAACAAAGCTCCGTAACTTTCTCGATCTTACCAATTTCTACTACAGGTTCGTGTTGGGGTTTTCTCATATCACTTGGCCTTTAAGTCAAGTCACCAAGGGTGGGGCGAAAGCAAAGTTATTTGGTATGAATCCCAACAGAAGGATTTTTCTGAGTTGAAGCATCGCCCCTGCTCTACACCAGTGCTCACATTACCATACCTACAACAACCATTTGAGATTGAGAGAGATGCCTCCAGCTATGCTATTGGAGCAATTCTTACTTAGTGGTGGTATCTAGTGGCATATCACAATGAGACACTTTCATACATAGTTTGAAAGTATCCCACTTATGACAAAGACATGTATTTCATTGTGCATGCCTACTAACAATGGAAGAATTACATTATGGGCAAGGAAATGGTCATCTACATAGACCACCGATCCCTGTAGTTCATATAGACACAAGGAAAGTTGCAGAATGATCACCATTAGAAATGTTCCACCTACTTGCAACAGTTCCATTTGAACATTAAGTGTAATAAGGGAAGCACCAATAATGTTGCAGACTACCTTAGTCGATCATTGGTCATGGCTCTGATCATTATGCTCGACTCTTGTGGGTACGAGACTTTGGGGTGCCCACATCTTTACAAGAGCGATCCATAATTTGGCAACACATACCATACGCTCTTGGAAGGAAAGAAAGTTCCAAGTTTTCACCTCCAAGATGCACATTTATGCCACCTGGGACACATATGTGTTCCTTCAAGCGAGTGTGCCAAGATGACTTGAGAGGCACATTACAATTAGGTCGTTAAACATTTCAAAGTAGAGAAAAAAATGGTAGTGTTGCAGAATATTTTTATTAGCCAAACCTTTGACAAGATGTTGGGAAGTACATCAGATCCTGCACTACTTGCGCCATTGCCAAACCAACCATTAAGAAGTAAGGCCTATATATTCCTCTTCCTACTCCTAGTCGACCTTGGGAATCCATCTCCATGGTTTACATGTCAGACCTTCCTTCTACTAAGCATGGCAATGACTTCATTTTCGTGGTCATTAACAGATTCTCTATGGTGACCATTCTAAAGGCCTGCACGAAGAGTATCATAGAAAAATCCAATGCTAAGCTCTTCTTTGAATGAGTGTGGATACACTTTGGGCTCCCACAGTCTATTATCTCAGATTGAGACAACAAGTTTCTAAGTAAAGTTTGGTCAAGTCTCTAGTCGATGTTGGATACCAAGTTGACTAATTCCACAACTTTCCACCACCAAACTAATGGTAAAACAAAGGGAATCAATAGGATCAGTGTGCTCATTCTACACATGTACAACTCGAAGCATCCACACACGGGATGAAAACCTCGCCTATGTCCAACGTATCTACAACAAAGCTCTCCATAGCTCAACTAGACACAACCCCTTTCAGGTGGGGTTGGATTCTATCCATTATGTCCCATTGATGTGGCCATACCATTTGTAGCTACTCAGGTAGATTCAGCTCATGTCCAATTCGAAGTTGATAGGGCTAACAACTTCATTGAGTGCATTCAACTCATTCGCAAGTAGGTCCATGAAATATTGGACAAAGAAAATTCTAAGTGCAAGCAATGTCACGATTAGCACCGGGTGCCAGACAAGTTCCAGGTAAGCAACAAATTTTGGTTACATTTGCAGAAGGAGCACCTTGTTGGGCCCCACCGCAAGCTTCGCCCTCTCCGATATGGGCCTTACACCATCACTAAGGCTGTAGGGGATAATTATTTTGAGTTCATCATTCCACCATTCCTTTGTCTACACCTAATGGTCAATGTGGACCACATTCAACCATACTTTCCACCATGACTAGACACATCAGACATTACAGAACAACTCACACCAATAGAGTTAAACCCAGACTGCATGGAACATGCCACAAGTGATCGGATCATGGACATGTAGATCAAGAACACTCGCCAATAAAATATCCAACTATATCAAGTTGTCAAAGCTGGTCAACTCCTTCACCAAGGCAAGTTGCTCACTAGGGACCAAGTTCAACAAAAGTTTCCCCATCTCATGGAGGCACTCAACGCAATGGGGACCATTGATTCCTAAGGGGGCAGGACTGATCCAAGTGGATATTGGTGGCCACCTGCCTATTCCACTTGGACCCCCACCACTATTTCTTTCATTTTTTTTAGTTTCCTTAATTATAGCACAATTTACTATTTTTGGCAGTTTTTCGGGTTGTGAACTTTTGAAGTTGTTTTGAGGCCCTAAACAACTTTATTTTGGAAAACAAGAAAACATAAAATTTTGATTAATGTTTGTAGCTAAAAGTTGTAGTCCTCGGATGGATCTTTCTAAAGAGGTATTGTTTGTGTCAAACGAAGATAGTATTCCAAAGTTACGCCCCGAGAAGTTGATGTACCAATTTACCCAAACGAGGCCCACAATTTTGGCGCTTCATCTCCCAGGTTTAGGTTTTTCGATGTTTAGGTTTTCTCGTTGTTTCTCAATAATAAATAGTCCTGTGAGCCTCACTGTAACACAATTCATAGGCATATACTTGCCACATCTCTTCTCCGAGATAAGCTACCACCGCCCGAGCTAGCTTATTTCCATTATGTATGTAAGCATATTTCAGTTCTTTGATATTAATGAAATAAAACGTTATTTCTGATGCAACTCTATATTTATGGTTACATCTGTATTTTGTTGCATTTATGTTTAAGTTCGAATCATTGAGACTCCTAAAGGTCTCCCACCTATTCACGATAATGATCATTATATTCACTTGATTCCAGGAATTGTTCCTCCAAACATCAGAGTATACAGTTATCAATATACCTAGAAGAGTGAAATTTCACATATGGTTGCAAAAATGCTAGAGGCAGGTATAACTCAACCTAGCTAAAGTTATTTCTCTTCTCCAGTAGTATTGGTGCACAAGAAGGATGGATCATGGTGTATGTGTCTAGATTATAGAGAGCTCAATAATCTCACTATTAAAGATAAATTTCCTATTCCTATCATTGATGAATTGTTGGATGAACTACATGGAGCAATTTAGATGGATATTTTCTCAGGATATCATCAAATTATAATGAAAACATAAGTCATTTCAAAAACAACAATCAGAACTCACGAAGGTCATTATGAATTTTTGGTAATGCCTTTTGGCCTTATTAATGCACCTTCCACATTTTAAGCTTTGACGAATTCCGTTTTCAAACCCTTAGAAAATTTGTGTTAGTATTTTTGGATGATATACTAATCTACAACAAGTCATGGAAAGATCATGTTCAACATGTTGACAGGGTGCTCAAACTGTTGGAGGATTAACAATTGTATGAAAAACCCTCCAAATATTTCTTTGGGGTACAAGAAATGGAATATTTGGGACATATTTTACCACAGGATGATGTTAAGGTATACCCCAACAAAATTAAAGCCATAAAGGAATGGAAAATACCAACAACCTTAGAGCATCTTCAAGGATTTCCGAGTTGATAGGGTATTATCACAATTTCGTTAAGGATTATGGGAAAATAGTAGTACCACTAACAACATTACTAAATAAAGATGCATTGTTTTGGACTCCAAAAGCAACTAAGGGCTTTGAACATCTTAAATAGGCAATGTGTCGAGCTCCGGTCTTAGCTACACTAGACTTCACAAAGACCTTTATTTTGGAATGTAATGCCTTGGGAAATTGCATTTGTGCTATTTTAATGCTAGAAGGAAGACCCATTATTTTTTAAAGTCGTCCAATTAAGGGAAAGTATTTACACAAACCTATTTATGAGAAGGAAATGTTTGCAATACTACATGCTCTGAATAAATGGTGCCCTTACCTAATTGGAAGACACTACGAGGTAAAAAAGATCATGATAGTCTTAAATACTTCTTGGAACAAAGGTTATCTTCAAAAAAGAAGCAATAATGGGTCAGAAAGATGTTGGGTTATGAATTTGACATCATCTTAAAAAAAAGAGAAGCAAAATGCTGTTGCATATGCACTCTCAAGAAGGGATGAGGATGTAGAAGCATAAATGTGTGTCATTTATATTACCCAAATTGATTGGATAATTGAAGCAAGGGATGAATGGAAGAATGACGAAGTGGTGTGGAAACTCTTTCAAAAGTTGCAGCAAGATCCCATTGCATCTTATACATTTATTTGGAAAAACGATTCACTGTGGTACAAATATCGCTTATCTCTATGCTAGAACTCCCAACTCAAACAAAAGGTTCTTTTGGAATTGAACACCTCTCCTATAAGAGGGCACTTGGGATTTTAAAAAACTTGCCATAGGTTCAAGACGGAATTTTTTGAGATGGCCTTAAATTTGAAATTCAAAAATTTGTGGTAGAATGTTTAGTTTACCAAAAAAATAAAGTTGAGCCAGTTAAGACCCTGTTTCTTTTACAACCATTAGCTATTCCAAGTCACCAGATGGGAGAAAGCCTCAATGGATTTTATCATAGGTTTCCAAAGGAAATAATTTCATCATAGTGGTTGTTGATGGACTTTCCAAGTATGCACACTTTTGTGCAATATTTCATCCTTTTAAAGCCATTACAATTGGTATTTCATTTGTGGAAGAAATTCAAAAGCTACATTGAAAACCAAAGATTATTGTAAGTGATAGAGATCCCATTTTCATTGGAAATATTTGGACATAATTATTTTCTTTTCTTGGTAGTCAATTTGCTCATAGCTCATCTTATCATCCTCAATATGATGAACCAATTGAGATAGTCAAAAAATGTTTGGATGGATATCTTCATTGCTTGGTATATGATAAAAAGACACAATGAGTCAAGTGGTTACCTCTGGCAGAATGGTGGTATAACACTTCCTTCTGTACCACAACAAAAATGACCTCGTTTATGGCGCTTTATGGTTCTAGTTTAATTTGTCCTTGAATTAAAATAGAATTCTTTTCTCATATCAATTTGAAAATAATTAATTAAGTTTAATTAACTTAATTAATTTAGGAAATTCGAATTGGAAGTCTTTTAGAAGACATGTATATGTTCTCCCTAACTTATAGGAGTTAAGGATGAGTTATGAATGAGTTGCAATTAGTTAACTTAGTTTATTGAGTTAAGTCCAGTTAAATTAGTTCCAATCAGTTTCAGGAACTAACAGTGAGTAAATAGTCAATTGGGACACTTGTGACCTAATTAGTGCTACTCTAGTTAACTGAAGATTCCACCATCAAAAAATCATGCATGTTGATTCTGAGAAAGACCCAGTTGAGACTAGAATGAAGGGACAGTGTACTATTTATTTTAGATTTTTCTGAGTTGCACTGATAGTGCATGCAATCAGGAATTGATCCTTGATGGATTGCGCTATTTTTAGAGGCTTTATTTCCCTTTAAATACAGGATATTCTTCATAGGAATTACACATTGGAATAGAGAATTGGAGAGCTTGTGAATTGGATAAGATTTGGCCTTGAGCTTGCTTATGAGTTGGAGATTGAATTTGCTGAGTGCTGGGATTGTTCTAGAGAGAAAAAGCATTGTAATTCCATCTTGCTTTTCTGGATTAATACAAAACAGATAGTGGAGTTTTGAGTTGTGGATTTCCCCGGATATTTATTGCGTTATGTGCCTTTGATTCTCTTCCTCTATTGATTATTGTTTGCTTGATTTTTATGGGCTTCCATTGTAAAGAGTAGAAGTAGATTCTTGTCTCTTGTTTAGTAGATTACATGAGCTTGTGAATCTACAGGTATTTCTACATGGTATCAGAGCAAGATTGTTTTTTGTGTTGAGAGTTTGCAGAGAATTTCTGTGCAAAATTTTCAAAAAAAACTTCATATTTGGATTCTTGGGGAAAATATACCCAAATTCAAAAACAAATCGGCCGAATCGGAGTTTGGATGAGGGAGATATCGCTGATTTAAAATCAGCTCTCTAGAGGAGATTTTGAAGTTTTGAGTTCTGGGTTACAAGTGAAAGTCAAATTTGCATACATACTTCAAGATCGATAAATGGCATTCCATGGGTTGAGGTTTTAGTACACCTTGAAAGGCAACTCAAATTTCGTAGCCTGGAGGGACATGATGGAGGCTGTTCTAGAGGACAATGGCTTGAAGGAATTTGTTGAACAAGCAATTCCTAAGCCAGTAGCTACCGATGCATAGAACTTGGCCGAGTGGAATAAGTGTGTGGCGAAGGAAAGGAAGATAATCCTTGAGGGATTTCAAGATCATATTGTCTTGAGTCTCCATGGAAAGGAAACCCCGCATGCTATGTGGAAAACATTAACGGACTTGTATCAGAATAACGGTGATCAAAGGAAGTTGGCATTGAAGGATAAACTTCATAAAATCAAGATGGAGAAAGGCGAGATGATTCCAAAGTACTTGACCAAGTTCACTCAATGTCAGGATGAACTTGGAAGTGCTGGAATCACAGTTTCTGAGGAGGATATGGTGAGCCTTGCTCTTCTTCGACTCACAAAGAGTTGGCATAGTTATCAAGACTCTGTCAATGGTCGAGGGAAGCTGCGAGATTGGGAACGACTATGGTTGGATTTGATGTAGGATGAGATCAGGAGGAACACCAGGGATGGCTCTTTATTAAAGACTGATGATGAAGAGAACTATGACTTAGCGATTAAGGAAAGGAAGGGGAAAGGTAAAATTTCTCATTCCAAATCAGATTCTTATCATGGAGGTAAGAAGAAGGACATGACGAAAGTTAAATTCTTTCATTGTCACAAGATGGGTCACTTTGCTACAAATTGTCCATTGAAGAAGTCCAAGGAGAAGTCCTCAGGAGGAGCGGTAGGTGAGGCTTTGGCCTCCCAATTCGAATTGGACTTTTCCCTCATTGTATGCATGGTGTCTTCAATGATGGGAAGTGTCTGGTACATAGATAATGGAGATTCTTTCCACATTACTGGCGATAAAGAGTTATTCAGTGAACTAGAGGAGGTCTCAAGATGCATATCAAGATGGGTGATGATGGTAAGTATAGTGTTACTGGTGTGGGCACTATTACTTTTCAGAGGGAGCATGCAACTCCACTCGCCTTGAAGAATGTTATTCATGTACTCGGACTAACGAAGAACTTGGTATCCATTGCCATGCTTGAGGATAGAGGCTATGATGTGATCTTTTTGAAAGGAAAGGCGTTCCTTTGACACATAGCCATAGTTCAAGTAAAGAAGATAGGGATTCGATTTCAGAATCTCCATAAGATAGGCTGCTTTGAGTTCAAAAGCAGAAAAGATGTTGAGCCAAGAAGTCGGCGAGTTGTGGCACATGTGATAGGGCCACTTGCATCATGGGGCTTTGAATATATTGCAGCAAATCATTACTGGCCTTCCCAAAGGTACGCTTGAGCAAGTTGATACATGCAAGGGTTGTATTTTGGGAAAATACACCAAGTCTTCCTTTGGAGATAGAGATAGTTGAGCAGAGTCTATTCTGGAGAGAGTCCATTTAGATGTGTGTGGACCATTCTCGATAGTATCCACCACCAAACACAAGTATTATGTTATATTTGTAGATGACTATTCTTGTAAATGTTGGATATTTTTCATGCAGAGAAAGGATCAGACATTCACAAAGTTTTGTGAATTCAAAGCATTGGTTGAGAAAGAGTTAGGCAAGAAGGTTAAAGCTCTATAGAGTGATAGCGGTGGAGAATATGTCTCCAATGAGTTTAATAACTTCTGTGTAGTGGAAGGGATTAAACGAGGGTTGACGAAACCTCATAACCCTCAACAGAATGGGGTTGCTGAGAGGAAGAACAAGAGCATAGTAAGGGAAGAAAGGGCGATGTTGCATGATCACGGCCTACCACTACACTTGTGGGCTGAGGGATGCAACACAACGTTTTATGTTCAGAATTGTAGTCCAAATTGGATACTTGAGAGTAAAACACCAGAGGAAGATTATTCCGGTAAGAGGCCAGATGTTGGTCACTTCAGGATTTTTAGGTCATCAGTTTATTGCCATGTGACCAAAGATGCATAGAAGAAGATTGAGCCAACAAGAAAGTTGGGGATATTTTTGGGGTAGATTAATACTCCTTACAACTATCGGGTGTGTTTGGCATGGGATCCCCCACAGCAGGTTTTGAGGCTTAAAGCCCAAGTTTTGGTCAAAGTTGGTGTAGAACTAGTACGGGCGTGGAGCGTGAATTGTATAATCGAGTCATATGATTTTCCTCCCTAAGAATTGTAATTTAATGTAAATATGTGTCAGCCTACCCATGGTCCGCGGACCATGGGATTGTATAAATAGAGCAAGGCTCTAAGTGTAGAAAGGAGCTAAGTAGAGAATAGATAGAATAGCGAAGGCATGGTTAGAGCATAGAGTGGAATCTGAAGTGTACTGGGTCATAGTAATAGGAAGAGGCTCTACAGTTGAGTACAAAGAGGCCTAGTAGAGTCCACAGCTAAGTGCACGGACCCCTGCAGCTGAGTGCATAGGGCGGAGTCGGGTTTGTACTTGGAATTGAAAGTTAATAAAGAGAAGTTTATTCTATGCATCTGTTCTTGAATCCTTATTTTGATGTTATACATTACTGTTACTCTATTTATTTTTTGCTCGCACTTGATGAATACTCGTATGAATTCTTATATGTGAATTTAATCTAAGTAATTAGCTAACGGAGACTAATTAACGAAGACTTGGGTAAATAACATGGGTCGCGCTGCGGCTAGAACTGCGCGAAGATAGTATCATAGGGTGCGGAGTACCTGCAGGTGCACGTAGCGCAGTGAGTGTGAAGGTTGGACCGCATATCAATCACCTCATTTCAAACATCCCTAGGGTGTGGAAACCTGGTTCTAGCACCCTCCCATACTACTTTGGGTGAGACCTCAGTCTGCGCTTCGCAGACTGTTGCCGAAAGGGCCAGTAGCACCAGGATTTGCTTGGCTAAATCACTTCTGACCCTGGGTCAGGCCCCACTAAGCCAAAAAATGGTTCCATTGCTGGGACAGGGATCTATATAAGGAATGTCTGATATCATGCCACTAGAACCCAACAAACAAGGAAATTGAAGAGTGGTTGGACAAGAAAATTCAGGAAAATAGAACTCTGCAAGTATCTGAGAAAAAGTGGTTGGAGCGCTACGTGTATACATAAATCCATGATATTTTCCTTGCATCCTTTCCTTCTGAGCTGTATGAGTGGATCGTGAAGCTAGCAGACAGCCAAGGAAGGTGTAGGCTCAATAAACCAATAGTGTGGATTCCAGAACTAGTGCGCAGACTAGAAGCCTCAGAAGATAAGATAGCATGAGCTATGGACCACTGGCTCAACTGAATAACAGGAGGATTTATCACTGAGTTCACGGTGGACACAAACGTCAGTTACAGCGAGGCCAAGTGACGTTTTCTCAAGGGACCGCGAGGTAAGTATATTAAATCTTTGAACACCTGGATTAAGATGTTGTTATGTGAAAAGCGGGTTATGCGAATAAATTAATGTTTGTGACTACGTGGAGCGGAAAGAGCTACAAAATTGGAAGTAACGAAGAATTAGAAAACATTCCCTTAATTTCACCCTCGTGGGAGAGCAAGGACGAGCTCGCGAAGGTTTCTCTGAAAAGCATGGTCAGTTTGATAAGGCAGCGGATTCTGCAGTTACCACCTCCACCCACACTGCCACCCGCTTCACCTCCCTCACCTCCATCTCAACCTACTCCACCCCCACCGCCTCCATAGTTCAGTATGGCGAGCATGATCAAACTACCAGTATTCAGAGGAGTAGGGAATGAGGATCTTGACCAATTCTGGTTCGTGGTAAGATCAGTATGGGAAGCACAACGCGTTACGGACGACAATATGAAGAAGGCTACATCGGTGAGTGCGCTACAGGATTGCGCATTAACATGGTATATCAAACATTCTAACGACCACCCAAACGTAGGGATAGCAGAGATCCAGAACACGCTAAACAGGTAATTTAGCAGACCAAAGTCAGAAACACAATCAATCATCGGGTTTAAAGAGATCACGATGCTCCTGGGTGAGACTCCCTAGGATCTGGATCAATGGCTGAAGAGTACAATCCGTGAAGCCAATATGACGTTGACAGATGCACAACATCGCGCATGGTTTGTAGCATCTCTAGCACCGCACTTGAGGACAATGTTGTCACAACAGAAACTTTCTACCCAGGTCAAAGTGTTGGAAATGGCGATGAGATTATATGAGACCCTGATACAAGACCCAGGGTTAGGATTTCAACAAATCCACACGCAACTATAGAATCTGTGTTTGGAAATGCAAATCTTGAAGCAGGATAGGGCACCGCGGCCAGAGGCACGCGAGGAAGTATGATGCATAAAATACAAAGGCCGGGGCCATGACAAGGATCACTGTCCAGTGTTTGTGAACTACTTGGTAGGAGGGGGGCCAATGTCGCTGAGACTGGAGGTGCAGGCAGGGCCGAGTGTGACACCCGCTTTACGGTGCGCGATTTGTTAGATAGGAGGGAAACACACGACAAACAATTGTCATTTGCTGCAGAAATATACAAAGACACCCTAGCAATTGTTTTGTAATTTCTATAGGTTGGTAGGCCATGGTGAGTGCACTTGCCACAATTACGAGATAATGATGGATTGGACCCCAGCCTATAGGATGCAGAAAAAAACACGAGCCCTAAACCTAGATGCGGGGATTTTTCACACTAGGTTTCAGGGGCGAGGTCGGGGACGAGGTGGAATGGGACCAGGAAGGGGCCTTGGGTACTTAATTTGTTACAATTGCGAAGGACTAGGGAACTATGCCCGCAATTGTACCAACTCCATGAGTATATCTTGTTCGTATTGTGCTCAGTTTGATCATGAAATAATAGACTGTCCTACGTTGATCACAAAGATGTGTGAAAAATGGGTATTCCAGCCTCCCCCGACTCAGAATATACAAATGATGAGGTCTAAATCGTGCGAAGAGGACCCGAATGTAAACATGATGCTCAGAAGAGGTATGGCCATGGGAGAAGATACAGGAAACATCCAGAGGAAAGTACATGGGTTCGCAAGGCTCCTGTGAATGAACCTGAGTTTGACTTAGAATGCACAAAGGAGACATTCATGGAAACTAAGAAGAGCTTTGCGGAGGCCTCCACTTCAGGTAGTAAGGATCAGCCAGAGCCAGGAATGGATCCTTCGATGCTCACTACCTTTCTAGAGACATGCATGAAACTGTTGCACGATAACAAGGCAGTTAAAGGACTATAGGAACTGATCACCAGGTGCGCGGGGTCAGGGGAACCCCACGTCGTCCTGAAATTGAGGAAGCATGCATTACGCACTGGAAGGGAAATGAGGTTGACTGCACAGATTGGGGAATATGAAATGGATCAGGTGATCCTAGATCTGGGTTCGGACGTGAATGTATTATCGAAGAAAACATGGAAATGCATGGGCAAGCCCACGTTACAATGGTCCCCTATTCAATTACAAATGGCGAACCAATAGAAGATTTTTCCCATGGAGAGGTTGCAAGGGGTAACAGTTGATATTGAAGGAGTAAGCGCGTAGGCGAATTTTGAAGTAATAGAGATTGTCGATGATAGCAATCCCTATCCCACGTTGTTAGGAATAGACTGGGACACTGATATGAAGAGGGTCATCAATCTGAAGAAGTGCAAAATGATCTTCGAGAAAAAGTCACTATGTGTAGTAGTCCCACTAGACCCAGTCGAAGGAGCACACTACATTGAACCAGTGCACGACGATGATAGCGACGATGATCTCGATTGTATTTACAAGATAACTGCACGAGACAAGGATTGGTTGAATTCGACTACAGATGGGAGGATCTCGTGGGAGCACAAAAGCTCCTGCACTGCAGATTCAGACAAAGAAGTAGAGCGCTGGCAAAATCGGTTGCATGAAGTGACAATGCTAAATTGCAACATGATGGTTAGATCATTGCGTTGTGTAAAAACCGAGGTAAGAGGGTTGCCGACATATGATGGATTGACAGTGGTGGATGAATTCTTGAGCAAATTTGAAAGCGCAGTAGCAGAACAACAGCGGTTCGATGTGTTGAAATGGGCACTGTGCGCAACACCCGCACAATGGTGCAGTACAGATCAAGGAAATTTCGAGGACTGGTGCAGATGTAGAAGGATGATGCACATACGATTTGGGAAACTGCAACTACGGTTAGAAGACAAATATGATGGATGAGATGGCCTGTGCACGCACCTCGTGAAATGGACCAAGGTCTATGGGGAAGAACCACAGCCTGAATGGGTACACTTATTCTACCATACCTTGGATGTAATACCCATGAACTGGTATACTGAGATAGAATTTCGACATGGTACAGGTGAATGGGATGTCTTGCGCGAGGGATTTTTGTTAATGTTCACATTTGAAGACTGGTGGTCGGATACTGTTAATGATGCGCTGCAAGAAGTAAAAGCCGCCATCTTCAAAATACCACAGGAGTCATTGGAAATGCTACAACCAGTATGGGTAACCCAGTTAAGCAGTGCTCTAGAATGTTATAATGTGCAGATGGAGGAGGATTATGACGACCCTCGAAATATTGATATTCCAAACACTGAAGGCTGTTGTGAGGTTCAAGGACCATCAATTGAGGATCCCGACATCAACGCGCTGCTAAAAACAAAGCAGGTAAACAATGGCACAGAAGCGGAGCCGAACTATGTGACGCTTGGGGACTATTAGGATGATGCTACGGTAGATAAGGTTGCTGAGTTACTCTGCGAATACCAAGACTTGTTCTCGACCAAAATCACGGACTTAAAAGGGATCATTGGCGACTTAGGGATGATGAAGATCACTCTGAAACCAGACGCAAAGCCAGTTAAGCACCGATCTTATCGCTTGAACCCAAAGTATAAAGAAAAGGTTCGTGACGAATTAGACAAAATGCTCGCAGCTAGAACTATTGAACCAGTTGAAGAATTCGATTGGGTGAGTCCTATGGTAGTACAGGAGAACAAACAGAAAGGTGAAATAAGAATATACATGGACCTTAGGAAGGTTAATGATGCATGTGTTCACCATCCATTCCCGACACCATTCACAAATGAAGTATTGGAGAATGTTGGTGGTCAAGAAGCTTACTCATTTACGGATGGCTTCTCAAGGTACCATTAGATTAAGATCGTGCCAGAATATAGGAGCAAAAAAACCTTCGCAATAGAATGGGGCTGCTTTCAGTACACCGTTATGCCCTTTGGACTGAAGAACGTGCTAGCAATATTCTCGCGCATAGTGGTGGCAACGTTCAAAGAATACATCCACAAGTTCTTGGAGGTCTATCTGGACGATTGGACTGTCTTTGGATTAGTTAAGCACCATGTAGCAAGCTTATGGTTGATGCTGGATACTTGCCGTCGACACCAGATTATGCTGAACCTTAAAAAGTGCACCTTCCTTGTTCCCTTTGGCAACCTGCTAGGCCATGTGGTTTGCAAACAAGGCCTGATGGTGGACCCTGCGAAGATTGTTGTTATTCTGAATCTGGAAGCACCGCGTAGTGTCAAACAGTTACACACTACTTTGGGGCACAATGGCTACTATAGGAAGTTTATTAAGAGTTATGCCCAAATAACCGCGCTGATGGAAAAGCTATTGAAAAAATATGTGACATATTTCTGGAATGATGATTGCATGAAGAGTTTGGATGTCCTAAAGGGGAAACTAGCCTCCGCGCTAATTTTGGTCTTCTCGAAATGGGACGTGGAATTTCATGTACATGTTGATGCGTCGTGTATCGCATTGGGAGTTGTACTCACACAGGAGGGTGTTGAGGGTGTGGATCACCCGATCGCGTTTGCGATTCGAAGATTGTCCAAAGCAGAAAAGAACTACTCTACCACCGAACACGAGGGGTAGGCAATGGTGTACGCGCTCTAGAAATACCGACACTATTTACTTGGAGGACATTTCAAGATGTATATCGACCATTCCGCATTGAAATACTTGGTGAACAAGCCTGTTGTGGGGGGCACATATGCAGATGGCTCTTACTATTTCAAGAATATGATTTTGAGGTCATAGTCAAGTCGGGAGGCTTAAACACAGGACCAGACCACTTATCATGAATATAGACGGGAGAAGAACCAACAAATTTGGAGGGGGGACTACCTGATGCACAACTCTTTGCAGTATGCGTCGCGAACGGACACTTCGAAGATATAATCCATTTTCTAATAATAGGGACTGTGCCGAAGGAGTACTCAATCCAACAGAAGAAGGAATTGGTGGTGCGTATGGCAGACTTTTATGTCGTCGCAGGGCACCTCTATAAGATGGGCAACGATGAGATATTGTGAAGATATGTACCCAAATTTGAACGAGGTCAGATCCTCGCAGAGCACATGGGGGTGCTACAGGAGGAAACTATGTAAGACGCGCGACCGCACAAAAGATTCTTCATGCAGGGTTGTGGTGGCCGACCCTGCGGCAGGATTCGAAAGCGCATTGTAAGGCTTGCGATATATGTCAAAGGACAGGAAAACCATCACGAAGGGACAAGATGCCACTAAATCCCCAAATGACACTGCAACCATTTGAGAAATGGGCAATTGACTTTGTGGGCCCAATAAAATCTCAAGGAAAGACGAGTGCACGCTACATCATCACCGCGATGGAGCACCTGACATAATGGGCGGAAGCACAACCGGTCAAGGACTGCACAGCTGCCATGACTACCAAGTTTTTGTTCAAAAACGTGCTGACACGATTTGGCTGCATGGAAATCTTAATGAGCAATCACAGAATACATTTCTTGAATGAACCATCAACGTGCTCACAAAAGAATTCCATGTTTATCACCAGAAAAGTACACCATACCACCCATAGGCTAATGGAACAATAGAAGCATTCAATAAAATATTGGAGGCTGCGTTAACCAAAATATGTAACGCACAGCGGGACGGCTAGGACCTGCGCATACCTGCTGTGTTATGGCCATACAAGACAAAGTGCAAGAAATTGACGGGACAGACACCATTCTGGTTGGTCTATGGTATGGAAGCAATCATGCTGATGGAATACATTGTACCTAATCTGTGAATAGCAGTGCTCACAGGCATGAAAAACCGCGAAGCTCTGGAAGAAAGGCTCGCGCAATTAGAAGAAATCGAGGAAGAACAATTTCTAGCTGGATTTCACCAGCAGGTACAAAAACAGCGTGAAAAATCCTAGCACGACCGCCATATCAAGCTGCGCACCTTCAAGGTAAACGATTTAGTGCTACTGTATGACAGCAAATTTGAAAAATTTCTTGGAAAATTCAGAATGCACTAGTTGGGACAATATGTGGCAAAAGAGGTCATAGACGGAGGCACAGTCCAGCTAGTCAAACTTAATGGAGAACCCTTCCCAGGAAAAGTAAATGGTAGTCGCCTAAAGACCTACATGGGTGGGCCAGCTATCTGACTAACCGACCGAAGCACAGTCTTCGTGACCCGAGGAGCTGGACAGGGGCGCGAGACTATAAACACAAGCACTAGAAAATGGTACCAAAGAAGAGACTCGAGTCGGACACAGATAATTCAAAAGCAAAAATGGAGCAGATCCAGTAGACGACAGAACTGCACGCTGCAGACCTTCGCGCAGCACAGGCACAGTTGAAGGGGCTCTGTGCAAAGATCGCCACACTAGTAGAGTGACTCAGGACGAGTCACAATGATTGTGTTGGGGGCCTGTTGGGCATGGGATCCCTTGCAACAGGTTTTGGGGCTTAAAACCCAAGTTTTGGTCAAATATGGTGTAGAACTTTGCGAAGTACAAGTGCGGAGCGCGAATTGTATAATTGAGTCATAGGGTTGTCCTCCCTAAGAATTGTAATTTAATGTAAAGATGTGTCGGCCTACCCATGGTCTACGGACCATGGGATTGTATAAATAGAGCAAGGCTCTAAGTGTAGAAAGGAGCTAAGTAGAGAATAGATAGAATAACGAATGCACAGTTAGAGCATAGAGTGGAATCTAAAGTGTACTGGGTTGTAGTAGTGAGAAGAGGCTCTGCAGCTGAGTGTGCAGAGCCCTAGTAGAGTCCGCAACTGAGTGCGTAGGGTGGAGTGAAGTTTGTACTTGGAATTGAAAGTTAATAAAGAGAAGTTTATTCTGTGCATCTATTCTTGAATCCTTATTTTGATGTTATACATTACTATTACTCTATTTATTTTTTGTGCACACTTGATGAATACTCGTATGAATGCTTATATGTGAATTTAATCTAAGTAATCAGCTAACAGAGACTAATTAAGGAAGACTTGTGTAAATAACACGGATTGCGTTGTGGCTAGAACTGCATGAAGACAGTATCACAGGGTGCGGGGTACCCGCTGGTGCGCATAGCGCAGTGAGTGTGAAGGTTGGACCGCGTATCAATCACCTCATTTCAGACATCCTTAGGGTGCGGAAACCTGGTTCTAGCACCCCCCCATACTACTTCAGGTGAGACCTCAATCCACGCTCCGCGTACTGTTGCAGAATGGGCCAGTAGTACTGGGACTTGATTGGCTAAATCAATTCTGAACCTTGGTCAGGCCCTACTAAGCCAACAGGGTGTACATGCAAACCAGTCAGATGACAGTGGTTTGCAGGGATGTCAAGTTTGATGAGGAGAAGGCCATGCGAGTATCCCTTGAGAGGGAGCTTGAGCTACACGCGGAGGAGGAAATTTTAGTTCCTAAGGTTGAGAAGCCTTAGATTGATGTGGAGAAGCCACATGCAGAGGTTCCGGGAGTGGAGACATTCACTCAGGAAAAGTCTTCCAAATAGTGAAGAAAGCGCACTAGAGATGTTGACAGATTTTTGGATGATGCACGGGAGAATGTGGGAGCACCCTCTTCTTAGCGCAGATAGAGGAGGTCACAAGAGAGGTACACTAGATACATGGCACTTATGGGTGCATGTGTTGTGACAGAGCCATATTCCTTTCAGGAAGTAGTGCAATAGCCAGTTTGGGTTGATGCGATGGTGGAGGACTATGACTCCATAGTTCGAAGCAGTGCTTGGGATGTGGTCCAGAGACCAGAGTAAAAGTTAGTTGTGAGCTCTCGTTGGCTTTACAAGGTAAAGCAAGCTGCAGATGATAGTATTGAGAAGCATAAGGACAGATTTGTGGCCCATGGCTTTTCACAGGTAGAGGGGATTAACTATGATGAGACCTTTGCTCCTGTTGCAAGGTACTCATCTATCAGATCTATTTTGGCACTATCTGCATAGATGGGTTGGAGTATCCATCAAATGGATGTGAAGACTGCCTTCCTCAATATCATGATTGAGGAAGAGGCGAATTCATATCACATAGTGGTGGAAGGTAAGTTTTGATCTACTTCACTAGGTTGGGCTTCATGAAGAGTGAAGAAGATGCGAAATCGTACCACATAGTGGTGGAAGGTAAGTTTTGATCATTGTACTCGTATCACATAGTGGTGGAAGGTAAGTTTTGATCATTGTACAGGTGATGAGAAGCTCATCAAATATTGAAAGGAGGATCTTGCAAGAGAGTTTGAGATGAAGGACATGGGGCTCATGCATTAATTTCTTGGCATGGAGGTATGGTAGGCAGATGGGGATTTGTTTGTTTCTTAAGGCAAGTATGCCAATGAGATACTCAAGAGATTCTGCATGGAGAGAAGTAAACCCATGGAGACTCCTTTAGCTGGTAACTGGAGAAAGGAGGATGCTACTTCAGGATAAGTAGTGGAAGCTATTGTTTACAGGGAGCTTGTGGGTTCACTCATGTATTTGGTGAACACATGACCATATATGTGTTATGCAGTTAACCGGCTTAGTCAAGAGATGGTTAGGCCTACCAAGCTATATTGGAAGGCAGCAAAGCATGTATTGAGATACTTCAGAGGCACTACTTAGTTTGGGCTGTGGTACAAACGGACATAGGGAGTGACGCTTCAAGGCTTCACCGATGCAGATTGGGCAGGGAGTCTATCTGATAGGAAGAGCACATCAGAAGGGATATTTAGTATTGGGTCAATTGTAGTTTCTTGGTACAACAGGAAACAAATATCGATTGCACTCAGTTTGGCGGACGCAGAGTACATGGCTGCAAGTCAAGCAACATGTGAAGCTATATAGATGAGGAAGATCTTGGTTGGTTTGTTTGGTCAGCAGATGGATCCGACAGTGATTTATTTTGATAATTAGAGTAGTATCAAACTCTTTGAAAATCTAGTTTTTCATGATCAGTCCAAGCATATAGATATTCAACGTTATCATCTCAGTGATTGTGTATTGACGTGGATCATGTTGTTAGATTACATTCCCATGGAGGGGAAAAATGTTGACATCTTGACAAAGGCATTTCCAAGATGTAAATTCGAGTTTCACAGAGATAGGATTGGGGTAGTGGATCATCCCTTTCTTGTTGAGAGGGAGTGTTGAGAAATGACAACAAGAAATTCCAGTTTAATTTGTCCTTGAATTAAACTGTGAATTAAAATAGAATTCTTTTCTCATAGAAATTTGAAAATAATTAATTAAGTTTAATTAACTTAATTAGTTTAGGAAATTCGAATTGGAAGTCTTTTAGAAGACATGTACATGTTCTCCCTAACTGATAGGAGTTAAGGATGAGTTATGAATGAGTTGTAATTAGTTAACTTAGTTTATTGAGTTAAATCTAGTTAAATTAGTTCCAATCAGTTTCAGGAACTAATAATGAGTAAATAGTCAGTTGGGACACTAGTGACGTAATTAGTGCTACACTAGTTAACCGAAGATTCCACCATCAGAAACTCATGCATGTTGATTATGAGAAAGACCCAGTTGAGACTAGAGTGAAGGGACAGTGTACTATTTATTTTAGATTTTTTTGGGTTGCAATGATAGTGCATGCAATCAGGAACTGATCCTTGAAGGATTGCGTTATTTTTAGAGGCTTTATTTCCCTTTAAATACAAGCTATTCTTCATAGGAATTACACATTGGAATAGAGACTTGGAGAGCTTGTGAATTGGCTAAGATTTGGCCTTGAGCTTGCTTATAAGTTGGAGATTGAATTTGTTGAGTACTGGGATTGTTCTAGAGAGAAAGAGCATTGTAATTTCATCTTGATTTTCTGGATTAATACAAAATAGATATTGGGGTTTTGAGTTGTGGCTTTCCCTGGATATTTATTGTGTTATGTGCCTTTGATTCTCTTCCTCTATTGATTATTTTTTGCTTGATGTTTATGGGCTTCCGTTGTAAAAAGTAGAAGTAGATTCTTGTCTCTTATTTTAGTAGATTAAATGAGCTTGTGAATCTACAGGTTTTTCTACAAGTTTTGATGTGGGCAATAAGGTATTTTACTTATTACAACCATGCAAACAAATGTACCTCAAGCAAACTATGATAATAAATTATCACCCAAGTAATATGTCCCTTATAAGGTGTTGTAGAAGATTGTTACTATGGCATACAAATTGAAGATGCTTGCATATTTGTGAGTACACCCATTTTTCCATGTTTCATGCATAAAAAAAGTTATGGTTGGCAAGCACCTAGTTCAATCTATATTGCCATAACTTGAAAAGGAAGGAAAAGTCATATTCAAGCCTAAAGCAATTGAGAAAACAAGAATTTGATAGTTATGGAATTGAAAATTTTCAAAGTATCTCATTACATGGAATAACTTACCTACTAAAGATTCCACATGAAAGGATGAGTATTTCATACAAAAGTATCCATGACTACTTAAGCATTGAATACAACAATTTTTGAAGCAGATGGGCATGTTAGGTCCCTATAATACTAGCGTAGTCCCCATATTGTTATTGTTGTGGCCCATAGAAACCCACAATTGTTATTGTTGATCCCTTACATTATTATTTTTATGTGGGCCCTAATTATATTTTGACCCTTAGACTCCTATACATACCAAGGAGGTCTTTCCATTTGAATTATCCGAGAATTATTCATTTATGTAATGTAAAGGGAGGTTGTCCCCTCAAAGTGTCTTAGTATCTAGTCATTGATCATTTTTTCTTATGCTTATGTGCTATTTTGATCTTGTTACATAACAAAGAATCTGAAAGAAGCTCAACTCACTTGGATCAAGAGAATGCAAGAATCTTAATATAGAAATAAATACATCCATCCTCCTAAATTATTAAGAAAAAAATTATGTTCAACTTAGCCACATGCAATGTGGCTTATATTATAGAGGTATGTTTGTGTTTTTGGTTTTTATATTTTGGGCCTATGTCTTGATTAATATGTATTCAAGACAAATCTACAAGGTCATAATACTAATTAACTAACTTATTGTTAAATCCTACTTTCCTCTTCACTTAGGTTCATTGCATTTGAACATTGTTATGTAAATGGGAGTTTGGTTTGAGCTAATTTTCCATATTTTTCCAGAAATAAAAGAAGGAATCACCCATTTCCTCTTTTTCCTAAAACTGATTCACCTAAATTCAATATAAAATTATTTTACTTTAAAAATCATCATAATTTTATAGAAACTATAAAATTCAGAGAAATATGAATATTATAAAAATAAATAAAAATAATCACCAAATATTTCATAGTTGGCATTTTAAGAATTAATAAAATTCACCAAAGTTTCTACATTTTTTATAAGTATGGATCCTTAAAATTTTCCCCTTAACAATTCACATTCAATCTAATGCACACATCCAATGATGATATTTCTACACCATGAGGCCACAAACAATTGTGATTCTAAGGTATGGTAAAAAGATGAAGCTCACGATGAGTGACACCATATAGAGCTCGAGCAAAGTAGTTCACACAACAAATTTTTTTTGTATAAGGGAATGCTCAAGACATTCTTAGGAAGTTTTAGCAAAGGTGGAAATAAAGATAACATGAATATCACCAATTCCAAAAGTAGTTCACACAACAAACTTTTGTTGCATAGGAGCATGCCCAAGACATTCTTTGGACATTTTAGGAAAAGTAGAAAGAAAGATAACATGAATATCACCAATTCCAAATTTGGAGAAAAAGAATTCTTATGATGAATACTAGTGGTCTATAATAGCTTTAGGGTGCCTTGAAGAGTTCTTATCAATTACAAATGATAAAGTTAAAAATATAAAAACATGTCCATTTGTGAGGTTATAGGAAAAAATGATATCAAGATGGAAACCCAAATATTTATCTCCTTCCATTTTAATGATGATGATGTACCCACTATCCAAAAAAGTAGTCATAATAAAAAAGTTTCACTTCAGAATTTAAACCCAAAGACCCAATCTAGCTTGATACTAAGGCAACTACATGAGTTGCTAAACAAATGTAAGATCCTTTCCAAGTAAATCACCTTAAATAGCTACATCATAACTCATACACCAAATGCTAAGCTAACTTAGCCAAGAGTTACATAGTTACATCATTAATCACATTCTTCAACTCTATGCACATAAAAGTTAAAGATAATTGCAATTTGGTACTAAACTGAAGAGATTGCAACACATAAATCTCTGATAACCAACAATGATGGATCTCAAGCAAAGTATTTCACACAACTAACGTGTGTTTACAATGCTCAAATGCTTGGCTTCCAATGCTGACTTTCAAGATGTATATTAAAAATTGATTCAAGGCCACCAAGTTGAGGAATTATACTACCATGTACATGATAACCTGTTGTATCATTTGGGAAAACTTTATGTTCCACAGGGAGAGAGAGTAAATGTCACAAGGGAAGCACACACTTCTCTCATTGTTGGACATTTCGGTGTAAGTAAAACAATGGCAAATATTCAGAGGTATTTTTACTGGCCTCGTATGCTTGAAAGTATGTCACATTTTATTAGAGGTTGTTCATTGTGTGCAGTCAGTAAGCCTAGTAATAGGAAACTAGGATTGTACACACCACTTCCAGTGCCTTCACGTCCATGGGAGAGTGTTTCTATGGATTTTGTAGGAGGTCTTCCTTTATCAAGAAAAGATCATGATTATTTGTACGTAGTTGTGGATAGGTTTAGAAAGATGTGCATATTCATTCCTTGTAAAAAAAAAATTACAGTTGAACAAACAACGCAAATTTCTTTCAAAATGTATGGGTTCATTTTGGATTACCTACTTCTATTGTAAGTGATTGTGATTCTTGATTTGTTGGGATTTTTGGGTCAAATTTATGGAACTTGATGGACACCAAGTTGAAGAAAAGTACAACCTTCCATCTGCAAACAGATGGTCAAACTTAAGTGGTTAACAGGACAATTATTCATTTGCTAAGAGGATATTGCAGCAACCATCCTAAGTTGTGGGATGAACAATTGCATTATTCAACATGCTTACAACCAAGCAAAACACTCTTCTACTCTAACTTCGCCTTTTGAGGCATGTCTTGGTTATTTGCCTAAATAGCCTTTGGATTTCATCTTTGAGAAAGATGTAGTTGTAGATGGACATAACGACATAGACAGAGCAAAGAAATTCATTGATAAAAATCAGTTGATTCACCAAATAGTTCAAGAACAACTATAAAAGAGTCAAGGCAAGTATAAGGCAAGGCATGATAAGCATCGTGTGGATCATCAGTTTCAAGTGGGTGATGAAGTTTGGCTTTACATTAGCAATGAAAGGCTTCAAGGTGAAGGTAAAAATATGAAACCAATTCGTTATGGTCTATTTAAAATTCTGGAAAAGATTGGTAATAATGCTTTCAAGCTTGATTTTCCTTCATATATGCAAATTTATTCCATTGTTAATGTTGAAAATTTGAGATTGTATGAGCCTCCTTTGATTGAAGATCAAGGAAATAATATGCATATTCCGTCTATTGAAGATTTTTCTCTAGAGTTCCTTGATGAGCTTCAGCAAGACAATATCCTTGTCAGAAGAACAAGGGCAACAAAAAGGGGAAATGTTGATTATCTTCGAGTGGGTCTGAAAGGTAAAAATTCATCAAAGGCTAAATGGATTGAAGATGGGAAGGTGAGGGAATAGTACTCTCATCTGTTCAATAATTGATATAATCTTTTGGGGTCTAAAAGACTTCTAGTGGGGAGGAGTGATCTGGTGCTCCAAATTATGCTAAAAAATCGAAGTGTCAAAATATTGCTAAATTTAGATTCAAATTGAAGAGCTCGTCATTTTGAATTCAACGGTGCAAACGTCACTCAAATCTGAGCTCGTATGCAGAAGTTAGAGAAAGTCAAAGTTCAGGTTTGACTTGGACACGTGGTAGGATTCGATGACATGGAAAAGGTCCCAGTGAATAGGGAAGCTCCAAGTGGCAAGTTGCCATTGGGTCCCTCATTTCACATATCAGGGAAAAAAATAGTGGTTGTGGTTTAAGAATTGGCCCCCAACAGTGCTGATCTACAATTTGCGATGTCGCATATCGCATATTGAAGGAGTTAAGGAAATCAGCCCCTGGAGCAGTCAAGGTTGCGATGCAATATATCACAATCACAGAGTTGGGTTGGGATTTGTGATAATCGATATCGCAATAGTACCTCACCGATATATATGTTACCGAGGGACTTCGCATATGTGATTTGTGGATGCGATATCATTTCATATTCGTAGTTTATAACTCGTCGAGTCCGCTAGATTGCCAGATCCCATATTGCAATGCTTTTAAGTCCTGAATATAAGAATCACCCCCGGTAAATCTGATTGCAATTTGCGACAAAGCTACAGAATCGTTGACTTTTCCGCCAGACCGACCACTTTGTATGTGACCACTCGGCCTTAACTGCAAGATAGGTAGGGAAGATGGCGGGACCGTCAATTTCGGCAGAACTTCCAGAATTAACTCCAGATAATGAATTTAACTGGAAGTAAGCCATATTTGGAGGATAAAATTATGGAAAGACTAACAGAAGTCATAACTTCTTACTACCAGTTAAATTCATTATTTGGAGTTAATTCTGGCAGTTCTGCCGAAATTGGCGGTCCTACCATCTTCCCCACTTATCTCGCAGTTAAGGCCGAGTAGTCACATACAAAGTGGCCGGTCCCGTGGAAAAGGTGACATTTACGAAGCTCTCTCACAAATCACAATCGGATTTACTGGGGTTGATTCTTATATTCGGGACTTAATGCATTGCGATATCATAAACTATGACTTTGAAATGATATCGCGTCTGCAAATCACATCTGCGGAGTCCCTCAGTAACATATATATTGGTAGGGTACTTGTGCGATATGCGATTATCGCAAATCGCAACCCAACTTTGTGATTGTGATATATCGCATTGCAACTCTGACTGCTCCGGGGTTCGATTTCCTTAACTCCTCCGATATGCGATATGAAATATCGAAAATCGCAAATCGGCACTGTTGGGGGCCGATTCTTAAGCTGAGAGCACTATTTTTTCCCCATATTATGATATGAGGGACCCAATGGCAGCTTGCCACTTGGCGATTCCCCATTCGCTAGGACCTTTGCCCTGTCAACCAATCCTGCCACTTGTCCAAGTCAAACCTGAACTTTGACTTTCTCTAACTTCTGCATACGAGCTCAGATTTGAGTGATGTTTGCAACGTTGGATTTAGAATGACGAGCTCTTTTGATATCAGTTTAAGTTTAACAAAATTTTGACACTTTGATTTTTTAGAATAATTTTGAGCACGAAATCACTTCTCCCCATTAGAAGTCTTTTGGACCCCAAAAGATTATATTCAATTATTGAACATATGAGAGTACTGTTTCCTCATCTTCCCCTCTTCAATCCATTTAGCCTTTGATGGATTTGTACCTTTGAGACCCACTCGAAGATAATCAACATTTCACCTTTTTGTTGTCCTTGTTCTTTTGTCAAGTATAATGTCTTGCTGAAGCTCATCAAGGAATTTTGGAGAAAAATATTCAATAGAGGGAATCTGCATATTCTCTCCTTGATCTTCAATCAAAGGAGGCTCATACAATCTCAAATTTTCAACATTAACAACGGAATAAATTTTGATATATGAAGGCAAATCAAGCTTGAAAGCATTATTACCAATCTTTTCCAGAATTTTAAATGACCATAATGGGTTGGTTTCAGATTTTTACCTTCACCTTGAAGCCTTTCCTTGCTAATGTAAAGCCAAACTTCATCACCTACTTGAAACTGATGATCCACAAGATGCTTATCATGCCTTGCCTTATACGTGCCTTTACTATTTTCTAGTTGTTCTTAAATTGTTTGGTGAATCAACTGAATTTGTTCGATGAATTTATTTTCTCTGTCTATGTCGCTATGTCCATATACAACTACATATTTCTCAAGTATGAAATCCAAAGTCGATTAGGCAAATAACCAAGACATGCCTCAAAAGGCGAAGTTAGAGTAGAAGAGTCTTTTGCTCGGTAGTAAGCATGTTGAATATAATGCAACTATTCATCCCACAACTTAGGATGTTTGTTGCAATATCCTCTTAGAAAATGAATAATTGTCATGTTAACCACTTCAGTTTGACCATCTGTTTGCCGATGGAAGGCTATACTTTTCTTCAACTTGGTGTCCATCAAGTTCCATAAATTTGACAAAAAATTCCCAACAAATCGGGAATCACGATCACTTACAATAGAAGTAGGTAATCCAAAATGAACCCATACCTTTTGAAAGAAAAGTTGAGCTATTTGTTCAGCTGTAATTTGTTTTTTGCAAGGCATTAATATGCACATCCTGCTAAACCTATCCACAACTACGTACAAATAATCATGACCATTTCTTGATAAAGGAATACCTCCTACAAAATCCATAGAAACACTCTCCCATGTAATGGCAGAAGTGTCCTCAGACACGTAATTTTATTAATAAGAAAAACAATTACATCTGGAATTTTTCAAGAGTTTACACCCGAACAACCAAACACTCTTGCAATGAGCTATTTATAATCTCAATGTCCTAAATACCTCTAATTATGGATCACTTACGAAATAAGTGTCCACTTACAATAAAAGTTATTCAAACAGCTTACTAACAATTCTCCTAAATTAGAGCCTAAGATACGACACATTTGTAGAGTCATATATTTTACAACAATATACTAATTCTAAATTTCTCCATTAAATAATTAAATATTCTAGATTAATAATTATTAATTTAATATCTTAAATTAATAATTATTTTATTCTAACTTAATAACCTATGATAATATTTATTTTTGGATCATCTAACATTCCCCCTTATGATCCAAAGACACATTACAACAGATACCAAGTTCATCCCTGAACTTAGTAAATTTTATTCTTCCCAGAGGTTTTGTGAAAATGTCGGAGATCTGATCTTCTGAAGGAAAATAGATTGGCTTGAGGACATCTTTGGCAATAAGAGATCTGATATGATGATACTTGGTGTCCACATGCTTTGTCTTTGAATGAAAAACTAGGTTCTTGGCAAGCTTGATGGCTGACTGGATGTCAATGAATAATGACATAGCTTTTGCCTGAGAAATGCTCAAGTCCTGCAAAATTCTACGCAACCAAATAATTTCACATGTCGCTTCCCATGCTGAAATATACTCTGCTTCTGCTAAAGAAGTGGCCAATGTAGCTTGTTTCTTACAACTCCAAGGCATTGCTATTGACCCCATGTTCATTAAATAACCTTATGTTGATGCTCGATCATCAATACTTCCAGCAAAGCTGGCATTGGAAAATCCACCAAGTACAAATTTTTTAGTCTTTGTGTAAAGAAGACCAAAATCTTTTGTTCCTTGGATATATCGAAGAACTCTTTTGGCTGCATTCCAGTGGCTATCACGTGGTTCCTACATAAAACGTGAAAGAATACTGACTGCATAAGATTGAGCAGGGCAAGTGTTTGTCAAATAAATCAGGCTACCAATCATTGTCTGTAAGTAGTACTGTCCACCTTTCCCCCCCTTCAAATTTTGAAAGTTTCAAGTTTTTCTCCATGGGGGTAAGAACGGGCTTGCAATCCTGCATTCCAAATCACTGAAGAACCTCTGCTACATACTTACTCTGAGAAATGAAAATATGATGGGGACGTTGGAAGACTTCAACTCCAAGATAGTAGTGAAGTAATCCCAAATCTGTCATCTTAAAACCTGCATGTAACTCTGTTTTCACCTGTGCAATATGATCATCATTGTTTCCAGTAATGATCAAATCATCTACATACATAACAAGAATCACCACATATTTACCCTGTTGTTGCACATACAAAGTATCATCAGATTCACTTCGTTGAAAACCGACTTTCCTAAGGCATTCATCCATTTTTGCATACCAAGCTTAGGGAGCTTGTTTTAACCCATATAAAGCATTGAAAAATTTGCAGACTTTATGTTCGTGCTATTCCATTTCAAAACCTGGTGGTTGAGTCATATACACTTCTTCCTGTAAATCCCCATTGAGAAAAGCACTTTTCACATCCATTTGATGAGCTTTCCATCCTTTTTGAACGACAATTCAAGTGTTAATCGGATGGTGTTCCATTTAGCTATAGGAGCAAAAGTTTCCTCATAATCAATGCCTTCCTATTGCACAAAACCTTTAGTGACAAGCCTTGCTTTATACTTTTCAACTTCTCGGTTTTGGTTGTACTTAATTCTGTAAACCCATTTGCATCCTATGGGTTTAACATTTTGAGGACAATCAACAAGTTTCCAAGTGTTTTTATCAATTACTGCTCGATATTCTTCAATCATAGCCTGTTTCCATTCTTTATGTTTTACTGCTTCGTTGTATGTGGAAGGTTCAGTAAAATCATTTTCTATCAAGGCAAAATTTCCTTCACTTCTGTGTTACTTCCTTGTTCCTGTTTTATTTTGCTCATCAGGCTTTACATCTTTCAAAAGTTGAAGTACCCATTTTGGTAGTTGATGCTCACTTGTTTGAGATTCTGAAAATGTTACCATCATTGTAAAGAGGATTGATGTAAACTAATGTTTGTCGATCAGGTGAAGATTCTGGAGAATCACTGTCAGATGGACTATTGTTGCTCGGAGATGCAGATGAACTGCTAGAAGATCCAGATGGTGTTGTTGAAGTAGATGGACTGGATGAATCATCTTCAGATGAAGGAAAATCAAGTTCATACCAATTTGGTGAATTTGGTTGACTTTGTGTATTTCCTTTTCTTTGACTGCCTTTAGTTTCTAACTTTTGAAGAAGACTTTCGATTTCTTCAGCACTCTTACTCTCTGTTTCATCAAAAATTACATCTCTGCTCACAATAAATTTTCCATTGGTCAAAAGACGGTACCCTTTCTTCTCATCATAATAGCCAATCATTGTGCATTTCAAACTTCTTGAGTCAAGCTTAGTTCGTTTTTCTTTTGGAACTAAGGCATCACAGACTGATCCAAAAACTATAATATGCTTAACTCAAGGTTTGAAACCAAACCAAGCTTCATAAGGTGTGATTCCATATAAAGAAGCAGTTGGAGATCTGTTTCTTAAGTAGACAGCTGCATGAATTGCTTTTGCCCAATATGTTGAACTTAACTTTTTGAAAGTTACCATAGATCTCACCATTCCTAACAAGGTGCGATTCATTCTTTCTACTACTCCATTTTGCTGTGGAGTGTAAACATTTGTAAGATGCCTTCTTATGCCATTATCACTGCAATAAGTTTTTAATTCATTTGAAGTGAATTCTCCCCCATTATCTGTGCTAAGAGTGCCTATCTTTTCTTTGACTTCATTTTCAAAAAGTTGGTGAAAAATTTTAAACCTTTCAAATGCTTCTGACTTGTGCTTCAAGAAATAAACCCAAGTCATTCTACTGAAATCATCAATGAATAGTAAGAAATATTTGTAACCACCAAATGAAGTTTGTAGTGGTCCACAAACATCACTGTGAACTAGTTGCAACAACCTGTTTGCATGCCATGAACTTGTTGGAAAGCATTCTCGACTTTGTTTTCCATAAATGCAAGCTTCACATTTTGCATTTTCCTTTTTGAAAGTTGGAAGTCCTTTAACCATCCCTTGTTTCTGCAATTGAGAAATACTATCAAAATTTAAATGTCCATATCTTACATGCCATAATCTTATAGGTGAAATCCCTGTAGTCACTGCCCCTGCAAAGTCAGAATTCCTTGGAATAATTGTCCCTTTCATCCTTAACAATTTTCCATCTTCATAACATGTCATCACTATTTGCAATCTCTATTTGACTGAATTAATCTTAACTAGGCCATCTTCCATAATTACCTGATGTCCTGCATGTTGAATCGTGACTAAAGATAACAATTTTTTCTTAAAGGTTGGTACATACCATACATTTGAAATCATTTTTTCTCCAATGCCAGGGAGAAAAACTTTAACTGCACCTTTTCCATAAGGAGTATGTTTTGTATCATCTGCAAGAAAGATGAAATGAAGTTGGCAATCTTGAAAATTCCAAAAAAAATCACGTCGACAAGTCATGTGCTGAGTTTCCCCTGAATCCAAGATCCAAGCATCTTCATAATCACTTTTAAGATGGGATGAAAGTTGTAATGCCGATGAAGAAGTAAAAACATATTCTGAGTTATCATCATCTTGATCATTTGAAAATTGTGTTGAGTGCTGATGAAACTTGGGAATTTTATTAAGAGAAGTTCGACAATCTTCAACATAATGTCCAACTTTGTTACATCTTCGACACACAATTTAACTTAAGTCTCTTCCTCTTCCTGGAGATTGTCCTCTTCCTCTGCTTTGACTTTTGTTTTGAGGTTGTCCTCTACCTTGATTAATATTTCCTCTTCCTTGAAAATAGCCTCTTCCTTGATTGTTTCATCTACCTTCAAAAGTACTCTTGCCTAAACTGTTGCCATTGTTAAAGTTGTTTCCTCTGCTTTGACTTCGACCTTGAATTTGTACATTATGTGCTGCTTGATTCTGATTGAAATTCCCTCTACCTCTGTTTCTAGAACTGTCAATTGATGATTTACTAGTGTTGGTCTCTGTGGAAAAGACATATTCACCAAATTTCTTTTTCTTCCCAAAGGTTTTATCATGTTGAGTCAACATTTCACAGAGTTCATCAAACTTTAGCTTCTCTAACTTTCCAGTTAATTGTAGAGTTTCCAAAAAATGTGTGTAGGAAGAAGGAAGTCCAACAATTAAAATTGTGGCCATAAAACTATCATCTACTGCTTGAAAACCAACATTAATGATTTCCTGCTTAATATTCTTAAGTCTGGAGATGTATTCAAGAACATCACCTCCTTCAGTCAATTTTTATTGCAACAATTTTAATTGTAGATCAACTCTCTTTGATTCAGGTTGAGTATCAAAGAAGTCTTTAAAAATTCCCAAAGCAGACCATGCATCTGTAGAATTTGCTATGGACATACATTTCATCATTAACAGAAGATTTAATGAGAGCTAATGCTTTGGCATTCTTAACTTCCCATTTTTCTAATGTAGCTGCATCTATGGGTTTATTTGGCTTAATATCACCATCACATATATCATGCCATAGTTCATTATAAATGAGAGTGCTTTCGATGAGGCGTTGCCATGTTTTGTAAGATTTTGTGCCTTCAATTTTGTCGGAATTAGAAAACAAATTAATCAATTTTGACATTGTAGTGTTGAAGCTTCATGCCAAGAATCACAACATGCAACACACTATGCAAAAAGAAAAAAACGATCTATCGGGGCTTGGCCTTGACCCTCGTATAGTTGTTGAAACATGAGAAAAATCACTGAGCTTTGCACTTGGCTCTAGTCAATTTCTTAAATTTTTACAAGGTAACTTTCGAAATTTGACTTTTACAATACTCTTGCAAATCCTGGTAAAAAAAATTACCCCCCCCCCACAAAGTAAAATTACTTTGATTTACAATGCCACACTTATCTCTCCAAATAAAAAATTACAAATAAAATCTCCTTATTACCCCAAAATTTTACTGGCAATAAATTCCCAAAATACAAAAACTCATCATATCTCTCAAAAATAAAATATTCCTTATCTCTCGAATAAAAATTTACAAAATTAAAAAAATATACCTTATCGCTTCAGCAAAGGCTTCTTCACTTCTTAGATTCAACTTTAAACTTCCTAAAAAAAGCTTTAAGAAGCTGGAAATTTTTATTTTTATTTTTTCGCTTTCCTCCACGTTGGCTACTAGCTGGCTCAAGATGGCTTCTTTTTGGCTCATGCTGACTGGCTTCTGCTAGCTCTTGCTTGCTGGGGAAATTTAAATGAAAATGGCGAAAGGATTCTTCTTGTAGCATTCGCTCACTTTATATTTCTTCCAAAAAGGAAGGTAGCTAACACGCCAAAATCTAATTCTTTTGCACATTCTTCTTCAGATTTCAGTGAGGATCAGGAAAATGCAAATGAGAAAACCTTACCAACAAAAATTTCCTTTGATAATGGTGCTTATTCTTCTCCAAATATAGAGGAGGCGGAAACCCCAAGCCATCCTGTAAAAATTTCGTACATCAAGGCCGAAGGCCGAAAACTCCTACAACTCTGGCGTTCCCCACAGTCAGAGTGAGGCGTGTAATCAGGAGTGAGGGTAATATTCGGATTAATGTAGAATGAACCTTTCTCAATAACAAAGATGTGGAGAAGTTCTTGGAACAGTTTGTTGTGGACTCATTCAAACATATTTTGGAGGAGACGTATGAGTTTCTTGCAGACTTTGTGCTGGAGAAAGTTAAAGAAACATATTGCTACATAGCAGGAGATAGTAGAAGCCTGTGTGCCATTGGGTTACAGCCATTGGGTTACAAGGATCAGTGCGCCCATCTGCACATTCCCCACAATGTTTATCTACTGGCCCAATAACCCTCCAGCCAACCAAGGAGAATTTCCCCGTCGTTTGCCGCTGGGAAGCCTTGGTCTCCATTCAACATTATCTCATTTTCCGCGTGTACTCTTTACTCACAACCATATGTGTAATGGATATATGTTTTTGTTTTCGTAGGTAATGACCGTATTCTAGAAATTTTCTTTGTAAACAGAGCAAAGTTTAAGATACAGAGGCATTTTTTTTTATAATAATAAAAAATGATTTTAGGATTTAAAAATCTAAAATCAATAATAAAATTTATTTTCCTTTTAAACAAAAAACTGGACAATTTCCATACCAATCATTTGTTGATCAATTCAATGGAGTTTTCCAAGAACTTGTAGAGCTAGAATCTCCTCCTCACATCAGTTGCAGCATTACTGGAGCTCTAATACCACAATAATGGTAGAAGTGTTCTTAGACATATAATTTTATTAATAAGAAAAATAATTACATCTAGAATTTTGCAAGAGTTGACACCTGAACAACCAAACACTCTTGCAATGAGCTATTTATAAGCTCAATATCCTAACTACCTCTAATTATGGATCACTTATGAAATAACAAGTGTCCACTTACAATAAAAGCTATTCAAACAACTTACTAAAAATTCTCCTAAATTAGAGCCTAAGATACGACACATTTGCAGAGTCATATCTTTAACAATAATATACTAATTCTAAATGTCTCCATTAAATAATTAAATATTCTAGATTAATAATTAATAATTTAATATTTTAAATTAATAATTATTTTATTCTAACTTAATAACCTATGATAATATTTATTTGTGGATCTTCTAACACCATGGATGTGAAGGCACTGGAAGTGGTGTGTAGAATCCTAGTTTCCTATTACTAGGTTTACTGACTGCACACAATGAACAACCTATGACAAAACATGAAACACTTTCAAGCATATGAGGCCAGTAAAAATACCTCTGAAGATTTTCCATTGTTTTACTTACACTGAAATGTCCAACAATAAGAGAAGTGTGCGCTTACCTTGTGACATTTACTCTCTCTCCATGTGGAACATAAAGTTTTCCCAAATGATACAACAGATTATCATGTACATAGTAGTCTAATTCCTCAACTTGGTGGCCTTGACTCAAGTTTGAATATACCTCTTGAAAGTTAGCATCATGTGCGTATTGTTCAACATAACTTTCAGGCAAAACATAATGATTCTTGAGTAAATTGGCTAAATTAACAAGTAGTCTAGAAAACATATCAAAAACTCTATTATAAATACCTTTTTTGTGCTTGATTAGCAAGAGGAATTGTTGTCAGTATCCCATCCAACGAAAGTGCCTTGATTCTTCAATTTCGTTTGAGATTTCATATATTTCAAAGGTTGACAATTGGTGTGGATAGTGGTTTCTTTTCCCATTAAGTAATGCTTCCATTTCATCACACTTTGCACCAATGCGTAAATCTCTTTATAATATGTAGGATAGTTAATAACAACGCCATTAAAAATACCATAATGAAATGAAAGGGGCTTACCATGTTGTAAAAGAACTGCACCCATGGCATAGTCACTTGCATCTGTTTGTATTTCAAATGGTTGTTTCAAATCCGGAAAATGCTAAAATTGGGTTGAACTGATCTTTTGTTTTAAAGCATTGAATGTTTTTTGTTGTTTGCCTCCCCACTGGAAGACAACCTTCACACTGGTCAAATCTGTTGAAAATAGCAACAAGAAATGATAAAAATAAAATCCAGAATATTCCAATTTTAAATTGTCCTTGAATTAAAATTGTGATTTAAATTTGAATTTAGTGTCACCAGTTGCTTGAGAAATAATTAATTAATTCATCTCGAGTTAATTAGTTGGAGAAATTCAAGTTAGAAGTCTTTGCCAAGTCATGCAACAGTTATCCCTTAATTAAGGAGATAAGATTGAGTTATATTTGAGTTGTAATTAGTTAGCTCAGTTTACTGAGTTAAGTCCAGTTAAATTAGTTCCAAACTGTTTGAGGAACTAATTGTGAGTTCAATTAGTTAATGCATGCATGCATCCAACTAGTGTACTCTAGATAATTGAAGATTCTCTCATCGGTAAATCATGCATGTATATTCATAGAAAGACCCAGTTGAGCTAAATGTCAAGGACATGTTACTATCAGTTGCATGAGTTTTCCTATAAAGGAAACTCATCCATGCAGAAGGAATAAGGTTCCTTGAGGATTGCACAGTTTTACAGGGTGTGAGATCAGTGTGAGTGATCAATGTTACACTTGGTAATAGGAGGATCACCCAGGAGAAACAGTGCAAGGAAATAGGAGCTTTGAGGGTAGAGGAGAAGGCTTATGAGAAGCTTTGATTGCCTGTGAGCATCCAGGAGGATTGTACTGAGAGCTAGCTAGCTGTGAGAGCTAAGGATTTGTATAATCTCTATGTATTTCCACCTTGTATGATAATACAGATAGTGGGGTTTTTAGCTGAGGCTTTCCCCTAGGTATTTTTTGTGTTTCATGTGCACTAATTCTTCTTATTCTGGTTATATGTGTTCACCTCGATCTAGCTCGCTCCTTAAGCTTCCACAAGTTTTATAGTAGAACTAGATTATAGTATTTTTCTTTGGTATATTGCATTATTGAGTTAATCTACAATTAGATTTTCTACATATATCTCAGAGGCAGATTTGTAGAGAATTTGCAGGAAACTCTACAAAATCATGTAGTGGAGCTGCTATGGAAGAGAAACTGGCAATGAACTTCCTCCAGTACTGTGCTGCTCCCAAAAAAATCCTTACTTCTATGACTGATTTGGGTATTGGCTAATTCACAATGACCGAAACTTTAGAGGGGTCAATCTTCAGCTCACCTTCTCGAACTATGTGGCCCATATACACTAAGGAATTTTTCCCGAATTCACATTTAGACATCTTCAGAAATAAATGTTCCTTTTTCAAGACATCCAACACTTTCCTCACATGCTTGACATGCTCTCCTCGTGATTTGCTGAATATCAAAATATCATCTAAATAGACAATTTAAAACTCACCAAGAAAGGATCTTAAAACATCATTCATAACTCTCATGAATGTAGCTAGAGCGTTGCAAAGGCTGAAAGGCATAACTAGCCACTCAAACAATCTCTATTTGGTTTTAAAAACAATCTTCCAAATATCCTCCTCAGATATTCTAACTTGACGATATCCACTTCTCAAGTCTAATTTAGTGAAATATTTTACATTCTTCAAAGTGATCTAGAAAATCATCTATTTTGGGTAGTGGGTATTGATTCTTTATGATAATTTTATTCAAAGCTCGATAGTCTACACACATGCGCCAAGTTCCATCTTTCTTGGGTACCAAAACAATTGGTGAACCACATGGCGTAGTAGAGGGATGAATTAAACCTTCATCTAACAATTCCTGGACTTGTTTCTTAATTTCTAAACTTTCTAGAATTGACATTCGATACATACCGATATTTGGGAGTGGACAGTCTTGTTGTAGCTGAATTTCGTGTTGAATTCCCCTTTTTGGTGGAAATCCCTTTGGTTCTTGAAACACATCCCCATATTGATTGACCACATCAACCAATTCGACTTTCAGCTTCACATCACAACTTATAAAGGATTCACGCTCTATTTCATTCTTTTGCTTGATCATAAGGAGCACGAGATTCTTGCTAGAATTGACCTGTCGCTTCATTTTCCCTACACTTTCTAAAGACAAATTAAGCTTTCTACGATAGGCTCTCACAATATACTCCACTCCATCTTTTAACAAATGATATTTTTTCTCAAATATATGGAAAATGACTTTCCATTCATACAAATACAGGCTTCCCAACACAATTCCTTGTGACCTGAAGATTTGGATCCTTGGTTATCCAACCTAAAGAATATGGTTTATGATGAGGCATAGTTTCCAGATTCAACTTCCTGACCAAGTGTGTAGAAATTAAATTTTCCTAGGATCCATTGTCAAACAACATATCAAACTTGGTTTGTTTGGAAATAACTCCGATATGGAACAACTCAATTATGTTTTTTTCATTTGAAGAGTTGTTAGAGTTATTTGTTTCACTGGCGCTTCACGACTTCCTCTTTGCTTGTTTTTTCCATGGATTTTCCTTTAGTAATTGTGGCTACAATCTTTGTTTCATCACCTAAGTTGGAACCCAAGCCTTGTTTTACAATAGTGTTTCTCTTATGTTTCCCTTTATTGTTAAACTTCTTTGGTCATAATTCAGGATGAAGCTTCCAGCAATGTGCTTTCTTGCACACAGATTTCTCCCCGTATTTCTTAACATAAGCATTTTTCTTCTACTTTCCTTTAGATTTATTTCCTTTTTACCACTCTGGAATGGCTTCTTCTTACCTTCTTCTTGTACATTTTTCCCTCTTTCTTTGAGGTGTGTATCTTGAACACAAACCTCCTCACGATTCGTGGGATTAAACATAAGAATGGTGTGTCAAAGATAGCTATACAAACCTCCTATGTATTTCAACAAAGTATCTTGTCACTGCAAGTCTACTCCTAGCATAAGCGCTCTTCTCCTAAACTCCTAAGTATACTCTTGCACATTTTGACCTTTTAACTATCTGAAATTTTACCAATTCATGATAACTTTTTGCATATGAGCTAAAGGGTAGAATTGTGTTTTTATAGTAGTAATGAAATTAGACCAAGTAATAAATATCTTACCATGTTTTTTGATCTCGCCTTAAGTCCTTGCTTCCCACCAAATGAGTGCTTCACCCTCCATCTCCAATGAATCCAACTGAATTTTGATATCATCTTCTTGAAGGTTCTGAATTCTACAATAGACCTCCAACTAACGAATCCAATTATCAAGCTTCTCTGCATTCACTTCCCCATTGTACATTGGAAACTCGAATTTAACATCAAGTTTTAAAAAAGGTGATTTACCAGTTCCTTTTGAAGAATGATGATGAGTATGAGTAAGGGTTGTATTAGTGGAAGAGTGTGAAGATACTTGTGAAGAAGAAGATGAAGAAGATGGTGGAGAGGGTGGAGGTTTGTCTCCATTCCCATTACCTCCTCCTGACGAGCCTTCTCCTTTTGGAGGTTTCAAACTTTCTCCTTGCAATCTTCTATTCCTCTCTTCATAGAGGACCTTCACCATCTCTGTCATATCAAAGAAATCCTTTCTGAAGGTATTCTAATCTTCTATCATGTTTGTAGGTTCTCCTTCATGAGCCATGATCTCTGGAGTCTCAACTACTTGAGGTTGAACTGGTATTGGAGATTGTGGCAAACTTTCTCTTCTTCCCCTTGACCTACCTTCAAGGCTTCCAACCATCTTTCCTTTGCCTCTTTTGAGTTTTAACCTTGTTAGAATGACACAAAACTAGCAAACAATACTCCTCCTTTGCACAAGAAAATCTAGTAAGAAAAAACCAATGCTCTGATACCAACTTGATCTGAAATGGAGCAGATTAGTAATGTTGTGCTAATTCCCCATTCAGAATAAAACCCAAGATGCTTATCATTTGCTTATCAAGTGCTTAAGGATTCACCATTTTTTCTTAATTAACTGATTCCCATGAGAGTTTCTTATGTAAATGTTATAAACAATTTAACATAAAACATATGTTGAACAACAACAAAATAACAACAAAGAACATCAAAATACAACACACAACACAAAGATTTGATGAGGAGTTCACCCCTCCTGGGCTACGTCTCCTTGGTTTAGCTTCTAATGCTTGGGCCTCTCTATTATGCTCAAAATTACAAAAAAAGTTTGTTTATAATGCTCAAATGCCTTTGAAACCTGTCTCAATGAGTTAATAATACTAAAAATGGCTATCTAGCCTCTTTTTGCAACCAATTTGGTGGAAAAATAAGAAGTTATGACTTCTGTCAGTCTTTCCACAATTTTCTCCTCCAAATCTAGCTTACTGCTAGTTAAATTCATTATTTGGAGTTAATTTTGGTAATTCCACTGAAATCAACATCTCACCATCTTCCCCACCTATCTCGCCATTAAGGTTGAGTGGTCACATACAATGTGGTCGGTCCAGCAGAAAAGGCAACGATTCCGCATCTCTGTCATAAATCACAATCGGATTTACCGGGGGTGATACTTATATTCTAGACTTAACACATTGCGATATGCAATCTGGCGGACCCAACGAGTTATAAACTACGACTCTGAAATGATATCGTGTTCGTAAATAGCATCGACGAAGTCCCTTGGTAACATATATATCGGCGGGGTACTAGTGTGATATGCGATTACAATTATCACAAATCAGAACCTGATTCTGCGATTGCAATATATCGCATCACAACCCTGACTGCTCTGAGGGCCAATTTCCTTAACTCCTTCGATATGCATATGCGATATCACAAATCACAAATAGACACTGTTGGGGGCCTATTCTTAAGCCGCGACCACGATTTTTCCTCAATATGCAGGACCTAGTGGCAACCTGCCACTTGGTGCTTCCTCATTCGCTGGGACCTTTGCCATGTCATCCAATCCTGCCACGTGTCCAAGTCAAACTTGAACTTTGAATTGCTCTAACTTCTACATACAAGCTCAGATTTGAGTGGCATTCACACCATTGGATTCATAATGACGAGCTCTTAGATCTGAAGCTATTTTTAACAAAATTCAGACACTGTGATTTTTGAGCATAATTTTGAGCACTTGATAAAAAATGAATGGTAACTTAAGAAAGGAAATGGTAGAGATGGCCTTGATTGTTCCAACTTTTGTGATAACTAGGGTGGAAGAATTGTATGAAAATGTTGAATAAACACAAGGTGGATACATTATTATAGATAGAGGAAGGAGAACAAGAAGAGGATACATTATTATAGATAGAGGAAGGAGATCAAGAAGAGGAATGCATGATTAAGAAAATGGTTGGGAGAACACATAGGACAATGAGTAACACTACTAAGGATGAATGAGCCATTACAAAAGCTAGAGTATGTGAACTTTAGGTATCCCTTGCGAACAAGTATAGGACATCATCAAAAGTCAAATGAAGTACTAAGGGAAATGGATTAGACAAGAAAGAAAAACATCAAACTTCAATGTAAATTGAATAGCTCACCTACCCCATCCATGTAGGCCTTGAATGTCACCATGTCATATAGGAAAAATTTGTGTTTAGGTCTCCAATTAGGACCGCATTTTAAGGGTTGTGACTATTGATCTCCTTTCTCTAGTTAAAATATATTAATATGTACATAATTACTAAGAATAAGGTTGTTTCATGACAAGCCCATTCTCTAATATACAGGGGGAAATGTATTTGTCATCAATTATAGTATTTATATGAAAATATACTTCTTGTAAAGGAAATATTAATAGCAACAAAAATAGATATAGAATCTCACCAAATTTTTGAATAACTAAAATCCCAAGAGGGCTATAAAGAAAAATGAAAAAAAATGTTGACATAACAAAGAGAAGATAGGTATACATATCTAAAGGTCAATCATGGACAAAAATGTCCAATTTTATGGTGTCCTTTGGTATGTCAACATCCATATTCTTGCCAATTTGCTCATCTTTAGATAGAGCCTTTTCACCATCTCCAAATTCCACCTCCAATCCACAAATCATTGTTATTAGGAAATCATACTTTTTTCCTAACTACTCCGGTGTTAATGTGATGGTACTTTCCTTGTCTTCCATAATCCCAATACAACAAAGAGTCAACTCTTTAACATGCTAGTACATTGTTCTAAATATTTTCCTATTCAATTTTCCATCCTCAAGAATTCCCTACATCTAGGATAACCTAACAAACATCTCATCAGTTATGTGTTCTACAATTTTCCTTCCTTTGTATTCACTCTAGTCTCCATGTTCTCCATTATGGTTGTCATGGTAGTCATGAATAAGATAGTAAATATTCTTTATGGCATCCACGTCAAATATCTTAGGATTTTTTGCTAAAGTATTGTTATCCCTCTTCTTGTTACTGCTAGATTTGGATGATAATCCTCTATGTGGAGTGAAATCCATTCTTCTACAATGATAATATACTTGAGAGAGATCAAAATGCCTAGATGGGACACTAATAATGTTGCAAATAGATAAGATCATGGGCATGGTGACTTTCCTCAGTAAGTAGGTGATCTATGAATGACCTCAGTTAAAATGCCACAGGTCAATTCCATGAGTGAATGAATACCATGGGTGGATGTCACTTATAATACCATGGGTGAATGTCACTTACAATACCATGGGTGGATGAATACCATGGGTTGATGCCATTTTCCATTCAAATCATTCATTCCTCCTTAAGAAGCAATGATCCCCATTGCGTGAAGTTCCCTCCTGCAAAGCCTTTGTTGACTATGAAGAGCCACTAAAGAGAAGAGTTTTATGTGGTTAACCCATAACAATGATGAATGAAGATCCGATGATAGAGATACCCTGTAATGCTTGTGACCAACTGTGATACTGACAGTGTGCGTCCTAGCAACTGGAATTCGATGAAGTGTGGGTTTGTGGATGACCCATAACCATGATGAATGAAGGTCCGAGGATAGAGATACCCTATAATGCTTATGACAAACTGCGATACTGATAGTGTGCGGCCTAGCAAACAGACTTTGATGAAGTGTGAGTTTGTGGATGACCCATAACCATGAAAAACGAAGATCCAAGGATAGAGATACCATGTAATGCTTGTGACCAACTGTGATACTAGCAAGTGGACTTCGATGACAAGGATTTTTGTGTGGTTGACCCATAACCATGATGTTGGTTGTTGATGAAGTAGCAAGTGCCTACATAGCGTGGGGTAGGAGGGCACATCTCCAAATAACCCAAGCCGAATGTTGCTATGTTGAAACTGATGAATGTGAAGCAGGTGCCTACTAAAACGAGGTGGGAGGACACGTCTCCAAAGGGAACTCACTCCGAATGCTGCTCCATAATTAAAATGGACATAACTCGGTCAATATAACTAAGAATATTTATTATAACCTAATTTTGGAAACAGAATGACCATTTTTCATCTTCCCATGTGTTGGAAATCCTTATCTGGACACTCTAGAATATCAAATTCTCCCACATCCGAACTCCAATTCGACCCATTTTTTTGTTTGAAATTGAGTGATTTTTCGAGAGGAGCTGAGATATACAATCAATTTTATGAAATTCTACACCAAATTTGCAAAATGAAAAAAAAATTAGAAGAACCGTTGTCCACGAATTGATGTCAGAAACATTTATGCAACATAGCTTATTTAAATCAGCGATATCTCCCTTATCTAGATTCTGATTCGGCCATTTTTTTTTTAATTTGGGTATCTTTTCGTAATAAATCCAGATCTATTATTTTTTTTTGTAAAATTTTCACTAAAAATTTCAGATCTGATCTACAAACTTGTCGCCCAAAAACATTCTTGCAAAAAAATGAAAAAAGAAAAAAATTTCCCGCTTTGCCCAATAAAATGATATGTGGGGGACGTAGCACATGCATCAAGTTTGTTGAATATTGCTGCAAAATTTCAAACTGAAATATGCATCAAACCCTGATTCCCATGGAATTATAACCTACCACTGATCTGGATCTTGGGGTGAGGGCCCCAAGATCTAAAAGATTGAAATGGATTTTGGGGGAGAGGCCCCCAAGATCTAAAAAGTTAAAAAGCCAGAAGAAAAAAGATGAGAATGCCCAATAAACAAAACCACAAAGAATTTTTTTATTAAAATAGAGAATAACTGTAAAAACTACATTGTGGCGGACAAACTGTCCTTTTACAAAATGTGACTTGTTACTTATAATATTTTTCAGTTACAATACCATGGGTCAATTCCATGAGTGAATTTATCCCATGGTGGATGTCACTTACAATACCATGGGTGGATTTCACTTACAATAGCATGGGTGGATAAATACCATGGGTGGATGCCACTTAAAATACCATGGGTAAATTCCATGGGTGGATGAATAACATGGGTGGATGAATACCATGGGTTGATGACATTTTCCATTCGGATCATGTCTCCATCTACCATCCACTTGTGGGAGGCCAATATAGCTAGGAATTACACTTTATATGTTTGGAATTCCCTTTGTTTTATTAGTAGATTGCATCTTAAGGTGTTTTTAGCTCTATTTGTAATTACAATTTAGTTAACTTTCACGCTCACCCCAAAAGAAGCTTTGACATAAAATTGCAAGTGATTTGTTAACCTTCTTCACTAAGGTAACTACCTATGTTGCAGTATGTTTCTTTATCTTTAATTTTGATTGGATTGTGTGTTTATCTTTCACTATTTTGAAAATAGTATATCATTGCTTATTTCCACCCCAGGTTTGGGTGGGGGAGATAAAAATAATAATTATGTAGATTGAGATTTTAACCTTTGTTTGTTTGTTTCTTTTATCTAATCCCAAGTAGCTTAACGTAGATTAGATTATTTAGTTCACATTTACCTATGAGTTAAGCAATTAGCTTCCTAATTCACTAGTGACCTATCCTTCTCCTTCCTCTCTTACTTTTCTCCTCTCTCCTACTTTCTTGTAAAAATTGAGTAAGACTCAAGCTTTTTAAGAATCCATAGTTTGTGTGCTCCTCCATTAGTTATTACACCATCTCACTCTATATATCACACTACAACCTATGTAACCTTAATTTTTCTATGATGGTCAAGATTATATAGATGCTTCTTTGAAGTGGTGATTCTATAGTACTTAGGATTTCAAATTTATTTCCCCTTTCCCTTTTAATTTGGATACCCTTGGCATTCTCATTTGGCAACTAGGATCATGATGATGTACAAAAAAATGTACATTTGACCCATGATCATCTACAAGCTTGAATTCATCTACTAAGTTTCTTTTTTCTTAAGATATCAAGACTGATTTCTAAAAAGAGGAATTGATGGTTGAGCATAACATAAACAAGATGTAAGAGATCACCTTAAAATATCCCAAAATTAGTAACAAGGAATTCCAAACAATTTAACCAACTCAATTAAAATGGTCATGGAAACTTCTACTTAAGGAAGAAACTATCAACTAAATTTAAATTTATGTTAGAGATTAAAACTTTTCCAAGAGCTCAAAACCTTGAGCACAATGTAAACCCTATATCATTGTGAAAATAAACTACTCGAAAACCAGTCTACAATAAAAATTGACTTCCAAACAACTAAAATGGAATCCAATTTCCCTCTCATATGTGATTCAAGTCTACATAAAAATTATATAAAAATAATAAATAAATAAAATATATTATTTTATTTTCTCTTAAATTATATAAAAATAATTGAAGAAACCTTAAAATTATCATAAATAATTAATTTTTTATTAAAAAAAAATTAATCCTTCATCATTTTTCAATTACATTTTATATTATAAAATTTTATATATCTATTCAAAAGCATATAAGAAAAACATTATTATTTATAATATTTATATTTATAATACTTTTGAATATTTTTAAACAAGGAAATAAGCATTCTATATATTATAAAATTTGATAAATATTTTCAAAATTTTGTGCCAAACCATATTATTACTCTCTATCAAACGAAGGGTTATAGCAATTACTAAAGTGATTGATTTTATATTAATTATACTTTAATAATAAATATTTACGTATTACTAATGTGATTGATTTTGCATTAATTATACTTTAATTATAAATATTTAACTATTTACTAATGTTACATAATATTAATAGATAAATATATGAGATAGTATGAATGGATCCATTCAATATTTAATTTACAATTTATAACTATTCATTCTTTAGAAAATTTAAATCTCTTTTTCTTTTAAAGATAAACTCTTCAATCTTTTTACAATAATTACTAGTAAATAATCATTTTTAACTAAATATTAAATTTAACTATTCATCCTATTTTATATGGTACTTAATTATATAAATTTATTCTATTCTGGCTGCTTGCTTAGGTGCTTGCAATGGGCAAACTCTGGTGTGACTAGTGCTTGCATTGACCTAAGAACACATTGTCGGCAATTAATTAATTCTTAATTCTTATATAACTGCATATTAATTGTAATAACACCCACTTTGTATTAGTCAATTAGTTTCATTCTGGTTTTGGTTTTGCCTTTGATTTAGTTCTTATCAAGTTTCTAATTTTAAAATTTCAGTAAATGCAGGTGATCTAATTTATGATTAGTTTTGTGTAGGTTTTAGTTTGGTGTAAGGTTTACTTAATATCAAATTTTTAATTGTAAAAGTAGGTGATTTAATTTCTAAAAATATTTAGAAAGAAAAAGTTTAAATTTTATGTGAACAGATGGATGGTGAAAGTTAATAATGGAATAAAAATTGTTACAGGGAGTATCCATGTTTTATTAAGTTTTGTATAATCTTAATGACTTTGGGTAGATTATTCTTTCTTATGACATGTAGACTAGTTCTTAGACTAAATTCATCTTAGTTAGTTATGAAGAAAAGGAAAAAATAAAATAAATTGTGTGACATTTAGTCTCCATCCCATCTCAACTTCAAATTTTATGAGGAAAATTCAAACTCGTCCTAGTTAGGAAGAAGAAGAAAAAAAGAAGTTTTGTAAGATTTAATCTCTATCCAATCTCAAGTTCAAATTTTATGAGTATTTAAGAGTCAAAGCTAATAATAAATGACAAAAATGGTCCTAAAAAAAAAATGCAAGGTTAACAAAATCTATCACTACCCTATGACAATATCATGTAATTGGGTGTCATAATTTTTCCTTCAGCACATAAACTAGCCCTAACCTAAATTCATCCTTAATCCTTAAAAAGAAAATGGTTAACCAATGAAATTGAATAAGAGTTATGTTAGCCTTGGCACTACTAAGGAAGCGCACAGAACAGAAAACGAGTTTGGAACTGTGATATCTTCGAACATACTTCTGTAACCACTGTTGCAGATTTCCAAGGAAGTCGTTCTGGGAGGATAAGTATGTCATCTACGTTATGAACATTGCAGATATATGCCATGAATGAATTGCCTTACCTTGTATTTCCATTTGGTTTATTCCAATGGTATAGTTGGTTTTATAAGCCCAACTCAATTAATTGAGAAAGTAAATTGGTGCGCATATTTAAAGTGATATCAGATATAACTGAGGAAAGATGAAATGAAAATCCGAACAACTAACAATAATGAAATGGAAATTATGAATGCCCAACTTTATACAACTTTAATAAACACAAAGGCATTATATTATATAAAATATAGTTGTATGTTCGAGCCTGAGTTCACAGAAGGGAATCTCATGGATTTTACCCTCCATGGATACAGCTCATTTGGTCTAAACTCCAGCCAAGATACATTTGGGCAACAATATCGCCCATTATTATTTTGAATTGAGCCATACAACCATTGAAATCTCCTCGTTCGTACCAGTAATAATAAACCCATTGAAGTTGTTCAACCAGGGAATAAGGTAGCTCCCAAATCCCGAATTCACCTAAACCACCATTATGTTCAGATACAAATGCAAGTTATCCATGGCTAAAACAATACCAGTGGAGATCTAACAAGGTCACCACATGGCAAACAAGATCTAACAAGTTCTCTAATATTGACCAGATCTCTGGTTATACCCACATTTGCAGCAAACCAGTTGCTCCCTCTACTGTCCACAACATAATCTTTTATTTCTCTTCTCGCTACTAAAACGCTGCAGCAACCCCAGTTCCTCTACTGTCCACCAGGTAATCTCTTATTACCCTTCTTCCTACAAGAAAGCTACAGAGATCTATTTCCTGCTGTCTTCTTATTTGGGCCTCAACCTTGTAGTTCATGAGCAATCATGACTCTGATCTTTTAGTTTTAGTGTACCAGGCATCCAGTCCACAGTCATGATTGTGAATAAGCAGTAAGAGATGGGGTAAGTAGATGATCGCTGCAGGTAGAATACTATCGGAATCTGTTACTGCTTCAGTCTCTTCAAGAGCTGCAAATGCAATATTGAGACATCCAAATAAGTTCACAAGCAGAAGCTGATTTCTTTGCCAAATTTCCTTGAATACACCCATTTCAACATACAAAATCTGCAACAGGACACAATGCTCTTTCATGCTCCTCTGAAGTTTGCACAACCCTAACCCTCAACAATAGATTGCTCCCTCAGTCCATTATAGCCTGAGCTGAGTGACCAAATGTTTTCATTGTTCTAGGTTTATGTTTTTATTAAAACCTTCCCACCCAGATGCTCACCCCTCTGAGAGGCCCACATCAGCGTCCCATGAATATGAGCTCAGAAGGAATCACATGCATGTCGGTGAAATTAATTAAAGTATTTTTCCTTAGAAGACCATATCAGAAACTTGTTTTACTGGGTAGACTATAGCTCAACCGTGAAACATGTGGAATTTTAATATTATTAATCCAAGTTTGATTGGGAATAAATTTGGAAATCTGTAACATGTCAGCAGTGCTGTTCTCTGAACTTCGACTCAAACCCAGTAAATTCTGATAATGGATTTACCAGAATAAGATTCTAACTAGAAAAAGTTATGAAGTTCAAAAACAGAACAATGCTCTGTTTTCAGTGTGCTAGGTTCAGGTGCTTGCTGACCGCTTGTTGAGAGGTCTACACCCGCGTCCACCGAGGATAAGTTTGAAAAGAATCACAGGTATATCAGTGGATGAGAGAGTGGAGAAATTTCAAATAAATATTCGCAGGAAAGACTTAGTTGCAGGTTGTACGGTGTGAGGTGCCTGTATTAGGCAGGAGAGTTATATGCAAATCTTGAAAGTACCATGTCTGGGTCACATCAGCGACTTGGATTTTTAACTGGATCTCTTTCTCGTATAGGTATAGGTATAACCACCCTGATCACTTGGTGAGGTTTGATTTTGGGTCATTTTATTAAAAATATTTATTCACAATTAATTGTGCTAATAATATTTGAAAAAATAAAAAATAATATCAAAAATTCTTATGGCTATTATTAATATTTTTTAGATTCTTAAGTTTATATTTTAATAATATTTCTTAAATTCTTCTATATTTTTAAATATTTAAAATATTTGTTATTTTGATATAAAAAAAATCAAATTAAATATTTAAAATTAAAAAATCACACACATATATAATTTCTTTGATATTAAAAAATCAAACTAAATATTTAGATTTTTTAAATTAAAACTAATGTCAATTAGTTTGATGTATAGTTTGTATTTAGTTTTTTTAAATTAAAACTAATGTCAATTAGTTTGATGTATAGTTTGTTTATTATATCTGATAGTGGTTGATTATATCAAATGGTATTTTAATATTAATATTATCAAATTCCTATAATGTTTAGTATTGATTTTTGTTTATATATTTAATTAAATATTATATAAGGCATAGTATTAATTTTTATTTATATATTTATGTAAAGAAACATTGTATTTCTTTTTTTTCGCTTAAGTAAGAGTTGTACCTTCTTTTCTATTAAGTCCAACATAATTTACAATGCTCACATAATTCCATCAATAGTAAGGTGTTCTAAAGTCTTTAAGCTCTCTAACCCCTAAGAGTTCCACCACTCACATTCAGGTTCCGAATAAAAAAAGTTCCGGGCCAAAACCCCGTGCCGACCCGCTTTCTAACCGCTATAGGAACCCTGCCTCCCAAAATTCTTGAATAAACCTATGCTAGAGAAAACAAACGCTTCAAAATGAAGCATAAAGTCAACCCTCCGACCCCACTGAACCCTCGCACATTCCTGAGCGTTGATCTGACGAGAAATAATGAGACGGTGGAGCAGAATATCGCACACTCGAAATTGATTGAAGTTTAATGTGCGATAAGGGTGGTTTCCTGACTCATCCCTCATCCACGTGTTGAGCAATGAAAGGTATCGCTGCCCAAAAAACAAAACCACCTACAGCTTGAAAGCGGTGCGATCACACCAAAACCGCCCGAGAGTTGGTTTCGTAGCCCTGCCATGAGAGGAATAGGAAATGATGCCGCAAGAACGATTAATGTTCTCAACCAATCTCCAGCCTGGCCCCACTAAGTTGTACTTTGTAGGACCACTGTTGATTCGTAGCCCCCGAATCCAACGGATGAGAAGGATATCGTGACGGATAATAAGGAGGAAAGTTAGTCCGCAATGGAGGGCGGTTTTCCACCCCCACACCCTGCCACATGTCGCAGTATGAATGGGATCGCTGTAGAAACGCGAAAACCATTCCCACTCTGAGGGTCGTGCGATCAGTCCGAAACCACCTGGGAGGTGGTTTTGCAAACTAGACTCCGTAGACTGAAGCCCCTGGTTGCCGAAAAACCTGGTTCCTCTAGCAAAAGCAGAACTACCTCGCCTTGGATTGGGAAAAAGCTAGGGTGAAAGTGTTCCATCGAGCCGAGACTTTAGAGAAACATCAGAGATCTGCAACACCCTTACACCTTGCGTCTGGTCTACCAGACAGGGGTTTATTTCTTCTGCAAACATTACCCAAAAAGAAGGTTCAACCATGGGAAAATAAAATCGAGGTATTCCCCATGGTATTGAGTCTAAACACCTCCCTATCATCTTCTGCCTATTCGCAGCATAGAGCTCTCAGTCTACTAAGCCTCAACTCCTGCCACTTCGTCAACCCATTTTTCCTTGTGTAGTTGATCCCCTAGTTGGCTAGAAGATCCGCCAGCTTGTTTGCCTTTCTGCGAATGTGGTGGAAATTGATAGTGCGCAGGCCTTGAAGATGGCTTTAATTTCTTTGGAAAACTCGAATTAGTTTCCAATTTTTAGAGACTTTATCCGGTGCAGTTCCATTGTGAATTTTTTGCACAGAGTTGATAATTAACTCTGAATCTGCCTCTATCATGACATTTTGGCAGTTTTCCTGCTTCAGCAAATCTAGGCATTGTTCCATAGCCATTAGCTCAGCCATGTTATTGGTGGCTGTACCAAGGTGGTAATGAAAGATGCTAACGATACTTCCCTCTGAATTTCTCAGTACACCTCCATACCCTGCTGTTCTCAAGTTCCCCTTTGAAGCCCCATCAATGTTGTATTTTAAATAACCTTCCGGAGGAGGATGTCAAAATTCCTTTTCCATATCTGATGAAATGATCCTCCTATCAATGCCTAGGAGGGTGAGCCTCTGCAACCCCAGCTGCCTGAGAATTTTTAAATCTGCGTCTGAGGGGGGATTTTTGGGGAAGTTGCGAACAATGGTTCTCACAGTCTCCTTGAGCTGTTTCAGGATTAACTCCAGCAGGTGTTGAGGGGGTTTTTTTTCTCCCTTAAAAATTATTTTGTTCCTCTCCTTCCACACGTTCCATATGATGAAGCTTGGTATAAGAGCGCACGTTGAGTTAAGAATTTCATTATCCAAATTTTTTTTCCTCCAATTGATTAGGGTACTAATAATGCTTCTTCTGTCCCTATCAGATTGTTGAAAGATTGCAACAAATAAATCCCATAACCAGGATGTGAAAATGCAATTGTTAAGTAAATGTTCCAAGGTTTCTTCTTGAGCTTCACATAGCAGGCATCTTGAAGGCCCCTGTACACCTCTCTTCCTTATGTTATCCCAAGTCAAAATTTTCTTGTGATAAACAACCCACATGAAGAGTTTGATTTTCATCCACCCTAGATGTTTCCAAAGGTTTTGCCAGATTTTATCTGGAACCAGGGGATCCAGCTCAAGGAGAATGTTTTTTGCTTCCTTAAGATTAAAGGTTCCCTCTTTGTTATCTCCCCATCTCAGTTGGTCTTGTCCCTCTGCCACTAAGATCTTCCTTTGTTCTATTATTTTCCTGAGCTCCTCTGCTTTAGTTTCCAGGAGATTGTTATTTCTGCAATCTATGTTTCTCTAGATTCTCCACTTTTCCGTAAGCTGAGAATGTATCCAGAAATCTTTAACCTTTGTTAAACCTTGGGAATCTGACTCCTGTTTTAGATCTAGGAAATCTTCTTTTACCAGAATTGATTCTTGCTGCCATTTATCTTCCTAGAAAAGAGCAAGATCTTCGTCTCTGATTTCCCATAAGTTATTCTCTTGAACTAGTCTTCTATTTTCCCAAGCTTTGTTCCAAATATAAGAACCTTTTATATGTCCTGACATTCTTATAAGATCACTGTTCTACCAGGAATTAGCATATTTTTCTTTCCATATCTTTGCCCATTGAGTATCTGGTTGCTGGACCCAGCACCACCAAAGTTTGGCCCCTAGAGCCTTACTGAGAATCTCCTAATCATCCAATCCTAGCCCTCCATGGTTCTTGGGCTTACAAATTTTATCCCAAGACACTAAGGGCCATTTCCTCTTAGTCTCCTCCCTACCCCAAAGGAAGTTTCTTTGAATATTTCTAAATTGGTGAAGGACCCCTATTGGAGCCGGGAGGGCTAATAACATGAAGATGGGGATTGCTTGAAGCACTGCTTTTGTAATAACTAGTATGCCAGCAAGGTTTAAAGATCTGATGGTCCATTTACTAACTTTATCCTGTAACTTGTTGATCAAAGGTTCCCATATACTTTTGTGCATTGGTTTTGCCATTAGAGGGACTCCTAAATATTTTGAAGGAAGGGAATCCCTTTGGAAGCCAAGAATTCTAGAGATGTTTTCTGAATAGCAATATTGGTATTGAATAAAAAGAATTTTGATTTGGAGAGATTTACTTCCATACCTGAAGCCCAGGCAAAAAGATTCAGAATTATTTTGTAGTTTGAAGCTTCTTGGACTGTGGGGAGTCCCTGAAGCATGGTATCATCTACAAATTGTTGGTGAGTCAGAGCTTGCCCATTATCAGTAAGCTGCAGGCCTTTAATTTTTCCTGAAGATTGCGCCTGCTTAATAGCTCTCCCCAGCCCTTCCATCAAGATAATAAAAAGGAAGGGGGAGAGCGGGTCTCCCTGTCTGAGGCCTCTAGAAGGACTGAAAATCTCTGAGGGGGAGTCGTTGACCAAAATAGAAAAGCTGGAGGAGGTCACCAGTGCCATTACCCATCTAACCCAGTTATGATCAAATCCAAATGCAATCAACATTTTCTTAAGGTAGACCCAGTTTACCTTGTCATAAGCCTTGGCAATATCTAATTGCATGATCATACCCGCCTGCTTCTTGCTAGTTAAAGAGTGCACCACTTCTTGCGCTTGAATGATATTATCTAGAATTTGTTTGCCTTCCACATAACTTGATTTCTCCCCAGAAACTAGGACTGGAAGCAAAGGTTTGATTCTATTAGCCACAACCTTGGATATAATCTTGTAGATAACGTTGCATAGGGCTATGGGTCTGTATTTATCCAGTGTAAGAGCAATCTCTTGTTTGGGGATCAGGGCTATGAAGGAAGTATTGAGGGCTTTCAGAATGGTTTTATTTGATCTGGAATCCTCCACCACATTCATAATGTCTTGCTTAACAATATTCCAACAAGCTTTGAAAAAGTCCACATTGAAACCGTCCGGGCCCAGTGCTTTGCCATTCGGCATGTCTTTGATTACATCTCTCAACTCCCCTTCCGTTACTGGTCTATTAAGGTTGAAGTTGTCCTCCCTGGATACCAGTTTCGGTATGTTTCTAGTAATCTCCCTGATGGCTTGCTCTCTGTCTGAAATATTTTCCCGTGTTATACCTTGGAAGTGGTGGATTAACACAACTTCTATAGCTTTATGGGATATCTGAAGTTCCCCTGCTTCATTCTTGATTGAAGAGATATTATTGTGAACTCTATTAGCCATGGTGGTTCTATGAAAGAACTTAGTGTTGCGCTCTCCTTCTTTTAACAATTGAACTCTGGATTTTTGTCTCCAAAATATTTCCTCTTGTTTACATAGATCCTCTCATTTTTGATAATGTTTATCTGCTTATTCACTGATATTTTCATCAAAGCCTTCCTTGATTAGAGCTTGGTTGAGAATCTGCATTTTGTTTTCAACTACTCTCTTTTCTTCAAAAATATTACCAAAATCCTTCCTATTCCATTCCTTAAACCGACATTTTATGTGCTTTAGTCTCTTGTGAAGAAGATACATTCTGGTTCCCTGAATTTGCAAGTCCTTTGACCACCATTTCTCAATGTTGTTTGTGAAGTCTGGGTGTGACATCCAAATATTATCAAATCTGAAGGGTTTATTTCTAGGAGTCCCTATACCCTTGATTTCCAATTGGATTGGCCAATGATCTGAGCCTCCAAAGGGAAGAACTCATGCTGTTACCTCTTTCCCATCTAGCATAAGATTCTCAGAGATGAAGAATCTGTCTAGCTTTGAGGCGACTAGGGCATCTCCTCCTCTCCTGTTATTCCAAGTAAATAGGCCAATATTCCAATTGGTATCAACAAGCTTTATGTTGTCAGAAAAAGTTTGGAAAGCCATGGAGTCTTTACTTAGAGATCTTGTTCCTCCTTTCTTCTCTGAAAGGGATTTAATCATGTTAAAATCCCCTCCCATGATCCAGGGTATATCTGCATGTCTGCTCTTGAGATCCACCAGGGTATCCAGAAACTTAAGTTTGTCATTTATTCTCTAAGGACCATAAAAATTTGTGACCAGACAGTTATCCCTTTCTCCTACTGGTTGAATGACAATCGAAAAGTAATTTTTGGATGCCTCAGCATCCAGAATGCCAATTTTGTTGGGATTCCATAGAGTGAGTAAACCCCCTGCTGTATTCTCTGCTTTTACTTCAAGAAACTCATAGTTTCTGAGCCATTTACTGTGGATTTGTCTTACCTTTTGAATGGAACATTTCGTTTCTTGGATAAACATTATATCCGGTGTTTCTTGTTTCATTCTGTTGCTAAGAATTCTCTGCTTTCTATTACTCCCTAGACCTCTAATATTCCAAGATGTCAACTTCATTATAAAAGATTTGTGAAGGAGTAGCTAGCTAGATCTTTCATCTTACCTGAATCAATCATCATCTTTCCACACTCCATCAAGAGTTCATTCAACTTTTTCCTGCCTCTTTTCTTGCCTGGGTTTCTATTAACTGGTCCTAATGTAGTTTTCATCATTTTCACTCCTCTACTGTCTTGCTTGTCTATGTTGTTACATCGCTCTGGCTTTCCAGTTTGCAATCTCCATATAAACAGTTGTTGTATTCTGCTGAGTTCCTCTTGAGGTTGCGAATCCACTCCCCTCGTGGTACCCTACCTTAAGAAACCTTCTAGGTCTGGGTTTTCTTTGTCAAGAATTTCTAGTAGTTCACGGTCCTTTGGGTCCGTATCATTCTGGGTCATTTCCTGATCTATTTCATGTTCAATATCACTCATAGTGGCTTCTTTCTGGTACTCATCATTTTGTGTTTGTTCTAGGTTTTTCCCTTCCTCCTTTTCTGCAAAACTCCCTTCCATTGTTTGATCTTCTTTAGTAATCTCTTCCTCTTCTTGAAGCACCCGAAAATTGTTCTGCCTAAACTGTTGTCCTTCGCATTGCTGGTTTTTCGATCCTCTTTTACTTCCTTTACTTTGGTTAACCACTTTCTGAAAGCCATCCGATTCTTTCACTGTATTGCTTCTGCTTTTGTTTATTTCTTTGTTGAGTGGACAGTCTCTGAAGAGATGTCCATGTTCATGGCATTTGCGACATCTGAATGGAATGTGCTCATAATCTACTGTTTGCACCCATTCTTCATCAAAAACTTCCAGGATTATCTCCTCCGGTAGAGCTCCTGATAGATCCATTTCCACACATATTCTAGCAAAGGAAGTGTATTTTCCTCTTCTAGTGGCTTCAGAGGCTTTAACATAGTGACCTAATTTATTGCCTATGGCTGCTAACGATTCATTTTGCCAGTAATCAAGAGGTAGAGAGTAGAGCCTTACCCAGACCGGAACTGAAGTAAAAGTCTCCTTTTCTGGGACAAAGTTCATTATCCATGGTCTCATGTAGAGCCCTGTAGCAGCATAGAAGTAGGGCCCTCCTTCAAATATTTTTTCCTTGTCTTCAATATTTGTGAACACCACCGTGAAGAAACCCTTGGACCCAAGATGAAGATCTATGCTTCCTTTAGGTTTCCAGTGGTATTTGATCCACGACTGTAGGGCTTTTTCAGTGGGCCATAGTCCCATGAACTTACAGATGATGGCATATGTCCCCATGTGTTCCCTGTACGCCTGCAGCTCTGGATTATTTAAAATCACTCTGGGAGTTATATCTATTTTGGGTTTGCAGGGCCCCTTGTGTTTCTTGTCTTTAGTTTCATGTTTTTTGTCTTCTACCTCCTTGTCTTCTATGCCATGTTGATCGTTTTCTATAGGTTCTTCTGTTCCCTCTTCCGTGATTTTTTTTTCCTTCCACCCCTATTTCCCTAACATTTTCTAGAGGCTTCTTTCCCCTGCTGGCCATGGCCTCCTTGTAGGAGGGAGTGGAGCCCCCTCCTCTGCCACCCTTCATAGGGTTCTTTGACTGCCCCTGCATGCGCTAAACTCTATTTGCTCTTCCCTGTTCGCGCTCCTACCCGGGTTTTTCCAAGAAAGATTATATTTCATTAGATTGATAGAATTAATCATTTGAAATTATTAAACATTTCATAAACACACATGTTATTGAAATAAAATTGAAAGCCATTAGATCTTATAAAATCGCTTAAAAAAAAAAAAAAAAAAAAAAAAAAAACTTTTATTAAGTTAGGTTTGGTCAAATAAATTTAAAACTTTTATTAAATTAGGTTTGATCAAATAAATAATAAATTTATTGGTTTACTTTTCCCAATTTAAATTTTATTGGATAAATCACATAAAAGTTATATCTCCATGTTGTTATGTTATTGTTATTATTATTTCTTTAGCATCCTTAATTCTTACGATTCCATCATTCAAACAGGTGATCCATGCCAATAACCATCCACAAATCAATTTTTTTAATACAGTGGAAAAAAGAAATGGTGGAGTTAATGTAAAGGGAGGATCATGAATATGAGAAGGGAATTGTAAGGTTTGATGAATATGACACATAAAATAGAGAAAGGCTTCAAAGATAATGTGATGACAAGAAAAGAAACAATTAAAACCATGACCAGGGCATGAATAACAATAAATGAAGGAACTGCATAAACTTTGAAATAAGCAAGAGAGGTTGGAGTTTTTGACAAGACCTGAAACAATCTTGAAAAGTGGAAAATATCGAGAAATTAAACAGATCAAATGATGGAGAATGAGTTCTTTTTTCAAAACCTAATAAACATTTATATTTGTAAGTATCATTCTATTGCAACACCTCCAGTTCAAAAGCCATTCACATATATTCTTTTTCAACACCTCAAAATATTCCAAAGGTATTTATCACATGCAAGAACTATAGTTTTCTTATGCCACCTTGAATTCCAAGAAAAAATCACTACAATCTTGGATCAAAATTGTTAGGGCTCTATAATACTATTGTATCCCCCATATTGTTATTGTTGTGCTCCACGAAATCACACTATTGTTATTGTTGAGCCCTTACATTAATATTTTTATGTAGGCCCTAAATATATTTTGACCCTTAGACTCATATATATACCAAGGAGGTCTTGTCAATTGAATCATCCAAGAATTGTTCATTTATGTGATGTAAAGGGAGGTTTCCCCCTCGAAGTGGCTTAGTGTCTAGTCATTGATCTATTTTTTCGTATGTTTTTGTATTATTTTGATATGGTTACATAACACTAGGTACCAAAGCTCTTGGTTCTATAGTTTTGTTGCTTCAAATGGGGCATCGTGGTATTTTCACTATATATATATATATATTTGTGAAGCTTCATATTGTGAAATTGATACCATGTGAAGGAGAAATCTTGATGAACATCATGTTACAATTTCAAACCTTTTTTTCGCTATATTTTCAAAGATATGGTCCAAGGAAGTTAGGAGTTTTGCATGCTCCATAATTCAGTCTTAAATAGGTGTTCCGAGGAAAATCATCATAAGTTTCTCTTAATGCATCAAATTTGAATTTCATAAAAAGTGGTTGAAAATGCACAGGCTGCAATTTTTTGTGTATCGTTTTAGGGCTAAAGGTTAAAATAATGACTCTTGGCATACCATACAAGTTCGTTCTATGAAATCAATCCATAATTAGGTCATTGTGGAAGATTTGGCCTAACTTTACCTTGAAGAATCCAATCTCAGTTTAACTAGTGCGGTTAGAAAGAATACATAGTGGGCTGCCACGAGACACAATTTCAGACCTTGGGAGGTCAAAATCACATAGATACAATAGTTTCAAGGTCAGCCTTATCAACAAGCTCAAAATCAAGCTCTTAAAAGGTGTGTATTTTTAAATTTGCATAAATTTTGTTTGAAAAATCAGTTTGAAGTGATTCAAAGGGCATAGTGAAGCATAGATATCATTAATTGATTCCAAAATTCCTCCCAAAAAAAATTCTACACCCATCAAGCCCTCAAAAAGCTCTACTATGACACATGAAGAAGAAGAAATACAACATGATATATCAAAATTATGGGAACAAGTGCAACAATTTTCTCTCTCACAAAGAGAAACCAAAAATGAATTGGGAGCGATGAATGTTAAGTTAGATGGCTTAGAAGCAGAAATGTCAAGCTTAAAAGTAGACATAAAAGTGGACATAAAAGGTTTAAAAGCAGACATGGAAATTTTGAAAAAAGGTTTCACAAAGTTGCTACAAGAAAGACTTCCTAAGGGTGACAAGGTATTCCATGAAACTCATGATGAAAACAAAAGGAATCATGATTTTAAAGACTCTAATTTTGGGTTGAAGACCAACCATATTCCAAAGATCGATATGAGGAAGTTTGATGGCAATAATACAGTAACATGAATTCTGTAGATGGAACAATTCTTTGATCTACATAATGTGAAACACATACAAAAGGTACATATTACATCTTTATATGTTGGACACCTAATCCTAAAGGGTTAGTGTGGAAGCCGAAAAGACTAAGCAGTCCAAGAGACCTTGGGATCTGAAACCCAAGAGTCACAACATTGTATTATAAATGTACATCTCCTGTTAATAAAAAATGTACTGAATGATTTATCTTTCACATTGTCTTTACTATCCATGTGTGTTTAACATGGTATCAGAGCCACTTGTGTTTCTGTGGCCTGTTATGTGCCTGGCAGTCCTGGCCCTTTGTCTGCATAAACGCATCTGTCCACAATATTCTCTGCGCATATGCCTGACATAGCGCTGCCACTGCTGAGTCTATCGCCCTCTGTCCTGAGCGCCTCTGACATTATCTGCGCATCAGTTTTTTTCCTGAGCGTTCTCCTACTGTCCCTCTGAGCATGAATCTTTGAATGTATCGCTGCCCATTATCTGCGCATCAGTTTTTTCCTGAGCGTTCTCCTACTGTCCCTCTGAGCATGAATCTTTGAATGTATCGCTGCCCATTATCTGCGCATCAGTTTTTTCCTGAGCGTTCTCCTACTGTCCCTCTGAGCATGAACACGCAGTACCTTCCCTTCGTTATCAGCTCTGTAGGTAAAACCTGAATCACAACGTCTGCGTATTGTTTCTGTGGATCGATATAGGCATCAAAATCTGGTTTGCGGGCTTCGATACTTGCTTTGATACTTTCTAGGCTGTGCCCACGTTCGGCCATATCACGCTGGATTTTCCAAGCGAATTTGACCTTGTTGCTGATGTCCAGATAGCAACCCTTTCACAATCTCTACGCTTGGCTATCACAGTCCAGTCCAAGTTGAGTCGCTGGAATTGGCCGCCGTTCATTTGACAGAAACTTCGATCTTGACCTCTGCTCCCTCGAGTTGAAACTGGAACCCCAAGCCTTGGGCGCAAGCTCATCAACATAATCCATCTTCTAAGATTAATCAGCGATCAGTGTGATGAAAATTTCCGCCGGCAAAGTGTGGAGTTAGCGTTCCAAGTCATCAAAAGCATTGGATACCACCTGAGTGGTTCGACGCCGACAATCAAAGACCTTTTCGCAGAACGCAACATTTGCCATAATACTGGATATTATAAAGACTGCACGGGCTTTAGTATTATGCAGTTAATTTTTTATGGCGGTTTCTATGTATCGTTGAGCAGTTTGTTATATACGCAGTTTATATACGCAGTCTGTGGTATATGGATTCTGATTATTATTGTGCTCAGGATTCCTCTGCCTAAGTAGTGGATTACTTGCCCTGAATTTATGAGCTCTTGCAAGTTGTTTTAAATGTATAAATCTATTGCATCATGTGATTCATTGTATGTCATGATCCTTGTATATATCTTCTAGGTGGCATGTAAGAAGGAATACAAACAGTTGTCCGTGGGTGCTCATGGGAAATAAGAGCACAGTATATGTTTATTCTTCCATCTTCATCTATTGTCATGACATTGAAGTTGAAAAGTTAGTGGGCAAAGCACTCAAGCTATGAAACATTTGGATTCATAGAACGTGAGCGAACTTGACTATTTAATGTAGTGTGGACACTGCCTTGATTCTCGACATAGGCATGGTGTATCGTTCTCAAGGATTTGCATAGCCAACGGGTTTTATTCAGAAAAAAAATTCTTTGTATCTTACTCTATTGACTGGAGTAGAATCATATCGACACCCTTTCTCTCATTTTCAAACGAGGAGGAAAAGGTGCGAGATAATCTTCTCTGACAAGTGAGAGAATGTGTCAAGATCTTCCTGCACGTTGAAGGCCTAGTGCACTCCAGGATTAGCAGACATAAAAGACTTGTATTGCGGTATTCAACGACATTTTTAACAGCTAAGTCTCAATGTTGAATAGTGTGAATAGTGTGAAGAGGTCGGAATGATGTTGTAGTGAATTAGTGCATTACAAAGTCCATTGTTGAATGTTGCTCGTACCTTGGTCTAAGATTCATGAGAATTGTGTGTTGATTAAACCCGTGTATGCATATGGTGTGAATGCTACCTGCAAAAAAAAAAAAAAAGGTGTTCTTGTGGATGATTCTCTGCAATAAAAAAAAATATACATTCAAGTATTGATACCATTCAAAAAATAAAAATAAAAAAAATTGGAGGAGCTCAAAACACAGTTATCTAGTTACTTAATATATTGCTGCTGGCTGTTGGTATTCTGGGTCAATTTCTACCATACCAGAATGAGTTTGTCACAATTTAGATGCCATTTAGAGACTATTTGTGTGGCTGTATATTCTTCTCATTAGCTGATACTAAAGTGTTGATATACGTTGAAGAGTGAAGGAGTATTTGAAGGATCCAAACAAGTTTGCAGTTGCTGCTGCCCCAATTGTGGCATTGTAGTTAAAACTCATTATAGTGCATTGATTCCTTGATTCCACTGCTGCATAAAGATTTTAGTACGCTGATTGTAATCCTTTATATTGCACACTGATCATTTGCTGACATTTATAAAGGATATTGCTGTGTACTGTGATTAGATATTACTTTTCTGCATTGAGTAGTAGTTGTGATCAGTTTTTTAAGGTGTAAAACAGACATTGAAGAAAAAATGGCCAGAACCAGTGAAGTATTACAGTTCCTTAAAACTCTGATATTATCTACTGTTGATGACACATTACAAATCAGCAAAGGATCTCTCTCAGAAATTCAGACATGTCTACAAAATGCACAGGAAAAGATCGATTTTTTGCAGCTTGAATCACAGCTACAGCAAGAAGAGCTACATCAAAATAGACACCATTCTGAACCTGTTTTTGTTTAGAACATTGAGACAACCACCCATCAACAACATGTTAATAATGTTACAGTTCATTCAAATAAAGCAGCAGTTGTATATGCAGATGCAGAAACTCAGTCTGCACTTCCCAAGCCCATCATCAGACCTTGGGAACAACTTGTCCACAACAAGCACAGAACTAGTCTTGGATATGACAAGGACTTGTCCTTTCATATTCCAGACTATGCCAAGCCCATTCAGTTTCAGCGTGCTGGATTCATTCTTGACAGTTCACCTGCTCTTCATGACAGTTCAGCTTCAGCTGTTCCAGACTCTGCCCCTCTTCCACAACAACAACAACAACAACAACAACAGATCGTGAAATGCCAACACTGTGACCGAGTTGGCCATCTGAAAGATCACTGTTTTGATCTTCATCCATGTAAGCACTGTCATAAAACCATTCATTCTTCACACAGATGCTTCAGAAACAAACATCCTGCAAGAACAAAGATTCAACTAGGATGGATCGCTTCTTGGCAATGGGCATCAACAACCAAGAAGATATTCCAAACACATGTCAGAACTTGTTCTAGAGTATTGAACAATCTTGCAGTTGAGTTTTCTCCATCATCTCACCTTGTATCTGACAGGGGGGGGAAATGATGGTCATCTACAAGCTTCAAAGTCACATCAAGTGAGCCTGAGCCACAACCTGCCACACCAGTTTCAGAGTTGCAGCCAGAGACAAAGATGCCCGTGAACACAGATTGAGAACACTTCCTCTAGCATAAGACTCCAGCTTCTTGCCAGTTTTGGAAGAGTTCCAGAGTTGTTGGTCATCCTTAAACCATCACAGATTGAGAACACTTCCTCTAGCAGAAGACTCCAGCTTCTTGCCAGTTTTGGAAGAGTTCCAGGAATTACATTAAGCATTCCAGAGTTGTTGGTTATCCTTAAACCATCACAGGTTGAGACTTCCCTTTTCAGGTTGAAGTTTTACCTTTTATGCGGGGTGAGACCTCCCTTTTATGGTTGAAGGTTTCCCTCTTTAAAACAATAGGATCACTTCCTCTAGCAGAAAACTTCAGTTTCTTGCCAGTTTTGGAAGAGTTCCGGGAACTGCACTAAGTGTTCCAGTGTTGGTGGTCATCCTTAAACCACCGCCCTTTATACCAACATTTCATAGAGCACATTCAGCCTAGTGCTGCCATGCATTTTTGCACATTTTGTATTACAGCTCTTTTCTTGGACTCATACATAACCCTTCGGATTAAGGGGGGGAATGTTGGACACCTAATCCTAAAGGGTTAGTGTGAAAGCCGAAAAGACTAAGCAGTCCAAGAGACCTTGGGATCTGAAACCCAAGAGTCACAACATTGTATTATAAATGTACATCTCCTGTTAATAAAAAATGTACTGAATGATTTATCTTTCACATTGTCTTTACTATCCATGTGTGTTTAACATTATATTTAGAATCCAATCAGTTTGTGTGGTATCTAAGACTTTGTTCTCGTAAATCACTTGTCACTTGGAAATTTTTAATGGAGGAATTAATAGCACATTATGAGGATACAAAGAGTAATACCTTCTTTAGCCAATTTACAAATCTAAAAAAAAGGGTTTAGTTGCAAAGCACATTGATGACTTCCAAAGAGTGATTATCAAGGTAACTGATATTCCAGAGGAGCATCAGGTACATGTATTCTTAGGGACTTTAAAGGATAACATCCAACATGAGGTTCGCCTTTGGGAACCCCAGTTGTTATAGAATGCATTTAGGGTGGCAAGAAAAGTTGAAAGTAAAATTATGGCAACAAGGAGGTCTACCACTCACAACTATAAAGATGGAATTGTTGTCATTGCTAGCTTCCCATAACTTACAAGGTTCACCACAACAACTGGAGGAAAAAAGAGCAAAAGGGATTTTTTATAGTTGTGATAACAAATACACTAAAGGTCATAAGTGCATTGAGAAGAAATTATGTTACATATTTTGTGAACATAAGGAATTAAAGGAACAAGAAACATAAAAAAAAGAAGATATACACCAGGAACCAACCCCAAAGGTTGAAAAAGAAGAAATCAATATGGCCATATCTCGTAATGCATTGGCAGAAATTACCACTCCTCAAACTCTCAAGATAGAAGGATATATCAAGAATAATAAGGTGATAGTGTTGATTGATTCAGGTAGTACCCATAACTTTATTCATTGTAAGATAGCGAATGATTTTAATTGCTTTCTATATCCAGCACCTAAGTGTCAAGTGATGGTTGCAAATAGAGGAACCATAAATTTCTTACGAAAGTGCCATAATATCAATCTAACAATGGGGGAATATGTATTGAATAGCCAAGTGCTTTCCATTCCAATGGGTGGTGTTGATGTTGTATTAGGAGTCCAATGGTTACAATCTTTAGGGACAATATCTTTTAATTTTCAAGAACTTTTCTTGAAATTTTTCTTGGAATGAAAGGAATTTGAATTAAGAGGTATTATAGGGAAACCTAGGAATATAATCAGATCTAATGGCATGACAAATCTTTTGAAGAATGAACAATGAGGGGTAATTACACAATTATGCTCACTAAATATTCAAACATCTAAGTCATCCATTTCTCCATATCTCCAAAGAGTCCTTGAAAATTATTCCAAGGTATTTGAGTGATCCAAGTGGATATTGGTGGCCACCTACCTATTCCACTTGGACCCCCACCACTATTTCTTTCAGTTTTTCAGTTTCCTTAATTGTAACACAATTTACTATTTTTGACATTTTTTTAGGTCCTAAAATTCCGGAGCTGTTTTGAGGCCCTAAACGACGTTTTTTTGGAAAAGGCACAAACATTGCTCTTTGATTTATTTGTAGTTGAAAGTTGTAGTCCTCAAATGGATCCTTCTAACGAGGCATTGTGAGCATCAAACGAAGATTGTATGCCAATGTTATGACCCCAGGAAGTTGATGTATCAATTTACCTAAGCAGAGCCCACAGTTTTGGCACTTCATCTCCCAGGGTTAGGTTTTTGGATGTTTAAGGTTTTCCATTATTTTTCAATAAGAAATAGGTCTTTGAGACTCATTGTAACATATTTCAGAGGCATGTAACTGCCACATCTCTTCTTAGAAATAAGCTACCATTGCTCGAGCTAGTTTATTTCCATTTTGTATGTAAGCATATTTTAGTTCTTTGATATTAATGAAATGAAGTGTTATTTCTGCTGCAACTTTGTATTTATGGTTATATATGTATTTTGTTGCATTCCTGTTTAAGTTCAGAGAAGTGGTATTAGAGTGATCTTCTCTTTCTTTGTTTTTCTTTGCATGTCCCCAATGAGGCCGGGGTATAAGGAGTTATGGCTCGAACTTGTTGAACCTTTGCAAGACCATCCTTGCAAACCCCAACGGACTCCCATGGCAGAAGAAACGAAATATGAGGGGGTAGGAGATCCTTTCAAAATATTGCTTGAATAAGCCCTCAAGCGACAAAGGAACGCAATGATGGACAACTTTGCCTAGATCCTTTAGCGACTACCCACACGTGATGCATCTCCTTCTAAGCAGCCACTCTGGAAGCGTCGCACTCTTTAAGGTACAAGTTAACTTTTATATCCCCATATTTGAAGGTCAGATAGATGCAGATGTCGTAGATAAATGGTTAAATCTACTAGAAGGATATTTTTCGGTTCATGAGTTTTACAACCAGGAAAAGATTACTTTTGCACTCCTCAAAGTCGCCCCCCATGTCAAGGACTAGTGGGAAGCCTACTATGAGAAGAGGGACGAGAGTGCACCCTAACTATTTTCAGTTGTAGCCACTTTGAATTCTTTCTGGGATGCCATTAAGAAGCAGTATTACCCTGTCATGAGCTATGAGGATAAATACATAAAGTGGGCCATGCTACAATAGGGAAGGGACCAAGACGTGTCAGAGTTCACAAATATTTTTCATACCCTTCGCAGGAAGTTGGGTATCAAGGATTCTAAGTGACATTTGGTACTCAAGTATCGTTGTTGTCTACACAAGTACATCTAGGACGAGATGGAGTTCCTGGACATCTCCTCACTCGGCATGACCTATCGATACGCTGTCAAGGTCGAGCAAAAATTCAAACAGAAGAAGTGAGACTTTGGATCTGCGAATCCAAAGCAAGGGAAAGGTGCCCCCAAACTGTAGAGAAAAGGACAAATTCAAGGTGGAGAAACTCAGGACAACCCTTTGAAACCGCAAGAAAATAACAACACCAAGAAGACAAAGAAGGACACGATAAAATGATGTGAGTTCCATAGTATCCCCACTCACAACATAAGTGAGTGTTGGGCCAAGCAGTCACTGGTGGCTGAGCTGAAGGCTTTTGAATGAGATGCATGTTTTGACTTTGAGTCAAAACTCAATAAGGGGAATGACAAAGGGAAGCAAATTATTGATGTGGAGCTCAGTGCCACTGTTGCCACCACCAATATATAGAATAATGAGCCTGAAGATCCAAAGGAGGGGGAGCGCCTCTTCCACTCGCAAATGTGGGTGAAGGGTTCTCTGCTGCAATTCATTGTTGATAGCATGAGCCAAAAGAACCTCATTTTAGCAGAGGTTGTGAAGCAGCTAGGCCTACCAACCACAACACACTGACAGTTGTACACCATCGGGTGGCTTCACCAAGGACGATATCTCCGCGTTAGCTAGCAGTGTCGCCTTCCCTATAACATTAAGACCTTCACGGATGAGGTATTGTGTGATGTTGCTCCTCTTGAAGTTTGGGATGTATTATTAGGACAACCATACTTGTGGAAGTGACATGATGTTTATGAGTTTAGGCCTCACACTGTTATTATTACTTTGGGCAATAAGTTGTATAACATACTGGAGGTAGCATCGCCTACCACCATCTTTTTTATCACTGCGAAGCAATGAATTAAGATCATTTCCCAAACTAGGAAATTTGTTTTCCTTATTATTCATGCTTAGGGAAGGCATTAGGGGACTTTTGAGGTCTAAAATGGGCCTCCTAAGAAAAATGTACAACCAAAATAAACTTTATAAGGACCAATAGGATTCAAGATGATGATGACAACCATGGGGGATGATTCACCATTTTTGCAGTAAAAATGTAAAAATATTAAAAAATAATAAAACTATTTTTTCAACTCATATTTTCAACTTATCTCCCTAAGGTCTTACTCAAATTTAGAGTAGGAGTACTATTTGGATGCAAAATTTCATTCATCATCCAAGGAGTACCCATGTTGCATACTTTCGATGGACCTGCTACACGAAAAATGAGAAATACATGAAAAAATGTGATTGCAATCACGTTTTTCATGTATTTCTCATTTTTCATGTAGAAATGTCCATCGAAAGTATGGAACATGGGTAATCCTTGGATGGGGAATCAAATTTTGCATCGAACAAGTGTTTCCTCTTGAAATTTGATTAAACCCATAAGGAGATAAGTTGAAAATATGAGTTGAAAAAATAGTTTTTTCCTTTTTCCCTCTAAAATTTGATGATGTAATCTAATCTTATTGATTATTTCCACTATTATTTTATAATTTCCTTAGGAGGCCCATTTTATACCTCAAAATTCCCCTAATGAATAATATTGTGGCCATGACCTCCAGACAGGGCTCCTTTGCATGGTAGCAACAGATGTATAAGGTCCTTGTTGGGTCCCTATAATACTAGTAATTACCCCATTACTATTTTAGTTGTACCCCTTATTAATATTTTTGTGCCCCTATTGTCCCCATATTGTTATTACTGTGCCCCATAGAATCCCTCTATTGTTATTTTTGTGGCTTTATATTATTATTGTTAGGTCGGCTGGGTTATATTGTGACTCCTTAGACTCCTATATATAGAAAGGAGGTTTTTTCATTTGAATCATCGAAGAATTTTTCATTTATGTAATGTAAAGGAGGTTACCCCTCGAAGAGGCTGAATTCTAAGGTGTTGATCTATCTTTTCTATCTTTTCTTGAGCTGGTTTCATAACATTTGGTATCAGAGGAGAAACATGTTGACAGGGTGCTACAACTATTGGAGGAGAAACGATTATATGCAAAAAGATCCAAATGTTTCTTTGGAGTACAAGAGGTGGAATATTTGGGTCATATTGTATCTCATGAAGGAGTTAAGGTAGACCCTTACAAAATTAAAGCCATTAAGGAATGGAAAATCCCCACATCCATAAAGCATCTGCGAGGATTTCTCGGGTTGACAGGGTATTATCGCAAGTTTGTTAAGAATTATGGGAGAATAGCAACACCTCTAACAGCACTATTGAAGAAAGATGCATTTTCATGGACTCCAGAAGCAACAAAGGCCTTCGAACATCTTAAAGAGGCAATGTGCCAAGCACCTGTCTTAGCTACACCAAACTTCACAAAAACCTTTATTGTGGAATGTGATGCTTCAGGAAATGGAATTGGTGTTGTTTTAATGCAAGATGAAAGACCCATCGCTTTTGAAAGTCGTCCAATCAAGGGAAAGTTTTTACAAAAAGCTATTTATGAGAAGGAAATGTTGGAAATACTCCATGCACTTAAGAAATGGCGACCCTACCTAATGGGAAGACACTTCAAGGTAGAAATGGATCATGATAGCCTTAAATACTTTTTAGAACAAAGATTATCCTCTGAAGAGCAGCAAAAGTGGGTCACAAATATGTTGGGTTATGACTTTGAAATCATCTACAAAAAAGGGAAGAAAAATGTGGTGGCAGATGCACTCTTAAGAAAGGATGAGGATGTGGAAGCATTTTTGTGTGCCATTTCTATTATCCAACTAGATTGGATAAACGAAGCAAGGGAGGAATGGAAGAATGACGAAGAAGTGTGGGAACTTATTCGAAATTTACAACAAGATTCCAGTACGTCAGATACATTTAGCTGGAAAAATGATTCATTATGGTACAAAGATTGCTTATACCTCTATAAGAATTCCCAGCTAAAACAAAAGATTCTTATGGAATTGCACACTTCTGCCTTAGGAGGGCACTCGGGATTTTTAAGAACTTACCACAGGGTTAAGAAGGAATTTTTTTGGGATGGCCTTAAATCAGATATTCAAAAGTTTGTGGCAGAATGTTTGGTTTGCCAACAAAATAAATTTGAAACAGTTAAGACACCGGGTCTATTACAACCTTTATCCATTCCAAGCCAACATTGGGAGGAGGTTTCAATGGATTTTATCGCAAGTTTACCGAAGTCTGAGGGAAAGAGTGTCATCATGGTGGTAGTTGACATACTTACCAAGTATGCACACTTTTGTGCATTATCACATCCATTTAAAGCCAGTACAATTTCTACTGCATTTATGGAAAACAATTCAAAAGCTACATGGAAACCCAAAGATTATTGTAAGTGACAGAGATCCCATTTTCACTGGAAATTTTTGGACAGAATTATTTTCTTGTCTTGGTACTCAGTTAGCTCATAGCTCATCTTATCATCCTCAATCTGATGGGAAAACTGAGATAGTAAACAAATGTTTGGAAGGATATCTTCGTTGCTTTGTATCTGATAAACAAACACAATGGGTCAAATGGTTGCCTCTAGCTGAATATTGGTATAACACTTCCTTCCATACAGCAACAAAAATGACCCCATTTATGGCACTTTATGGGTATCAGCCACCATCCATCACATCATATTTAAGAGAAAATTCTAAGGTTCAAGCAGTGGAACATCATATCGAACATCAACAATAAGTCCTCCAACTCTTAAAGGATAACCTCGTGTTGGCACATAATAGAATGAAACAACAGGCAGATCAACATCGCAGCAAAAGAAGTTTTGATGTAGGTGATTGGGTATTCCTACAGCTACAACCATATAAGCAAATGTCCCTCAAGCAAGCTAAGAAGGATAATAAATTATCACCAAAGTATTATGGTATGTACAAGGTGTTGCAAAAGATTGGTACTATGGCATACAAATTGGAGCTTCCTGCAGCTTCTCGATTGCACCTAGTTTTTCATGTTTCATGTTTAAAGAAGGTTATAGGCGATAAGCTCCTAGTTCAAACAATATTACCAGAACTTGACGAGGAAGGAAAAATTATATTGGAACCAGAAGAAGTCACAGAAACAAGAACTCGATAGCTACGAAATTGATCAATTTCAGAGTATCTTATCAAGTGGAAGAACTTATCTGCTGAAGATTCCACATGGGAGGATGAGAATTTTACACAGAAGCATACAGAACTACTCAAGCGTTGAGGACAACACTTTTTTGAAGGAGAGGGGCATGTTGGGTCCTTATAATACTAGTGATTACCCCATTACTATTGTAGTTGTACCCCTTATTAATATTGTTGTGCCCTTATTGTCCCTATATTGTTATTACTGTGCCCCATAGAATCCCTCTATTGTTATTTTTGTGGCTTTATATTATTATTGTTAGGTCGGCTGGGTTATATTGTGACTCCTTAGACTCCTATATATAGAAAGGAGGTTTTTTTCATTTGAATCATCGAAGAATTGTTCATTTATGTAATGTAAAGGAGGTTACCCCCTCGAAGAGGCTGAATTCTAAGGCGTTGATCTATCTTTTCTATCTTTTCTTGAGCTGGTTTCATAACAGTCCTGGAGGAGTACAGGGACATTTTCACCTTACCCACACGAGTACCTCTAACTTTTCAGGTTAGGAACTCCATCAATCTAACCCCGAGTGCAATGGACCAATCTATCGACGCTATGTTCTAGAGAATGATGAAATCAAGAGGCAAATTCAGGAGTTCTTGCAGAAAGTTCACATCAGGCCAAGTTCATCACTTTGTGGGAGCCTGATCATGTTGGTAGAGGAGAAGGATGGGATCTCGAGACTTTGTATTGACTACTGGGCGTTGAACAAGGACATTTTCTAGAATAGGTATATAATCCCATGGATTGATGACCTTCTAGACTAGCTCAAGGGGGCCAAATATTTCAGTAAGATTGACTTGAAGTCTGGTTATCACCAGGTACCAATCAAACCCTCAGATGTGTGGAAGACTGCCTCAAATCCAAGGAGGGCCTTTTTGAATGGTTGGTCATGCCTTTCAGGTTGACGAATTCCCCCACAACATTCATGAGGTTGATGGTTGACATCTTGTTATCCTTCACCAAATCATTTGTGGTGGTGTATTTGGATGACGTCTTGATCTTTATCTGGATTTGGGAAGAGTACCTCCACCATATTCAACAGGTCCTCCAAAACCTGCGACAACATAAGTTGTGTGGAAATTTGGAGAAATTCACTTTTGGTATGAGCCAGGTTCGATATCTCGGGTACATCATTAATGAGCGGGGTGTGCATGTGGACCCAACCAAGATACAATTTATTTAGGATTATCCATCCCCAACCACTCTAACAAAGCTCCGTAACTTTCTCTACCTTACCAATTTCTACTATAGGTTCATGTTGGGATTTTCTCATATCACTTGGCCTTTAAGTCAAGTCACCAAGGGTGGAGCGAAAGCAAAGTTATTTTGGTATGAATCCCAACAGAAGGCTTTTTCCGAGTTGAAGCATCGCCCTTGCTCTGCACCAGTGCTCACATTACCATACCTACAACAACCATTTGAGATTGAGAGAGATGCCTCCAGCTATGCTATTGGAACAATTCTTACTTAGTGGTGGTATCTAGTGGCATATCACAATGAGACACTTTCATACATAGTTTGAAAGTATTCCACTTATGACAAAGAGATGTATTTCATTGTGCATGCCTACTAACAATGGAAGAATTACATTATGGGCAAGGAAATGGTCATCCACACAGACCATCGATCCTTGTAGTTCATATAGACACAAGGAAAGTTGCAGAACGATCACCATTAGAAATGTTCCACCTACCTGCAACAGTTCCATTTGAACATTAAGTGTAATAAGGGAAGCACCAATAATGTTGCAGACTACCTTAGTCGATCGTTGGTCATGGCTCTGATCATTATGCTCGACTCTTGTGGGTACGAGACTTTGGGGTGCCCGCATCTTTACAAGAGCGATCCATAATTTGGCAACACATACCATACGCTCTTGGAAGGAAAGAAAGTTCCAAGTTTTCACCTCTAAGATGCACATTTATGCCACCTGGGACACATATGTGTTGCTTCAAGCGAGTGTGCCAAGATGATTTGAGAGGCACATTACAATTAGGTCGTTAGACATTTCAAAGTAGAGAAAAAAATGGTAGTGTTGCAGAATATTTTTATTAGCCAAACCGTTGACAAGATGTTGGGAAGTACATCAGATCCTGCACTGCTTGCGCCATTGCCAAACCAACCATTAAGAAGTAAGGCCTATATATTCCTCTTCCTACTCCTAGTCAACCTTGGGAATCCATCTCCATGGATTACATGTCAGACCTTCCTTCTACTAAGCATGGCAATGACTTCATTTTCGTGGTCATTAACAGATTCTCTATGGTGACCATTCTAAAGGCCTGCAAGAAGAGTATCACAAAAAATTCCAATGCTAAGCTCTCCTTTGAATGAGTGTGGATACACTTTGGGCTCCCACAGTCTATTATCTCAGATTGAGACAACAAGTTTCTAAGTAAAGTTTGGTCAAGTCTCTAGTCGATGTTGGATACCAAGTTGACTAATTCCACAGCTTTCCACCCCCAAACTAATGGTAAAACAAAGGGAATCAATAGGATCAGTGTGCTCATTCTACACATGTACAACTCGAAGCATCCACACACATGGGATGAAAACCTCGCCTATGTTCAACGTATCTACAACAGAGCTCTCCATAGCTCAACTACACACAACCCCTTTCAGGTGGGGTTGGATTCTAGCCATTATGTCCCATTGATGTGTCATACCATTTGTAGCTACTCAAGTAGATTCAGCTCATGTCCAGTTCGAAGTTGATAGGGCTAACAACTTCATTGAGTGCATTCAGAACATTCGCAAGTAGGTCCATGACATATTGGACAAAGAAAATTCTAAGTACAAGCAACGTCACGATTAACATTGGGTGCCAGACAAGTTCCAGGTAAGCAACAAAGTTTGGTTACATTTGTTGAAGGAGCACCTCGTTGGGCCCCACCGGAAGCTTCACCCTATCCGATATGGGTCTTACACCATCACTAAGGCTGTAGGGGATAATTATTTTGAGTTCATCATTCCACCATTCCTTTGTATACACCTAATGGTCAATGTGGACCGCATTCAACCATACTTTCCACCATGACTAGACACATCAGACATTACAGAACAACTCACACCAATAGAGTTAAACCCAGACTGCATGGAACATGCCACAAGTGATCGGATCATGGACATGTAGATCAAGAACACTCGCCAATAAAATATCCAACTATATCAAGTTGTCAAAGCTGGTCAACTCCTTCACCAAGGCAAGTTGCTCACTAGGGACCAAGTTCAACAAAAGTTTCCCCATCTCATGGAGGCACTCAACGCAATGGGGACCATTGATTCCTTAGGGTGCAGGACTGATCCAAGTGGATATTGGTGGCCACCTGCCTATTCCACTTGGACCCCCACCATTATTTCTTTCATTTTTTTTAGTTTCCTTAATTATAGCACAATTTACTATTTTTGGCAGTTTTTCGGGTCGTGAACTTTTAAAGTCGTTTTGAGGCCCTAAACAACTTTATTTTGGAAAACAAGAAAACATCAAATTTTGATTAATGTTTGTAGCTGAAAGTTGTAGTCCTCAGATGGATCTTTCTAAAGAGGTATTGTTTGTGTCAAACGAAGATAGTATTCCAAAGTTACGTCCCGAGAAGTTGATGTACCAATTTACCCGAACAAGGCCCATAGTTTTGGTGCTTCATCTCCCAGGTTTAGGTTTTTGGATGTTTAGGTTTTCTCATTGTTTCTGAATAATAAATAGTCCTATGAGCCTCACTGTAACACAATTCATAGGCATATACTTGCCACATCTCTTCTCCGAGATAAGCTACCACCGCCTGAGCTAGCTTATTTCCATTATGTATGTAAGCACATTTCAGTTCTTTGATATTAATGAAATAAAACGTTATTTCTGATGCAACTCTATATTTATGGTTACATCTGTATTTTGTTGCATTCATGTTTAAGTTCGAATAATTGAGACTCCTAAAGGTCTCCCACCTATTCACGATCATGATCATTATATTCACTTGATTCCAGGAATTGTTCCTCCAAACATCAGAGCATACAGTTATCCATATACCTAGAAGAGTGAAATTTCACATATGGTTGCAAAAATGCTAGAGGCAGGTATAACTCAACCTAGCTAAAGTTATTTCTCTTCTCCAGTAGTATTGGTGCACAAGAAGGATGGATCATGGTGTATGTGTCTAGATTATAGAGAGCTCAATAAGCTCACTATTAAAGATAAATTTCCTATTCCTATCATTGATGAATTGTTGGATGAACTACATGGAGCAATTTATATGGATCTTTTCTCAGGATATCATCAAATTATAATGAAAACATAAGTCATTTCATAAACAACAATCAGAACTCACGAAGGTCATTATGAATTTTTGGTGATGCCTTTTGGCCTTATTAATGCACCTTCCACATTTTAAGCTTTGACGAATTCCATTTTCAAACCCTTAGAAAATTTGTGTTAGTATTTTTGGATGATATACTAATCTACAACAAGTCATGGAAAGATCACGTTCAACATGTTTACAGGGTGCTCAAACTGTTGGAGGATTAACAATTGTATGAAAAACCCTCCAAATATTTCTTTGGGGTACAAGAAATGGAATATTTGGGACATATTTTACCACAGGATGATGTTAAGGTATACCCCAACAAAATTAAAGCCATAAAGGAATGGAAAATCCCCACAACCTTAGAGCATCTTCAAGGATTTCCGAGTTGATAGGGTATTATCACAATTTCGTTAAGAATTATGGGAAAATAGTATTACCACTAACAACATTACTAAATAAAGATGCATTGTTTTGGACTCCAAAAGCAACTAAGGGCTTTGAACATCTTAAATAGGCAATGCGTCGAGCTCCGGTCTTAGCTACACTAGACTTCACAAAGACCTTTATTTTGGAATGTAATGCCTTGGGAAATTGCATTTGTGCTATTTTAATGAAAGAAGGAAGACCCATTATTTTTTAAAGTCATCCAATTAAGGGAAAATATTTACACAAACCTATTTATGAGAAGGAAATGTTTGCAATACTACATGCTCTGAATAAATGGCGCCCTTACCTAATTGGAAGACACTACGAGGTAAAAAAAGATCATGATAGTCTTAAATACTTCTTGGAACAAAGGTTATCTTCAAAAAAGAAGCAATAATGGGTCAGAAAGATGTTGGGTTATGAATTTGACATCATCTTAAAAAAAAGAGAAGCAAAATGCTGTTGCATATGCACTCTCAAGAAGGGATGAGGATGTAGAAGCATAAATGTGTGTCATTTATATTACCCAAATTGATTGGATAATTGAAGCAAGGGATGAATGGAAGAATGACGAAGTGGTGTGGAAACTCTTTCAAAAGTTGCAGCAAGATCCCATTGCATCTTATACATTTATTTGGAAAAACGATTCACTGTGGTACAAAGATCGCTTATCTCTATGCTAGAACTCCCAACTCAAATAAAAGGTTCTTTTGGAATTGAACACCTCTCCTATAAGAGGGCACTTGGGATTTTGAAAAACTTACCACAGGTTCAAGACGACATTTTTTGGGATGGCCTTAAATTTGAAATTCAAAAATTTGTGGTAGAATGTTTGGTTTACCAAAAAAATAAAGTTGAGCCAGTTAAGACCTTGTGCCTTTTACAACCATTAGCTATTCCAAGTCACCAGATGGGAGAAAGCCTTAATGGATTTTATCGTAGGTTTCCAAAGGAAATAATGTCATCATAGTGGTAGTTGATGGACCTTCCAAGTATGCACACTTTTGTGCAATATTTCATCCTTTTAAAGCCATTACAGTTGGTATTTCATTTGTGGAAGAAATTCAAAAGCTACATGGAAAACCAAAGATTATTGTAAGTGATAGAGATCTCATTTTCATTGGAAATATTTGGACATAATTATTTTCTTTTCTTGGTACTCAATTTGCTCATAGCTCATCTTATCATCCTCAATATGATGAACCGATTGAGATAGTCAAAAAATGTTTGGATGGATATCTTCATTGCTTGGTATATGATAAAAAAACACAATGAGTCAAGTGGTTACCTCTGGCAGAATGGTGGTATAACACTTCCTTCTGTACCACAACAAAAATGACCTCGTTTATGGCGCTTTATGGATATCATCCACTGTCCATAACATTGCCTTTAGGAAACAATTATATGGTTAAAACATTGGATATCACATCGAGCATCAACAACAAGTTCTCCAACTCTTAAAGGATAACCTTACTCCGGCACAAAACCAATTGAAACAACATGCAAATCAGTATCACAGTGAAAGAAGTTTTGTTGAGAAACGACAACAAGAAATTATAGTTTAATTTGTCCTTGAATTAAAATAGAATTCTTTTCTCATAACAATTTGAAAATAATTAATTAAGTTTAATTAACTTAATTAATTTAGGAAATTCGAATTGGAAGTCTTTTAGAAGACATGTATGTGTTCTCCCTAACTTATAGGAGTTAAGGATGAGTTATGAATGAGTTGCAATTAGTTGACTTAGTTTATTGAGTTAAGTCCAGTTAAATTAGTTCCAATCAGTTTCAGGAACTAACAGTGAGTAAACAGTCAATTGGGACACTCGTGACCTAATTAGTGCTACTCTAGTTAACTAAAGGTTCCACCATCAAAAACTCATGCATGTTGATTCTGAGAAAGACCCAGTTGAGACTAGAATGCATGGACAGTGTACTATTTATTTTAGATTTTTCTGAGTTGCACTGATAGTGCATGCAATCAGGAATTGATCCTTGATGGATTGCGCCATTTTTAGAGGCTTTATTTCCCTTTAAATACAAGATATTCTTCATAGGAATTACACATTGGAATAGAGACTTGGAGAACTTGTGAATTGGATAAGCTTTGGCCTTGAGCTTGCTTATGAGTTGGAGATTGAATTTGCTGAGTGCTGGGATTGTTCTAGAGAGAAAAAACATTGTAATTCCATCTTAATTTTCTGGATTAATACAAAACAGATAGTGGAGTTTTGAGTTGTGGATTTCCCCAGATATTTGTTGCGTTATGTGACTTTGATTCTCTTCCTCTATTGATTATTGTTTGCTTGATTTTTATGGGCTTCCATTGTAAAGAGTAGAAGTAGATTCTTGTCTCTTGTTTAGTATATTACATGAGCTTGTGAATCTACAAGTGTTTCTACATGGTATCAGAGCAAGATTGTTTTTTGTGCTGAGAGTTTGCAGATAATTTCTGTGCAAAATTTAAAAAAAAAATTGCATATTTGGATTCCTGGGGAAAATATACCCAAATTCAAAAACAAATCGGCTGAATCGGAGTTTGGATGAGGGAGATATCGCTGATTTAAAATCAGCTCTCTAGAGGAGATTTTGAAGTTTTGAGTTCTGGGTTACAAGTGAAAGTCAAATTTGCATACATACTTCAAGATCGATAAATGGCATTCCATGGGTTGAGGTTTTAGTACACCTTGAAAGGCAGATCAAATTTCATAGCCTGGAGGGACATGATGGAGGCTGTTCAAGAGGACAATGGCTTGAAGGAATTTGTTGAACAAGAAATTCCTAAGCTAGTAGCTACCGATGCATAGAACTTGGCCGAGTGGAAGAAGTGTGTGGTGAAGGAAAGGAAAATAATCCTTGAGGGATTTCAAGATCATATTGTCTTGAGTCTCCATGGAAAGGAAACCCCGCATGCTATGTGGAAAACATTAACGAACTTGTATCAGAATAGCAGTGATCAAAGGAACTTGGCATTGAAGGATAAACTTCGTAAAATCAAGATGGAGAAAGGCGAGATGATTCCAAAGTACTTGACCAAGTTCACTCAATGTCAGGATGAACTTGGAAGTGTTGGAATCACATTTTCTGAGGAGGATATGGTGAGCCTTGCTCTTCTTGGACTCCCAAAGAGTTGGCATAGTTATAAGGACTCTGTCAATGGCCGGGGGAAGCTGCCAGATTGGGAACGACTATGGTTGGATTTGATGTAGGATGAGATCAGGAGGAACACCAGGGATGGCTCTTCATTAAAGACTGATGATGAAGAGAATTATGCCTTAACGATTAAGGCAAGGAAGGGGAAAGGTAAAATTTCTCATTCCAAATCAGATTCTTATCATGGAGGTAAGAAGAAGGACATGACGAAAGTTAAATTCTTTCATTGTCACAATATGGGTCACTTTGCTACAAATTTTCCATTGAAGAAGTCCAAGGAGAAGTCCTCAGGAGGAGTGGTAGGTGAGGCTTTGGCCTCCCAATTCGAATTGGACTTTTCCCTCATTGTATGCATGGTGTCTTCAATGATGGGAAGTGTCTGGTACATAGATAGTGGAGATTCTTTCCACATTACTGGCGACAAAGAGTTATTCAGTGAACTAGAGGAGGTCTCAAGATGCATATCGAGATGGGTGATGACGGTAAGTATAGTGTTACTGGTGTGGGCACTATTACTTTTCAGAGGGAGCATGCAACTCCACTCACCTTGAAGAATGTTATGCATGTACTCGGACTAACGAAGAACTTGGTATCCATTGCCATGCTTGAGGATAGAGGCTATGATGTGATCTTTTTGAAAGGAAAGGCGTTCCTTCGACACATAGCCATAGGTCAAGTAAAGAAGATAGGGATTCGATTTCAGAATCTCCATAAGATAGAGGTAGAGGATTGCACTGCTTTGAGTTCAAAAGCAGAAAAGATGTTGAGCCAAGAAGTCGACGAGTTGTGGCACATGTGATAGGGCCACTTGCATCATGGGGCTTTGAAGATATTGAAGCAAATCACTACTGGCCTTCCCAAAGGTACGCTTGAGCAAGTTGATACATGCAAGGGTTGTACTTTGGGAAAATACACCAAGTCTTCCTTTGGAGATAGAGATAGTTGAGCAGAGTCTATTCTGGAGAGAGTCCATTCAGATGTGTGTGGACCATTCTCGATAGTATCCACCGCCAAACACAAGTATTATGTTATATTTGTAGATGACTATTCTCGTAAATGTTGGATATTTTTCATGCAAGAAAGGATCAGACATTCACAAAGTTTTGTGAATTCAAAGCATTGGTTGAGAAAGAGTTAGGAAAGAAGGTTAAAGCTCTACAGAGTGATAGCGGTGGAGAATATGTCTCCAATGAGTTTAAGAACTTCTGTGTAGTGGAAGGGATTAAACGAGGGTTGAAAACACCTCATAACCCTCAACAGAATGGGGTTGCTGAGAGGAAGAATAAGAGCATAGTAAGGGAAGAAAGGGCGATGTTGCATGATCAGGGCCTACCACTACACTTGTGGGCTGAGGCATGCAACACAATGTTTTATGTTCAGAATCGTAGTCCACATTGGATACTTGAGGGTAAAACACCAGAGGAAGCTTATTCTGGTAAGAGGCCAGATGTTGGTCACTTCAGGATTTTTGGGTCATCAGTTTATTGCCATGTGACCAAAGATGCACAGAAGAAGATTGAGCCAACAACAAATTTGGGGATCTTTTTGGGGTAGATTAATACTCCCTACAACTATCGGGTGTGTTTGGCATGGGATCCCCCGCAGTAGGTTTTGAGGCTTAAAGCCCAAGTTTTGGTCAAAGTTGGTGTAGAACTAGTACGGGCGTGGAGTGTGAATTGTATAATCGAGTCATATGGTTGTCCTCCCTAAGAATTGTAATTTAATGTAAATATGTGTCGGCCTACCCATGGTCCGCGGACCATGGGATTGTATAAATAGAGCAAGGCTCTAAGTGTAGAAAGGAGCTAAGTAGAGAATAGATAGAATAGCGAAGGCATGGTTAGAGCATAGAGTGGAATCTGAAGTGTACTGGGTCGTAGTAGTAGGAAGAGGCTCTACAGTTGAGTACACAGAGGCCTAGTAGAGTCCACAGCTAAGTGCGCGGACCCCTGCAGCTGAGTGCACGGGGCGGAGTCGGGTTTGTACTTGGAATTGAAAGTTAATAAAGAGAAGTTTATTTGCTGCGCGCACTTGATGAGTACTCGTATGAATTCTTATATGTGAATTTAATCTAAGTAATTAGCTAACGGAGACTAATTAAGGAAGACTTGGGTAAATAACATGGGTCGCGCTGCGGCTAGAACTGCACGAAGATAGTATCATAGGGTACGGGGTACCTGCAGGTGCGCGTAGCGCAGTGAGTGTGAAGGTTGGACCGCATATCAATCACCTCATTTCAGACATCCCCAGGGTGTGGAAACCTAGTTCTAGCACCCTCCCATACTACTTTGGGTGAGACCTCAGTCTGCGCTTCACGGACTGTTGCCGAAAGGGCCAGTAGCACCGGGATTTGCTTGGCTAAATCACTTCTGACCCTGGGTCAGGCCCCACTAAGCCAAAAAATGGTTCCATTGCTGGGACATGGATCTATATAAGGAATTTCTGATATCGTGCCACTAGAACCCAACAAACAAGGAAATTGAAGAGTGGTTGGACAAGAAAATTCAGGAAAATAGAACTCCGCAAGTATCTGAGAAAATGTGGTTGGAGCGCTACATGTATACATAAATCCATGAGATTTTCTTTGCATCCTTTCCTTCTAAGCTGTATGAGTGGATCGTGAAGCTAGCAGACATCCAAGGAAGGTGTAGGTTCAATAAACCAATAGTGTGGATTTCTGAACTAGTGTGAAGACTAGAAGCCTCAGAAGATAAGATAGCGCGAGCTATGGACCACTGACTCAACCGAATAACAGGAGGATTTATCACTGAGTTCACAGTGGACATGACCGTCAGTTACAGTGAGGCCAAGTGACGTTTTCTCAAGGGACCGCGAGGTAAGTATATTAAATCTTTGAACACCTGGATTAAGATGTTGTTATGTGAAAAGCGGGTTATGCGAATAAATTAATGTTTGTGACTACGTGGAGTGGAAAGAGCTACAAAAGTGGAAGTAATGAAGAATTAGAAAAAGTCCCTTAATTTCACCCTCGCGGGAGAGCGAGGACGAGCTTGTGAAGGTTTCTCTTAAAAGCGTGGTCAGTTTGATAAGGCAGCGGATTCTGCAGTTAGCACCTCCACCCACACTGCCACTTGCTTCACCTCCCTCACCTCCATCTCAACCTACTCCACCCCCACCACCTCCATAGTTCAGTATGGTGAGCGTGATCAAACTACCAGTATTCAGAGGAGTAGGGAATGAGGATCTTGACCAATTCTGGTTTGTGGTAAGATTAGTATGGGAAGCACAACGTGTTACGGACAAAAATATTAAGAAGGCTACATTGGTGAGTGCGCTACAGGATTGCGCATTAACATGGTATATCAAACATTCTAACGACCACCCAAACGTAGGGATAGCAGAGATCTAGAACATGTTGAACAGGGAATTAGCAGACCAAAGTCAGAAACACAATCAATCATCGGGTTTAAAGATATCGCTATGCTCCTGGGTGAGACTCCCTAGGATCTGGATCAATGGCTGAAGAGTACGATCCGTGAAGCCAATATGACGTTGACAGATGCACAGCATCGTGCATGGTTTGTAGCATCTCTAGCACCGCACTTGAGGACAACATTGTCACAACAGAAACTTTCTACCCAGGTCAAAGTGTTGGAAATGGCGATGAGATTACATGAGACCCTGATACAAGACCCTGGGTTGGGATTTCAACAGATCCACACGCAACTATAGAATCTGTGTTTGGAAATGCAAAGCTTGAAGCAGGATAGGGCACCGCGGCCAGAGGCACGCGAGCAAGTATGATGCATAAAATGCAAAGGCCGGGGCCATGACAAGGATCACTGTCCAGTGTTTATGAACTACTTGGTAGGAGGGGGGCCAATGTCGCTGAGACTGGAGGTGCAGGCAGGGCCGAGTGTGACACCCACTTTATGGTGCGCGATTTGTCTGATAGGAGGGAAACACACGACGAACAATTGTCATTTGCTGTAGAAATATACACAGAAACCCCAACAATTGTTTTGTAATTTCTGTAGGTTGGTAGGCCACGGTGAGTTCACTTGTCGTAATTACGAGATAATGATGGATTGGACCCCAGCCTATAGGATGCAGAAAAAAACACGAGCCCTAAACCTAGATGCGGGGATGGCGCACACTAGGTTTCAGGGGCGAGGTCGGGGACGAGGTGGAATGGGACCAGGAAGGGGCCTCGGGCAGTTAATTTGTTACAATTACGGAGGACTAGGGCACTATGCCTGCAATTGTACCAACTCAACGAGGATATCTTGTTTGTATTGTGCTAAGTTTGATCATGAAATAATAGACTGTCCTACGTTGATCACAAAGATGCGTGAAAAAGGGGTATTCCAGCCTCCCCCGACTCAGAATATACAAATGATGAGGTCTAAATCGTGCGAAGAGGACCCGAATGTAAACATGATGCTCAGAAGCGGTATGGCCATGGGAGAAGATACGGGAAACATCCAGAGGAAAGTACATGGGTTCGCAAGGCTCTTATGAAGGAACCTGAGTTTGACTTAGAACGCGCAAAGGAGACATTCATGGAAGCTAAGAAGAGCTTTGCGAAGGCCTCCACTTCAGGTAGTAAGGATCAACCAGAGCTAGGAATGGATCCTTCGATGCTCACTACCTTTCTGGAGACATGCATGAAACTGTTGCGCGATAACAAGGTAGTTAAAGGACTATAGGAACTGATCACCAGGTGCGCGGGGTCGGGGGAACCCCACGTCATCTTGAAATTGAGGAAGCATGCATTACACACGGGAAGGGAAATGATGTTGACTACACAGATTGGGGAATATGAAATGGATCAGGTGATCCTAGATCTGGGTTCGGACGTGAATGTATTATCGAAGCAAACATGGGAGTGCATGGGAAAGCCCACATTACAATGGTCCCCTATTCAATTACAAATGCCGAACCAATAGAATATTTTGCCCATCGGGAGGTTGCAAGGGGTAACAGTTGATATTGAAGGAGCAAGCGCATAGGCGAATTTTGAAGTAATAAAGATTGTCGATGATAGCAATCCCTATCCCACGTTGTTAGGAATAGATTGGGCCATTGATATGAAGAGAGTCATCAATCTGAAGAAGTGCAAAACGATCTTCGAGAAAAAGTCACTATGTGTAGTAATCCCACTAGACCCAGCCGGACGAGAACACTACATTGAACCAGTGCACGACGATGATAGCGACGATGATCTCGATTGTATTTACAAGATAACTGCACGAGACCAGGATTGGTTGAATTCGAATACAGATGGGAGGATCTCGTGGGAGCACAAAAGCTCCTGCACTTCGGATTTAGACGAGGAAGTAGAGCGCTGGCAAAATCGGTTGCATGAAGTGACAATGCTAAATTGCAACATGATGGTTAGATCACTGCGTTGCGTAAAAACCGAGGTAAGAGAGTTGACGACATATGATGGATTGACAGTGGTGGATGAATTCTTGAGAAAATTTGAAAGTGCAGTACCAGAACAACAGCTGTTCGATGTGTTGAAATGGGAACTGTGCGCAACACCCGCACGATGGTGGGGTACAGATCAAGGAAATTTCGAGGATTAGTGCAGATGCAGAAGGATGATGCACATACGATTTGGGAAACTGCAGCTACGGTTAGAAGACAAATATGATGGACAAGATGGCCCATGCACGCACCTCGCGAAATGGACCAAGGTCTATGGGGAAGAACCACAGCCCGAATGGGTACACTTATTCTACCATACCTTGGATGTAATACCCATGAACTGGTATACTGAGGTAGAATTCCGACATGGTACAAGTGAATGGGATGTCTTATGCGAGGGATTTTTGTTAATGTTCACATTTGAAGACCGGTGGTCGGATACTATTAATGATGTGCTGCAAGAAGTAAAAGCCGCCATATTCAAAATACCACAGGAGTCATTGGAAATGCTACAACTAGTATGGGTAACCCAGTTAAGTAGTGATCTAGAATGTTATAATGTGCAGGTGGAGGAGGACTATGACGACCCTCGAAATATTGATATTCTAGACACTGAAGGCTGTTGCGAGGTTTGAGGACCATCAATTGAGGATCTCGACATCAATGCGCTGCTAAAAACAAAGCAGGTAAACAATGGCATAGAAGCAGAGCCGAACTATGCGACGCTTGGGGACTATTAGGATGATGCTACGGTAGATAAGGTTGCTGAGTTACTCCGTGAATACCAAGACTTGTTCTCAACCAAAATCACAGACTTAAAAGGGATCATTGGTGACTTAGGGATGATGAAGATCACTCTGAAACCAGACGCAAAGCCAGTTAAGCAGCGACCTTACCGCTTGAACCCAAAGTATAAAGAAAAGGTTCGCGACGAATTAGACAAAATGCTCGCAGCTAGAATTATTGAACCAGTGGAAGAATTCGATTGGGTGAGTCCTATGGTAGTACAGGAGAAGAAACAGAAAGGTGAAATAAGAATATACATGGACCTTAGGAAGGTTAATGATGCCTGTGTTCACGATCCATTCTCGACACCATTCACAGATGAAGTATTGGAGAATGTTGGTGGTCAAGAAGCTTACTCATTTACGGATGGCTTCTCAGGGTACCATTAGATTAAGATCGTGCCAGAATATAGGAGCAAAACAACCTTCGCAACAGAATGGGGCTGCTTTCAGTACACCGTTATGCCCTTTGGACTGAAGAATGTGCTAGCGATATTCTCGCGCATAGTGGTGGCGACGTTCAAAGAATACATCCACAAGTTCTTGGAGGTCTATCTGGACGATTGGACTATCTTTGGATTAGTTAAGCACCATGTAGCAAGCTTACGGTTGACGCTAGATACTTGCCGTCGACACCAGATTGTGCTGAACCTTAAAAAGTGCACCTTCCTTGTTCCCTTTGGCAACCTGCTAGGCCATGTGGTCTGCAAACAAGGCCTGATGGTGGACCCTGCGAAGATTGTTGTTATTCTGAATCTGGAAGCACCGCGCAGTGTCAAATAGTTACGCACTACTTTGGGGCACACTGGCTACTATAGGAAGTTTATCAAGAGTTATGCCCAAATAACCACGCTGATGGAAAAGCTATTGAAAAAATATGTGACATATTGCTGGAATGATGATTGCATGAAGAGTTTGGATGTCCTAAAGGGGAAACTGGCCTCCGTGCCAATTTTGGTCTTCTCGAAATGGGACGTGGAATTTCATGTACATGTTGATGCATCGTGTATTGCATTGGGAGCTGTACTCACACAGGAGGGTGTGGAGGGTGTGGATCACCCAATCGCGTTTGCGAGTCGAAGATTGTCCAAAGCAGAAAAGAACTACTCTACCACCGAACACGAGGGGTTGGCAATGGTGTACATGCTCCAGAAATACCGACACTATTTACTTGGAGGACATTTCAAGATGTATATCGACCATTCCGCATTGAAATACTTGGTGAACAAGCCTGTGGTGGGGGGCACATATGCAGATGTCTCTTACTATTTCAAGAATATGATTTTGAGGTCATAGTCAAGTCGGGAGGCTTAAACATAGGACCAGACCACTTATCATGAATTGAGACGGGAGAGGAACCAACAAATTTGGAGGGGGGACTACCTGATGCACAACTCTTTGTAGTATGCGTCGCGGATGGACACTTCAAAGATATAATCCATTTTATAATAATAGGGACTGTGTCGAAGGAGTACTCAATCCAACAGAAGAAGGAATTGGTGGTGCGTACGACAGACTTTTCTGTCGTCGCAGGGCACCTCTATAAGATGGGCAACGATGAGATATTGTGAAGATATGTACCCAAATTTGAACGAGGTCAGATCCTCGCAGAGCACATGGGGGTGCTGCAGGAGGAAACTATGTAAGACGCATGACCGCACAAAAGATTCTTCACGCAGGGTTGTGGTGGCTGACCCTGCGACAAGATTCGAAAGCACATTGTAAGGCTTGCGATATATGTCAAAGGACAGGAAAACCATCACGAAGGGACGAGATGCCACTAAATCACCAAATGACACTGCAACCATTCGAGAAATGGGCAATTGACTTTGTGGGCCCAATCAAACCTCAGGGAAAGCCGAGTGTACGCTACATCATCACCGCGATGGAGTACCTGACATAATGGGCGGAAGCACAACCGGTCAAGGACTGCACAACTGCCATGACTGCCAAGTTTTTGTTCGAAAACGTGCTGACACGATTTGGCTGCATGAAAATCTTAATGAGCAATCATGGAATACATTTCTTGAATGAAACCATTGGCGTGCTCACAAAAGAATTCCATGTTTATCACCAGAAAAGTACACCATACCACCCACAGGCTAATGGAACAATAGAAGCATTCAATAAAATACTGGAGGCTGCGTTAACCAAAATATGTAACGCGTAGCGGGACGACTGGGACCTGCGTATAGCTGCTGTGTTATGGCCATACAAGACAACGTGCAAGAAATTGACGGGACAGACACCATTCTGGTTGGTCTATGGTATGGAAGCAATCATGCTGATGGAATACATCGTACCTAATCTGTGAATAGCAGTGCTCACAGGCATGAAAAACCGCAAATCTCTGGAAGAAAGGCTCACGTAATTAGAAGAACTCGAGGAAGAACAATTTCTAGCTAGATTTCACCAGCAGGTACAAAAATAGCGTGAAAAAGCCTAGCGCGACCGCCATATCAAGCTGTGCACCTTCAAGGTAAACGATTTAGTGCTATTGTATGACAGTAAATTTGAAAAATTTCTTGGAAAATTTAGAATGCACTGGTTGGGACAATATGTGGCAAAAGAGGTCATAGACGGAGGCATAGTCCAGCTAGTCAAACTTAATGGAGAACCCTTCCCAGGAAAAGTAAATGGTAGTCGCCTAAAGACCTACATTGGTGGGCCAGCTATCTGACTAACCAACCGAAGCACAGTCTTCGTGACCCGAGGAGCTGGACAGGGGTGCGAGACTATAAACACAAGCACTAGAAAATGGTACCAAAGAAGAGACTCGAGTCAGACGCAGATAATTCAAAAGCAGAAATGGAGCAGATCCAATAGACGACAGAATTGCACGCTGCAGACCTTCACGCAGCATAGGCATAGTTGGAGGGGCTCTATGCAAAGATCACCGCACTAGTAGAGTGACTCGGGACGAGTCACAATGATTGTGTTGGGGGCCTGTTGGGCATGGGATCCCCCGCAATAGGTTTTGGGGCTTAAAGCCCAAGTTTTGGTCAAATATGGTGTAGAACTTTGCGAAGTACAAGTGCGGAGCGCGAATTGTATAATTGAGTCATAGGGTTGTCCTCCCTAAGAATTGTAATAATTGAGTCATAGGGTTGTCCTCCCTAAGAATTGTAATTTAATGTAAAGATGTGTCGGCCTACCCAAGGTCTACGGACCATGGGATTGTATAAATAGAGCAAGGCTCTAAGTGTAGAAAGGATCTAAGTAGAGAATAGATAGAATAGCGACGGCACGGTTAGAGCATAGAGTGGAATCTTAAGTGTACTGGGTTGTAGTAGTGGGAAGAGGCTCTGCAGCTGAGTGCGCAGAGCCCTAGTAGAGTCCGCAACTGAGTGCGTGGGGTGGAGTCAAGTTTGTACTTGGAATTGAAAGTTAATAAAGAGAAGTTTATTCTGTGCATCTATTCTTGAATCCTTATTTTGATGTTATACATTACTATTACTCTATTTATTTATTGTGCACACTTGATGAATACTCGTATGAATGCTTATATGTGAATTTAATCTAAGTAATCAGCTAACAGAGACTAATTAAGGAAGACTTGGGTAAATAACAAGGATTGCGTTGTGGCTAGAACTGCATGAAGACAGTATCACAGGGTGCGGGGTACCCACTGGTGTGCATAGCGCAGTGAGTGTGAAGGTTGGACCGCATATCAATCAACTCATTTCAGAATCCCTAGGGTGTGGAAACCTGGTTCTAGAACCCCCCCATACTACTTCAGGTGAGACCTCAGTCCACGCTCCGTGTACTGTTGCACAAAGGGCCAATAGTACTGGGACTTGATTGGCTAAATCAATTCTGAACCTGGGTCAGGCCCTACTAAGCCAACAGGGTGTACATGCAAACCAGTCATATGACAGTGGTTTACAGGGATGTCAAGTTTCATGAGGAGAAGGCCATGCGAGTATCCCTTGAGAGGGAGCTTGAGCTACATGCGGAGGAGGAAATTTTAGTTCCTAAGGTTGAGAAGCCTTAGATTTATGTGGAGAAGCCACATGCAGAGGTTCCAGGAGTGGAGACATTCACTCAAGCAGAGTCTTCCAAAGAGTGAAGAAAGCACACTAGAGATGCTAACAGATTTTTGGATGATGCACGGGAGAATGTGGGAGCACCCTCTTCTCAGCGCAGATAGAGGAGGTCACAATAGAGGTACACTGGATACATGGCACTTATGGGTGTATGTGTTGTGACAGAGCCATATTCCTTTCAAGAAGTAGTGCAACAGCCAGTTTGGGTTGATGCGATGGTGGAGGAGTATGACTCCATAGTTCGAAGCAGTGTTTGGGATGTGGTCCAAAGACTAGAGGAAAAGTTAGTTGTGAGCTCTCATTGGCTATACAAGATAAAGCAAGCTACAGATGATAGTATTGAGAAGCATAAGGACAGATTTGTGGCCCATGGTTTTTCACAGGTAGAGGGGATTAGCTATGATGAGACCTTTGCTCCTGTTGCAAGGTACTCATCTATCAGATCTATTTTGGCACTATCTGCATAGATGGGTTGGAGTATCCATCAGATGGATGTGAAGACTGCCTTCCTCAATATCATGATTGAGGAAGAGGCGAATTCATATCACATAGTGGTGGAAGGTAAGTTTTGATCTACTTCACTAGGTTGGGCTTCATGAAGAGTGAAGAAGGTGTGAACTCGTATCACATAGTGGTGGAAGGTAAGTTTTGATCATTGTACAGGTGATGAGAAGCTCATCAAATACTGAAAGGAGGATCTTGCAAGAGAGTTTGAGATGAAGGACATGGGACTCATGCATTAATTTCTTGGCATGGAGGTATGGTAGGCAGATGGGGATTTGTTTGTTTCTTAAGGTAAGTATGCCAATGAGATACTCAAGAGATTTTGCATGGAGAGAAGTAAACCCATGGAGACTCCTCTAGCTGGTAACTGGAGAAAGGAGGATGCTAATTCAGGATAAGTAGTGGAAGCTATTGTTTACAGGGAGCTTGTGGGTTCACTCATGTATCTCGTGAACACATGACCATATATATGTTATGCAGTTAACCGGCTTAGTCAAGAGATGGTTAGGCCTACCAAGCTATATTGGAAGGCAGCAAAGCATGTATTGAGATACTTCAGAGGCACTACTTAGTTTGGGTTGTGGTACAAACGGACATAGGGAGTGAAGCTTCAAGGCTTCATCGATGCAGATTGGGCAGGGAGTCCATCTGATAGGAAGAGCACATCAGGAGGGATCTTTAGTATTGGGTCAGTTGTATTTTCTTGGTACAATAGGAAACAAAGATCGATTGCACTCAGTTCGGAAGACGCAGAGTACATGGCTGCAAGTCAAGCAACATGTGAGGCTATATAGATGAGGAAGATCTTGGTTGGTTTGTTTGGTTAGCAGATGGATCTGACAGTGATTTATTTTGATAATTAGAGTAGTATCAAACTCTTTGAAAATCTAGTTTTTCATGATCATTCCAAGCATATAGATATTCAACGTTATCATCTCAGAGATTGTGTATTGAGGTGGATCATGTTGTTAGATTACATTCCCATGGAGGGGAAAAATGTTGACATCTTGACAAAGGCATTTCCAAGATGTAAACTCGAGTTTCACATAGATAAGATTGGGGCAGTGGATCATCCCTTTCTTGTTGAGAGGGAGTGTTGAGAAATGACAACAAGAAATTCCAGTTTAATTTGTCCTTGAATTAAGCTGTTAATTAAAATAGAATTCTTTTCTCATAGCAATTTGAAAATAATTAATTAAGTTTAATTAACTTAATTAGTTTAGGAAATTCGAATTGGAAGTCTTTTAGAATACATGTACATGTTCTCCCTAACTGATAGGAGTTAAGGATGAGTTATGAATGAGTTGTAATTAGTTAACTTAGTTTATTGAGTTAAATCCAGTTAAATTAGTTCCAATAAGTTTCAGGAACTAATAATGAGTAAACAGTTAGTTGGGACACTAGTGACGTAATTAGTGCTACACTAGTTAACTGAAGATTCCACCATCAGAAACTCATGCATGTTGATTATGAGAAAGACCCAGTTGAGACTAGAGTGAAGGGACAATGTACTATTTATTTTAGATTTTTTTGAGTTGCAATGATAGTGCAGGCAATCAGGAACTGATCCTTGAAGGATTGCGTTATTTTTAGAGGCTTTATTTCCCTTTAAATACAAGCTATTCTTCATAGGAATTACACATTGGAATAGAGACTTGGAGAGCTTGTGAATTGGCTAAGATTTGGCCTTGAGCTTGCTTATAAGTTGGAGATTGAATTTGCTGAGTACTGGGATTGTTCTAGAGAGAAAAAGCATTGTAATTTCATCTTGATTTTCCGGATTAATACAAAACAGATATTGGGGTTTTGAGTTGTGGCTTTCCTTGGATATTTATTGTGTTACGTGCCTTTGATTCTCTTCCTCTATTGATTATTTTTTGCTTGATGTTTATGGGCTTCTGTTGTAAAAAGTAGAAGTAGATTCTTGTCTTGTGTTTTAGTAGATTACATGAGCTTGTGAATCTACAGGTTTTTCTACAAGTTTTGATGTGGTCAATAAGGTATTTTACTTATTACAACCATGCAAACAAATGTACCTCAAGCAAACTATGATAATAAATTATCACCCAAGTACTATGTCCCTTATAAGGTGTTGTAGAAGATTGTTACTATGGCATACAAATTGAAGATGCTTGCATATTTGTGAGTACACCCATTTTTCCATGTTTCATGCATAAAAAAAGTTATGGTTGACAAGCACCTAGTTCAATCTATATTGCCATAACTTGAAAAGGAAGGAAAAATCATATTCAAGCCTAAAGCAATCGAGAAAACAAGAATTTGATAGTTATGGAATTGAAAAATTTCAAAGTATCTCATTACATGGAATAACTTACCTACTAAAGATTCCACATGAAAGGATGAGTATTTCATACAAAAGTATCCATGACTACTTAAGCATTGAATACAACAATTTTTGAAGTAGATGGGCATGTTAGGTCCCTATAATACTAGTGTAGTCCCCATATTGTTATTGTTGTGGCCCATAGAAACCCACTATTGTTATTGTTGATCCCTTACATTATTATTTTTATGTGGGCCCTAATTATATTTTGGCCCTTAGACTCCTATACATACCAAGGAGGTCTTGTCATTTGAATTATCTGAGAATTATTCATTTATGTAATGTAAAGGGAGGTTGTCCCCTCAAAGTGTCTTGGTATCTAGTCATTGATCATTTTTTCTTATGCTTATGTGCTATTTTGATCTTGTTACATAACAAAGAATATGCAAGAAGCTCAACTCACTTGGATCAAGAGAATGCAAGAATCTTAATATAGAAATAAATACATCCATCCTCCTAAATTATTAAGAAAAAAATTATGTTCAACTTAGCCACATGCAATGTGGCTTATATTATAGAGGTATGTTTGTGATTTTGGTTTTTATATTTTGGGCCTATGTCTTGATTAATATGTATTCAAGCCAAATCTACAAGGTCATAATACTAATTAACTAACTTATTGTTAAATCCTACTTTCCTCTTCAATTAGGTTCATTTCATTTGAACATTGCTATGTAAATGGGAGTTTGGTTTGGGCTAATTTTCCATATTTTTCCGGAAATAAAAGAACGAATCACCCATTTCCTTTTTTTCCTAAGACTGATTCACCTAAATTCAATATAAAATTATTTTACTTTAAAAGTCATCATAATTTTATAGAAACTATAAAATTCAGAGAAATATGAATATTACAAAAATAAATAAAAATAATCACCAAATATTTCATAGTTGGCATTTTAAGAATTAATAAAATTCACCAAAGTTTCTACATTTTTTGTAAGTATGGATCCTTAAAATTTTCCCCTTAACAATTCACATTCAATCTAATGCACACATCCAATGATGATATTTCTACACCATGAGGCCACAAACAATTGTGATTCTAAGGTATGGTAAAAAGATGAAGCTCACCATGAGTGACACCATATAGAGCTCGAGCAAATTAGTTCACACAACAAACTTTTTTTGTATAAGGGAATGCTCAAGACATTCTTAGGAAGTTTTAGCAAAGGTGGAAATAAAGATAACATGAATATCACCAATTCCAAAAGTAGTTCACACAACAAACTTTTGTTGCATAGGAGCATGCCCAAGACATTCTTTGTGTTGGAAATAATACTGAGAGGGGGGGGTGAATCAGTATTATCAAGTTCTTTTAATAAATCTTCCTTATTTATACTTTGAATTATTTTTGCATATCAGTACCATAAAATAATGAGCATGAACAAAGAAAACAGTTAGTCACACCAAAGAACACCAGATGTAAGGTGGAAACCCAATGTGGGTGAAAACCACCTGCTGCAATATGTCTCTATCTTCTTTCAAATTAGAAACTCCTTTTACAATGGTTTTGTACTGGTGCAGTCCTTTACCAGTACGCAGGCTGCAACCTGCAGAGAGCTACAACTCTCTCTCTCGTTTTCCAGTCTCTCCGGGAAGGGAGCTACAACCCCCTACTTCTTTTCTTTCAAGGACCACTTTTCATTAATTTTCAGACTGGATCCATAAACATCAAGAGATCATCAAGTACAAGTAAATCACCCAGTCAACTGCAGTAACCAGATCAACAATAACAGTAAACTAAACCCAGAACACCTTATCAACAGAGAAAAGTCAGCCAACAAAAGATCTTAAGACAGATACGCAATTTTTCTTTCTCCGGCCTGCGAGCGTACGCACTTCACCTTCTACTCCCCTGCGTATACCCGCAGAGACCCTTCTGCCGCACCGCGTACCCACGCACTGTTTCTTCAATCACGCTGCGTAATGTTACTATAGGCACGCACCCAGAGATACTATCGCGCCGCGTACTGCTACTGCAGCCACGCACCCACAGATGCTATCGCGCCGCATACACACGCACCTGCGGCTTCTGAAGCGCCGCGTACTTTCCCCGTGCCTATGCACCTGAACCTCTGTCGCGCTGCATACCCACGCACTGTGCCTTCTTCTACTCTGTGTACCCACGCACTTCTCCTTTTTCTGCTCTGCGTACCCACGCACTTGCACTGTTAATCACCTGCGTACTTCTGGTTAGGGCCGAATTGGAAATCCACCAATGTGCTACAGATCATCAGATACTCAGATCTGATCATGCGCTCGAGAGATCACCCTTCATAGATTCGCTTTCGTCTTCACTTTTATATAGATCAAGCTTTTAAAACAATAACCCAATATTTCAGATCTTAGGATATTCAATTTGCAAAAGATGCTTAGCCAAGAGATCTCCTTTGCTTTATATAGGCAAGCTCTTCCTAAAATCATGGATCAATGCCATAGATAACCAATACAAGGGGCCCAAAAACATGGGGCTCAATAATAATAATAATATAAAACAATACCACGGGCCAAAACCATAGAATCAAGAACGGCGGGCTAAATACCACGGGCCAAACATAGGAAACCCCACGTGAATGCGCTTCTCTGCCTTGAAGTAAGTGAACTGGGGGTACGCACCTTCTGAACGGGTGACCTACGTGTGTGGCCACAGTCCCTTCATGGTGTACCTACGTGTACGCACCTTTTGAACTATTCTCCCGCGTACCTCCTAATTTTCAACATTTTGAGAGCCTGATCAGAGCATTGCCACTTGAGGGTGTTGCCATCAAGTACAACATCTGTAACATAGAGCCATACCAGAATCATAATGCCAACAATCTCCCCTTTTGGACTTGATGGCAACCTCAAAATCTTTAACGTCATTCTCCCCCTTTGACATCAAGGGCAAAGGGTTATGCTCCCCCTAAGAACATGCTCCCCCTGAATATGAACCAGATCTGCAATGAAGAACCATAATCCACCAAACACCATAAATGACCATGAAAGAGATAGAGACATATTGCAGCAATATTCAGACTAGCATCCATGATCTCCTTCTGTACGTCCTCCATAATGCCAAAAATGCATTATATGCTCCCCCTGAACCTGTGCCATTCGATCTTCAACCAATCCTCAACCCAACACATGTAACCATCAGAAGAGATTCAACAAGATGATGCATCAACAACCCCCAGCTTTTGCCTGAGGTATTCAAAGGTCTCCCTGGGCAATGGTTTGGTGAGTATATCAGCAACTTGTTCCTTAGAAGGAACATACTCCAACTTGACCTTTTGTTCAAGTACTTGTTCCCGGAGAAAATGATACTTGATCGGTATGTGCTTGGTCTTTGAATGCATGACGGGGTTCTTTGAAATATTGATTGCACTTGTGTTATCACATAAGATGGAGATAGGTGGTGTACAAGTGATTTGAAAGTCCTGCAAGGTCTGCATCATCCAAAGGAGTTGAGTGCAACAAGATGTAGCAGCAACATATTCTGCTTCAGCTGTAGACAAGGCAATCGAACTCTGTTTCTTGCTGAACCAAGATACCAATCTGGAGCCCATAAAGAACGCACCACCACTTGTGCTCTTCCTGTCATCCACGCTTCCTGCCCAATCTGCATCTGTATACGCATGAAGTGTGAGATCTATATCTCTAGGATACCATAAGCCATAATTTTGAGTCCCTTGAAGATATTTAAAGATTCTCTTCATTGCCTGAAGATGAGTTTCCTTCGGATTTGCTTGAAATCTTCCAACTATTCCCACTGCATGCATGATGTCTGGTTGGGTACCTGTCAAATAAAGTAGACTTCCAATCATAGATCTGTAGGTTGGTTGATGTACTGCTGCTGATTCATCATTTGCACTGAGGCTACATCCTATGACCATGGGTGTACATACTGGTTTTGCATCTTCCATGCCATATTTCTTCAAAATCTGCTTGAGATACTTGGTTTGAGACAAAAATATCCCTCCTTCTTTTTGTTGGATTTGCAAACCAAGAAAATATGTCAGTTCTCCCAGCAAGGACATTTCGAATTCTTTCTGCATCACCAAGGCAAAGCTTTGACTCATAGCTTCTTCATTGCTGCCAAAGATAATGTCATCTACATATACAACAAGTATTAGTAATTTGTCATTTTCAACTTTTATATAAAGATTGCTATCTGCTGATCCTTTTGAAAAACCTTGTTGATGAAGATATTTGTCCAAACGATAGTACCAAGCCCTTGGAGCTTGTTTGAGACCATAGAGAGCCTTTTTCAATCTGCATACAAGATTTGGATCATTTCCAAGAATGAAACCATCTAGCTGCTCAATGTAAACTTCTTCTTCCAAGTCTCCATTCAGAAAAGCTGATTTCACGTCCATTTGAAATACTTTGAAGTTTTGAAAGCTTGAGAGAGTAAGGAACATTCGGATGGCCTCAAGTCTTGCAACAGGAGCAAAAGTTTCTTCAAAATCTATTCCTTCTTGCTGCGCATACCCTTTACAAACAAGTCTGGCCTTGTTTCTAATTGCTTCTCCATTTTCATTCAATTTATTTTTGAAGACCCATTTTGTCCCTATAACATTCTTATCCTTTGGTCTAGGAACCAGCTCCCAAGTGTTGTTCTTTTCGATCTGCTCAAGTTCTTCATCCATTGCTTTCACCCAACATTCATCTTTGCATGCCTCTTTCACATTTTGTGGTTCAGTGGAAGAGAGTAATGCCAAATAGCTTGAAGCTTCTGCAATTGTTCTTCTTGTTTGTACACCTGCTTCTTTCTGCCCCAAAATCTGAGATTCTGGATGATTCTTCTGAACATATCTGGATGGAGTCTTCTCTTCTATCCTTATCTGCTCCTCTAGTTCTTCTTGAGGTTCTTCTTCTTCATCATTCCGTCTATGAGGGTAGTCTTCATCTTCTTCGATATCTTCATGATTTACTTGCCTAGGAATGTATCCCTTCTCATCAACCACTACATCAATGCTGTCAACAATTCTTCCAAGTCTTTTATTGTAGCACTTGTATGCTTTGCTGTGTGGGGAATAACCAAGAAGAATGCCTTCATCTGCTCTAGGTTCAAGTTTTCCAAGTTGCTCATCAGTATTCTTAATATAGCATTTGCTCCCAAAGATTTTGAAGTGCTTTACCGAAGGAGTCTCACCATACCAGAGCTCATGAGGATTTTGAGTGCTGTTCACTTGGACATTTGTTTTGTTGAGAATAACAACCGCAGCATAAGCAGCTTCACCCCAGAAAGTTGCGGGAGTTCCTGACTCATCAAGCATAGCACGAGCCATTTGTTGGACTATTCTGTTCATTCTTTCCACTACTCCATTTTGCTGAGGAGTTCTAGCTGAAGAGAATTCTCTTCCTATCCCATGTTCTTCACATAAATCAAAAAATTCATTTGAGGTAAACTCCCCACCTCTGTCGGATCTGAGGTACTTAATTTTGTATCCTGATTCATTTTCAACCAAGGCTTTAAAGGATTTGAATTTTTCGAATGCTTCATCTTTGTGCTTCATAAGTCCTAACCAGACAAACCTGGAGAAATCGTCAATGAATAATATCAAGTATTCTTCTCCTCGAGGTGTCCTTTTCCTGAATGGTCCGCATACATCTGTATGTACAAGCTCAAGAGGCATCCTAGCTGATCCTTCCTTCTCTGGAAAGTTAGTTCTGGTTTGCTTTCCAAACTGACATGATTTGCATATGGTGTTGTCTGGAATTTTGATATCTGGAAGACCGCGGACTGCCTGATATTTGCATGCTTTCCTTATTTGTGAAAATCTTAGATGCCCCAACCTCCGGTGCCATAACGAGTGTTCATCATCCTTGCTTAGATAGCATTGTTGTTGTCCTTCTTCAAATATGAATAGATTATTTGGAGTTCTTTTACCTTTGATCATCGTTTTACCTGTATCAAGATCACGAAAAAGACATCCATTTGATCTAAATATCACCTCGGTTCCTTGATCACACATTTGGCTGACACTCAGAAGATTATGCTTCAATCCATCAACATACAAAACATTTCCAGCTTTGACCTTTTCTTTTAACTGAGCAGTGCCTTTTCCTTTTATAGCTGCAGGAGTATCATTTCCAAAAGAAACTTTCTTTCCCTTTTCTAAAGCAGAATATGATTCAAGTTTTTCTTTATCACCTGTCATATGCTTCGAACATCCACTATCAATGTACCATAGATTTTCCTGTCCCTCTACATAAAATGCTATCCCACATCTTTCTGTTTGTGGTTCCTTTATTCTCCATGTTTTGGTGCTTGAGGCTTGTTCCTTTGTCTGCTGAAACCTGCTCCTGCATTCAGAATCTTCATGACCAAAGTTATTGCAAATAGAACATTCAACTTCATTTTCAAGAACCGAAAAGTTGTTATAGGTCCTTTTTGTAATCCCGGTCATACTTCTTTGTTTTTGAGCTTCTCTAGTCATGATTGTCTTATATGCAACACATTGAGCTGATTTGTGACCAAAGTTATGGCAAGAAAAGCATTGTCCATTGAAGAAACTTCTGCGGTTATCCAATCTTCCGGCCAAACGATTGTAATTTCTATTGTCATTCATTCTTGAAACAAATTGAGAGGATTTTACCTGTGGCTGGTTGTAGCTTTTGTTCATCCTTAAGACGGATTGCCCCTGATTTGCCTGATAGTCTTTGTTTGTAATTGGTCCCTGTTTTACCTGGTGATCTCCATTGTGCCTTTGCTCATTCCTTCTTGCTGCATCAAGATAACTTTTTGAGGTGGATGCTTGAGAATTTTCTCCATTATAGCCCAGACCTATCTTGTTTAGAGGAGAACACTGTACATTGATGATCTCATCCAGAGTTTCAGATCCTTTGACAAACTTAAGATTAATAGCCTTTGTTTTCTCAATTTCTTTTCCAAGACCAACAATTTCACCTTCTAACTTTTCAAGATATTTTTCCTTTTCATCAATTTGAAGTTGTAGAGTATCAATGATCCTATTCTTTTCTTCTATACATGTCTTGAGTCTAGAAATTTCTTCACAAAAGCTATCCACATCTATAGCATCCATGTAATCATCATCTTCAAATGCCATTAAAAGTTTATAGTCATTACCTCGTTCATCTTCATCACTATTTGATAGACCATCACTATCTTCATGCGTGTAGTAGCTTTTCTTATTTGCAATCTGTTTCTTGTTCCATCTAGCAAGTTCCTTTCCTTTATCCTTATAAGGACATTTCGCAGCATAATGACCTACTCTTCCACAAGCAAAGCATTTAAAAGGTAACTTACCTCTGAACCTTCCAGAACCCCTTTGAAGATTTCTGACAAAATTTGATTCTTCTTCTTCTTCTTCTGGCACGTGACTTGCTTCATAATAGTCTCCTTTGCCTGAAGCCTTGAAAGCAACTTCTCTTCTGTCTGAAGGACCTCCCTTTCTCATTTCATAAGCAGTTAGAATTCCGTGTAGTTGAGACATAGTAAGAATTCGTAGATTTTCCTTTTCTTCTATTGTAGACACTTTAGATTAAAACTTGGGGGACAATGATCTTAGAACTTTTTCAACCACAATAGCCTCTTTTATTTCTTCACCCAAGTTTTTCATGCAATTAACAATCTCATCTACCCGAAGAAAATAGTTAGCCACACTTTCATCATTATACATTCTGAGATTCTCATACTGAATCCTGAGGGTTTGAAGTTTAGCACGCGTTACCTTTTCATCTCCTTCATAGCTCAAGACAATCTTGTCCCATATTTCCTTTGTGGATTTATATTGCATAACCTTTATGAATTCTGTTTGAGATAAGCATCCTAGCAGAGTATTGACTGCTTTAGCATTTGTTTCATATTTCTTCTTCTCAGCCGAATCTGTAGGAGTAGCTGAAGGAAAAGTGTAGCCTGTATCTATGATATCCCAAACTTCTGTACCAAGAGATTGAAGATAGGCAGTAACTCTTACCTTCCAATAATTGAAGTTTGTCCCATCAAAGATTGGTGGCCTGATTGATGCTTCCCTCTCGTAGTTGCTCATGATGAATGATCTTCCTCCAAGCGGTCAAGCTTCTCTGAAGGACCTGCTCTGATACAAATTGTTGGAAATAATACTGAGAGGGGGGGGTGAATCAGTATTATCAAGTTCTTTTAATAAATCTTCTTTATTTATACTTTGAATTATTTTTTCATATCAGTACCATAAAATAATGAGCATGAACAAAGAAAACAGATAGTCACACCAAAGAACACCAGATGTAAGGTGGAAACCCAATGTGGGTGAAAACCACCTGCTGCAATATGTCTCTATCTTCTTTCAAATTAGAAACTCCTTTTACAATGGTTTTGTACTGGTGCAGTCCTTTACCAGTACGCAGGCTGCAATCTGCAGAGAGCTACAACTCTCTCTCTCGTTTTCCAGTCTCTCCTGGAAGGGAGCTACAACCTCCTACTTCTTTTCTTTCAAGGACCACTTTTCATTAATTTTCAGACTGGATCCATAAACATCAAGAGATCATCAAGTACAAGTAAATCACCCAGTCAACTGCAGTAACCAGATCAACAATAACAGTAAACTAAACCCAGAACACCTTATCAACAGAGAAAAGTCAGCCAACAAAAGATCTTAAGACAGATACGCAGTTTTTCTTTCTCTGGCTTGCGAGCGTATGCACTTCACCTTCTGCTCCACTGCGTATACCCGCAGAGACCCTTCTGCCGCACCGCGTACCCACGCACTGTTTCTTCAATCACGTTGCGTCTTGTTACTGTAGGCACACACCCAGAGATACTATCGCGCCGCGTACTGCTACTGCAGCCACACACCCACAGATGCTATCGCGCCGCATACCCACGCACCTGCGGCTTTTGAAGCGCCGCGTACTTTCCCTGTGCCTACGCACCTGAACCTCTGTCGCGCTGCGTACCCACGCACTGTGCCTTCTTCTGCTCTGCGTACCCATGCACTTCTCCTTTTTCTGCTCTGTGTACCCACGCACTTGCACTGTTAATCACCTGCGTACTTCTGGTTAGGGCCGAATTGGCAGTCCACCAATGTGCTACAGATCGTCAGATACTCAGATCTGATCATGTGCTCGAGAGATCACCCTTCATAGATTCGCTTTCGTCTTCACTTTTATATAGATCAAGCTTTTAAAACAATAACCCAATATTTCAGATCTTAGGATATTCAATTTGCAAAAGATGCTTAGCCAAGAGATCTCCTTTGCTTTATATAGGCAAGCTCTTCCTAAAATCATGGATCAATGCCATAGATAACCAATACAAGGGGCCCAAAAACATGGGGCTCAATAATAATAATAATATAAAACAATACCACGGGCCAAAACCATAGAATCAAGAACGACGGGCTAAATACCACGGGCCAAACATAGGAAACCCCACGTGAACGCACTTCTCTGCCTTGAAGTAAGTGAACTGGGGGTACGCACCTTCTGAACGGGTGACCTGCGTGTGTGGCCGCAGTCCCTTCACGGTGTACCTGCGTGTACGCACCTTTTGAACTATTCTCCTGTGTACCTCCTAATTTTCAACATTTTGAGAGCCTGATCAGAGCATTGCCACTTGAGGGTGTTGCCATCAAGTACAACATCTGTAACATAGAGCCATACCAGAATCATAATGCCAACACTTTGGACATTTTAGGAAAAGTAGAAAGAAAGATAACATGAATATCACCAATTCCAAATTTGGAGAAAAAGAATTCTTATAATGAATATTAGTGGTCTATAATAGCTTTAGGGTGTCTTGAAGAGTTCTTATCAATTACAAATGATAAAGTTAAAAATATAAAAACATGTCCATATGTGAGGTTATAGGAAAAATGATATCAAGATGGAAACCCAAATGTTTAGCTCCTTCCATTTTAATGATGATGATGTACCCACTATCCAAAAAAGTAGTCATAATAAAAAATTTTCACTTAAGAATTTAAATCCAAAGACCCAATCTAGCTTGATACTAAGGCAACTACATGAGTTGCTAAACAAATGTAATATCCTTTCCAAGTAAATCACCTTAAATAGCTGCATCATAACTCATACACCAAATGCTAAGCTAACTTAGCCAAGAGTTACATAGTTACATCATTAATCACATTCTTCAACTCTATGCACATAAAAGTTAAAGATAATTGAAATTTGGTACTAAACTGAAGAGATTGCAACACATAAATCTCTGATAACCAACAATGATGGATCTCAAGCAAAGTATTTCACACAACTAATGTGTGTTTACAATGCTCAAATGCTTGACTTCCAATGCTGACTTTCAAGAGGTATATTCAAAATTGATTCAAGGCCACCAAGTTGAGGAATTATACTACCATGTACATGATAACCTGTTGTATCATTTGGGAAAACTTTATGTTCCACAGGGAGAGAGAGTAAATGTCACAAGGGAAGCACACACTTCTCTCATTATTGGACATTTCGGTGTAAGTAAAACAATGGAAAATATTCAGAGGTATTTTTACTGGCCTCGTATGCTTGAAAGTATGTCACATTTTATTAGAGGTTGTTCATTGTGTGCAGTCAGTAAGCCTAGTAATAGGAAACTAGGATTGTACACACCACTTCCAGTGCCTTCACGTCCATGGGAGAGTGTTTCTATGGATTTTGTAGGAGGTCTTCCTTTATCAAGAAAAGATCATGATTATTTGTACGTAGTTGTGGATAGGTTCAAAAAGATGTGCATATTCATTCCTTGTAAAAAAAAATTACAGTTGAACAAACAACTCAAATTTCTTTCAAAATGTATGGGTTCATTTTGGATTACCTACTTCTATTGTAAGTGATTGTGATTTTCGATTTGTTGGGATTTTTGGGTCAAATTTATGGAACTTGATGGACACCAAGTTGAAGAAAAGTACAACCTTCCATCTGCAAACAGATGGTCAAACTGAAGTGGTTAACAAGACAATTATTCATTTTCTAAGAGGATATTGCAGCAAACATCCTAAGTTGTGGGATGAACAATTGCATTATTCAACATGCTTACAACCAAGCAAAACACTCTTCTACTCTAACTTCGCCTTTTGAGGCATGTCTTGGTTATTTGCCTAAATCGCCTTTGGATTTCATCTTTGAGAAAGATGTAGTTGTAGATGGACATAACGACATAGACAGAGCAAAGAAATTCATTGAGAAAAATTAATTGATTCACCAAATAGTTCAAGAACAACTATAAAAGAGTCAAGGCAAGTATAAGACAAGGCATGATAAGCATCGTGTGGATCATCAGTTTCAAGTAGGTGATGAATTTTGGCTTTACATTAGCAATGAAAGGCTTCAAGGTGAAGGTAAAAATATGAAACCAATTCGTTATGGTCTATTTAAAATTCTTGAAAAGATTGGTAATAATGCTTTCAAGCTTGATTTTCCTTCATATATGCAAATTTAATCCATTGTTAATGTTGAAAATTTGAGATTGTATGAGCCTCCTTTGATTGAAGATCAAGGAAAGAATATGCATATTCCCTCTATTGAATATTTTTCTCTAGAATTCCTTGATGAGATTCAACAAGACAATATCCTTGTGAGAAGAACAAGGGCAACAAAAAGGGGAAATGTTGATTATCTTCGAGTGGGTCTCAAAGGTACAAATTCATCAAAGGCTAAATGGATTGAAGATGGGAAGGTGAGGGAATAGTACTCTCATCTGTTCAATAATTGATATAATCTTTTGGGGTCTAAAAGACTTATAGTGGGGAGGAGTGATCTGGTGCTAAAAATTAAGCTAAAAAATCGAAGTGTCAAAATTTTGCTAAATTTAGATTCAAATTGAAGAGCTCGTCATTTTGAATTCAATGGTGCAAACGTCACTCAAATCTGAGCTCGTATGCAGAAGTTAGAGAAAGTCAAAGTTCAGGTTTGACTTGGACACGTGGTAGGATTCGATGACATGGCAAAGGTCCCAGCGAATGGGGAAGCTCCAAGTGGCAAGTTGCCATTGGGTCCCTCATATCACATATCAGGGAAAAAATAGTGGTTGTGGTTTAAGAATTGGCCCCCAGCAGTGCTGATCTACAATTTGCGATGTCACATATCGCATATCGAAGGAGTTAAGGAAATCAGCCCCTGGAGCAGTCAAGGTTGCAATGCAATATATCACAATCACAGAGCTGGGTTGCGATTTGCCATAATAGATATCGCAATAGTACCTCACCGATATATATGTTACCGAGGGACTCCGCATATGCGATTTGTGGATGCGATATCATTTCAGATTCGTAGTTTATAACTCATCGAGTCCGCCAGATTGCCAGATCCCATATTGCAATGCTTTTAAGTCCTGAATATAAGAATCACCCCCGGTAAATCTGATTGCAATTTGCGACAGAGCTACAGAATCGTTGACTTTTCCGCCAGACCAACCATTTTGTATGTGACCACTCGGCCTTAACTGCAAGATAGGTAGGGAAGATGGCGAGACCGTCAATTTCGACAGAACTTCCAGAATTAACTCCAGGTAATGAATTTAACTGGAAGTAAGCCATATTTGGCGGAGAAAATTATGGAAAGACTAACAGAAGTCATAACTTCTTACTGCCAGTTAAATTCATTATCTGGAGTTAATTCTGGCAGTTCCACCGAAATTGGCGGTCCTACCATCTTCCCCGCCTATCTCGCAGTTAAGGCCGAGTGGTCACATACAAAGTGGCCGGTCCCGTGGAAAAGGTGACATTTACGAAGCTCTGTCACAAATCACAATCAGATTTACCGGGGTTGATTCTTATATTCGGGACTTAATGCATTGCGATATGCGATCTGGCGATTCGACGGACCGGACGAGTCATAAACTACGACTTTGAAATGATATCGGGTCCACAAATCACATCTTCGGAGTCCCACAGTAACATATATATTGGTAGGGTAGTGGTGCGATATGCGATTATCGCAAATCGCAACCCAAATTTGCGATTAAAATATATCGCATCGCAACCCTGGCTGCTCTGGGGGTCAATTTCCTTAACTCCTCCGATATGTGATATGAAATATCGTAAATCGCAAATCGGCACTGTTGGGGGTCGATTCTTAAGCTACGAGCACTATTTGTTTCCCTGTATTGTGATATGAGGGAACTAATGGCAGCTTGCCACTTGGCGATTCCCCATTCGCTAGGACCTTTGCCCTGTCATCCAATCCTGCCATGCGTCCAAGTCAAACCTAAACTTTGACTTTCTCTAACTTCTTCATACGAGCTCAGATTTGAGTGATGTTTACAACGTTGGATTTAGAATGACAAGCTCTTTTGATATCAATTTAAATTTAACAAAATTTTGACACTTTGATTTTTTAGAATAATTTTGAGCACGAAGTCACTTCTCCCCACTAGAAGTCTTTTGGACCCCAAAAGATTATATTCAATTTATTGAACATATGAGAGTACTGTTTCCTCATCTTTCCCTCTTCAATCCATTTAGCCTTTGATGGATTTGTACCTTTGAGACCCACTCGAAGATAATCAACATTTCACCTTTTTGTTGTCCTTGTTCTTTTGTCAAGTATAGTGTCTTGTTGAAGCTCATCAAGGTATTTTGGAGAAAAATATTCAATAGAGGGAATCTGCATATTCTCTCCTTGATCTTCAATCAAAGGAGGCTCATACAATCTCAAATTTTCAACATTAACAACGGAATAAATTTTGATATATGAAGGCAAATCAAGCTTGAAAGCATTATTACCAATCTTTTCCAGAATTTTAAATGACCATAACGGGTTGGTTTCAGATTTTTACCTTCACCTTGAAGCCTTTCCTTGCTAATGTAAAGCCAAACTTCATCACCTACTTGAAACTGATGATCCACACGATGCTTATCATGCCTTGCCTTATACGTGCCTTGACTATTTTCTAGTTGTTCTTAAATTGTTTGGTGAATCAACTGAATTTGTTCGATGAATTTATTTTCTCTGTCTATGTCGCTATGTCCATATACAACTACATATTTCTCAAATATGAAATCCAAAGTCGATTTAGACAAATAACCAAGACATGCCTCAAAAGGCGAAGTTAGAGTAGAAGAGTCTTTTGCTCGGTAGAAAGCATGTTGAATATAATGCAACTATTCATCCCACAACTTAGGATGTTTGTTGCAATATCCTCTTAGAAAATGAATAATTTTCATGTTAACTACTTCAGTTTGACCATCTGTTTGCGGATGGAAGGCTGTACTTTTCTTCAACTTGGTGTCCATCAAGTTCCATAAATTTGACAAAAAATTCCCAACAAATCGGGAATCACGATCACTTACAATAGAAGTAGGTAATCCAAAATGAACCCATACCTTTTGAAAGAAAAGTTGAGCCATTTGTTCAGCTGTAATTTGTTTTTTGCAAGGCATTAATATGCACATCCTCCTAAACCTATCCACAACTACGTACAAATAATCATGACCTTTTCTTGATAAAGGAATACCTCCTACAAAATCCATAGAAACACTCTCCCATGCAATGGCAGAAGTGTCCTCAGACACGTAATTTTATTAATAAGAAAAACAATTACATCTGTAATTTTTCAAGAGTTTACACCCGAACAACCAAACTCTCTTGCAATGAGCTATTTATAAGCTCAATGTCCTAACTACCTCTAATTATGGATCACTTATGAAATAAGAAGTGTCCACTTACAATAAAAGTTATTCAAACAACTTACTAACAATTCTCCTAAATTAGAGCCTAAGATACGACACATTTGTAGAGTCATATATTTTACAACAATATACTAATTCTAAATGTCTCCATTAAATAATTAAATATTCTAGATTAATAATTATTAATTTAATATCTTAAATTAATAATTATTTTATTCTAACTTAATAACCTATGATAATGTTTATTTTTGGATCATCTAACATTCCCCCTTATGATCCAAAGATACATTACAACAGATACCAAGTTCATCCCTGAACTTAGTAAATTTTATTCTGCCCAGAGGTTTCGTGAAAATGTCGGAGATCTGATCTTCTGAAGGACAATAGATTGGCTTGAGGACATCTTTGGCAATAAGAGATCTGATATGATGATATTTGGTGTCCACATGCTTTGTCTTTGAATGAAAAACTAGGTTCTTGGCAAGCTTGATGGCTGACTGGATGTCAATGAATAATGACATAGCTTCTGCCTGAGAAATGCCCAAGTCCTACAAAATTCTGCGCAACCAAATAATTTCACATGCCGCTTCCCATGCTGAAATATACTCTGCTTCTGCTAAAGAAGTGGCCAATGTAGCTTGTTTCTTACAACTCCAAGGCACTGCTGCTGACCCCATGTTCATTAAATAACCTTATATTGGTGCTCGATCATCAATACTTCCAGCAAAGCTGGCATTGGAAAATCCACCAAGTACAAAGTTTTTAGTCTTTGTGTAAAGAAGACCAAAATCTTTTGTTCCTTGGATATATCGAAGAAATCTTTTGGCTGCATTCCAGTGGCTATCACGTGGTTCCTACATAAAACGTGAAAGAATATTGATTGCATAAGATTGAGCAGGGCAAGTTGTCAAATAAATCAGGCTACCAATCAACTGCCTGTAAGTAGTACTGTCCACCTTTTCCCCCCCTTCAAATTTTTAAAGTTTCAAGTTTTTCTCCATGGGGGTAAGAATAGGCTTGCAATCCTGCATTCCAAATCATTGAAGAACCTCTGCTACATACTTACACTGAGAAATGAAAATATGATGTGGACGTTGGAAGACTTCAACTCCAAGATAGTAGTGAAGTAATCCCAAATCTGTCATCTTAAAACCTGCATGTAACTCTGTTTTCACCTATGCAATATGATCATCATTGTTTCCAGTAATGATCAAATCATCTACATACATAACAAGAATCACCAGATATTTACCCTGTTGTTGCACATACAAAGTATCATCAGATTCACTTCGTTGAAAACCAACTTTCCTAAGGTATTCATCCATTTTTGCATACCAAGCTTGGGGAGCTTGTTTTAACCCATATAAAGCGTTGATCAATTTGCAGACTTTATGTTCTTGCCATTCCATTTCAAAACCTGGTGGTTGAGTCATATACACTTCTTCCTGTAAATCCCCATTGAGAAAAGCACTTTTCACATCCATTTGATGAGCTTTCCATCCTTTCTGAACAACAATTCAAGTGTTAATCGGATGGTGTTCCATTTAGCTATAGAAGCAAAAGTTTCCTCATAATCAATGCCTTCCTATTGGGCAAAACCTTTAGTGACAAGTCTTGCTTTATACTTTTCAACTTCTTGGTTTTGGTTGTACTTAATTCTGTAAACCCATTTGCATCCTATGGGTTTAACATTTTGAGGACAATCAACAAGTTTCCAAGTGTTTTTATCAATTACTGCTCGATATTCTTCAATCATAGCATGTTTCCATTCTTTATGTTTTACTGCTTCGTTGTATGTGGAAGGTTCAGTAAAATCATTTTCTATCAAGGAAAAATTTCCTTCACTTCTGTGTGACTTCCTTGTTCCTGTTTTATTATGCTCATCGGGCTTTACATCTTTCAAAAGTTGAAGTACCCATTTTGGTAGTTGATGCTCACTTGTTTGAGATTCTGAAAATGACACCATCATTGTAAAGAGGATTAACTGCACCTTTTCCATAAGGAGTATGTTTTGTATCATCTGCAAGAAAGATAAAATGAAGTTGGCAATCTTGAAAATTCCAAAAAAAATCACGTCGACAAGTCATGTGCTGAGTTGCCCCTGAATCCAAGATCCAAGCATCTTCATAATCACTTTTAAGATGGGATGAAAGTTGTAATGCCGGCGAAGAAGTAAAAACATATTCTGAGTTATCATCATCTTGATCATTTGCAAATTGTGTTGAGTGCTGATGAAACTTGGGAATTTTATTAAGAGAAGTTCGACAATCTTCAACATAATGTCCAACTTTGTTACATCTTGGACACACAATTTGACTTAAGTCTCTTCCTCTTCCTGGAGATTGTCCTCTTCCTCTGCTTTGACTTTTGTTTTGAGGTTGTCCTCTACCTTGATTAATATTTCCTCTTCCTTGAAAATAACCTCTTCCTTGATTGTTTCCTCTACCTTGAAAATTACTCTTGCCTGAATTGTTGCCACTGTTAAAGTTGTTTCCTCTGCTTTGACTTCGACCTTGAATTTGTACATTATGTGCTGCTTGATTCTAATTGAAATTCCCTCTGCCTCTATTTCTAGAGCTGTCAATTGATGATTTACTAGTGTTGGCCTTTGTGGAAAAGACATATTCACCAACTTTCTTTTTCTTCCCAAAGGTTTTATCATGTTGAGTCAACATTTCACAGAGTTCATCAAACTTTAGCTTCTCTAATTTTCCAGTTAATTGCAGAGTTTCCAAAAAATGTGTGTAGGAAGAAGGAAGTCCAACAATTAAAATTGTGACCATAAAACTATCATCTACTGCTTGAAAACCAACATTAATGATTTCCTACTTAATATTCTTAAGTCTGGAGATGTATTCAAGAACATCACCTCCTTCAGTCAATTTTTATTGCAACAATTTTAATTGTAGATCAAATCTCTTTGATTCAAGTTGAGTATCAAAGAAGTCTTTAAAAATTCCCAAAGCAGACCATGCATCTGTAGAATTTGCTATATGGACATACATTTCATCATTAACAAAAGATTTAATGAGAGCTAATGCTTTGGCATTCTTAACTTCCCATTTTATAATGTAGCTACATCTATGGGTTTATTTGGATTAATATCACCATCACATATATCATGCCACAGTTCATTATAAATGAGAGTGCTTTCGATGAGGTGTTGCCATGTTTTGTAAGATTTTGTGCCTTCAAGTTTGTCGGAATCAGAAAACAAATTAATCAATTTTGACATTGTAGTGTTGAAGCTTCACGCCAAGAATCACAACATGCAACACACTATGCAAAAAGAAAAAAACGATCTATCGGGGCTTGGCCTTGACCCTCGTATAGTCGTTGAAACATGAGAAAAATCACTGAGCTTTGCACTTGGCTCTAGTCAATTTCTTAAATTTTTACAAGGTAACTTTCGAAATTTGACTTTTACAATGCTCTTGCAAATCCTGGTAAAAAACAATTACCCCCCCTCAAAGTAAAATTACTTTGAGTTACAATGCCACACTTATCTCTCCAAATAAAAAATTACAAATAAAATCTCCTTATTACCCCAAAATTTTACTGGCAATAAATTCCCAAAATACAAAAACTCATCATATCTCTCCAAAATAAAATATTCCTTATCTCTCGAATAAAAATTTACAAAATTTAAAAAATATACCTTATCGCTTCAGCAAAGGCTTCTTCACTTCTTAGATTCAACTTTAAACTTCCTAAAAAAAACTTTAAGAAGTTGGAAATTTTTATTTTTATTTTTTCGCTTTCCTCCACGTTGGCTGCTGGCTAGCTCAAGATGGCTTCTTTTTGGCTCATGCTGACTGGCTTCTGCTAGCTCTTGCTGGCTGGGGAAATTTAAATGAAAATGGCGGAAGGATTCTTCTTGTAGCATTCGCTCACTTTATATTTCTTCCAGAAAGGAAGGCAGCTAACACGCCAAAATCTAATTCTTTTGCACATTCTTCTTCAGATTTCAGTGAGGATCAGGAAAATGCAAATGAGAAAACCTTACCAACGAAAATTTCCTTTGATAATGGTGCTTATTCTTCTCCAAATATAGAGGAGGCGGAAACCCCAAGCCATCCTGTAAAAATTTTGCACATCAAGGCCCAAGGCCAAAAACTCCTACAACTCTGGCGTTCCCCACAGTCAGAATGAGGCGTGTAATCAAGAGTGAGGGTAATATTCGGATTAATGTAAAATCAACCTTTCTCAATAACAAAGATGTGGAGAAGTTCTTGGAACAGTTTGTTGTGGACTCATTCGAACATATTTTGGAGGAGACGTATGAGTTTCTTGCAGACTTTGTGCTGGAGAAAGTTAAAGAAACAGATTGCTACATAGCAGGAGATGGTAGAAGCCTATGTGCCTTTGGGTTACAACCATTGGGTTACAAGGATCAGTGCGCCCATCTGCGCATTCCCCACAATGTTTATCTGCTGGCCCAATAACCCTCCGGCCGACCAAGGAGAATTTCCCCATCGTTTGCCGCTGGGAATCCTTGGTCTCCATTCAACATTATCTCATTTTCCGCGTGTACTCTTTATTCACAACCATATTTGTAATGGATATATGTTTTTGTTTTCGTAGGTAATGACCGTATTCTAGAAATTTTCTTTGTAAACAGAGCAAAGTTTAAGATACAGAGGCATTTTTTTATAATAATAAAAAATGATTTTAGGATTTAAAAATCTAAAATCAATAATAAAATTTATTTTCCTTTTAAACAAAAAACTGGACAATTTCCATACCAATCATTTGTTGATCAATTCAATGGAGTTTTCCAAGAACTTGTAGAGCTAGAATCTCCTCCTCACATCAGTTGCAGCATTACTGGAGCTCTAATACCACAATAATGGTAGAAGTGTTCTCAGACACATAATTTTATTAATAAGAAAAATAATTACATCTAGAATTTTGCAAGAGTTTACACCTGAACAACCAAACACTCTTGCAATGAGCTATTTATAAGCTTAATATCCTAACTACCTCTAATTATGGATCACTTATGAAATAACAAGTGTCCACTTACAATAAAAGCTATTCAAACAACTTACCAAAAATTCTCCTAAAGTAGAGCCTAAGATACGACACATTTGTAGAGTCATATCTTTTACAACAATATACTAATTCTAAATGTCTCCATTAAATAATTAAATATTCTAGATTACTAATTATTAATTTAATATTTTAAATTAATAATTATTTTATTCTAACTTAATAACCTATGATAATATTTATTTGTGGATCTTTTAACACCATGGATGTGAAGGCACTGGAAGTGGTGTGTAGAATCCTAGTTTCCTATTACTAGGCTTACTGACTGCACACAATGAACAACCTATGATAAAACATGACACACTTTCAAGCATACGAGGCCAGTAAAAATACCTCTGAAGATTTTCCATTGTTTTACTTACACTGAAATGTCCAACAATAAGAGAAGTGTGCACTTACCTTGTGACATTTACTCTCTCTCCATGTGGAACATAAAGTTTTCCTAAATGATACAACAGATTATGATGTACATAGTAGTCTAATTCCTCAACTTGGTGGCCTTGACTCAAGTTTGAATATACCTCTTGAAAGTTAGCATCATGTGCATATTGTTCAACATAACTTTCAGGCAAAACATAATGATTCTTGAGTAAATTGGCTAAAATAACAACTAGTCTAGAAAACATATCAAAAACTCTATTATAAATACCTTTTTTGTGCCTGATTACCAAGAGGAATTGTTGTCAGTATCCCATCCAACGAAAGTGCCTTGATTCTTCAATTTCGTTTGAGATTGCATATATTTCAAAGGTTGACAATTGGTGTGAATAGTGGTTTCTTTTCCCATTAAGTAATGCTTCCATTTCATCACACTTTGCACCAATGCGTAAATCTCTTTATCATATGTAGGATAGTTAATAACAATGCCATTAAAAATACCATAATGAAATGAAAGGGGCTTACCATGCTGTAAAAGAACTGCACCCATGGCGTAGTCACTTGCATCTGTTTGTATTTCAAATGGTTGTTTCAAATCCGGAAAATGCTAAAATTGGGTTGAACTGATCTTTTGTTTTAAAGCATTGAATGCTTTTTGTCATTTGCCTCCCCACTGGAAGACAACCTTCATGCTGGTCAAATCTGTTGAAAATAGCAACAAGAAATGATAAAAATAAAATCCAGAATATTCCAATTTTAATTTGTCCTTGAATTAAAATTGTGATTTAAATTTGAATTTAGTGTCAGCAGTTGCTTGAAAAATAATTAATTAATTCATCTCGAGTTAATTAGTTGGAGAAATTCAAGTTAGAATTCTTTGCGAAGTCATGCAACTGTTATCCCTTAATTAAGGAGATAAGATTGAGTTATATTTGAGTTGTAATTAGTTAGCTCAGTTTACTGAGTTAAGTCCAGTTAAATTAGTTCCAAACTATTTGAGGAACTAATTGTGAGTTCAATTAGTTAATGCCTGCATGCATCCAACTAGTGTACTCTAGATAATTGAAGATTCTCTCATAGGTAAACATGCATGTATATTCATAGAAAGACCCAGTTGAGCTAAATGTCAAGGACATGTTACTATCAGTTGCATGAGTTTTCCTATAAAGGAAACTCATCCATGCAGAAGGAATAAGGTTCCTTTAGGATTGCACAGTTTTATAGGGTGTGAGATCAGTGTGAGTGATCAGTGTTACACTTGGTAATAGGAGGATCACCCAGGAGAAACTGCGCAAGGAAATAGGAGCTTGGAGGGCAAAGGAGAAGGCTTATGAGAAGCTTTGATTGCCTCTGAGCATCCAGGAGGATTATACTGAGAGCTAAGGATTTGTATAATCTCTATGTATTTCCACCTTGTATGATAATACAGATAGTGGGGTTTTTAGCTGAGGCTTTCCCCTGGGTATTTTTTGTGTTTCATGTGCACTAATTCTTCTTATTCTAGTTATATGTGTTCAGCTTGATCTAGCTCGCTCCTTAAGCTTCCGCAAGTTTTATATTAGAACTATATTATAGTATTTTTCTTTGGTATATTGCATTATTGAGTTAATCTACAATCAGATTTTCTACATATATCTCAGAGGCAGATTTGTAGAGAATTTGCAGGAAACTCTACAAAATCATGTAGTGGAGCTGCTATGGAAGAGAAACTGGCAATGAACTTCCTCCAGTACTGTGTTGCTCCTAAAAAAATCCTTACTTCTATGACTGATTTGGGTATTGGCTAATATACAATGACCGAAACTTTAGAGGGGTCAATCTTCAGCTCACCTCCTCCAACTATGTGACCCAAATACACTAAGGAATTTTTCCTGAATTCACATTTAGACATCTTCAGAAATAAATGTTCCTTTTTCAAGACATCCGACACTTTCCTCACATGCTTGACATGCTCTCCTCGTGATTTGCTGAATATAAAAATATCATCTAAATAGACAATTTAAAACTCATCAAGAAAGGATCTTAAAACATCATTCATAACTCTCATGAATGTAGCTAGAGCATTGCAAAGGCTGAAAGGCATAACTAGCCACTCAAACAATCTCTATTTGGTTTTAAAAACAATCTTCCAAATATCCTCCTCAGATATTCTAACTTGATGATATCCACTTCTCAAGTCTAATTTAGTGAAATATTTTACATTCTTCAAAGTGATCTAGAAAATAATCTATTTTGGGTAGTGGGTATTGATTCTTTATGATAATTTTATTCAAAGCTCGATAGTCTACACACATGCGCCAAGTTCCATATTTCTTGGGTACCAAAACAATTGGTGAACCACATGGCGAAGTAGAGGGATGAATTAAACCTTCATCTAAAAATTCCTGGACTTGTTTCTTAATTTCTAAACTTTCTAGAATTGACATTCGATACATACCGATATTTGGGAGTGGACAGTCTTATTGTAGCTGAATTTCGTGTTGAACTCCCCTTTTTTGGTGGAAATCCCTTTGTTCTTGAAACACATCTCCATATTGATTGACCACATCAACCAATTCAACTTTCAGCTTCACGTCACAGCCTATAAATGATTCACTCTCTATTTCATTCTTCTGCTTGATCATAAGGAGCACGAGATTCTTGCTAGAATTGACCTCTCGCTTCATTTTCCCTACACTTTATAAAGACAAATTAAGCTTTCTACGATAGGCTCTCACAATATACTCCACTCCGTCTTTTAACAAATGATATTTTTTCTCAAATATATGGAAAATGGCTTTCCATTCATACAAATACAGGCTTCCCAACACAATTCCTTGTGACCTGAAAATTTGGATCCTTGGTTATCCAACCTAACGAATACGGTTTATGATGAGGCATAGTTTCCAGATTCAACTTCTTGACCAAGTGTGTAGAAACTAAATTTTCCTAGGATCCACTCTCAAACAACATATCAAACTTGGTTTGTTTGGAAATAACTCTGATATGGAACAAATCAATTATGTTTTCTTCATTTGAAGCGTTGTTAGAGTTATTTTTCTCACTGGTACTTCACGACTTCCTCTTTTCTTGTTTTTTCCACGGATTTTCCTTTAGTAACTGTGGCTAAAATCTTTGTTTCATCACATACATTGGAACCCAAGCCTTGTTTTACAATAGTGTTTCTCTTATGTTTCCCTTTATTTTTAAACTTCTTTGGTCTTAATTCAGGATGAAGCTTCCAGCAATGTGCTTCATCATGGCCCTCTTTGGAACAATTCTTGCACACAGATTTCTCCCCTTATTTCTTAACATAAGCATTTTTCTTCTACTTTCCTTTAGATTTATTTCCTTTTTCACCACTCTAGAATGGCTTCTTATTACCTTCTTCTTGTACATTTTTCCCTCTTTCTTTGAGGTGTGTATCTTGAACACAAACCTCCTCAATATTCATGGGATTAAACATAAGAATGGTGTGTCAAAGATAGCTATACAAACCTCCTATGTATTTCAACAAAGTATCTTGTCACTGCAAGTCTACTCCTAGCATAAGCACTCTTCTCCTAAACTCCTAAGTATACTATTGCACATTTTGACCTTTTAACTGTCTGAAATTTTACCAATTCATGATAACTTTTTGCATATGAGCTAAAGGGTAGAATTGTCTTTTTATAGTAGTAATGAAATTAGACCAAGTAATAAATATCTTACCATGTTTTTTGATCTCACCTTGAGTCCTTGCTTCCCACCAAATGAGTGCTTCACCCTCCATCTCCAATGAATCCAACTGAATTTTGATATCATCCTCTTGAAGGTTCTGAATTCTACAATAGACCTCCAACTAACGAATCCAATTATCAAGCTTCTCTGCATTAACTTCTCCATTGTACATTGGCAACTCGAATTTAACATCAAGTTTTAAAAAAGGTGATTTACCAGTTCCTTTTGAAGAATGATGTTGAGTATGAGTTAAGGGTTGTATTAGTGGAAGAGTGTGAAGATACTTGTGAAGAAGAAGATGAAGAAGATGGTGGAGAGGGTGGAGGTTTGTCTCCATTCCCATTACCTCCTCCTGACGAGCCTTCTCCTTTGGGAGGTTTCGAACTTTCTCCTTGCAATCTTCTATTCCTCTCTTCATAGAGGACCTTCACCATCTCTGTCATATCAAAGAAATCCTTTTTGAAGGTATTCTAATCTTCTATCATGTTTGTAGGTTCTCCTTCATGAGCCATGATCTCTGGAGTCTCAACTACTTGAGGTTGAACTGGTATTGGAGATTGTGGCAACCTTTCTCTTCTTCCCCTTCACCTACCTTCAAGGCTTCCAACCATCTTTCCTTCGCCTCTTTTGAGTTTTAACCTTGTTAGAATGACACAAAACTAGCAAACAATACTCCTCCTTTGCACAAGAAAATCTAGTAAGAAAAAACCAATGCTCTGATACCAACTTGATCTGAAATGGAGCAGATTAGTAATGTTGTGCTAATTCCCCATTTAGAATAAAACCCAAGATGCTTATCATTTGCTTATCAAGTGCTTAAGGATTCACCATTTTTTCTTAATTAACTGATTCCCATGAGAGTTTCTTATGTAAATGTTATAAACAATTTAACATAAAACATATGTTGAACAACAACAAAATAACAACAAAGAAGATCAAAATACAAAACACAACACAAGGATTTGATGAGGAGTTCACCCCTCCTGGGCTACGTCTCCTTGGTCTAGCTTCTAATGCTTGGGCCTCTCCATTATGCTCAAAATTACAAAAAAAGTTTGTTTACAATGCTCAAATGCCTTTGAAACCTGTCTCAATGAGTTAATAATACTAAAAATGGATATCAAGCCTCTTTTTGCAACCAATTTGGTGAAAAAATAAGAAGTTATGACTTCTGTTAGTCTTTCCACAATTTTCTCCTCCAAATCTAGCTTACTGCTAGTTAAATTCATTATCTGGAGTTAATTTTGGTAATTCCACTGAAATCAACATCTCACCATATTCCCCGCCTATCTTGCAATTAAGGTTGAGTGGTCACATACAATGTGGTTGGTCCGGCGGAAAAGGCAATGGTTCCGCATCTCTGTCATAAATCACAATCGGCTTTACCGGGGGTGATACTTATATTCTAGACTTAACACATTGCGATATGTGATCTGGCGGACCCAACGAGTTATAAACTATGACTCTGAAATGATATCGTGTTCGTAAATAGCATCGGCAAAGTCCCTTGGTAACATATATATCAGCGGGGTACTAGTGTGATATGCGATTACGATTATCACAAATCAGAACTTGACTCTGCGATTGCGATATATCGCATCGCAACCCTAACTGCTCTGAGGGCCAATTTCCTTAACTCCTTCGATATGCATATGTGATATCGGAAATCGCAAATAGACACTGCTGGGGGCCTATTCTTAAGCCGCGACCATGGTTTTTTCCTCAATATGCAGGACCCAGTGGCAACCTGCCACTTGGTGCTTCCTCATTCGCTGGGACCTTTGCCATGTCATCCAATCCTGCCACGTGTCCAAGTCAAACTTGAACTTTGAATTGCTCTAACCTCTGCATACGAGCTCAGATTTGAGTGGCATTCACACCATTGGATTCATAATGATGAGCTCTTCAATCTGAAGCTATTTTTAACAAAATTCAGACACTGTGATTTTTGAGCATAATTTTGAGCACTTGATAAAAAATGAATGGTAACTTAAGAAAGGAAATGGTAGAGATGGCCTTGATAGTTCCAACTTTTGTGATAACTAGGGTGGAAGAATTCTATGAAAATGTTGAATAAACACAAGGTGGATACATTATTATAGATAGAGGAAGGAGAACAAGAAGAGGATACATTATTATAGATAGAGGAAGGAGAACACGAAGAGGATACATTATTATAGATAGAGGAAGGAGATCAAGAAGAGGAATGCATGATTAAGAAAATGGTTGGGAGAACAGATAGGAAAATGAGTAACACTACTAAGGATGAATGAACCATTACAAAAGCTAGAGTATGTGAACTTTAGGTATCCCTTGTGAACAAGTATAGGACATCATCAAAAGTCAAATGAAGTACTAAGGGAAATGGATTAGACAAGAAAGAAAAACATCAAACTTCAATGTAAATTGAATAGCTCACCTACCCCATCCATGTAGGCCTTGAATGTCACCATGTCATATAGGAAAAATTTGTGTTTAGGTCTCCAATTAGGACCCCATTTTAAGGGTTGTGACTATTGATCTCCTTTCTCTAGTTAAAATATATTAATATGTACATAATTACTAAGAATAAGGTTGTTTCATGACAAGCCCATTCTCTAATATATAGGGGGAAATGTATTTGTCATCAATTATAGTATTTATATGAAAATATACTTCTTGTAAAGGAAATATTAATAGCAACAAAAATAGATATAGAATCTCACCAAATTTTTGAATAACTAAAATCCCAAGAGGGCTATAAATAAAAATGAAAAAAAATGTTGACATAACAAAGAGAAGATAGGTATACATATCTAAAGGTCAATCATGGACAAAAATGTCCAATTTTATGGTGTCCTTTGGTATGTCAACATCCATATTCTTGTCAATTTGCTCATCTTTAGATAGAGCCTTTTCACCATCTCCAAATTCCACCTCCAGTCCACAAATCATTGTTATTAGGAAATCATACTTTTTTCCTAACTACTCCGGTGTTAATGTGATGGTACTTTCCTTGTCTTCCATAATTCCAATACAACAAAGATTCAACTCTTTAACATGCTAGTACATTGTTCTAAATATTTTCCTATTCAATTTTCCATCCTCAAGAATTCCCTACATCTAGGATAACCTAACAAACATCTCATCAGTTATGTGTTCTACAATTTTCCTTCCTTTGTATTCACTCTAGTCTCCATTTTCTCCATTATGGTTGTCATGGTAGTCATGAATAAGATAGTAAAGATTCTTTATGGCATCCACGTCAAATATCTTAGGATTTTTTGCTAAAGTATTGTTATCCCTCTTCTTGTTTTGCTAGATTTGGATGATAATCCTCTATGTGGAGTGAAATCCATTCTTCTACAATGATAATATACTTGAGAGAGATCAAAATGCCTAGATGGGACACTAATAATGTTGAAAATAGATAAGATCATGGGCATGGTGGCTTTCCTCAGTAAGTAGGTGATCTATGAATGACCTCTTGATTATGTAGTGAAGAAAATGAAGGGACAAATGTAAACACACACACACACACACACATATTGTAGACAACACAACAATAAATCAAAACCGAAATTCTATTAATATCTTAAATGGAAAAGGACTGTAAAATGTAAAGAGATATAATCTAGCTAGAATGGTGGTAGCTTTTCTCTGAAGAGAGGTGTTGACCATACACATTCATAAGAGGAAATGAAAAGAGTTCAAAAATACATTTTAATATGAATTATAATACCTAAGATGAAAAAACGCTAAAATATCTTAAACCCTAAACTAGGAAATAATATAGCAAAAATAATGCCAATCCTAGAGAGAGTAGTTGATATGTAAGCTTGTTAGGGCCACAAATTTTTCATACAAACTCCATTTAAAATAATTCTTATTCCATTACAGATATTAATCCATGTGATTTATATTTGGTGGGCCACACAGATTTATTTTTTGTCAAATGCCAAAAACATGAGGGAACTGCTTGAAAAATGCACTAGAATTTTGGGACCTAAAAAACTATAATAGAACTACCAATATGTGGAAAAATTATGAGTCAATGGGACATGTGTACTGGAAAAAATATCAATTTGGATAATCCATTCCCACTTGGGAAGAAATTCCTTTCATTGCATCAAGTTCCTCCTTTAGGTGCAAAAACTTATATTGAATCTATCTCCTAGTGGGCCACTTTCCTTGGTGAAGGAGCTACTCTTCCGTCACAAATCGTTATAGATAGATGTTTAGATAAAATATTCCCTTCATATTAGTATTCAAGATCCAGTCAACTATTTACTAATTAATACAAGAAAGATTGATCTATTTAGGGACCACACAATTTTGCTTATGTCAAATGACAAAAACATGAGGGAAATGCTTGGAAAATGCACACCTCTAAGGTGTCCAAAAAAGGTGGAAAATATGGTTGAAGTCATGCTCCACATTAAATACAAGTTGCATGTTGAGGAAAGTGGGGATACTTAATTTAAAATCATTCCCTCCCATAAACTTTGTGATGGTGTAAGGATTGTATTAAAGTGGGTGTAACTTTTAAAAGGGTCTTATGAGGCACTATTTCTATAAATGCAACCATAAATTATCTCCTCCCTAAAACTAGTTTGGAACTCAATGGTAATTTGGTACTATTTGTACTTTTCATTGGATTTTTGTGAAATATAATGAACTTATTGTTGGATGTGCTAGATATCTTCAATAAATTTGGTTTCTCTATCATCCTTGGCCTAAACATTTGAGGATTCTTCATGCATAGATGCAATGGGTAGAACTATGTCAATTGGAACCAATAAATAGAACCCCAATCACACTTGAAAATAGTCATAAAAAATACAGCTATGAAGGGGGGTATATTGTACCTATGTTGAACATAAGGGAGAATTCCATCCCATGTGTGTGGATGTTTGGAGTTATAAATTCTCAAGATATACACAATCATCTTATTAACAACCTTACTCTACCCATTAGTTTGGGGGTGGAAGGTAAATGATTTGATTAGCTTGATGTTTGTCATTGACCACAAGCTAGATCTAAAATAACTTAGTAATATAATTTCCCTATTTGAAATAATGGTTTGTGGGAGGCCAAAATGAACCCTAACATGCTCAAAGAAGAGCTTAAAAGTGGTATTTGTTTCTCCTCCTACATGGTGTTAAATTAACCATCTTAGAGAACCAATCAACAAGTAGAAATGCACATTAGTTTTGATGTGTGGTAGAAGGTAGTACAGACATGCGATCCATGAAGACATAGTCCCAGTCTCTTTGCAAGGTGGAAAAGGAGTGTACAACCCTTGCTTCTTGATTGCAAGTTTGGCAATGACATAGATAGTGCACATTTTGATATACTTGTTGACGTCCTATTAAATATTTGGCTAGTAGAAGTACTTTTGTATCATCGCAACTATCTTATCTCATTAAAATTCCCTACCACCCCACTATAATGCATCGCCCAAATTAGATTCTCATTTTCACTTGAAGGAACACAAATATGGGTTGGGTGACATAGAATTTCATCTTGGATATAAAAAATTAATATTGGTTTATGCACACCTAATATTTAATAGGTAACAAAAAATTCAAGTTTGTTGTCATATAATTGGGCCATCATGATATCTTGTGTCCATAATAATTGACTAAGTCAATGCATAATGCAATTTGTTCTACCATTGTACTTGGTGTTTAGATAGAACTATTGCATGTGTGAGAACCACTTTTGATGGTAGTTGTTTTGGAACTTTCCCTGTGCTTTCATGAACAATAAGGGGTTGCAATCAATTTTGATAAGCATATCCTCCTTCAAGATGTAATCATTTCATTGCCAACAAGCCTAGATTATGGAGTGCATATTCTTCTCATTAGTCGGGTACCTATAAACCACATCGAAGTGTTTGACTATGATAAGCCAATATATGTCCATGCTTAGTCATGACTACATCGATAGCATATTTTGAAGCATTAGTTTCAATCTAGAAGGGTTGTTATAGGTCCAGCAGAGCAAGTATTAGTGTTGAATATAGGTGGTTTTTCAAACCCTCGAATGCTTTCTATTATGACTAGGCCCAAATGAACTTCTCTTTGGCCCCACCCTTAGCCACTTAGATGAGGGGAAAATTGATATGGGAGAACCCCAACATGAACCCACATTAGAAGTTGGAAAGGCCTAAGAACCCATAGAAATAAATTAGAGTGATTGGGCCAACCAATTACAAATGGCTTGGATCTTGGCTAGATCCATATGCACACCATCGTTCATCCACAATATACCCTAGATACTAAATTCTCTACAATTTGAATGAGAATTTCTCTAGATTGGTATATAACTTGTTCTATTAGAAGGTGTTGAGGATCTATTAAATGTGTTTCAAATGTTTTAGCCAAATTTTGTTGAAGATGGAGATATTTTCCAAATATATTACTATGAGATAATTTGTGTATGGTCACAAGATATCATCCATCATCCTCATGAATATTGCTAGAGAATTTTTCAAGATTGATCTCTCATCAAGATCCGAGATTGCAAGGCTTGGGAACTCCCCATATTCTCTAAGTTTCATTAATTGATTTCAAAGGAACTAGAACAAAGAATTGCCTAACGCCTTATAAGCTAATCAAATAATATCAAAAGTTGCTTTATGGACATCCCCCAATAAATTGCTAGTGTGGCAGGTCAAAAAGCAATTCTACCTCCGAATATCTTTTTTCCTTTATTACATCTTTCCCAATCTACCTAAGGACAACCTTCTTCAAATCTTCAAAGTAGAATTTACACACTGCTCATGTTAAAAGAGGAAAGAGAAAAGGTTAAATATAAGTTTGTTTCTCATGCATAGTACATTAAATGTTGGTTTAATAAACGTAATGATGATGATAAGGATTTCTAAGTATGATATTTGTCCTAAAATGGGATAGAATTAACAAGCTAAAAGGGAAAAAATACAAAGTTTCAACAATTGTGGCTTGGCCCTTTTTAGATTCTGGAAAAAATAGGTACTAGCATTTAAAGATTGAAGAATATAAAGGGAGACCTAATCTTCTTCTGGTTAATGGTCAAATTTAAAAATGTATTTTGATAGATTGCCTTCAAATAGTCAACTTGTATATAATGTCTTTTACTTTGTCTTTCATTGACCAATTTTGAATTATTCATTTATTAATATTTTTTTAGCTTTCCACATTTTAGTTGTTTCCTCTTGTTCACTTTATTTTTGTACAGTTTGTTTCTAGAAATCCTTTGTTTAAAATATCATTATTTGTAACTTTGTTTTGATATGGTTAGATCTTTAAAATTTGGTACATATCACAAGCTATTAAAAGCTATGTAATACTTTGGGAATGTTCTTCTAGAGGATAGACAAAAAGAAACCTAGATAGAAGTTTGAAAACTTAAATAATGGAGTAACACACGTTTTATGACTAATAAATTTCTCAATGATCTCAAAACCTTACCATTAGGAATTTTCAGCAAAAAAACCAACTCATACATATACATTAACTTAGCTAACCTAGTTAAAGGTGATAAACCAAAATCTAAAGTTACTTGTGTGAAGGGACTACTCTAATACCTAAGCATCTTCAATGAGATCTTGTAAAACATGTATCATCCTTATAATCAAATAAAATTGGTTATTCCCCTTAATCTTTCATATATTAAATTAAAATATTTTGAAATAAGATATTGAAGAAATGAATACAATCATTATTGGGATATAGATAACTCCACCAAAATTATGGATGCTAGTCGGTTGTAGAGAAACATCTATGGTATCAAGTTGACTCCATCAATGTTATGGACACTTTTTTGGCAATGAATCAACACGGAAGCAACACAGTGAGAATAAAAAATCAGAAGGGAGAATAATTAATTAGTCATAAAGATGATAGTTTTAGGCTATGGTTTATATTGTGGCTAAAATTGGGATAATAGAAAATTCAAATTTTAGATTTCTAATTAACTTAACCAATTTACTACATTTAGGAAATAGAAATCCATAACATTTTCTTTAGAAATAAAAGAATGAGGTGACCTATTTATTCGAAGTCTAAATAAGTTTTAGTAAATCTTGAAATGAATTCTACATATGCTAATACTTAAAAATATCATTTTAGAAAATTAGTGGTTCACAATGTGTCATCGCTTGTAGAGGTATCAACATTATGTTTAGATTTCATTGAGTGATTTAAAATTCATTTTGTTTAACCCCAGTAAAAATCAAAAGTGAATCTAATTTTATATTTGACTAAAAAATTGTTTTAATTTATAATGGACACTTCTAATTTAGTTTAAATTATCTCTTTTGAGTTCAAAAAACCCATTAAGAATTGTTTCACTTAATTTTTTTTATTAAAAATTAATTTTTATCCTCAATTCTTTACGTTTCAATTTTAACCTTGGAAGGTCAAGTTATGGCTTTGTGGCACTTTTGAAAAACTCAAAAGTATATTCGAGTTTTTATCAAACCGCTTGAAAAAATAGACTTTTTTTTTTTTTTTTGTAAGCTGAGGCGAGATTCTATGTTTCTATTACTGGAAAAAAAAGAACAGTACATACATAAGCAGGTCTCAACCCGCCCTTAAGGGAAAACGGGTTTCTTGACCATCTGAAATTTTTAATTGCCATCCAAAAAAAGTATATAACCAGTCGATCTATCCATGCTAAATACCCGTCTAATCTTACTATATTCAAACTGATTTTTATCTGAGTCATGAACAACTAAGATACCAAAACAAAATTGAAAGTTAAAAAACCTCCTTGTAGCAGCTCCATCTTCTACTGATTCCTTGTATCCGGGTTTGCCTCTTTCTCTGTCTTGACTCCCATGCCGCTTGCTTGGAATAACTTCATAATCTCGTCCATCTTTCTATCTTGCATAAGTAAAGTAACTTGGATATTCTTCAGCTCCTTTTTCAGGACAGGGATACCTTGAGCCAATTCAACCATTTCCATGGCCACCTGCTCCATTGCTTTGGCTAATAATCTCTTCATTCCCCAATAAACATGTAAAGATTGTTTATACAAGGACATTCTTCCTCTTGTATGCCCCGGGTCAGGAAGATACTGCTCCCAATCTTCCATTTCTGGATCTGAAATCTCCTGCATGGCTTCTTCCTCTAATTGCTCAATGATTCTTCTAATATTCGGGTTCGTATCCTGATAATAGGCCTCTTCTGCCTCCTGCAATTTTTTCCTCATATCTTTTTTGCCTCTTTTTCTTCCCCTGACCTCACTAGCAGTTCCTTCTTCATATTCTGATCTTTCACCCCTACTCCCTCGTCCTCCTCGTCCGCCAGACCCCCCTCTGCCTCTCTGGTTAACACATTCCTTCTTCTGCCCTCGCATTCCTATTCTCCTCCCTCGTCTGCCACCCATCGCTTGTTCATCATCTTCCTTATACTCGTCCTCTGCTTCCCGGTCTTCTGCTTCATTCTTATACTCCTTCCCCTTACCTTCTTTACCCGCCTGTGCTCGTCGGGGTTCCTCCTCCAAAATATAATCCCGTATATCAAACTCATCCTCTGATTCATCTGGGATATTCATAAAAATCTTCTGCATGGTCTCCTCAACTTGGCTCTTCCCTTTCGTCTCTCGACTAGCCACCTTACTTCTCGTCCATCTTCCTATGTCTCTGTCTTGACCCTCTGTCATTTCTTCTACCCTCGTCTGCTTCAAATTCGTAACTCTCCCCCTCACCTTGCTCTGATTCACGACTGGTTTCCTCCTTCGATTTGTTCGACTGCATGCATATCTTAACTTATTCCTGCTCGGCCACCTTTGCTTCTTGAAACTTCCTTGCTTCATGTCCTCGTCATTAATCCGCATTCCAGTTGTGCTATCATAATTGGAAACGATCGTTGTCACTCTGACAATTCCATCTCCCGTCCTCGGTACCTTATCCACTTTCCTCCTTGGGATGAGCATTCTTCCCTTGGGTTGATTAATCTTACACTCCTTAACATTTAATTCATATACGCGAGCCTGCAGACACTCTGAGCCATCATGATTTACTGTACTATTTTCCCTCCTTACCATAAACAGGAGGCGACTATTCATTCCCTTCCTGTGCGGTCGCTTCATTAAAATCCTGGGTTAATACATTATTTAGCTCATTCCACCTTGGATCATCCTGTAATGACATCCAGCTACCGTCCACTATCCTATCCGATCCTCCACTTCCCCAATTAGCCAATAAATCAGCTGCGCGATTGCCATTTCTCAATACGTGATTAATAATAGTATATTCGATCCTACTCAACAGTCCTTCGAGATCCTGTATTATCCCTGCAGGATCTCGAAAGACTGCTGATCCTGCAGGGATAAAATAGACTTATAAAGCTTCTTGAAAATTCAATTCAATGGAGTTTAAATTACACATCAAATCACCGAGTCAAACACTCTAAGGGTTTAATCTTCAAAACATTTGTTTTAAACTACTTAAAATAAACACGATGTGACACAAAGCTAAAACACATTTGCATCTTGTTTTATAGCACATTTTCTGAAGTCATCTTCATAGGTTGTATTCCCTTTTCAAAAATTAATCATACCATGTTTTAAGCTCAATCCAATTTTATAAAAAGTTTTAAAAAAAAGTTAAGAAGGCATCAAATAGATTGAAGGATTAATTAGTTTATATATATCTATCTATATATATAAATAATTATAATTTATTATCCACAAATAAACTCAATTGGTGAAACTAATTTCATGAAAACTTCAAGATTTTTAACCAAATTTAATAATAATTTTCAAGATTTTTGAACCAAATTTTTAACCAAATTTAATAATAATTTTCAAGATTTTTGAACCAAATTTAATAATTAAGCTGAAACCAAATTTAATAATAATTTTCAAGATTTTTGAACCAAATTTAATAATTAAGCTGAGACAAAGTCTTGTATAATCTTTAACCAAATTTAATAATTAAGCTGAGACAAAGTCTTGTATAATCTTAGTGACAGCATTTTGTATTAGCGACAGCATTTTGTAAGCTGAGACAAAGTCTTGTATAATCTTAGTGACAGCATTTTGTATTAGTGACAGCATTTTGTATTTGGGCAGATCATTCTTCGTTGTAACTTGTAGACTAGATAATTTGGGCAGATCATTCTTCGTTCTAACTTGTAGACTAGATAGTAGACTAAACTCATCCTAGTTATGAAAAAAAAAAAAAAAATTGTCTGAGATTTAGTTCCCATCCAATCTCAACTTCAACTTACTTCATTATGCGGAGATTTAAACCCATGATTTAAACCCATCCCATTATAGTTATGAACTTCAACTTTTATGCGGGGATTTAAACCCATCCCATTATAGTTATGAAAAAGGTTTAGTCTCTATCCAATTTCAAGTTCAAATTTTATGATGAGTATTTATAGAGGAAAGCTAATTGTAAAAGATTAAAACTGTCTCATGAAATATCCAAACTTAACAAAATCTATTGATATCTATTGATATCTCGGTGACAGTATCTTGTAATTAAGTGTGATTAAGTGTGGATAATTTTTGTTTCGGCATATAAACTAACCCTAACCTAAATCCCCCTAACCTAAATCCATCTTTATTCTTTAAGAAAACAATTTACTAATGAAATTGAATAACAGTTATTTGAACCTTGGCACTACTAAGGAAGCATGTAGAACAGAAAGCAAGTTTGGAACTATGATATCTTCTAACAGACTTCTGTAATCACTGTTATGAACATTGGAGATATATGCCATGAATGAGTTTCCTTGCATATTTAAAATGTAATCACTGTTATGAACCTTGGAGATATATGCCATGAATGAGTTTCCTTGCATATTTAAAATGATATCAGATATAACTGAGGAAAGATGAAATGTTTTATAAGCACAACTCAACTATATGAATTGAGAAAATAAATAGATGTGCATATTTGAAGTAATATCAGATATAACAGAGGAAAGATGAAATAAAAATCCATACAACGAACAATAATGAAATGGAAATTATGAATGCCCAACTTATATAACTTGAATAAACACAATGATATTATATTATATAGAGTATAGTTGTATGTTCGAGCTTGAGTTTACAGAAGGGAATCTCATGGACTTTACCCTCCATGGATACAGCTACAACTCCTTTAGTCTAACCTCCAACCAAAATACAATTGGGCAACAATATCACCCATTATTATTTTGAATTGAGCCCTACAATCATTGAAATCTCCTAGTTTGTACCAGTAATACTAAACTCATTGAATTTGTTCATCCAGGGAATAAGGTAGCTCCCAAATCCCCAATTCATCTAAACCATCAATATGTTCAGATACAAATCCAAGTTATCCATGGCTAAAACAATACTACTGGAGACGACCTCTCGAGGTCACCAAATGGAAAACAGGATGTAGCACCAAATGGCAAACAGGATGTAGCAGGTTCTCTAATATTGAGCAGATCTCTGGTTACACCCACATTTGCAGCAAACCAGTTGCTCCCTCTACTGTCCACAACATAATCTTTTATTTCTCTTCTCGCTACTAAAGCGCTGCAGCAAACCCAGTTCCTCTAGTGTCCACCAAGTAATCTCTTATTGCCCTTCTTGCTAAAAGAGAGCTACAGAGATTTATTTCCTGGTGTCTTCCTAGTTGGGCCTCAACCTTGTAGTTCATGAGCAATCATGACTGTGATCTCTTCGTTTTAGTGTTCCAGGCATCCAGTCCACAGTCATGATTGTGAATAAGCAATAAGAGATCGGGTAAGTAGTTGATCGCTGCAGGGACAATACTATCGGAATCTGTTACTGCTTCAGTCTCTTCAAGAGCTGCAAATGCAATACTGAGACAGCCAAACAACTGCACAATCAAAAACTGATTTCTCATCCAAATTTCCTTGAATACACCCATTTCAACCTACAAAATCTGCAACAGGAAACAGTGCTCTTTCATGCTCCACTGTGAAGTTTGCACAACCCTAACCCTAAACAATAGATTGCTCTCTCAATCCAGTATAGCCTGAGCTGTGAGGGACCACATGTTTTTATTGTTCTAGGTTTAGGTCCTTATCAAACACTTTCCCGCCCAGATGCTCACCACCTGTAAGATGCGTCCCATGAATGAGCTGACAAGGATGCGTGCCATGAATATGAGCTGACAAGGAATCACATGCATGTCGGTGAATATAATTAAAATATTTTCTCTTAGAAGGCCACATTGGAAACTTGTTTTACTGGTTAAGCTATAGTTCAACTTTGAAACGTGTGGAATTTTAATATTATTAATCCAAGTTTGATGGGGAATAAAAGTAGGAATCGGTAACATGTCAGCAGTGCAGTTCTCTGAACTTCAACTCAATCCCAGTAAATTCTCGTAATGGAATAAGTTTCTCACTCTAAATTTTTTTCTTAAAAATCTGAGTGCTGTGCTTGAATTATATTTATGACCGTAGAAATGAATTCAGCACCCTCCAAAATTCAAAATGCTCAAAATCTTAAAATTACAACGGTTAAAATTACAACTGTAACCGGAATTTCCCACAATTTCTGTAGACATGCTCTGTTTCCATGTGTTGGTTCAGGTGCTTGCTTGCTGACCGCCTGTTGAGAGGTCTACAGAGAATAAGCTAAAGAATCACATGTATATTGGTGGACGAGAGAGAGGAGAAATTTAAAATGAGTAGAAATGTAAAATATTCGCAGGAAAGACTTAGTTGCGGGTTGTACTGTGTGAGGAGCCTGTGCTTTATCCGGCAAACATAATCAAATCGCTGTTGTGCACTTGTATTTGGATTCCTTTCACATTCATTACACTTTTCCGAAACCTTAAAAAGAATCCTGAAAAGGAAAAGCTTTAAAAAGAATCCTGAAAAGGAAAAGCTCTGTGCAAAAGAATCCTGAAAAGGAAAAGCTTTAAAAAGAATCCTGAAAAGGAAAAGCTCTGTGCAAAAGAATCCTGAAAACGAAAAGCTTTAAAAAGAATCCTGAAAAGGAAAAGCTCTGTGCAAAAGAATCCTGAAAAGGAAAAGCTTTAAAAAGAATCCTGAAAAGGAAAAGCTCTGTGGAAAAGCTCTGTGCAAAATTATTGCGGGGTCAAGTGTGCGGAGGGATCACGCCTATATAATAGTGAAAAGAGAACCTGACCCATCGACCAATAATATCTTAAAAGTTGTATTAAAGATAATATAAAATATATAAAAATAATGTATAAATGGATTGTTTTTTTTTATTATTTATAAATTGTGGTACGATTTAAAATTGATTTAAAATTGTTTTTGTTTGGTTAAGAAATTTTTTTAAATTTAAAGAAATAGATTAATAATTTAAATTGAGAAATATTTGGATAGTAGTTATTATAAATTTGATCATTATTTCTGAAATAACGTTATGTAATATGTGTAATCTGTCAAAAGTTTTGAATAGTAACTCCATCTATTATCACAGGAACAAAAAAAAACCATAATAAATTTTGCTTATATAAAATAACACTCCATAAACTATATTATATTTTCTAATAATAAAACAAAATATCATATTCAATATAAGTTATTAATTAATTTGATATTTGAAAAAATAACAAAATATCATATTCAATATATGTTATTAATTGTTTTGATATTAAAAATAATAAATTTTTTTTTTTTTTAATTTTATAGTTTAAGAGTGACTTGATTTAATTATCATACCTAATGCATCATATCAGTGATATGAATTATTTAGATATTAGAAAGACGAGAATTTTATTTATTTAGATATTAGAAAGACGAGAATTTTATAAGTTAAAGGTGTTATGATTTAATTTTGATATATAGATTAAATTGTTAGTATTTTACAATTGATAATATTAAGAACAAATTTATATAAAAGTTAGTTATATATTTAATTAAATATTTATTTAGAAAATAATTATATTTTATTAAATATTAAATATTAAATCAATAAACATGAACTTCACAATTTGCCATTCATGCTCATCATAATTTACAAATTAATTTTTTTACTAAAATATTATAATTAAATAAATTTTCAAAAAAAAATTTATACATTAAACATATTATTTATAGAATTGTTGTTTCAAGAATTCACAATTGAAAACTACTTTAAATCATTGTCAATACTTTTTTACAATTTATTTTTAATATATTAATGTAAGTTTATGTTAATTTCTTATATATCAAACATTAAAAAGATCAAATATTTTAAGATGTAAATTCCTTTTTAGACATTCAATAGATTTAATGTGTGTGTTAATTTAACATTAAATATGGATAAATTATAAGTCTTATTCGTTTTGAACAATGTACCAATAAAAATATTTTAATCATAAGTTTGTTTTGTTTTGTTTTCTCACAAATGCAATATATACATAGTTGATATTGAAATATTTTATTTATAATCTCTATCCATATTAAAATATATTGTTTTCATTAGTAGTAAGCTAATAAGATGTTTTAACCATGAGATTTTATTTTATTTCATTTGTTTTATATAATATATACATAGTTGAAATTGAAATATTTGACTCAACATAGCCATTCAAATATTTTATTTATGATCCACACTGTCCACATTTAAATATTTACTATGATTTGTAACTTATTATTCACATTCAAAGGAAATATTTTCTCACAACAAATCTTATAATATTCTAAAAATCAAATCTTCAATTATGCAAGTTTTCTATGTGGTGACTTTCCACAAAGTAGGGATTATGAAGGTTTGTTATGTGGTGACTCCCCACAATGTAGGAACTAACCCAAACCCCTCTCTCTTTCTTTCTTTCTTTTTTAATTTTTAATTTTATTTATTTATCTATTTTAATATTTTTAAGTTTAAATAAAATGAATTTGTAATAAGATGAGTACTCTACAAAATTTTGGATTGTAACCAAATCCTAGTTGTTGTGTTTGTGTGGTGAATGTTAGTAGAGGGCGCAAATCTCCTTCCTATTGTAGGATTGTAGCTAGCTACAATAATATAGGGCAACCTTTTGCCACCAACTCTAATAACTCTAGACAAGCTCCTCCAGAGATTAGGAAATGTCTCAACAACCCTTTCCCTCATTAGGGAAGCAACGATTGGGAAGTTGTCTACCTAAAGTTGTCATAGACTCTAAGTTTGAAGTTCAATCCAGCCACAATGGGGATTATATACAATATATGTGGGACCATGCACCAACCAAGAAATTACTTGGCATTTGACCTTCAGAAAAAAAAAAATAAAAAATAAAAAATAAAAAATAAAAAAAAATCATTTTCCATTGGATCCAAGTCAAATGAAAACCTTAGGGGTAGATAAAGTTAGAATTTAGAGAAAAGGTTTTTTTTTTCATTGTATTCATCATTCATGAAGATAGAACCTAGATTTTTGAGAATGGTTTGTAGTTTTTTAACTCAATAAGGTTATATCTTCACTTTTGGACAAAGTGATTCACGTCTGATAAGGAGGATTTTACTATAACACCAGTTTGGATCAAAATGTGCTTACTACCAACGGAATTATGGGACAAGGAAACCCTACCTAGCATTGGTAACACTCGCATCCACTTCATCAAATCTTCAAACCAAGCAAGCTGGGTATATTTCTTACACCTACATCTGTGCATACAAGGATATTTCAAAACCACTTGGAGAGTCCACTAATATCTATTATCAGGATGAGCTCTGGAAGAAAACCCTGGATTATGAGCACATTGGTTTCTTATGCCAAAGATGCCATGAATATGGTCATCTATATCACATTTACCTTTACTTGTTGCAAACTCTAATTCTATGACATCCCCTCCACTTGATGAGGATGGATTTACTAAATTTGGACGAAAACTCTCCAGCCCTTGTACCCCCACCCTACAACCTTCTTCCTCGAAGGAGAATCCTTCTTCCAATAATCGATTTGTTCCCCTTTCCTCTATGTATTCCCTTGATCTTCCTCCAACCATGCCTCTCCCAAAAGTTGAAATGTGTGAGCTTGTTCTACCCTCACCTTCCTCTATCGAGAATCCTACCTCTCTCGTTGTCCACCCCACCCTTCCATCTTATGCCCCAACCCCCTCCACAAGAGAAACTTGACCTATCCCTAGACAAAATCAATGGGATGGAACTTAACTCCCCCGATTTACCAAAATTTTCGAAATCTTGGACAGGGAAAGATCTGGATTCCCTTCCAAAGTATCAAATCAAAGTGATCAACATGTCATAATTAAAATATTGCCACTCTACCAAAAAATTACCCTTAGGGAAATCTGATACAAGCCTTCTTGGGGTTAAATCCTATCCATTTAAGGATTCAACTAAGCCTCACAAGTAATAAAAGAGAAAAGGTAGGAAAACCAATCTACAACTCCTAGACAAATTTGTGGGTAAGCAGGTGAACTCAGGAGGCATTAAAGAAATAATAGATGTTATCGCATACCCAAGAAATGAAAATAATCTCATGGAATATTAGATTCCTCAATTGAAAATGCAAAAATAGGCTCCTTAAAGAAAATTGGAACTATGAAAACCTTGTATGTTATGATGATCCAGGAAACTAAAAATTCTAGTGAGGAAATCACCAATTTAATAAGTAAAGGGGCTAGCGATTATAGAGTGACTGCTATAGATGCCTAGGGACACTCAGGAGGCCTCACCATCATATGGAATTCCTAGGCAATTAAAATTAAAATATGCTCTTCACCTCTCACATCCTTTCCATCCAAATATGATATATTAGATATGTTGAGATATACTACCTATCAAATGTATATATCCCATCCTCTCATAAGGATAAGCCTCTCTTCCTTCAGTCCATAGCTATAGAATACATAAACTCCTCTCCCCTACTCCCTGGATCCTCAATAGCTACTTCAAATTTATCAAATCCCTAGATGAGAAACATGGATGCATAAGGTGGCATGTTGTAGATTTTGTTCTCTCCCAAGATATGATGTCAAATTTGCACCTGGTTGATCATGATACTATCAATGGTATTTTGACTTGGAACATTAAATGTATATGTGAACATAAGTCTAAACATATACATTAAGTCTAGACCCTACAACAAACCCTTTCACTTTGAAGAGTTTTGGTTACACCATGTAGACTTTCAAGCAAACATAAAGTAGTGGTGGGGAGAATAGGAAACCCTAAAAGGCCCATTTATGTATAAACTCTAGCAAAATTGAAACACATAAAATGGAAGCTCACAAGATGGAATAAAACCAAATTCATCAACATTATGGGGGAGAAATGTATTTGGAATAGAAAATGGAGGTAATATAGTAAGAAGCCATCCTCTATGGTTAATTAGATGCTCTAATCAAAGAAGAGGCTATCGTCCTCACTAATCTTGAGGAATGCCAGAAACAAGAGGAACTCTTATGGTAACAAAAATCATGAGTTTGTTGGATTAAAGAAGGGGAAAATAATACTTATTGCTTTCACAAATCCATGCTCCAACACCACCATCATAGCCACATCTCTTCCCTTAAAAATATTACAAGAGAATTTTTTTTAGAATATCAAGAGATCAATCAGGAGTTTACTTGTTTATATCAAAATATTCTAACAAAACCTATCTTAAACAAGTAATAGGTGATCTAGTGCATCACGAAGCACGTTCCCCTCCTGGTTACATAGAGAAAAACAAGGCTATTCTTTAAGAAATCTCCTCTGAGGAAGTGGAAGTGACACTCAAAGAAATGTCAGGTAATAAAGCCCTTTGTTTGGATGGATTCACCATAGAAATATTTCAAGCATTTTGGCCCATAGTCGACCATGAGGCATAGTAAGTAATGGAAGAGTGTATGGTCAATTTAGTGTGTCCTAAATTGCTACATTAATTATCAATCCGGGAGTCGTAAACTGATGAAGTGTGGCGCACTATATGTGCAAGACAACCTCTTTCTTACCTTTTTGTCGTTTTCAATTTTTATTTTTTTTAGGGGGATTTTATCTTTGTTTATCTCTAATATGAATGGAAATCCCATTCCTGAGTTTGAAGAATACTCTAGAAGGCAAGTATGGATATAGATTTTAAGGAAATTACGTCCTCTATAATGATTTCCAGAACTAAACACTTTAGAGGGTCTTAGAACATACTAATGATGAAATTAATACTAGAACAAAATTGTACTGCTATTCAAATCAAGCCAATAATGAACTACTGATCATGAAACCATTATCTCTGCTGCTGTTTAAATACAGAAAAATGAATTAAGCTACTGCACTCAAATAAATCAAAAATTGCAATCTAGTAAAAGTAAAATCAATTCACATCATTCATAGTCTGATTCCTCGCCAGGTAGTCTAAGCTATGGCTTTCGGAGATAATCGTCAATGATATGAGCAAGTTGATGTCTAATTGCAGAAAAGTAAAACTAAAATCAAATTACATCATTCATAATTCGATTCCTCGCCAGTTAGTCTCAGCTATGGCTTTTAGAGATAATCGTCAATGATATGAGCAAGTTGATGTCTAATTGCAGAAAAGTAAAACTAAAATCAAATCACAACATTCATAATTCAATTCCTCGCCAGTTAGTCTAAGCTATGGCTTTCGGAGATAATCGTCATTGATATGAGCAAGTTGATATCTAATTGCAGAAAAGTAAAACTAAAATCAAATTACCTCATTCATAATTCGATTCCTCGCCAGTTAGTCTAAGTTATGGCATTCAGAGATAATTGTCAATGACATGAGCAACCTGATATCTAAACTAACTACTAAAGTAAGCAAACAAGACTGTAATCAAAGCATAACTGGAATTAAAAAAAACTAAGAAAAGTAAAGTCAGTAGAGAGGTTAACTCCATGTCACTAGTTATTACAAAAATTGCATGAAAAATGCCCGGGCCTACTCTGTCCTGAAACATACACACACTGATCAATGTTAACAGCAATATACAAAGCTTGTAAAATCATAAACATGAAGGAAATGCTAGAAATATATACACAGGTGAATAACTATAAAAGATGTGCAGTGAAAATAAGGAAACGATACATAAAAACTATACAACAACAACGAAAACGAAACCTCAGCGTATAGGGGCCCTCTGCACAGCCTTGGTCAACAGGCTATCAATCTAAAATTACGTTCACGCGATCATGTAGAAACAGAGTCTTCTTGTATATTTCAAAACACAGTTACAACAATAAGACTAGTGTCACGACACAGTGAACTTTGAACAACAAAATTACATTCAAAAAGACTAACTCTATGCGTATAGAAACGCGTTATTTATAACAAAGGTTACATAACTATTTTCCTATAAAACTACGTGAACATAGGACACGTAAAAGATAGCGTCCATGGATTTAGCATAATGGTTGCCGAGATTATTAAATCTATCAACTATGGCTATTGGATTCGCATCGTGGGGCAGTTTACAGTTGTTGACATGACCCCAAGGATCTAGGAACGGCCACGAGTCCTTCACGTTCTTGAAGATGGAGTCTTGTTGCTGTAGGATTCCTCTGTTTGACCATCGCTTGACTACCGTTGACCACAACTTTCCTTGATGAATCTGGCTGAACCAATAGGACCTGATCCATGTCCAGGTCATTCCTGACCTACCCACGTGTCCCATTTTGCCTAATGACACCTGCAACCTGGAGTTTAACAAAAACAGTTGCGGAAAGTTGAATCAGCTGCGGAAAGTGGCTGCATTCTGCAGCTTATGAGCAAAATCTAAGTCAAATAGAAAACACAAGAACATAGTTAGAAAACCACTTAAATGCTCTTTTAGAATCAATATGCAATGATTTTTGATAGCTTATGGAGTAATGGTGAGGGAAAAAGTATGGGAAAATGTGTAGGAGAGGTGTAATTTCAAAGCTCAACAAAGAGTCCAGGAGGTCTCGGTCCATCCTAAAAGCACTTGACATCACTTTTCATACCCTGGTCTCAAAAAGGGATAAAGTGGAAGATCCTAATAGACATCTGCCCATAGCCCTCTATAATCTCATATATAAGATCATCACTAAGATAATTTCCAATTGACTTAAGCCATTCCTTCTAAAGCTCATCTCACCGGAGCAAACAAGCTTTGTTGAAGGTCGCCAAATTCTAGATGGAATTATGGTTGCACATAAAACCATTCACTCTCTGAAAGTCTCACAAAAGCCTAGAATGCTACTTAAGCTAGACCTCTCAAAATCCTTTGCCAAATTTACTTGGCAGTACCTGCTCCACATCCTTAAATTCCTTGGTTTTTCCCTAGACTAGATTGATTGGATTATAAATCTATTATCATATGCTTCCTTTCCCATCTTGGTCAATGGTTCTCCCTACACACCATTCAAATCCTCTCATGGCATTCGATAGGGTGACCCACTCTCGACATTCCTTTCTTTTCTAGCAGTGAAAGGGATAGGGAGATCTCTTAAAAAAGTGATATCTAAGAAAAAACTCAGAGATATCCATCTATTCAGAAATAAACTCCACCTCACTCATCAACAATTCATTGATGACACCATGGGTATGGGAAACCTATTGAAGTTTCTAAGTTTACTTAGTTTAGAAACCCTTCATGCACTTTTTCTGATTTATTCCTACCTACTTGTTGTTTTTCTTTAACAAGTCATTTACAAAGTAAATATTGAAAATAAACACCAGTGCATGCTCAACATATTACAGATCAGAAACTAAAAGAAATAAGAAAAAACACACCACATGCCACCATTATTTTTGAACCAATGTCCCCGGAAAAACCCAATGCGGGAAAACCGGTGCAGCTATCTGAGGGTTTTCTTATTAAGCAATATCAGAGTATAATATAGGTGCCGAAACTGGCCTACCCAATAGAGAATTTCCTTAGCAGCTATATCTCACACTTTGAGAGAAATCTCCTAGCCGAAACCCCAGAAAATATTTTCGGCAGCTCCTCAGCACAAAACTGTTGTGCAACCCCAGCGTCTACCCAATCTGAATTATGTCAGCCCCTCTCTGCCTCACAATGGCCCTGTGTCAACCTTTCTTGGCCTGCGTTAGCCCTACATCAGCTCTGAGAGCCTCTGCATCAGTTGTGTTGGCCCCTCTAGTGCTCTGCGTAGCACCTGGATGCATCTACATGGCCCTGCGTGAGCCCTTATTGGCTCTGCGTCACCCTCCCTGGCTGTTGTGCTACTCTCCTGACACAATCTTTGCCTTCTCTATTTCTCTGTACTCAATGCCCCTAAGCTTCTCTCCTAATCACTGATTCTATCTCTCTTAGCAAACCCTGTTCTAGAGAATAGATGATTGATCATCTAGTATGTTCTCCAAGTGACCCTCAAGCCTCCTCTTATACTTTTCTTGTTGACATCTCAACGGTTGAGATTAAGTCCCTAATCAACGACTAAGATTAGATCTAGCTTGATCCATGTCTTTTGGACCATTTTAACACAAATTCATATTAATACACATTGATATTTTATTTTCCCTAAGTTTAGACTTAGGGACTCCATTAAAAAAATTAGTTATTTTACTATCACATGATCTGTTTAGAATATGCCCAAACCCTTTCTGGGTATTGGAGATATCATGTGCCCCAACCTCTCCACCAAATTTCGTGGCTAGAGCACATCCAATGCTACCCCAAATCAACACTCCCTCTTAGCTAGGACTGTGCTCTAGCAATACTCCTCATTGCATATTACTCTGATCATCCGACATCGGTACCTATGTTGATGCTAGGCCTTCCTGCCCAACATCCTCTGCACTGATGTATCCTGTACTGCTACCCATGGTTCTGCCACTACCACTACTGCATATGTACGACAACTACCTATGCATCCGTGCTGTTGTTGGTCCTTTCTCCTAGCACTACATCCGCACTGCACCTCCTCTTGTCATGCTACATCGTGCTGCCCACTGTTGCACTGCAACTCAGTTACTGAGAAGTAAGTAACTGATATCCCAACTGACCTCCCTGTTGGGCTAGAAACACCCACTGATGCTAAAGCTCCCTTTGTCGTCGACAAGTGTTCCCTCTCTCTGACCTCTACGCTGTTGCAACAACTCCCTGCATCTCGCACCATTGCACACCTCTCTTTTACTTCCTGCACCGGTGCAACACTCTTGTGCCTCTCTCACTATTGCAGCCTACTAGCTTTGCGTTGTCTTGAGACTCCTACACTATAGCTCTCTCCACATCTGTCTCTACCCACTCATCCAGTCCTGCTACTCTTCATCGGGACTCCCGTAGCAAGGTCTAATCCCAAGAGGTTGGGTACCTCGAGGAGCCTGCCCCTCATCGCCTGTAGTCCACCTAAATATAGCTCGATGTCTCCCCACTTCCGCTCAAGTGGTGCATGTGAACTCATGGCACAATCATCGCCTGTCACAACTTCCTTCTCTGCTCGTGCTGGCACTGCCTTAGTCTCGGAAGACTCTCCCTTACTCTTCTTCCTTGGGCACTGGGCCACATAATGACCCATCTCCCCACAGTGGAAGCACTTGATCTTAGAGAGATCCTTCTTCTTTCACTTATCCTGCTTTCCCTTGGATGTTAGGGCCACATCTTCCTCCTCTTGATTGATCTTGATCCCTTTGCTGCTACTACCTATCTTCAACTACCGTCTGATCTCTTCCTAGCGAAAGCTGCCCACATCTCATCCCAAGGTGGGAGAGTCCCTCTACCCAGGATACTTTGGACAAACACTTCCCAATCTTCTGATACAACATTCAAGGCTATCCTCACCATAAGTTCCTGATCCGGTGTCGCTCCTATAGCAATCAATTGGTCTCGTATCTCATTCAGTCCTCTGAGGAAGGTGTCAATCGATTGAACCTTCTTCATCTGATACGACCTCATCTGGTTCTCGAGCAACATTCTTCTTTGCACAAAAGTATGCTAGTACAGGTTCTTGAGAGCCTCCCACATCTCAACTATCGTTTCCTTCTCGAATATATGTGGTACCACATGATCCTTGACCCCATCAAGGATAATGCACTTGGCCCTCACCATCGCCTCTTTGTACTTTTCATTATCATTAGGGTCGACTGGGATAGATATAACCTTCAAGGCAAAGTTCTTGACACGATTCCTGTCAAGCAATGATAAGATTATGGCCTTCCAGATTGTGAAGTTCGATGCTCCGTCTAGTCTATCCTGGTCTCTTACCCCGTGTAGTGCCATGACGCTCCTCTACTTCCCTCCTGGAAGTTCTCTGTTCGACTCCTTTGAGTCTTTACTTCTTGTCTGGAAGTTCTCTTCTGGACTCCCACTGAGTCCTGATTTCCCTCCTAGAAATCCTTCTGCCGCTTGTCGAGATGCCCTTATTCTGATCGTCTTGTGCAACTGCACTGCTCTCCTGACACAATCTTTGCCTTCTCTGTTTCTCTATACTCAATTCCCCTTAGTTGCTCTCCCAATCATTGATTCTATTTCTCTTAGCAAACCCTGCTCTAGAGAATAGAATTACTGATCATCTGGTGTGTTCTCCAAGTGACCCTCAAGCCTCCTCTTATACTTTTCCTATTGACATCTCAACGGTCAAGATTAAGTCCCTAATCAATGGCTCAAATTAGATCTGGCTTGATCCATGTCTTTTGGACCATTATAACACAAATTCATATTAATACACATCAATATTTTATTTTCCCTAAGTTTAGACTTAGGGACTCCATTAAAAATATTAATTATTTTAATATCACGTGATCTATTTAGAATCTTCCCAAACCCTTTCTGGGTATTAGAGATCTCATGTGCCCCAACATCTCCACAAAATTTTGTGGCTAGAGCACATACGATGCCACTCCAAATCAATAAAACCCCACTATCTCTTAAGTATGGGAATTCCTACAAAATTTAAAGGAGTTTTCTCAAGCTTCGAGTATGGAAGTTAAAAAAACCAAATCCCAAGATTTTTTATTCAACACTCCAATAATTATCCAATGACACATAGCCAATATTATAGGTTTCCAAAGATGCAAGCTTCCCTCGATATATTTAGGTGCTCCAATAGTTGATAGTTCCCTCAAATGGGGTTTATGGTAGGACTATTTATTATCCAAATCCAATTGAAAACTAACAGGATGGGCCTTCTGCTCCTTAACTGTAGCTAGAAGAGAGGTCCTTTTAAAAGATGTGCTCCAAGACCTTCCCTTCTATTTGTGTTAAGAACTAATGGAACCATCCTCAATCTTCTAGGAACTCTGCTAAATACATCTCACATTCCTTTGGGGGGGCACCAACATGGATAAAAAATGGTCCCTGGTGGCATGGAGAAAACATTGTAGACCAAAGCTCAAAGGACAACTATGCCTATGTGATCTCACCATTATGGTGACTGTCATGGGTGCAAACATTTGGTGTAGATGGATACATGGAGGCTCTGACCTTTGGAAATGCAGCTAACATTGTAATATGCCCCCCACAAGAAATCACAACTCCTTGTTCTTATGCACACCATGGCTCCTAGTTCCTCTATATGGTTTCTAGCTAAAAAAGGAATGCACTTAATCCAACAACACTTCTTTTGGGAAGTCAAAGACAATCGTACTACTATGTTTTAGGAGGACCCTTGGCAACAACTCCATAAATTTGGTTATCATAAATAGCTAGAAAATATGCGAGAGAAGATGACTACTCAAGGTCAAATAAAGCTGGTAGATTATTGGATCAATATCTACAAACCAAGAATAGAGAAAATGGCTACAACTAGAAACTTTGCAACCCAAGCTAACGAAAGAACATTGGAAACAATTCTGCGGAAGCCTTTAATAAAATCTTATCCCTGGCTCATCTCAACCAAACAAGATCTGATGGGGTTCCACTACAAAAGGAACCTTCGCCATACATGAAACATATCATTTGGAAGTAGGGAATCAAGCATTACCAACTGATGAGGTATAGGAAAAAAAATGGAAGTAACATACTTGACCAAAGATATCCTTCTTTTTTTGGCTCCTAATTGAGAATAAAACTATAACATGGGACAACATTCAAACATGTAACTACCAAGGACCATCTAGATGTCCTTTCTTCCTTTTTCACTCAAAAATTCTAAAGCATATATTCAATAGTTATGCTTTTGCTTCTTGCCTTTGGCCCCATCTAGGAGATTTTTTGTCCTACTCAGATAGAGATCCCCACAACATCTACAACACTATCTCTAATTGGTGAAAATGTGTCTTCTCCAACCTATCCTTAATCACATTTGGACACTTAAATTCCCCTTGTTTCCTTTTCTGTGTGATATGGAAAGAAAAGAACTAGTGAATATTCAAGGGCTCCTATGTGCACATGGACTCTCACTAGAGCTATATCTTAGTAACATCAAGGAAACAATTCTCTCCCTCTCTTGTTCCCCATATGATTCGACGTGGGTTCACATTCAAGAAGCTAGGATTCTTCATCATTGGACTATTTTCCCCTCGATCCCTCTCCCTTCTCAAGCCCTCTCCCCCTCCCATCAACTTGTTATTCCCTATGCCTGGTCCCCTTCCCTCCCCCTCTGTCTTTCCTCAAATTGAATTTTGATGATGCATTGAAAGGGAACTTAGGCCCAATTAGATTTGGTGGTATATTCAGAGATCGTAGAGGCCCTCCAATTTACATATACTCAGGAACTCTGGGAATTAACAACAATAATGCATCAGAATGCACTTCCCTCATCATAGGGCTGGAAATTACACAGGTACAAGGCTTCTTTAATATTTTTGTAGAAGGAGACTCTCAACTTATCATCAACATGTTGCACACTGTACAGAATGGTACCCCAGTGCATAAAGTATCCAAAAGATGAAGTTTAGAAGCACTCATATGTAATGCTTATTCTCTTATTTCTATCATCCTGGTCATCGTCCCCTCCCACGTACAACAAACTGGAAACACAATTGTTGATATGTTGGCCAATCATTTAATTTTATACTCCTCACCAGCGTTTTCCTCCACTTGGAACCTCCTGTGGGACTTCCCTCTCAAGGAAACATGTTGGAATCTCATTCAAAAGTATACATATGTCCCAGATGGGTGTTTATATAGTAAAATAGGGGGCAAAGGGGGGGGTGGCGCAACAGGCTGCCACTGCCCCACCTAGCCAAAAGGTTGGGGGATGCAACAACACACCCCCATAAAGAATGTTTATGACTTCGAGGATCCTAAGTATTTTTGTTTCATTTTGTTTTTTTGGGTACTTTTTGACTTTGAAATTATAAGATTTATTTTTATTTTTAATTGTATTATAATGTTTTGCTTTTATTTTTTTAATTGTTTTTCTCTTTTTCTTTTTTTCTTAAAAATGTAGAAAGGTTGTCTTTCCTAAATTGTTTTTGGTCCAAAAAAAAAATTACAATTTTAACTCAATTTATTTTACATTAATGTAAAATAATAATAATAATTAAAAAAAAATCGTGTACACTTTTAAATTTAAATTTGATTTTATGTCTTTTATTTTCAAAGGTATTGGTTGTAAAGGCCATAATATCAAACAATATGTACTTTTAACCAAAAAATAATATAAAAAACAAAATAAAAGTAAATAACTTTGAAAAAACACTTAAAAATCAAGAATCTGAAAAAAAAAAACGAAAAGAAAGTAAGATATTTTTTAGGCGTTGATTTTTAAGTTTTTCTTTATCATGGTATTTGATTTTTAATGCCATGGTTGCAAAATATTGAAACTTTAAGCCTAAGAAAATGGTGATGTTGCATCACCACTTTTGCATTATGGGGTGTTTTTTCACGACTTTCATAGTCATGATATTTGGTTTTTAATGTCATGGTTGGAAAATGTTGGAATTCAACATCGAAACGAAAAAGGGTGATGTTGCATCACCTCTTTGCAAAACAAGCATAAAAATATGGACTCAAAGTGACCTCTAAAAAAATCAAAACTCGATCAAGTTCTCGTTAAGTTGGTAACTTTGTTTCACATCATACTTATATTTTCTTTCCGCCCTCCATTTCTTGAAATATCTTACTTGTCATTTTATCTTCTTTTTGCATTCAATGCTTGATGGAATATGACCACATGTGTTATACATGTATTTCTACTTTGCATTAGTATAGGAGTGAGATGGGTGACTATGTTGATTAAAAATATAAACTTGTTGCATGGAGACTCCCTTATGCACGGGTATTTGCACATCTTACTAATGCTATTAGGGACCTCCTATTTTACTTGCATCCTTGTAAACTTGTTTTCTCTTTTCTTTACACTGTTTTTATGTATTTCAATATTTTTTTATGGAAACTCAATGTGTTTCTACTCCATGAATCACACTCCTTACTTGGGTACAAAAGGTAGTGTATGGATTTTTCATTTTGGATTAATCATACACATATGCCCTTAGATATCATCACAAAAAGCTTTTGTCATGCATTATTCATATCCATTCTACCTTTAAATGACATCAACAAACTTTAACTCATCCTTTCATTAGGTCACAAGCATGGAATTTAAGCCATTGATTTCCTTTACTATGGTGTATATGTGTGATTGTAGTATCCCATTCGATATTTACTACCATGGTAGGGTTTCTTAGCCTACACTTTGGTCCTTTCTCCACATGGTCACATATTTGGCTCTAATGAATCTTTCTGGGTGACTCTTTTAGTCTACACCCTTGTTGATTAGACCTTTGTTTAATTTGGAAGCCTCATTTGGGTCCCTAAACATCTCTAATCTATTAGGATATGATCTTTGAGGAATTTGATTAGTCAAATTTTCTTCTTTGTTGGGTGGTTTTAGTTTGTGCTCTAAGTTGCTACATTATCTATATATAATGCACATCTCCTTTGTCATTCACACTTACTTGTGGAAATGAGATCTATGTTATCTAGTTCTACCCTTATTTTTTCTCTAGATCCCTATGGTTTAAATGGCCAAATTTGCAAGTTGATTGTTGAAAATAATATACCTATCCAAGGATGAGTGTAATGGCTACATATTCCATCCAAGCAATATCTTTTCCATTTATGTTACTCCCCTACTCATTGATAATAGTCTTCAAATTCTCTCTTGCTCTCTCATACAAACTAAAACTTTGTCAAATTTGTAACTCTTTTAATTTAGTGCTCTTCTTCCACCTTTCACACCCTTGGGCTTGCTTACTTATGATGTATCCATCTACCATCAACTTGGTGGATGTCGACATAGCTAATAATTACTCTTTATATGTTTGGATATCCCTTTATTGGATCAATTGATTGAATTTTGAGGTGTTTTTGGCTCCATTTGAAGTTTAACTTTAGTTAACTTTTGTGCTCACCTCAAAAGAATCTTAAGCATAAATTGTGAGTAATGTGTTAACCTTCTTCACTAAGGGCACTTGGGTCACCTATGTCACAGTTCATTTCTTTATCTTTACTTTTGTGTGGTTTGCATGCTTATCTTTCATTTTTTGAAAATAGTATATACTTTCTTATTTCCATGGGGATAAGACAAAATTCACAATTGTGTAGATAGAGATTTTAACCTTTGTTTGTTTGTCTCATGTTTTTTTGTTCTCTAAGCCCAAGTAGCTTGATGTAGATTAAATTATTTAGTTCACATCTAACTATGAGTTTTCACATACCTAGGAGGATAATAAACCCAATGATCATTTCCTCAATTATTTATACACCAAAGGAATCGCGTATATTATTTCATTTTCAATTATGTAAATCATTTTAATAGATTAATTATCTCACATAAAGCGAAAGAGGTGAAAAATGAATTTTGCTTATTTTCACCTAATCTTCTTATGTTGTTAAATATATCTGTGTTGCAAATAAAACCTAATAAAATATCACATAAACCTTGATTTATCAACTGTGGGTCATCAAGCAATTAACTTCCTTATTCACTACTTATCCTCTCCTTCCTCTCTTACCTTTCATCTTTCTCCTACTTTCCCAATTTTCATTCAAAAATCAAGTGAGACTCCCAATATTTTCAACCATCCATAGCTTGTATGCCCCTCCTTTAATTATTTTAGTACCTCCCTCTAAATATCATACTACACCCCATATACCCTTAACTTTTATATGATGGAAGAAGTGATTATTCTTCTTATATATTACTTAGGATTTCTAATTTATTTGCCCTCACCCTTTTAATTTGGACACCATCAACATTCTTAATTGGAAACTAGATTTGTAATGATATAAAAATATGTGCATTTGACCCATAATTATCTGCAAGCTTGAATTTATTTATTAAATTTCATTATTGAGGTATTAAATATAATTATACAATGCCACATATTAATAAATCAATAAATAATAATAATAAGTAGTGAGAATATTAAGATATAAATAAATAAAATAATAAAAAATAAAGATAGATAATAATAATAGTAAACAAATAAGATAATAAATAGTAAAGAGAATATTATAATAGTAAATAAATAAAATAATGAATAATAAAGTGAAATTTTGAATAAATAAATAAAAATAAACTATAAAAATAATAAGAATAAGTAAAGTTGTGTAAGGGGGCAACTCAATTGGTGAACAAAGTAATGTGAAATCTATGAAAACTGAGAGATCTAAGAGGTTCAAACTCGGTCGGTTGTTACCCAGTTTTCAGAGAGAAGTAAACCCCCAAAGGTTTACTAGTAGTTACATGTCAAACAGGCTGTTGGGTTCCTCTCAAGTACAAAAAAAAGGAAAAAAAAGGTAAAAGAAAGAAAAAAAGTTAAAAAAAAATGAATAAAATAAGCAAAAATCAAAATTAAGAAAATGTTGAGTGAAGGAAAACTTAATACAAAAATTGATGTTGGTATGATGACACATGGATTATGTGCATGAAGATTCTCTTTCCGAGATTGTTCTATTTAATGGATAAAAAAAGGATGTGAGACATTCATTCTTTTCGGAGGAGAACTCTTGGAGAGGATGATTTACTGATTGTAGTAATTGATTGAGGGTTTAGGGGTGGCCAGCGATAGAAATATTTAGTGCAGGTGAGCCTACGGTTAGGCAAAAAGTTGTCCCAAAAATATTAATGGGGTTAACAGGATCCAAATAACCCAACTACTCCAACAATTCTAGTAAAATATATCTTCATTTTATAGGTTATTCTTATCTTCTCATGTTTTCTTAAACTCTATTCTAATCAATTGAATACTTTTATGTTGATTATTAATAGCATGGATTGATGTAAATAGTTTGAATATTTTAATTCCAAATCATTACCTATGATATTATAGCAGATTTCAACTCTACATAACTTGTAAATTAAAATTTAAGAAACAATTTATTTTTTTCTAAGATAATATACCATAATTTTCATTAGCGAAAAATAATAGAGAGATAATAATATTATCGGCATAACACAAGGGAAATAGTGATTTTCCAAATCCAAAAATACCTGAAAACATAATAAGAAAACATAGCCATATAAACTATCACAGATCAAAAAAATGTGAAGTCAGAAATAGTAACTATGGGAGGGGAAATGTTCCCTTGACCGTGATTGAATCAGCGTCCAGTAAAGTATAATGCATAAAACCATAATTATCAGAGATCCCAAGCTTTGATAGCGAGTCAACAACCGATTCCTCTCGCGGAATATGTGTTGGAGAGTGATTGTTGTGAATGTGCCATAGAGAATGTTTATCTGGGAGATCTAAGAAGAAATATGTGGGGGGGAGAACTCAAGGTTTGATGATAGACCGTTGATAAGTACTTGTGAGTCCCATAAACATATAGGGTGTCAATACACAGTTGTCTGGAAATCCACAGAAGGCCCCAGAGAGCCAAAGTTTCAGCGCTCATGTTAGTTTTCGATCCATTGTTGACAACAAGTTAGCGACCTGATTCTTCTTGTGGAATATGTGCTGGAGAGTGATCACTGTGAATGTGCCATGAAAGATGTTTATCTGGAAGATCCAAGTAGAAAGATGTGGGGCGAACTCAAGGTTTGACGACATATTGTTGATAAGTACTTGTGAGTCCCCATAAACATATAGGGTGTCAATGCACAGCTGCCTGGAAATCCACAAAAGGCCCCAGAGAACCAAAGTTTCATCCCTCGTGTTAGTTCTCGGTCTATTGTTGAAAGCGAATCAAGAACCCGATTCTTCTCAGGGAATATGTGTTGGAGAGTGATCGTTGTGAATGTGCCACAAAGGATGTTTATCTAGGAGATCCAAGTAGAAAGATGTGGGGGGGAGAACTCAAGGTTTGACGATAGACTGTTGATAAGTACTTGTGAATCCCCATAAACATATAGGGTGTCAATGCACAACTGCTTGGAAATCCACATATGGCCCTATAAAACCAAATTTCTAGTCCTCATGTTAGTTGTAGCTAAAATTATGATAACAGAAAATTCACTTTTTTGATTTCTAATTAGCTTAACCAATTTACTACATTTAAGAAATAGAAATCTAGAATTTTTTTTCTAGAAATAAAAAGATGAAATAACCTATTTATTCTAAGTCTAAAACTTAGTTAATAAATCTTGAAATAAACTCTACATATGCTGATAGTTTAAGATTCACAATGTATCGCCCTTTATAGAAGTATCAGCGAGCCACAATATTTTAAGGCTGTGAAATACCACTTTTTTCTAAATTTTAACATTATGCTTAGGTTTCATTGAATGATTTAAAATTCTTTTTGTTTAACCCTAAAGCAAGTCATGCAGTAAAAATAAGTTTAATTTTACATCTGACTAAGAAATTGTTTTGTTTCACCATGTATACTCCTAATTGGGCTTAAATTATCTTTTTTGAGTTCAAAAAACACGTTGAATATTTTCACTTTAAAAAAAATTAAAAGCTAATTTTTACTTTCATTCTTTAAACCTCAATTTTAACCTTTGAAGATCAAGTTATGGCTTTGTGGCACTTTTGAAGGTCAAGTTATGGCTCTGTGGCACTTTTGAAAAACTCACAAATATATTACTAAAATCATCTTTATGAGTGTTTTAGTGAATTTTTCAAACTGATTTTCATAAGCTGTGCTATGAAATTTTCAAGCTAAGCCGGGTGGAAAATTCCTAAAATTCATTTTCTTGGTTTTTTTAGAGTGTTTATCAAAACGCTTGAAAAAATAGACTTATAAAGCTTCTTGAAACTTCAATTCAATCGAGTTTAAATTACGCATCAAAGCATTCAGGGTCAGTCACCATATATTTGAGGGTTTAGTCTTCAAAACATTTGTTAAACTACTTAAAATAAACACGATGTGGCACCAAGCTAAAATAACATCCACTTTGTATCAGTTAATTAATTTTGTGTGGGGTTTAGTTTTGTATTTGGTTTAGTTCTTATTAAATCTTTAATATTATAATTTAAGTAAATGGAGTTGATTTAATTTATGATTAAGTTTGTGTGAGGTTTACTTATTATCAAATATTTAAGTATATAATTTAAGGAAAGTAGGTGATTTAGTTTCTGAAAATTTCATAGAAATAGGTTTTTTATTTAGAAAGAGAAAACAAAAATTTTATGTGAAAGGGTTATGGGTGAAGTTAATAGTGGGGATAAAAATTGTTCCAAGGGAGTATCTAGGCTCACAAAGTCTTATATAATCCTAGTGACAATATCTTGTATTTGAGCAGACCATTCTTCCTTGTAGATTAGATCGTAGACTAAGCTCATCCTAGTTATGAAAAAAAAAATCCATTTGATTTCTCAACCCCTCTAAAAAGGAGTTTTTGCTTAATGAAAACATTAAATGCGAAGATTTTCAATAATCTGTTTCACCTAAAGTAAGTGCCTATTCTAAACCAGGTATTGCATTTTCAATATCAAGATTTTATGACCATATACTAATGTCTATGCTTGTTAAATACATAAAATGGAAAATAATTTGTGTGAGATTTAGTTTCTATCTAATTTCAACTTCTAATTTTACGAAATTTTTTTTAAAACTATCTTAATTATGAAGAAGATTTAGTCTGTATCCAATTTCAAGTTCAAATTTTATGAAGAATATTTAAGAATGAAAACTAATTGTAAAAGATAAAAACTGTCTTATAAAGCATTCAAACTTAACAAAATCTATCACTATCCTGGTGACAGTTTCTTGTAGTGGGGTGTGGATAATTTTTCCTTCCCCATATAAACTAGCCCCAAGCTAAATCCATCCTTATTCTTTAAAAAAAAAATTAACTAATGAAATTGAATAACAGTTATTTGAATAACAGTTATTTGAGCATTGACTCTACTAAGGAAGCATGCATAACATAAAGCAAGTTTGGAACTGGGATATCGTCGAACAGACTTCTGTAATCACTGTTATGAACATTGGGGATATATGCCATGAATGAATTTCCTTGCCTTCTTTAATGATACGGAATTTGCATTTGATTTATTCAAATTTTTTGCCTTGTTTAATGATTTTGATTTTCCATTTGATTTATTCCAATGGTATAGTTGGTTGGTTTTATAAGCACAACTCAATTAATTGAGAAGTAAATTGTTGAGCATTTTTAAAGTGATATCAGATATAGCTGAGGAAAGATGAGATATTTTATAAGCGCAACTCAACTATATGAATTGAGAAAGTAAATAGATGCGCATATTTAAAGTGATATCAGATATGACAGAGGAAAGATGAAATAAAAATCCAAACAATGAACGATAATGAAATGGAAATTATGAATGCCCAGCTTTACACAACTTGAATAAACACAATGATATTATATTATATAAAATATAGTTGTATGTTCGAGCTTGAGTTCACAGAAGGGAATCTCATGGACTTTACCCTCCATGGATACAGCTCCTTTGGTCTAACCTCCAGCCAAAATACAATTCGGCAACAATATCATCCATTATTACTTTGAATTGAGCCCTACAATCATTGGAATCTCCTAGTTCTTACCAGTATTACTAAAGCCATTAAAGTTATTCATCCAGGGAATAAGGTAGCTCCCAAATCCCCAATTCACCTAAGGTCCTAAACCATCAATATCATGTTAAGATACAAATGCAAGTTATCCATAGGTAAAACAATACCATTGGAGACGACCTCTCAAGGTCACCAAATGGCAAACAGGATGTAGCAGGTTCTCTAATATTGAGCAAATCTCTGGTTACACCCACATTTGCAGGAAACCAGTTGCTCCCTCTACTGTCCACAACATAATCTTCTATTTCTCTTCTCGCTACTAAAGCGCTGCAGCAAACCCAGTTCCTCTACTGTCCACCACGTAATCTCTTATTGCCCTTGTTGCTACAAGAGAGCTACAGAGATCTGTTTCCAGCTGTCTTCCTAGTTGGGCCTCAACCTTGTAGTTCATGAGCAATCATGACAGTGATCCATTCGTTTTAGTGTTCCAGGCATCCAGTCCACAGTCATGATTGTGAATAAGCAATAAGAGATCAGGTAAGTAGATGATCGCTGCAAGGACAATACTATTGGAATCTGTTACTGCTTCAGTCTCTTCAAGAGCTGCAAATGCAATACCGAGACAGCCAAACAACTGCACAATCAGAAACTGATTTCTCTGCCAAATTCCCTTGAATACACCCATTTCAACATACGAAATCCGCAACAGGAAACAGTGCTCTTTCATGCTCCACTGTGAAGTTTGCACAACCCTAACGCTAAACAATAGATTGCTCTCTCAATCCAGTATAGCCTGAGCTGTGAGGGACCACATGTTTTTATTGTTCTAGGTTTAGGTCCTTATCAAACATTTTCCCACCCAGATGCTCACCACCTGTAAGATGCGTCCCATGAATACGAGCTGAGAAGGAATCACATGCATGTCGGTGAATATAATTAAAATATTTTCCCTTAGAAGACCCACATTGGAAACTTGCTTTACTGGTTAAGCTATAACTCAACTTTGAAACGTGTGAAATTTTAATATTATTAATCCAAGTTTGATTTGGGAATAAAAGTAGGAATCATTAACATGTCAGCAGTGCAGTTCTCTTAACTTCAACTCAATCCCAGTAAATTCTGGTAAAGGAATAAGGTTCTAACTATAAAAATTAGGCGTTGTTTAAATTTGCTCTTCTTTCTTAAAAGTCTGAGTGCTCGAATTATGTTTATGATGATAGAATTAGAAAATCTAAAGCTTAGAGCACTCAAAATCTTAAAACTACCAATTTTAACTAGAATTTCCCAAAAACTGTAACCGGAATTTCTCAAAATTTTTGTTGGATAGCAGAGAAGAATGATTATTTATTGTAATTTTATTTATTTATTTATTTTAATATCTTTAATTTTAAATGAAATGAATTTGTAATAGGATGAGAGCTTTACAAAATTTTGGACTGTAATCATATTCTAATTGTTGTGTTTATATTTTGAATGTTCGCAGAGGATGCAAATCTCTTTTTTATATTAGGATTTTTATACTAGGATTGTAGCTAGCTATAGTAATATAGGGAAACTTTTTGCCACCAACCCTAATAACTCTAGACAAGCTTCTCTAGAGATTTGGAAAACCCTAAGCAATCCTTTCCCTCATTAGGGAAGCAACGACCGGGAAGTTGTCTACCTAAAGTTGTCATAGACCCTAAGTTTGAAGTTCAATCCAAGGATTATATACAATATATGTGGGACAATGCACCAACCAAGATTTGTCCTTTAGAAACATCACTTTCCCATTGGATCCAAGTCAAATGGAAATGTAAGGGGCAGATAAAGTTAGAATTTAGAGAAAAAGCTTTCTTTGCCATTGTATTCACCATTCATGAAGATAGAACCTGGATATTTGAGAATAGCCTATAGTTTTTTTAACTCCATAAAGTTATATCTTCACTTCTGGACAAAGTGATTCATGCCTGATAAGGAAGATTTTACTATAGCACCAGTTTGGATCAAAATGTAATCACTACCAAGAGACTTATGGGACGAGGAAACCCTAGATGGCATTGGTAACACTCGCAGCCACTTCATCAAATCTTCAAAGCCACCAAGCAAGCTAGGTATATTTCTTACCCCTGCATTTGTGTATACATGTATATTTCAAAACCACTTTGAGAGTCCACTAATATCTATTATCAGGATGAGCTATGGAAGAAAACCTTGGATTATGAACACATCCCTTTCTTATGCCAAAGATGCCATGAATATGGTCATCTATATCACATTTTCCTTTTGCTCACCGAAAAATCTAATTCTATGACATCCCATGCACTTGATGATGAGGGATTTACTAAATTTGGAGGAAAGCTATCTAGCCCTTGTACCCCCAACTTGCAACCCTCTTCCTTGAAGGAGAATCCCTTTTCTAATAATCAATTTGTTCCCCTCTCCTCCTTGGATTCCCTTGATCCTCCTCCAACCATGCCTCTCCTAGAAGTCGAAATGTGTGACCCTATTCTACCCTTGACTTCCTCTGTCGAGAATCCTACCTCTCCTATTGTCCACCCCACCCTCCCATCTTATGCCCCAACCCCCTCCACAAGATAACCTTGACCTATCCTTAGACCAAATTCTAGTGAGGCAATCACCAATTTAATAAGTAAATGGGGTAGAGATTGTAGAGTGACTGTTATAGATGCCTAGGGACACTCAGGAAGACTCACCATCATATGGAATGCCTAGGAAATTCAAATTTTAATTTTTTATTTTCCTTTCACATCCTTGCCATCCAATTCTGATATATGGGATATGTTGAGATCTGCTACCTATCAAATGTATATATCCCATCTTCTCCTATGGATAAGCCTCTCTTCCTCCAGTCCATATCTAGAATGCACAAACTCCTCTCCCCTACTCACTAGAACCTCAATAGATACTTCAAATTTATCAATCACTAGATGGGAAATGTGGAGGCATAAGGTGGCATGTTGTAGATTTTGTTCTCTTCCAAGATATAATGTCAAATTTGCACCTAGTTGATCATGATGCTATCAATGGTATTTTCACTTGGAACATTAAAAGAGGAGGAATGCAACAAGTGGCCTCAAAACTAGACCAGTTCTTAATCACATAATCCATCATGGCCTAGGATATATATTTGGAAACATCCATACTCCTAAGTGATGGCTCTAACCATTGGTCCATAAGTCTAAACATAGACATTAAGTCTAGACCCCACAACAAACACTTTCACTTTGAAAAGTTTTGGTTGTACCATGTATACTTTCAAGCAAAAATAAAGCAGTGGTGGGGAGAATAGGAAGCTCTGGAAGGCTCATCTATGTATAAACTCCAGCAAAATTGAAACACATAAAATGGAAGCTCACAAGATGGAATAAAACGAAATTCATCTACATTACGGGGGAGAAATGTAATGGGAACAGAAAATGGAGGTAATATAGTAAGAATCCATCCTCTATGGCTAATTATATGCACTAATTAAAGAAGAGGCTATCGTCCTCACTAATCTTGAGGAATGCAAGAAACAAGAGGAACTCCTATGGTAACAAAAATCATGAGTTTGTTGGATTAAAGAAGGGGAAAATAACACTTCTTTCTTTCACAAATCTATGCTCCAACACCACCATCATAACCACATCTCATCCCTTAAAAGCATTATAGGAGAAAATTTGTTAGAATATGAAGAGATCAATCAGGTGTTTACTTGCTTATATCAAAATATTCTAACAAAACATATCTTAAAGAAGAGTTGATCCAACGCATCACGAAGCACATTCTCCTCCTAGTTACCACAGAGAAAAACAAGGCTATACTTTAAGAAACCTCTTCTGAGGAAGTGGAAGTGAAACTCAAAGCAATGCCCAGTAACAAAGCCCCTTGGTTTGGATGGCTTCACCATAGAAAATTTTCAGGCATGTTGGCTATTGGGATGGGGTCCCCTAGGTTAGTTTTGGGGTTGAAATAACCCAAGTTTTGATATACTTTTGTAATTAATGTAAAGTCTCCACAATTTGTGTATACGGAGCACGTAGATGATTATGAGTCAAAGGTGTTTTAGCCCCTTGTTTATGTAAAGTTTGAGTTGGTTTTGAGATCCACCCATGGTCTGCAGACCATGGGATTGTATGAGAAAGGCTATAAATAGGTGTGTCTTAGAGAGTCTAAGGCATGTCTATGTGGATAACAGATGGAGCCTTAGAAGTGATAGCGCAGAGAAGTGGGTCAGATATGAGAGAAAGGCTTTGCAGTTGAGTGTGCAGAGGCCTAGGTAGACTCTGCAACTGAGTGTGCGGACCCCTGCAGCTGAGTGCGCAGGGTAGTTTTGAGTCTGTAAAGCTGAATTGAAGATAAATAAAGAAAGTTACCGAAGAAATCCTGTGTATATTTGTTTATCTATGTTTACTTTTGTTTACGATATATGTTGTGGATGAATAATGTGCTTATGAAAGGTTGATCTAATGATGTACGATTCTCTTGAATAAGTCTTGATTATTTTCGTGAAGACTATGATGAATTCTGTTATGTTTACTGAATAGCTTAAGTATATTTGTGCGAACACTAATTTAGGATTGTTCTCTAATGCGTGTAAGTGGATAAATCAACTGTTAAGGGTCCGCAAAGGCTGATCGTAGACCTTCACGAAGGTCTGAAGGCTGTTTCAGTAGAGTTGTAGTACCGAGCCCTAAGGGCTTATCGATCTGTGCAAAGGTAGATATGAGGCACTAAAAGACATCACACTCATCTCTGGATGCAGAAACTTGGTTCTTGCATCCCCCCATACTACTTCAGGTGAGAGTGCAGCCTGTGTTACGTGAGTTTTTGCCGAAAGGGCCAGTAGTGTAGGGATTTGTTAGTTGGTGCAACTAACTCTGAACCTAGGTCATGACCCCCTAAGCCAACAAATGGTTTCGTTGCTGGGACCAAGATCTTCTTGAAAGAGATGTGATGTTACATCATTGGAATCCGACCAAGAAACAAATTGAAAAGTGGTTGGTTGGGAAGATTCACGAATTCACGGCGCAAGAAAATAGGAATTCGTGCCTATCAAAAGAAGAGTTGTTGAACTGGTATCTGTATACAGAAATACACGAAATTTTCTTCTACACTTTCCCCATTGAACTATATGAGTGGTTAGCCAAATTGACAGCCAGCCAACGAAGGTGGAAGCTTGATAATCCTATAGTGTGGACTCTAGAACTGGTACGTCGACTAGAAGCCTCTAAAGACAAGATTGCATGGGTCATCGATCATTGGCTCACTCGAATTATAGGAGGATTTGTTATAGAATTCGCAGTTGATACCTCAGTTAGCTGCAACAAAGCAGAGCAGTGATTTTTCAAGGGACGATGAGGAAAGTATTTAAGATCTTTGAATACCTTATGTGAAAAACGGATTATGCCATTGCCTTGACGTTTGGAGCTACATGAAGTGGAAAACTCTTTAGAGATTGAGAGAGATCGGGTCTTGAATATAGCCCGTTGATCGGACCTCCTTCGAGTGATGATGAGGGAGTGGTACAGGCCTCACTGCGGAGTGTTGTTCAGCTAATAACACAGGGTTTTCTGTGGACACATCATCCATCCACTCCACCTCCACCTCCACCTCCATCGCATACACCTTCGCCCACACCTCCACCACCACCACCGCCATTCAACATGTCAAACATAATGAAGTTGCCGATTTTCAAGGGCATAGGGAGTGAAGATACGGAGTAGTTTTGGTTTGTTGCAAATGTTGTGTGGATAGTGCAGCAGATTACTGATGACAATATAAAGAAGGAATAATTAGTTATCACTCTGCAGGATTGCGCGCTAACTTGGTATATTAAGTATTGTTCTGATAATCCTCTGGCATCGCTAACAGAGACTAAGGTTGCTTTGAACAAAGAGTTTAGTAAGCCTAAGTCTAACTCACAGTCAATAGTTGGATTTAAGGAAATCATGATGAGGGTTGATGAGACGGCTTGGGAATTAGATCAAAGGTTGAAATGTGTGATCCGAGAAGCTAACATGCAGCTCACAGCTGCAGACCATTATCCCATATTCACAAATTATATTACAGGAGGGGGACCAATTCCCCTTAAACCAGAAGCTCTAGTAGGGCCGAGCATAGGGGTTGCGCTATGGTGCACTATTTGTCAGGTTGCTAGACAACATGCGACAAATAATTTCCATTTGCTTCAAATGTTCATCCAGACACCTCAACAATTGTTTTGTAACTTCTGGAAATCAGTGGGCCACGATGAGTGGCATTGTCATAGCTATGAGCTGATGATGGAAAGAACAACTACATACGGGATGCAAGAAAAAACTCGGTCTCCAGAGCAGAGCGATGGAGGAACGTGTTGAGGATATTAGGGGCAAGGATGAGGCCGAGGAGGAGGAGGGCCTGGTAGAGGCCGGGGATAGGTTATTTTTTACAACTGCAAAACACCAGGGAAATACGCGCGGGAGTTTCATAATTAGACATGCCCATCATGTCAATATTGCAGCCAATTTGACCACACTATAGAAGAATGCTCGATGCTGATAGCTATGATGCAAGCGAAGAAGGCACAACCTCATCAACCTATGTAGAACTTACAGATGATGAGAGTTGATCCCCAGGAGGAAGATAAAAGCATGAATATAGTTCTAAGAAGCAGGATAACAACTAACGATGATAAAGGTAAACAAATTGAAGAGGACGGATGGGTCCGTAAGGCCCCAGAGAAGGGAGTGTGTTTTTATCTGAATCACATGAAAGAAAAATTTATGGAGCCCAAGAAAAGCTTCATTGAGGTGTACACCTTAGGAAGTCAGGACAAAGTGCAAAGAACCAGCGTGCCTACAGAGGTTGATCCCTCTGTGCTTACTGCATTTTTGGAAACCTGCATAAAACTGTTGCGCGATAGAAAAGTTGTGGAAGGCCTGCAGGAGTTGATAAAAAAATGCGCCAGCAAAGAGAAGGTCACTGATGGACACCAGGTGGTCAGAAAATTTGGCAATCATAAGGCGAGAACATGGCGCGAGATGAGGCTTACCGTGCAGATAGGAGATTATGAGATGGACCAGGTCATGTTGGATCTGGGGTCTGATGTGAATGTATTGCCAAAACAAACATGGGAAAGAATGGGCAGACCTACGCTGCAGGGGTCTCCTATTCAGCTTAGAATGGCGAACCAGCAGAAGATCATCCCTATGGGATGATTATATTTAGTAACTATTGATATCGAAGGTGCAAGTGCAATGGCTGACTTTGAGGTGATAGAGATCGTTGATGACAATAATCCATACTCCGTGCTCCTGGGAATTGACAGGGCCATTGACATGAATGTGGTCATCAACTTGAAGAAGAGGACAATGTCATTTGAAAGGAAATCACTTTGGGTTGTAGTGTCGTTGGACCCTGTAAAAGGGGCACACTAGACTGAACCAATCTACGACTATGAAGAAAGTGATGATGAACTGGATCAGATCTACAAAATAATAGGACGAGACCAGGATTGGATCAATCTGATCGCAGATGAATGGGTTGCGTGGGATCAGGTGAGTTCCTGCAACCTCTGATTCAGATGAAGAGCTAGAAAATTGGCAGAATCGTGTGCATGAATTATCCATGTTGCGATACAATACAATTACGAAATCGTTGTGCTGTGTTTCATTAGAGGTAAGGAACTTACCTTATTATGATGCTTTAACTGACATGGATAAGTTTTCGAATGCATTTAAGTGTGAATTCCCTAAGGATCACCGCTTCAAAGCATTAGATTTGGAACTACACACTACGCCCACACGATGGTGGGGTATGCACAAAGATAGCTTTGGTGGTGGCGGGATTACAGAAGAATGATGAGGTAACAATTTGGGCATCCTAACACTAGATTGACTGAGCAATATAGCGGGAAGGATGATCTGTGCGACCACCTAGCAAAATGGACTAAAGCATGGGGGACAGAACCACAACTGGAATGGGTACACATATTCTCCTATACTTTGGACACAATCCCCATGAACTGGTATTTGGAAATAGAACTCTGCCATAACACTGCGAAGTGGGATATATTGAGGGAAGGGTTGTTATTGACCTTCAGTTTTGAGGATGGCTTCGCGAGCATCGATGAAGCCATACAGGTAATTACCTTTGTTATCTTCATAACACCGCAATAACCTATTGAGTGGGTCTAACCAGATTGGAGCACCCAGCTGCACCATGCACTGGAATGTTATAATGTAACAATTGAAGAGGAGGATGACGATCCAAGAAATATTAATATTCCAGAGGCAGAAGGGCATCGTGAAGTCAAGGACCCAAAAATAGACAACTTGGACATCACGCGCCATTAAAGACAAAGCAGGTAAACATTGTTACTGAAGCAGAACCGAAGTTTGCTAAAATTGGAGATTACTAGGATGATGCTACAAGGGATAAAGTTACTAAGTTACTCCGTGAATATCAAGATCTTTTCCTCATGAATTTTTTGGATTTGAAGGGAATAATTGGCGATTTGGGTGTTAAGAATATTACCCTAAAGCCGGACACAAATCCTGTTAAGCAAATACCATATCACCTTAATCCTAAATACAAGGAAAAGGTTTGCCAGGAGTTGGATAAGATGCTAGAGGCAGGCATTATAGAACTGGTTGAAGGATCTGATTGGGTAAGCCTGATGGTCGTTCAGGAGAAGAAACATAAGGGAGAAATAAGGATTTGTGTAGATCTGCGGAAGCTTAATGATTCCTGTGTCCATGATCCATTCCCGATGTCATTTACCGATGAAGTATTAGACAACATTGGAGGGCAGGAGGCCTACTCGTTCAAAGACGGATTTTCAGGATATCGTCAGATTAAGATCACGCCTAAGGATAGGAGAAAAATGCCCTTCGCAATGAAGTGGGGTTGTTTTCAATACATTGTAATTCCATTTGGACTCAAGAATGCGCCTGCGATATTTTCTCACGTAGTCATTGCAACATTCAAGGAGTTCATTCATAAGTTCCTGGAAGTATACTTTGATGACTGGACAGTGTTCATATTAGTAAAGCGCCATGTAGCAAGTCTACGCCTGATGTTGGATACATGTTGCAGATACTACATCGCGGTGAATTTGAAGAAATGCATCTTTTGTGCTCCCTTTGGAATCTTACTGGGTCACGTGGTGTGAAAGCAAGGGTTGATGGTGGACCCTGCAAAGATTGTAGTGATTGTGAATTTGGAGGCCCCAAGGAATGTAAAGCAGCTGCACGCAATGTTGGGACATACGGGATATTATAGGAAATTTATCAAAGCATATGCTCAGATTACTGTGCCCATGGAGAAATGATCTGGATTTAGACAGGAACACAACAAATTACAGAGATAACAATAAATACAGAGATGATATAACCATAAATACTAAGATGCAGTGGAAATAATACTTCATTTCATTACTGTAAAATACTGAAATATGCTTACAAACAGAAATGGAAAGAAACCAGCTAGGGCGATGGTAGCTTATCTCTGAGAAGAGATGTCGCGGCTACATCCCTCTGAACTGTATTAAAATGAGGCTCGAAGGCCTATTTATTGTTGAGAAACAATGGAAAACCCTTCACATCCCGAAACCTACCCTAGAAGATGAAACGCCAAATTGTGGGCCTCGTTTGCGTAAATTGGTACATCAATTTCCTGGGGTCGTAACTTTGGCATACGATCTCCATTTGATGCGTATGATAGCTCGTTATAAAGATCTATCCGAGTACTACCACTTTGGGAGGAAACATCGGTCCATGGACCCATGTTGCCCCAGATTCCCAAAAAAACGTCGTTTAGGGCCTCAAAACGGCTCCGGAAGTTCAGGACCCGAACAACTGCTAAAAATAGTAAACTGTGCTACAATTTAGGAAACTGAAAAAGCTGAAAGAGACAGTTGCGGGGGTCCAAATGGGATAGGTGGGTGGCCACCAACATTCACCTGGATCAAGAAACTACTGAAGAAGGATGCAACATTCTGTTGGGACAAAGAATGTCAGCACAACTTAGACATATTGAAAGAAAAGATGGTCACCGTGCCGATCTTGGTATTCCCTAAGTGAATAAAGGAGTTTCACGTACATGTGGATTCCTCTTGCATTGTGTTGGGAGTAATATTAACAGAAGACGGTGAAGGAGAAATGGACCATCCTCTAGCCTTCGTGAGTAGGAAATTATCAAAGACTAAGAAGAATTACTCAACTACTTAGTGTGAAGGGTTGGCCATGGTGTACGCACTGCAGAAATTCAAGCACTATCTATTAGGAGGGCATTTTAAAATGTACACAGATCATTTTGCCTTGAAATACCTGGTCAATAAGCCTGTGTTGGGGGGGAAGATCTGTAGATGGCTACTATTATTCCAGGAGTATAACTTTGAGGTAATTGTGAAGCCAGGGAGGTTGAATGTAGGACCTGACCATCTGTTGCGGAGCGAAACAAGAGAGGAGCCCAATAATCTGGAGGAAGGGTTACCAGACATGCAGCTCTTTGCGGTGTGCATAGCGGATAACCATTTTGTAGATATCATTCATTTCTTAACTACGGGGATGGCACCGAAAGGGTATACAAGTCAGCAACAAAAGGAACTCGTAGTACAGGTGACAAATTTCTCAGTTATTGCAGGACATCTGTATAAAATGGGTGCTGATGAAATATTGCAAAGATATGTGCCAAACTTTGAGAGGGATAGCATTCTCGCTAAAGCTCATAGAGGGGCTGTGGGAGGACATTATGCAGGAAAAGTGACTACATAGAAGATTTTGTGTGCAGTTCTATGGTGGCCAATGTTGCACAAGGATTCCAAGGCATATTGTGAGGTGTGCGATGCATGTCAGAGAATGGGTAGACCATCGTGAAGGGATGATTTTCCATTACAACCCCAAGTACCTTTGCACCCCTTTGAGAAATGGGCGATTGACTTCATTGGACCAATTCATCCCCCAAGGAAGAAAACTGGTGCGCGCTATATCATCACCACAATGGAATATCTAACCAGATGGGTAGAAGCATAGCCAGTTAAGGATTGTACATGGACTACAACAACAAAGTTTTTGTTTGAGTATGTCTTAACCAGATTTGGTTGCCCGAAAGTGTTGATGAGTGACATAGGTACGCACTTTTTGAATGAAATGATCAACTCATTGACAGAATAATTTCAGGTCTACCATTAGAAGAGTACATTGTATCACCCACATTCCAATGGAACTGTTGAAGCATTCAACAAGATTTTGGAGAACGCGTTGATGAATATCTGCAACGCACAGCGAAATGACTGGGATGTGTGCGTACATGCAGTCCGTGGCTTGCATGAGTCCCACTATTGAAGATGGAGGATTAGGACCTCACAGATCATGCTAAGGTCCCACACTTAGAGATAGATAAATACATGAAGAGAGTCTATTATGAGGAAACAAGTGTTATAGTGCTGGAAATGGAGGAATGGGTCTACGGTGTTCTTTAAACAGGGTTGTTCAACTTGCTATGAGTGCCACATTACCACCACACCCCCATTAACACAATTTGTATATGCCATCTGCTTACATTGGTGCACGATGGTTGCCTATGGCTAGGAGGGCCTATACCCATCACAGATATGCTCATTCACAGGACTACGTACCTGCCAAATGAAGGTTTGAACCCGGCCAAGGAGTTTTGTGGAAAGACGAGGGAGAAGGAGCTTGCCGAAAGAATGAAGAAATATTACAAACTCGTAAAGAAGTCGCATGGGTACTCGATTTTACCTATCTCAGACCTCGCATTTTAATTGGCCGCACAGATATTAGTAGGAAAGGTGATGCGAAAGTGCCATGCGAATGAAGTTCTGGTACCTGTAGTATCCCTGGAAACTCAGTGCATGAAAGGGGTACATTTCAACTAGTCCACGTACCTATGCCAAGAATTCCACGCGAATTTCTGCAAGGCCTAGGATTAAACCAAGTCATTTCATTATGCTTGGTTATTGTTGTCTATTGTGTTGGTTGTGTAGGAACTGTTGGAGGATAGCCAGTTTCCTCCAGTTGAAGAAGAATTACCGAAGCAACGCAGTTTGCTTCCTTATGGGCTACAAAGGACCCCACGCGGATCACAAAGATGGAAATTTTTTGTTCCCTGATGGAATCGAGTCTCCACATGGCTATTAACTAGGGTCCAAGGTTGTCTCCAACCTTGTACACATAGTTTTCAGCCTAGCAACCTTCAAGGCTGACTTCCACAGGGTGTATATCCAAGCGCGGAAGGATCCAGTGCAGAAGTGGCATGACTTGCCATATTCGATAACAGAGACTGATGTACAGGAGGTAGTAGTGTGATGGCCAACAAAGTGGCATGCCCCTTTAGATCTAGCTGCTGGGCCAAGTGCGAGTGCCAAGAGTGTTGCCACAAAAAAAAAGGAAGGAGGTAGCTAAGTAGGATGCGCAGAACCTATACGTGTAGAAAAACAAGGATGCTGCAGAGAAGGAACGTGTTGAAAAGGAACGGGCTGCCAAGGAGAAGGTAGAATAGGAACAATGCGAGACCGAGAAAGGTGACAAGTCACCTTCGCTAGAAACAGAAACAGAAGAGCTTACAGGACAAGGCAGCGGAGGCGAGGAAGGGAAGGTCACCCCCTTCATTCTGAAAAGGTATGAATTGGAGTAGCAAGCTAGATCAAGAAAAAAGCAGAAAGCCCATAAAATACAATTTGATCCCATGGTGCTCACAGAAAGCGATCTTGATGAGATTGGTGATAAAGTTAGGGACACCGCAACAAAAGTAATGCAGTAGTTTCAAAAAAAATACATTCAGACTTTGGGAGGAGTACAGAAGGATATTCGTGAGTTGCATCTCCAAGCAACCAAGATCCAATAAGATATCGAGAAGGTGAGTGGTGCACAAGGCAGTTTGGCACGGGGTAAAAGTACATCTGTAAATATGGTTCCATGGTCGCAGGATGTTCGAGTCTTCCTCTTACCTGCAGGTTTAGTCCGTTCTAACACTGAGGAACAATGCACCCTCCTGAAAAGGTCACAAATATGGGTCTGAACCTTGCCGCGATATCACTTGAGTCATTGCATGCATTACTAAAGGGAGTTGTGGAAGACCTTCGCATTAGGGAATAGCAAGCACTCAGTGTTTTAGCGAAATCAAAGTTGATAATCAGTAGTTTTTCACTGAGAAGATGCAGGTTCTGTAGGAGAAGGAGACGCTCTAGCCACATAGTTCATAGTTGGAGTCACTAGTCGTGGAGGCATGTAAGATAGTGCTTGAGCTTCATATCCCTGACGACACACAACCAGAAGCAAAGATCAGAAAATTAGGTGTTGTTGTGTGCAAAGCCAAAGCTGAGGTTAACTAAGTTCAGTTTGAACTCAACATGAAGATCACTAAGCTGCAATTAAATTTCTAGCCCACGACGCCGCCGAAGGTCCGCGAGCTGTGCAAAGCTGCGATCAAGGAAGGAATGGCTACACTGGATGCCATAGTTGCTGATTGCACAACATTATTTGAGCAAGAAATGGATTTGGTGACCAATCTATAGGAATCTCCTAGTTCTTACCAGTATTGCTAAAGCCATTAAAGTTATTCATCCAGGGAATAAGGTAGCTCCCAAATCCCCAATTCACCTAAGGTCCTAAACCATCAATATCATGTTAAGATACAAATGCAAGTTATCCATAGGTAAAACAATACCATTGGAGACGACCTCTCAAGGTCACCAAATGGCAAACAGGATGTAGCAGGTTCTCTAATATTGAGCAAATCTCTGGTTACACCCACATTTGCAGGAAACCAGTTGCTCCCTCTACTGTCCACAACATAATCTTCTATTTCTCTTCTCGCTACTAAAGCGCTGCAGCAAACCCAGTTCCTCTACTGTCCACCACGTAATCTCTTATTGCCCTTGTTGCTACAAGAGAGCTACAGAGATCTGTTTCCAGCTGTCTTCCTAGTTGGGCCTCAACCTTGTAGTTCATGAGCAATCATGACAGTGATCCATTCGTTTTAGTGTTCCAGGCATCCAGTCCACAGTCATGATTGTGAATAAGCAATAAGAGATCAGGTAAGTAGATGATCGCTGCAAGGACAATACTATTGGAATCTGTTACTGCTTCAGTCTCTTCAAGAGCTGCAAATGCAATACCGAGACAGCCAAACAACTGCACAATCAGAAACTGATTTCTCTGCCAAATTCCCTTGAATACACCCATTTCAACATACGAAATCCGCAACAGGAAACAGTGCTCTTTCATGCTCCACTGTGAAGTTTGCACAACCCTAACGCTAAACAATAGATTGCTCTCTCAATCCAGTATAGCCTGAGCTGTGAGGGACCACATGTTTTTATTGTTCTAGGTTTAGGTCCTTATCAAACATTTTCCCACCCAGATGCTCACCACCTGTAAGATGCGTCCCATGAATACGAGCTGAGAAGGAATCACATGCATGTCGGTGAATATAATTAAAATATTTTCCCTTAGAAGACCCAAATTGGAAACTTGCTTTACTGGTTAAGCTATAACTCAACTCACCACCTGTAAGATGCGTCCCATGAATACGAGCTGAGAAGGAATCACATGCATGTCGGTGAATATAACTAAAATATTTTCCCTTAGAAGGCCCACATTGGAAACTTGCTTTACTGGTTAAGCTATAACTCAACTTTGAAACGTGTGAAATTTTAATATTATTAATCCAAGTTTGATTTGGGAATAAAAGTAGGAATCATTAACATGTCAGCAGTGCAGTTCTCTTAACTTCAACTCAATCCCAGTAAGTTCTGGTAATGGAATAAGTTTCTAACTATAAAAATTAGGCGTTGTTTAAATTTGCTCTTATTTCTTAAAAATCTGAGTGCTCGAATTATGTTTATGATGATAGAATTGGAAAATCTAAATCTCAGAGCACTCAAAATCTTAAAACTACAACTCTAACTAGAATTTCCCAAAAATTGTAACCGGAATTTCCCAAAATTTCTGTTGGATAGCAGAGAAGAATGATTATTTATTGCAATTTTATTTATTTATTTATTTTAATATCTTTAAGTTTAAATAAAATGAATTTGTAATAGGATGAGAGCTTTACAAAATTTTGGACTGTAATCATATTCTAATTGTTGTGTTTATATGTTGAAGAGGATGCAAATCTCTTTTTTATACTAGGATTTTTATACTAGGATTGTAGCTAGCTATAGTAATATAGGGAAACTTTTTGCCACCAACCCTAATAACTCTAGACAAGCTTCTCTAGAGATCTGGAAAACCCTAAGCAATCCTTTCCTTCATTAGGGAAGCAACTACCCGGAAGTTGTCTACCTAAAGTTGTCATAGACCCTAAGTTTGAAGTTCAATCCAGGGATTATATACAATATATGTGGGACAATGCACCAACCAAGATTTGGCCTTTAGAAACATCACTTTCCCATTGGATCCAAGTCAAATGGAAATGTAAGGGGCAGATAAAGTTAGAATTTAGAGAAAAAGCTTTCTTTGCCATTGTATTCACCATTCATGAAGATAGAACCTGGATATTTGAGAATAGCCTATAGTTTTTTAACTCCATAAAGTTATATCTTCACTTCTAGACAAGGTGATTCATGCCTGATAAGGAAGATTTTACTATAGCACCAGTTTGGATCAAAATGTAATCACTACCAAGAGACTTATGGGACGAGGAAACCCTAGATGGCATTGGTAACACTCGCAGCCACTTCATCAAATCTTCAAAGCCACCAAGCAATCTAGGTATATTTCTTACCCCTACATTTGTATATGCATGTATATTTCAAAACCACTTTGAGAGTCCACTAATATCTATTATCAGGATGAGCTCTGGAAGAAAACCTTGGATTATGAACACATCCCTTTCTTATGCCAAAGATGCCATGAATATGGTCATCTATATCACATTTTCCCTTTTCTCACCGAAAAATCTAATTCTATGACATCCCATGCACTTGATGATGAGGGATTTACTAAATTTGGAGGTAAACTATCTAGCCCTTGTACCCCCAACTTGCAACCCTCTTCCTTGAAGGAGAATCCCTTTTCTAATAATCAATTTGTTCCCCTCTCCTCCTTGGATTCCCTTGATCCTCCTCCAACCATGTCTCTCCTAGAAGTCGAAATGTGTGACCCTATTCTACCCTTGACTTCCTCTGTCGAGAATCCTACCTCTCTTATTGTCCACCCCACCCTCCCATCTTATGCCCCAACCCCCTCCACAAGAGAACCTTGACCTATCCTTAGACCAAATTCTAGTGAGGCAATCACCAATTTAATAAGTAAATGGGGTAGAGATTGTAGAGTGACTATTATAGATGCCTAGGGACACTCAGGAGGACTCACCATCATATGGAATGCCTAGGAAATTCAAATTTTAGTTTTTTATTTGCCTTTCACATCCTTGCCATCCAATTCTGATATATGGGATATGTTGAGATCTGCTACCTATCAAATGTATATATCCCATCTTCTCCTAAGGATAAGCCTCTCTTCCTCCAGTCCATATCTAGAATGCACAAACTCCTATCCCCTACTCACTAGATCCTCAATAGATACTTCAAATTATCAATCACTAGATGGGAAATGTGGAGGCATAAGGTGGCATGTTTTAGATTTTGTTCTCTTCCAACATACAATGTCAAATTTGCACCTAGTTGATCATGATGCTATCAATGGTATTTTCACTTGGAACATTTAAAAAGGAGGAATGCAACAAGTGACCTCAAAACTAGACCAGTTCTTAATCACATAATCCATCATGGCCTAGGATATATATTTGGAAACATCCATACTCCTAAGTGATGGCTCTAACCATCGATCCATAAGTCTAAACATAGACATTAAGTCTAGACCCCACAACAAACCCTTTCACTTTGAAAAGTTTTGGTTATACCATGTATACTTTCAAGCAAAAATAAAGCAGTGGTGGGGAGAATAGGAAGCTCTGGAAGGCTCATCTATGTATAAACTCCAGCAAAATTGAAACACATAAAATGGAAGCTCACAAGATGGAATAAAACCAAATTCATCTACATTATGGGGGAGAAATGTAATTGGAACAGAAAATGGAGGTAATATAGTAAGAATCCATCCTTTATGGCTAATTATATGCACTAATTAAAGAAGAGGCTATCGTCCTCACTAATCTTGAGGAATGCAAGAAACAAGAGGAACTCCTATGGTAACAAAAATCATGAGTTTGTTGGATTAAAGAAGGGGAAAATAACACTTCTTTCTTTCACAAATCTATGCTCCAACACCACCATCATAACCACATCTCTTCCCTTAAAAGCATCATAGGAGAAAATTTGTTAGAATATGAAGAGATCAATCAAGTGTTTACTTGCTTATATCAAAATATTCTAACAAAACATATCTTAAAGGAGAGTTGATCCAACGCATCACGAAGCACATTGTCCTCCTGGTTACCACAGAGAAAAACAAGGATATACTTTAAGAAACCTCCTCTGAGGAAGTGGAAGTGAAACTCAAAGCAATGCCTAGTAACAAAGCCCTTGGTTTGGATGGCTTCACCATAGAAAATTTTCAGGCATGTTGGCTATTGGGATGGGGTCCCCTAGGTCAGTTTTGGGGTTAAAATAACCCAAGTTTTGATATACTTTTGTAATTAATGTAAAGTCTCCACGATTTGTGTATGCAAAGCACGTAGATGATTATGAGTCAAAGGTGTTTTAGCCCTTGTTTATGTAAAGCTTGAGTTGGTTTTGAGATCCACCCATGGTCTGCAGACCATGGGATTGTATGAAAAAAGCTATAAATAGGTGTGTCTTAGAGAGTCTAAGGCATGTCTATGTGGATAACAGATGTAGTCTTAGAAGTGATAGCGCAGAGAAGTGGGTCAGATAGGAGAGAAAGGCTTTGCAGTTGAGTGTGCAGAGTCCTAGGTAGAGTCTGCAACTGAGTGTGCGAACCCCTGCAGCTGAGTGTGCAGGGTAGTTTTGAGTCTGTAAAGCTGAATTGAAGATAAATAAAGAAAGTTATCGAAGAAATCCTGTGTATATCTATTTATCTATGTTTACTTTTGTTTACGATATATGTTGTGGATGAATAATGTGCTTATGAAATATTGATCTAATGATGTACGATTCTCTTGAATAAGTCTTAATAAATGTATGCAATGCATGTTAATTATTTTCATGAAGACTGTGATGAATTCTGTTATGTTTACTAAATAGCTTAAGTAGATCTGTGCGAACACTAATTTAGGATTGTTCTCTAATGCGTGTAAGTGGATAAATCAACTGTTAAGGGTCTACAAAGGCTGATCGTAGACCTTCACGAAGGTCTGAAGGATGTTTCAGTAGAGTTGTAGTACCGAGCCATAAGGGCTTATCAATCTGCGCAATGGTGGATCTGAGGCACTAAAAGACATCACACTCATCTCTGGATGTAGAAACTTGGTTCTTGCATCCCCCCATACTACTTCAGGTGAGAGTGCAGCCTGTGTTACGTGAGTTGTTGCTGAAAGGGCGAGTAGTGTAGGGATTTGTTGGTTGGCGCAACTAACTCTGAACCTAGGTCAAGACCCCCTAAGCCAACAAATGGTTTCGTTGTCGGGACCAAGATCTTCTTGAAAGAGATGTGATGTTACATCACTGGAATCCGACCAAGAAATAAATTGAAAAGTGGTTGGATGGGAAGATTCACGAATTCACGGCGCAAGAAAACAGGAATTCGTGCCTACCAAAAGAAGAGTTGTTGAACCGGTATCTGTATACAGAAATACACGAAATCTTCTTCTACACTTTCCCCATTGAACTATATGAGTGGTTAGCCAAATTGACAGCCAGCCAAGGAAGGTGGAAGCTTGATAATCCTATAGTGTGGACTCTAGAACTGGTACGCCTACTAGAAGCCTCTAAAGACAAGATTGCATGGGTCATCGATCATTGGCTCGATCGAATTATAGGAGGATTTGTTATAGAATTCGTAGTTGATACCTCAGTTAGCTACAACGAAGCAAAGCAGTGATTTTTCAAGGGACGATGAGGTAAGTATTTAAGATCTTTGAATACCTGGATTAAAATGTTGTTATGTGAAAAACGAATTATGCCATTGCCTTGACGTTTGGAGCTACGTGAAGTGGAAAACTCTTTAGAGATTGAGAGAGATCGGGTCTTGAATATAGCCCGTTGATCGGACCTCCTTCGAGTGACGACGAGGGAGTGGTACAGGCCTCACCGTGGAGTGTTGTTCAGCTAATAACACATGGTTTTCTGCGGACACATCATCCATCCACTCCACCTCCACCTCCACCTCCATCGCATACACCTTCGCCCACACCTCCACAACCACCGCCACCATTCAACATGTCAAACATAATGAAGTTGCTGATTTTCAAGGGCATAGGAAGTGAAGATACGGAGTAGTTCTGGTTTGTTGCAAATGTTGTGTGGATAGCGCAGCAGATTACTGATGACAATATAAAGAAGGAATAATTAGTTATCACTCTGCAGGATCACGCGCTGACTTGGTATATTAAGTATTGTTCTGATAATCCTCTGGCATCGCTAACAGAGACTAAGGTTGCTTTAAACAAAGAGTTTAGTAAGCCTAAGTCTGACTCACAGTCAATAGTTGGATTTAAGGAAATCATGATGAGGGTTGATGAGATGCCTTGGGAATTAGATCAAAGGTTGAAATGTGTGATCCAAGAAGCTAACATGCAGCTCACAGATGGTCAGCATCGTGAGTGGTTTATAGCTTCACTTCTGCCTCACCTAAGGATTGCTCTGTCGCAACAAAAGATAGGAACTCAGGAAGAAGCCCTGGAAATCGCGATGAGGTTGCATGCAACACCCATTCAGGATGTGACCTTGGGGGTACATCAAATTCATTCTCAGTTACAAAGCCTCTGCTTAGAATTACAGAGCTTGAAGAAATACAAGCATACCAAACGATAGGTGCACGTAGAAGTTTGGTGTTTGTAATGTAAGAGCCATGGGCATGATAAAGACCATTATCCCTTATTCACAAATTATATTACAGGAGGGGGACCAATTCCCCTTAGACCAGAAGCTCCAGTAGGGCCGAGCATAGGGGTTGCGCTATGGTGCACTAATTGTCAGGTTGCTAGACAACATGCGACAAATAATTTCCATTTGCTTCAAATGTTCATCCAGACACCTCGAAAATTGTTCTGTAACTTCTGGAAATCAGTGGGCCACGATGAGTGGCATTGTCATAGCTATGAGATGATGATGGAAAGAACACCTACATACAGGATGCAAGAAAAAACTCGGCCTCCAGATCAGAGCATTGGAGGAACATGTTGAGGATATCAGGGGCAAGGACGAGGCCGAGGAGGAGGAGGGCCTGGTAGAGGCCGGGGATAGGTTATCTGTTACAACTGCAAAAAATCAGGGAACTACGCACGGGAGTTTCATAATTAGACACGCTCATCATGTCAATATTGCAGCCAATTTGACCACACTATAGAAGAATGCCCGATGCTGATAGCTATGATGCAAGCGAAGAAGGTGCAACCTCATCAACATACGTAGAACTTACAGATGATGAGAGTTGAGCCCCAGGAGGAAGATAAAAGCATGAATATAGTTCTGAGAAGTAGGATAACAACTAACAATGATAAAGGTAAACAACCTGAAGAGGACGGATGGGTCCGCAAGGCCCCAGAGAAGGAAGTGGGTTTTTATCTGAATCGCATGAAAGAAACATTTATGGAGCCCAAGAAAAGCTTCGTTGAGGTGTCCACCTTAGGAAGTCAGGACAAAGTACAAAGAACCAGCGTGCCTACAGAGGTTGATCCCTCTGTGCTTACTGCATTTTTGGAAACCTGCATAAAACTGTTGCGCGATAGAAAATTTGTGGAAGGCCTGCAGGAGTTGAAAAAAAAATGCGCCAGCAAAGAGAAGGTCAATGATGGACACCAGGTGGTCAGAAAAAAATTGGCAAGCATAAGGCGAGAAGATGGCGCGAGATGAGGCTCACCGCGCAGATAGGATATTATGAGATGGACCAGGTCATCTTGGATCTGGGGTCTGATGTGAATGTATTGCCAAAACAAACATGGGAAATAATGGGTAGACCTACGCTGCAGTGGTCTCCTATTCAGCTTAGAATGGCGAACCAGCAGAAGATCATCCCTATGGGATGATTATATTTAGTAACTATTGATATCGAAGGTGCAAGTGCGATGGCTGACTTTGAGGTGATAAAGACCGTTGATGAAAATAATCCATACCCCATGCTCCTGGGAATTGACAAGGCCATTGACATGAATGTGGTCATCAACTTGAAGAAGAGGACAATGTCATTTGAAAGGAAATCGCTTCGGGTTGTAGTGCCGTTGGACCCTGCAAAAGGGGCACACTAGACTGAACCAATCTACGACTATGAAGAAAGTGATGATGAATTGGATCAGATCTACAAAATAATAGGACGAGACCACGACTGGATCAATCTGATGGTAGATGGATGGGTTGCGTGGGATCAGGTGAGTTCCTGCACCTCTGATTCAGATGAAGAGCTAGAACATTGGCAGAATCGTGTGCATGAATTATCCATGTTACGATGTAATACGTTGACGAAATCGTTGTGTTGTGTTTCATCAGAGGTAAGGAACTTACCTTATTATGATGCTTTAACTGACATGGATAAGTTTTCAAATGCATTTAAGCGTGAATTCCCTGAGGATCACCACTTCAAAGCATTAGATTTGGCACTACACACTACGCCCGCACGATGGTGGGGTATGCAAATATAGCTTTGGTGGTGGTGGGATTACAGAAGAATGATGAGGTAACGATTTGGGCATCCTAACACTAGATTGACTGAGCAATATAGCAGGAAGGATGATCTGCGCGACCACCTAGCAAAATGGACTAAAGCATGGGGGACAAAACCACAACTGGAATGGGTACACATATTCTCCTATACTTTGGACACAATCCCCATGAACTGGTATTTGGAAACAAAACTCTGCCATAGAACTGCGGAGTGGGATATATTGAGGGAAGGGTTGTTATTGACCTTCAGTTTTGAGGATGGCTTCGCGAGCATCGATGAAGCCCTACAGGTAATTAACGTAGTTATCTTCATAACACCGCAAGAACCTATTGAGTGGGTCCAACCAGATTGGAGCACCCAACTGCACCATGCACTGGAATGTTATAATGTAACAACTGAAGAGGAGGATGAAGATCCAAGAAATATTAATATTCCAGAGGCAGAAGGGAATCGCGAAGTCAAGGGCCCGAAAATAGACAACTCGGACATCACGCGCCATTGAAGACAAAGCAAGTAAACATTGTTACTGAAGAAAAACCGAAGTTTGCTAAAATTGGAGATTACTAGGATGATGCTACAAGGGATAAAGTTACTAAGTTACTCCGTGAATATCAAGATCTTTTCCCCACGAAGTTTTTGGATTTGAAGGGAATAATTGGCGATTTGGGTGTTAAGAAGATTACCCTAAAGCCAAACACAAATCCTGTTAAGCAAAGACCGTATCACCTTAATCCTAAATACAAGGAAAAGGTTCACCAGGAGTTGGATAAGATGCTAGAGGCGAGCATTATAGAACTGGTTGAAGAATCTGATTGGGTAAGCCTGATGGTCGTTCAGGAGAAGAAACATAAGGAAGAAATAAGGATTTGTGTAGATCTGCAGAAGCTTAATGATGCCTGTGTCCATGATCCATTCCCGATGTCATTTACCGATGAAGTATTAGACAACGTTGGAGGGTAGGAGGCCTACTTGTTCAGAGACGGATTTTCAGGATATCATCAGATTAAGGTCACGCCTAAGGATAGGAGCAAAACGCCCTTCGCAATGAAGTGGGGTTGTTTTCAATACATTGTAATGCCATTTAGACTCAAGAATGCGCCTGTGATATTTTCTCACGTAGTCATTGCAACACTCAAGGAGTTCATTCATAAGTTCCTGGAAGTATACTTTGATGACTGGACAATGTTCAGATTAGTAAAGCGCCATGTAGCAAGTCTACGCCTGATGTTGGATACATGTCGCAGATACTAGATCGAGGTGAATTTGAAGAAATGCATCTTTTGTGTTCCCTTTGGAATCTCACTGGGTCACATGGTGTGAAAGCAAGGGTTGATGGTGGACCCTGCAAAGATTGTAGCGATTGTGAATTTGGAGGCCCCAAGGAATGTAAAGCAGCTGCACACAATGTTGGGACATACGGGATATTATAGGAAATTTATCAAAGCATATGCTCAGATTACTGTGTCCATGGAGAAACTACTGAAGAAGGATGCAACATTCTGTTGGGACAAAGAATTTCAGCACAACTTATACATATTGAAAGAAAATATGGTCACCGTGCCGATCTTGGTATTCCCTGATTGAATAAAGGAGTTTCACGTACATGTCGATGCCTCTTACATTGCGTTGGGAGTAGTATTAACGGAAGATGGTGAAGGAGAAATGGACCATCCTCTAGCCTTCGTGAGTAGGAAATTATCAAAGACTAAGAAGAATTACTCAACTACTTAGTGCGAAGGGTTGGCCATGGTGTACGCACTGCAGAAATTCAAGCACTATCTATTAGGAGGGCATTTTAAAATGTACACAGATCATTTTGCCTTGAAATACCTGGTCAATAAGCCTGTGTTGGGGGGGCAGATCTGTAGATGGTTACTATTAATCCAGGAGTATAACTTTGAGGTAATTGTGAAGCCAGGGAGGTTGAATGTAGGACCTGACCATCTATTGCGGATCGAAACAAGAGAGGAGCCCAATAATCTAGAGGAAGGGTTGCCAGACATGCAGCTCTTTGCGGTGTGCGTAGTGGATAACCATTTTGTAGATATCGTTCATTTCTTAACTACGGGGATGGCAATGAAAGGGTATACAAGTCAGAAATAGAAGGAACTCGTAGTACAGGTGACAAATTTCTCAGTTATTGCAGGACATTTGTATAAAATGGGTGCTGATGAAATATTGCAAAGATATGTGCCAAACTTTGAGAGGGATAGCATTCTCGCTAAAGCTCACAGAGGGGCTGTAGGAGGACATTATGCAGGAAAAGTGACTACGTAGAAGATTTTGTGTGCAGTTCTATGGTGGCCAATGTTGCACAAGGATTCCAAGGCATATTGTGAGGTGTGCGATGCATGTCAGAGAATGGGCAGACCATCGTGAAGGGATGAGTTTCCATTACAACCCCAATTACCTTTGCACCCCTTTGAGAAATGGGCGATTGACTTCATTGGACCAATTCATCCCCCAAGGAAGAAAACTGGTGCGTGCTATATCATCACCACAACAGAATATCTAACCAGATCGGTAGAAGCATAGCCAGTTAAGGATTGTACATGGACTAAAACAACAAAGTTTTTGTTTGAGTATGTCTTAACCAGATTTGGTTGCCCGAAAGTGTTGATGAGTGACAGAGGTATGCACTTTTTGAATGAAATGATCAACGCATTGACATAATAATTCCAGGTCTACCATCAGAAGAGTACATTGTATCACCCACATTCCAATGGAACTATTGAAGCATTCAACAAGATTTTGGAGAACACGTTGATGAATATCTGTAACGCACGACGAAATGACTGGGATGTGCGTGTACATGTAGTCCATAGCTTGCATGAGTCCCACTATTGAAGATGGAGGATTAGGACCTCACGGATCATGCTAAGTTCCCACACTTAGAGATAGATAAATACATGAAGAGAGTCTATTATGAGGAAACAAGTGTTATAGTGTTGGAAATGGAGGAATGGGTCTGCGGTGTTGTGTAAACAGGGTTGTTCAACTTGCTATGAGTGCCACATACCACACCCCCATTAACACAATTTGTATATGCCATCTGCTTACATTGGTGCACGATGGGTGCCTATGGCTAGGAGGGCCTATACCCATCACAAATATGCTCATTCACAGGACTACGTACCTGCCATATGAAGGTTTGAACCCGGCCAAGGAGTTTGGTGGAAAGACGGGGGAGAAGGAGCTTGCCGAAAGAATGAAGAAATATTACAAACTCGTAAAGAAGTCGCATGGGTACTCGATTTTACCTATCTCAGACCTCGCATTTTAATTGGCCGCACAGATATTAGTAGGAAAGGTGATGCGAAAGTGCCATGCGAATGAAGTTTTGGTACCTATAGTATCCCTGGCAACTCAGTGCATGAAAAGGGTACATTTCAACTAGTCCAGGTACCTATGCCAAGAATTCCACGTGAATTTCCGCAAGGCCTAGGATTAAACCAAGTCATTTCATTATGCTTGGTTATTGTTGTCTATTGTGTTGGTTGCGTAGGAACTGTCGGAGGATAGCCAGTTTCCTCCACTTGAAGAAGAATGACCGAAGCAACGCAATTTTCTTCCTTATGGGCTACAAAGGACCCCACGCGGATCACAAAGACGGAAATTTTTTGTGTCCTGATGGAATCGAGTCTCCACATGGCTATTAACTAGGGTCCAAGGTTGTCTCCAACCTTGTACACATAGTTTTCAGCCTAGCAACCTTCAAGGCTGACTTCCACAGGGTGTATATCCAAGCGCGGAAGGATCCAGTGAATAAGTGGCATGATTTCCATATTCGATAATAGAGACAGATGTATAGGAGGTAGTAGTGTGATGGCCAACAAAGTGGCATGCCCCTTCAGATCTAGCTCCTGGGCCAAGTGTGAGTGCCAAGAGTTTTGCCACAAAAAAAGGAAGGAGGTAGCTAAGTAGGATGCGCAGAACCTATACGTGTAGAAAAAGAAGGATGCTGCAGAGAAGGAACGTGTTGAAAAGGAACGGGCTGCCAAGGAGAAGGTAGAATAGGAGCAATGTGAGACCTAGAAAGGTGACAAGTCACCTTCGCTAGAAACAGAAACAGAAGAGCTTACAGGACAAGGTAGCGGAGGCAAGGAAGGGAAGGTCACCCCCTTCATTCTGAAAAGGTGTGAATTGGAGTAGCAAGCTAGATCAAGAAAAAAGCAAAAATCCCATAAAACACAATTTGATCCCATGGTGCTCACAGAAAGCAATCTTGATGATATTGGTGATAAAGTTAGGGACACCGCAACAAAAGTAATGCAATAGTTTCAAAAACAATATATGCAGACTTTGGGAGGAGTATAGAAGGATATTCGAGAGTTGCATCTCCAAGCAACCAAGATCCAATAAGATAGTGAGAAGGTGAGTGGTGCACAAAGCAGTTTGGCACAGGGTAAAAGTACATCTGCAGAGATGGTTCCATGGTCGCAGGATGTGTGAGTCTTCCTCTTACCTGCAGGTTTAGTCCATTCTAACACCGAGGAACAATGAGCCCTCCTGAAAAGGTCACAAATATGGGTCTGAACCTTGCCGTGATATCACTTGAGTCATTGCATGCATTACTACAGGGAGTTGTGGAAGACCTTCGCATTAGGGAATAGCAAGCACTCAGTGTTGTTAGCGAAATCAAAGTTGATAATCAGTAGTTGTTCGCTGAGAAGATGCAGGTTCTGTAGGAGAAGGAGATGCTCTAGGCGCATAGTTCATAGCTGGAGTCACTAGTCGTGGAGGCATGTAGGACAGTGCCTGGGCTTCATATCCCTGATGACGCACACCTAGAAGCAAAGATCAGAAAACTAGCTGCTGTTGTGCGCAAAGCCAAAGCTGAGGTTAACTAAGTTCAGTTTGAACTCAACATGAAGATCACTGAGCTGCAATTAAATTTCTAGCCCACGACTCCGTCGAAGGTGCGCGAGCTGTGTGAAGCTGTGATCAAGGTAGGAATGGCCACATTGGATGCCATAGTTGCTGATTGCACAACATTATTTGAGCAAGCAATGGATTTGGTGACCAATCTGTAGGAAGATCCAAACCTGCAAACATTGAATACAGAGATCAAGGATCTAAAATGATAGTATGACAAAGTTAGGGCAACAACGCGCTCCATCATACTAGCGCAATGCCTTGCAAAATTATAGGAGGGAAAGCAGCTCCTTGCACATGTGGAAGAAGAACATAAGAAGGATGCCTTGCCTAAGGCCAGGTTGCAACCATGGTTGGAAGATGCTTATCATGTCATGACCACCATCCAAGACAAGCTTAAAGGCTTGCAGTAGATGCAATAGACAATGAGGTTGGGCGTAGAAGGGCTAACTACATAGAAGTTAGTTGAGGAAGTCAAACAGGTAGCTATGCAGAGTGTTGTCGAAGTTGCCATAATTCAGGTGGAGCTAGGGGATCTTCGCAACAATATCACAATGCCAACTGAGTGACTTGAGGGTAAGTCACAATCTTTGTGTTGGGGGTTTGTTGGGATGGGGTGCCTTGGGTCAGTTATGGGGTTAAAATAACCCAAGTTTTGATATATTTTTGTAATTAATGTAAAGTCTCCATGATTTGTGGATGCAGAGTGCATAGATGATTAGGAGTCAAAGGGGTTTTAACCCCTTGTTTATGTAAAGTTTGAGTGGTTTTCAGATACACACATGGTTCGCAGACAATGGGATTGTATGAGAAAGGTTATAAATAGGTGTGTCTTAGAGAGTTTAAGGCATGTCTATGTGGATAACGAATGGAGTCTTAGAAGTGATAACACAAAGAAGTGGGTCAGATAGGAGAGAAAGGCTCTACAATTGAGTGTGCAAAGGCCTAGGTAGAGTCCGCAGTTGAGTGCGCGGACCTCTACAGCTAAGTGCGCACAGTAGTTTTGATTTTGTAAAGTTGAATTGAAGATAAACAAGGAAAGTTACCGAAGAAATCCTATATATATATGTTTATCTATGTTTAATTTTGTTTACGATATATGCTATGGATGAATAATGTGTTTATGAAATATTGTTCTAATGATGCACAATTCTCTTGAATAAGTCTTAATAAATGTATGCAATGCATGTTAAGTACTTTCGTGAAGACTGTGATGAATTATGTTATGTTTACTGAATAACTTAAGTAGATTTGCACGAACACTAATTTAGGATTGTTCTCTAATGCGCATAACTGGATAAATCAATTGTTAAGGGTTCACAAAGGCTGGTCGTAGACCTTCGTGAAGGTCTGAAGGCTATTTCAATAGAGTTGTAGTATCGAGACCTGAGGGCTTATTGAACTGCGCGAAGGTGGATCTGAGGCACTAAAAGACATCACACTTGTCTCTGGATGCAGAAACATGGTTCTTGCATCCCCCCATATTGCTTCGAGTGAGACTGCAGCCTGTGCTATGCGGTTTGTTGCCGAAAGTGCCAATAGTGTAGGGATCTATTAGTTGGCACAACTAACTCTGAACCTAGATCAAGAACCACTAGGCCAACACTAGCCCATAGTTGACCATGAGGCATAATAAGAAATGGAAGAGTCCAGGAGGTCTTGATCCATCCTAAAATCACTTGACGTCACCTTTTTGACCCTGATCTCAAAAAGGATAAAGTGGCGGATCCTAATAGATATCTGCCCATAGCCCTCTGTAATGGCATATATAAGATCATCACTAAGATAATTTCCAATTCACTTGAGCCCTTCCTTCTAAAGCTCATCTCACTGAAGTAAACAAGCTTTGTTGAAGGTCACCAAATTCTAGATGGAAATATGGTTGCACATAAAACCATTCACTCTTTGAAAGTCTCATGAAAGCTTAGAATGCTACTCAATATAGACCTCTCAAAATCCTTTCCCAAATTTAATTGGCAGTGCCTGTTCCACATCCTCAAAGTCTTTGGTTTTTCCCTAGACTAGATTGATTGGATTAGCAATCCACTATCATATGATTACTTTTCCATCTTGGTCAATGGTTCTCCCTACACCCCATTCAAATCCTCTTGTGGCATTCAATAGGGTGACCCACTCTCAACGTTCCTTTTTATTCTAGCAGTGTAAGGGACGGGGAGAGCTCTTAAAAAGGTGATATCTGAGGACAAACTCAAAGGTATCCATCTATTCAGAAATAATCTCCCCCTCACTCAACAATAATTCATTGATAGCCCCAAGGGTTAGCTCAACTGGTCGAGTCCCCGTTGTTAAGTGCCTCGCCAATCGGGGGGTCATAGTGTCAATTCTCCTTGACACCCTTGGGGTTAGGCCCTGCTAGTCTGCTCGGTGGGCTTTAAAAGATTCCCTTCGGGGTGTATCTGTCAATATTTTCCCGTGAATGTAACGAATACCCAGTGTCTATGAACCATAACATAAAAAAAATAAAAAAATAAATAAATAAATAAAACAAACAAACAAACAACAACAACAAAAACAACAACAATTTGTTGACGACACCATGGGTATGGGAAACCCCATTTTCTCTTAAGTGTGGGAATTCCTACAAATTTAAAGGAGTTTTCTCAAGCCTCAAGTATGGAAGTTAAAATAACCAAATCCCAATATTTTTTATTCAACACTCCAATAATTGTTTAATGACACAACCAATATTCTAGGTTTCCAAAGATGCAAGCTTCCCTCGAGATATTTAGGTGCTCCAATAGTTGGTAGATCCCTCAAATGGGGTTTATGGGAGGACTAGTTATTATCCAAATTCAATAGAAAACTAGTAGGATGGGCCTTTTGATACTTAATTGTAGTTGGAAGAGTGGTCCTTTCAAAATATGTGCTCCAATACCTTCCCTTCTATTTGTGTTAATCACTAATGGCACCATCCTCGATCCTATAGGAACTATGATAAATACATCTCACGTTCCTTTGGGGAGGGCACTAACATGGATAAAAAATGGTCCCTGGTGGTGTAGGAAAAATATTGTAGACCAAAGTTCAAAGGAGGACTAGGCCTGTGTGATCCCACCATTATGGTGACTTTCATGGGTACAAAAATTTGGTGGAGGTGGATACATGGAGGCTTCAACATTTGGAAATGCATCTAGCAATGTATATATGCCCCCCACATGAAATCACAACTCCTTGGTCTTATGCACGCCATGGATCCTAGTTCCTCTTTATGGTCTCTAGCTAAAACATGAATGCACTTAATCCAACAACACTTCTTTTGGGAAAACAAATACAATCATTTTGCTATGTTTTAGGACGACCCTTGGAAACATCTCCGCAAATTTTTTTATCATCAACAATTGGAAAATATGTGAGACAAGATGACTGCCCAAGGTCTAACAAAGCTGGAAGATTATTGGATCAGTATCTACAAATCAAGAATAGAGAAAATGGCTACCACTAGAAACTTTGTAAGCCAAGCCAATGAAATAACATTGGAAACAATTCAAGGGAAACCTTTAACAAAATCTTATCCGTTTCTCATCTCAACTAGACAAGATCTGATGGGGTTACACTACAAAAGTAACCTTTTCCATACATGAAACATATCATTTGGAAGTAGGGCATGAATCACTACCAACTAATGAGGTCTAGGAAAAAGATTGGAAGTAGCATACCTAACCAAATATATATTTTTTTTTTGTTCTTGATTGAGAATAGAACTATAACATGGGACAACATTCAAAAAATGTAACTATAAAGGACAATCCAGATTTCGTCTCTTCCTTCTTCACTCAAAAAGTCCAAAGCCTATATTCAATAGTTGTAATTTTGCTTCTTGCCTTTGGAACCATCTAGGAGATTTTTTGTCCCGCTAAGATAGAGATCCCCCCAACATCTCCAACACTATATCTAATTGATGAAAATGTGTCTTCTCCAACCTATCCTTAATCACATTTGGATGCTTAAATTCCCCTTGTTTCCTTTTCTGGGTGATATGGAAAGAAAACAAATAGTGAATATTCAAGGGCTCCTATATGCCATGGACTCTCTATCTTAGTAACATCAAGGAAACCATGCTCTCCCTCTCTTGGTCCCATCTAATTTGTGGGTTCACAATCAAGAAGCTAGGATTCTTCATCATTGGAATATTTTCCCCTTGATACCTCTCCATTATCAAGCCCTCTCCCCCTCCCTTGAACTTGTTATTGCCTCTGCATGGTCACCTTCCCTCCCCCTCCTCTCAACTTGTTATTCCCTCTGCATGGTCCACTTCCCTCCTCCTCCTCTCAACTTGTTATTCCCTCTGCATGGTCCACTTCCCTTCCTCTCTCTCTTTTCTTGAATTGAATTTTGATGATGCATCGAAAGGGAATTCAAGCTTAATTGGATTTATAGGTATATTCAGAGATCATAGAGGCCCTCGAATTACATATACTCAGGAATTTTGTGCATTAATAACAATAATGCATTGAAATGCACTGCCCTCAGCATAGGTGTTGTAGCTCCTAGAGACAACATCTGGGTTGAAAGGAGACCAATGCATAGGACATCTTGATGAGTGCTTCAAGTATCTACTGATATTTTATATTACACTCAATATTTAACGTATTTGAAATGAAATTGATCCATAACATTTCTTAAGAGGAGAAATACAAAGTTGAATGCCAAATATAACTCACAGAAGCATTAATATCTTGCTCTAGTGGCCAACATCATATGCACATGCAATTTTATATGTCATTTGTAGCATACTGGACAAAGGAATAAAAGAACAAAGAAAACCAATGAACAAGACTTAAACTTTAAGAATATTGTTCATTGAAGTTCAACGTGAAACATATGAGAAGGATGTTTAACTGAAGTGCTAAGATACATGGAGCGCATATGTTATAGGCATCTTTAATCAACATTAGACGTAAATGAATCCATACATCTATGAACACATATCCATGATCTTATATAACATGTAATATAAGAAGAAGAGTGAGAACATATGGAACAAACAAAATAAGGAATACATATTGCAAATTCATATGAGCTAGAATTTCCAAAAACGTTTATTAATCTTCCATAGAGCAAACATTTCATTCACAACTTGCAGAGCTTCTTTCTCTTGGAAAACCAAAATTCTAAACCCTTGGTTCTGTATCATAAACTATTTTTATAGGGCCTCGGAGGGAGATCCCATTACAAAATATTCTTTCTTAATTTGGCGGTGAATCATCATAACAAAATATTAGTGTGCTCAGTGAAACAATTATACAAACTAGATTCTAACTAACTGACATTGTTGAAACAAAATATTTACATAAAACATAAAATCAAAATGTCACAATCGACACAATCAATAGTATCCTTAATCATGATAAACACTTTCTGGAGGCAACGTCACTAGATTGATGGTCTAGAGGACAGGAGGTTTGACAAATTGTTCACACCTTTGTCATAGTGCTTGAGCTAGTAGAGGAGTGTGAAATAATTGTTGATATGAAAAATTTAGATTTGTGACCCGTGTATAGTCCAGCCTAAGGTAGAACAAGGTATTTACCAACCCTAACAGCTAAAACTCCTTTATGAGATAGTTAACCATTGTTTTACCTTTAAGGGTGGTAGTCTTCTCATGAGAGGAATCCAACTTTCTCTTGGCCTCCAGTAGCATAGGATTGTATTGTGTTCATGGGATTAGCATTCCCATAAGATCCCAGAAGCTAGGCAACCTTGTCCCGACTCTCTCATCAAACTCAACATGGAAATCAACCACATTTTTCTGTACCACCCCTAAGAATTCCTCAACTTTTACTGTAGCCTCCTCCTTCTGGAAAAATTTAGAGATCTCCATGACAACATAAACTCTATCCACTACATCTATTGGCATCAACTCACTGAGTGGCCTTTCATTCACAAACTAAATGAACTTATTAGAAATCTGGGAGTTTTTTCCCCTTCTTATTTAGCATGAGCTAGGATGAGAAACTCATAGTCCTTGATCACAATATTATGTTCATCCATCAGAGTTATGTACTCCTAGTTTCTTTTCATTTATGTTATGATTTCATCCCAGACAAGTTGCTTGGCCTGTAGGAGAGACATGTTTCCTTTCAGCTTGCCTTTTAGCTTAGAAACCTCTTGGTTTGCTTCTTGTAGGTCCTTACCAATCAGGTCTGCATTAGTCTTGGTTGTATCAAGTTGTTTTCTTTTTCTAGGCTTCTCTGGGCTGTGTCCAAATCCTTCTACACTTTCATAAGCTCCCTTCCCAAATCTGGAGTTTGGTGAGGGTTGTGGTGAGCTTCTCTGTGGGATTTTGGGGGTTTTCAGGTGCAAGCATTGCAAAAATGTGTGTTTCTATCCTTTACTGAAGTTTCGTTGCTTGTTGCTTGAGGGATACTATCTCATTATTTGTTTCTATCAATTCTTTGGCCAAGATTTCATTCTCTTCTTCCACTCGTGCAAGTTCCTTAGATTGCACATGCTCACTACCTTACATCTTCAGTTTGTGCCTTATCTCATGTACTCGTTTGTGAACTTTAGAGAAGGGCTTCACAATCAATTGTTTGAAACTCTCATTCTACATGTGTAGAGCTCTGGAGCTATCTCTCTCCTATTTTAACCATGTTGTTTCCTTCTCTAGCAGCTTCTAAGCCTTGCTGATGGTCATTGCATTTCTATTGAGCTCACTGTACAACATCTCCCCCAATTACCTGTGAAAGTTGATCTTATCTGACAGAGGGATGCTTTTCAAGTATAATGAAACTTATAGGGCCTTGAAATAAGAGCTCGAAGACAATGATTGTGCTAGTGGGTGCTACAATGATAACTTCATTTGATTTATTTCTAAGTCCATAGCAGCCAGAAGTCTGGTATGATATGGGACTGAATGAGATTCGATATGTTGCTTCATCTCTTCCCTTACCTTCTTGTTTCTTTCTTCAATGGCCTTTCCAATAGGCCAATTTGGCTCGGTATGAGTTTCACTTCCTTTTGAACTTAAAATAACTACCTCTAAAGAGGATGAGGCAACAGTCTGTAATGGGTCTTCCAAAGTCACCTAGAAGCCTGGTTAATCTGGTATTGTCTCTACTAACCTGGTCTCAATTTCTTCTACTTCTATCCCTTGAGACTTTTCCTTCTTACTGATGTGTACATCATCCATCTCGATATTCTCAGTTTGGTCAATGGTCCTTTTATGTGCCTTGTCTTCCGATGCTGGAGTCTCAATCTCAATCTTTGCATTAATATGCCATGAATCAAAGTTATCTTTCCATTTGATCTCAGGCATATAATCATGTTTAGAAGTAGAAGCCTTTATGCTCTCTCTTCTCTTAGAAATGACACCATGAGGATCCTAATGCCATACCTCCCCTAGATCGAAATTGATTTGTTTGGGTAATTCCTCAACTACCTTGTGGGCCTTCCTCGAATTGACAATAAACGGTCCCACAAGTTTTCCCAACTTAAACATATATCCCTTCTTAGGAGGGACAAAGTGAACTTGGTTTACATTAAGGCTTTGTCTGATGAATTCCAGAGAAAAAAATCCTCATGGGCATAAATATAGGTAGGCAGTAAGGAGGACGCTCATACCGACAGACCCTAATTTCTGTGAAATCCTCAAATAGGTACCAGTCCCCCACCCTGGTATCCTTGCTAACTTGGAGGATTGCTTTTTTTTAGGGAGAACTCTAGGAGGGGAAACACCATGAATGATAATATAGGTAAAATCCATATAGGAGGATATAAACTAGGAATAGCCCTCAACATCTAGTCTCTTCCTAGCAGCACTGTCCTAGTCGAAAACATACTTCCTTTCTTTGTTGGAAGCCAACAAACTAAGACCCAAGCACTCAAAGTCATTCACATGAATGTATGTTGGCTTGTAGGGGCCTGACCTAGGTTCAGAGGTGATTTGGCCAAACAAATCCCGGTACTACTAGCCCTTTCAAAAATAGTTCGCAGAGTGCGAACTGAGGTCTCACCCAAAGTAGTAGGGGAGTGTGCTAGAATTAGGTTTCCGAACCCTAGAGATGTCTGAGGATTTTCGGTGGTCTGTGGTTTGACCCGGCGTGCACATCGCTATGCACACCTATCGATACTTCGCAACCTGCGATGTTGTCTTCGCGTAGCCCTACTTGGGGCCCAATCCATGTTATTCCCCAATTCCTTGCTATTAACCCGATATTTGTCGATCACTTAGCTTATCAGTGTGTGTCTAGTTATATTTAACAGTGTTCAGTATTCATATAAGTGCGTGCGATAAAGAAAACAATATGATTAAATAGGAAATAGCACAGGAACAGATACACAAGATTTGGAATCAAACTTCTCTTTATTATTCTTCTTCCTTGGTTATAGATTTGACTCTACCCTGCACAGTCAACTATAGGGGTCCGCGCACTCAGCTGCGGACTCTACTAGGCCTCTACACACTCAGCTACAGAGCCTATTCCTACTACTATGACCCCAAGCACTTAGACCTTTACTCTATGCTCGCTATCTTCTAGACTCCATTCGGTTCTCCATGTATCTCTAATTATCTTTACAACTTAGAGCCTCGCTCTATTTATACAATCCCATGGTTCGCAGACCATGGGTAGGTTGACACTACATTCAAAACTAAGCGCAGACAAGCCTATAACTCTAACTTACAATTTGCACTCTGCACCCACAATTCATGGAGTCTTTACAACAATAATACTGAAAACTTGGGCTTTGAGCCCCAAAACATGTTGTGGGGGGGCGGGGGTTCCATGCCCAGCAGGCCCCCAACACAAACATCGTGACTTGTCCTCAAGTCACTCTGTTGGCATGACAATCTTGGTGCGGAGTCCCTCCAACTAGTCCTGAACGACCTGAATGTCGGCAACACACTGAGCTATTGCTTGCTGAACCTGCTACATTCTCCCTTCTGAACCCTCTGTAACTGGATTATTCCCATACAACCGTACTGATATGTATTTATAGTCCTGTGCCCCTATCCGGCTTTCTGAAGCGTGAAGACTATAATGCTGTCGGTTAGTCAAATAGCCAGCCCACCTTTGTAAGGCTTCAAGTGGTTGTCATTCACTTTGCCTAGGAAGGGTTCTCCATTTAATTTGACGAGCTAGACCGCGCCCTCGTCTGTGATTTCCTTAACCACGTATGGTCCTAGCCAATGAATTTTGAATTTTCCCAGAAATTTTTCAAACTTACTGTCGTATAGCAGTACTAAGTCATTTAATTTGAATGTGTGCAACTTAATATGGCGATCATGCGAAGCTTTTTCACACTGTTTCTGAACCTGCTGATGAAAACCTACCAAGAACTGTTCCTCCTCAAGTTCTTCCAATTGTGCAATCCTTTCTTCCAGAGCTTCATGGTCCATCATCCCTGTGAGGTTTGCTATTTGTAGACTAGGTACGATATATTCCATTGGCATGACAACTTCCACGCCATAGACTAACCAGAAAGGGGTTTGTCCCATCAGTTTCTTGCACGTTGTTTTGTAAGCCCATAGTACTGTAGGACGCGCAGGTCCAAATCACTTCGCTGCGCGTTGCATACTTTGGTCAGTGCGGTTTCCAGTATTTTGTTGAATTCCTCTACTGTCCCATTTGTTTGTGGGTGATATGGTGTACTATTATGATGATATACCTGGAATTCTTCTGTGAGTGTGTTGATGGTTTTGTTTAGAAAATGTGTTCTATGATCACTCATTAAGATTTTTGGACAACCAAAGCAGGTTAAGACGTTTTCAAACAAAAAAATCACAGTCGTGTAGCCTTTGACCGGTTGCGCTTCCACCCATCGTGTTAGATACTTTGTTGCGGTGATGATGTAGCGCGCTCCCATTTTTCCCTGAGGTTTGATTGGTCCTACAAATTCGATTGCCCATTTCTCAAATGGCTGTAGTGTCATCTATGGATTTAATGGCATGTCGTCCCTCTATGATGGTTTTCCAGTCCTTTGACATACATCGCAGGCCTTACAGTGCGCTTTCGAATCTTGGTGTAGGGTTGGCCACCACAACCCTGCATGGAGAATCTTTTGTGTAGTTGCTCATCTTGCATAGTGTCCTCCTGCAATGCCCCCATGTGCTTCCATGAGGATCTAACTTCTTTCAAATTCAGGTACGTATCTTTGTAAGATCTCATCATTTTCCATTTTATATAGGTGACCCACGATGATAGAAAAATCCACTGCGCGCACCACCAATTCCTTCTTCTATTGTATGGAATATTCCTTCGGCGCAATCCCTGTTGTTAGAAACTTGATTATATCTTCGAAGTGCCCGTTCGCGACGTGCACCACAAAAATTTGTGCATCAGGTAATCCTTCCTCCATATTAATGGGTTCCTCGCTTCTCTCAATGCGTGATAAATGATCCGGTCCTACATTCAAGCATCTTGGTTTGACTATGACCTCGCAATCATATTCCTAGAACAATAACAGTCATCTGAATATGCGCCCCCCCAACATAGGTTTATTGACCAGATATTTTAGCGTAGAATGGTCAGTATACATCTTAAAATGTCCTCCGAGTAAATAATGTCGGTATTTTTGGTGCATGTACACCATCGCTAACCCCTCGTGCTCAGTGGTGGAATAATTCTTTTTTTCTTTGGACAATATTTGACTTGCAAATGCGATCTAGTGTTCCACGCCCTCCGCACCCTCCTGTGTGAGTACGGCTCCCAACGCAATACACGATGCATCAACATGTACATGAAACTCCACATACCATTTTGGAAAGACCAGGATTGGAGTGAAGGCCAATTTTCCCTTCAGGACATCCAAACTCTTCATGTAATCATCATTCCAGCAATATGTAACATCCTTTTTCAATAGATTTTCCATTGGCACTATTATTTGGGCATAACTTTTGATGAACTTCCTATAGTACCCTATATGCCCCAAGGTAGCACACAGCTATTTAACACTTCGCGGTGCTTCCAAATTTAGAATGATGAAAATCTTCTCAGGATCCACCATTAGTCCTTGTTTGTATACCACATGTCCCAGTAGGTTTCCAAAGGGGACGAGGAATGTGCACTTCTTAAGGTTCAATGCAATCTGGTGTTGGCGGCAAGTATCTAGCATCAAGCATAAACTTTTTACATGGTGCTTAACTAATCCAAAGATAGTCCAATCATCCAGATAGACCTCCAAGAACTTGTGGATGTATTCTTTGAACGCAGCCACAATGATGCGTGAAAAGATGGCTAGCGTGTTCTTTAGTCCAAATGGCATAACAATGTATTGAAAGCAACCCCATTCTGTCACGAAGGTTTTTTTATTCTTATCTTCCAACGCGAACTTGATCTGATGGTACCCTGAGAACCCGTCCGTGAATGAGTATGCTTCTTGTCCACCAACATTTTCCAGTACTTCATCTGTGAATGGTGTTGGGAATGGATCGTGTACATAGGCATCGTTCAACTTTCTGAGGTCTACACATATTCTTATTTCGCCCTTATGTTTTTTCTCCTATACTATCGTAGGACTCACCTAGTCGAATTCTTCCACTGGCTCAATAACTCCAGCTGCGAGAATTTTGTCTAATTCTTCACGAACCTTTTACTTATATTTAATATTCAAATAGTAAGGTCGCTACTTAACCGGATTCACATTGGGTTTTAGGGTGATCTTCATCATTCCTAAGTCGCCAACAATCCCTTTTAAGTCTGTAATTTTTGTCGGAAACAAATCTTGGTATTCGCGGAGTAACTCAGCGACCTTATCCACCATGGCATCATCCCAATAGTCCCCAAGTGTTGCATACTTTGGCTCTGTCTCCGTTCCAATGTTGACTTGCTTTGTTTTCAGCGGTGTGGTGATGTCAGGATCCTCAATCGATGGTCCTCGAACCTCACGATAGCATTCTGTTTCTAGAATGTTGATATTTCGTGGGTCCTCATCATACTCTTCAACATTTACGTTGTTACACTCTAGTGCACAACTCAGCTGTGTCACCCATTATGGCTGGAGTACTTCTATGGGCTCCTGGGGTGATTTGAAGATAACTGTTTTTACTGCCTGCAACGCATCGTCAACAGTATCCCACCAACAATCTTCGAATGTGAAAGTTAACAAAAATCCCTTGTGCAATATATCCCATTTGCTTGGACCATGGCAGAGCTCCATCTCAATATACCAATTCATGGGTATGACATCCAGGGTATGATAGAACAAATGTACCCATTCAGGCTGTGGCTCTTCCCCATAGACCTTGGTCCATTTCGCGAGGTGTGTACATGGATCATCCCATCCGTTATACTTATCTACTAGACGTAACTGTGGTTTCCCAAATCGTAGATGCATCATTCTTCTACATCCTTCCCAGTCCTTAATACTTCTTTGATGCGTACCCCACCATCTGGCAGGTGTAGCGTGCAATTCCCATTTGAAAGCGTCAAAACGTTGTTGTTCTAGTACTTCGCTCTCAAATTTGTTCAGAAAGTCATCCACTATTGTCAACTCATCATACCTAGGTAGATCCCTTATCTCCATGGTTACGTAGCGTAGTGATCTTATCATCATGTTGCAATTAAGCGTTGTTACTTCGTGTAGCCAATTCTGGCATCGCTCTATTTCTTCGTCTAAATCTGAAGTGTAGGAGCTTTTGTGCTCATAGGAAATCCTACCATCTGTAGTCAGGTTCACCCAATCCTATTCTCACGCGGTTAACTTGTAGATGTAGTTGAGATCATCATCACTATCATCGTCGCACACCGGTTCAGTGCATCGCGCTCCTTCGGCCGGATCTAGCGGTACTACTACGCGTAGTGACTTTTTCTCAAAGATCATTTTGCACTTCTTCAGATTTATGACTCCGTTCATATCAATGGCTCAGTCTATATCCAGTAGCATGGGATAGGGATTATTGTCATCGAAAATCTCTATCACTTTGAAATCTGCTAATGCGCTCGCACCTTCAATATCCACCATTACCCCTTGCAATCTCTCCATGGGGAGGATCTTCTGCTGGTTTGCCATTCGTAATTGAATAGGAGACCATTGTAGTGTGGGTCTTCCCATGCGTTCCCATGTTTGTTTCGGCAGTCCATTCACGTCCAATCCGAGATCCAGGATTACGTGATCCATTTCATACTCGTCGATTTTCATAGTCAACCTCATTTCCCTTCCTGTGCGTAATGCATGCTTTCCAAGTTTCCATACCACACGCGGTTCTCCTGACCCCATGCACCTAGTGATAAGTTCCTGTAGTCCTTTTACTGCCTTACTGTCACGCAACAATTTCATGCATGTCTCTAGAAAAGTAGTGAGCATTAAAGGATCCATCCCTGGTTCTAGTTGATCCTTACTACCTGAAATGGAGGCCTCCGCGAAGCTATTCTTAACTTCCATGAAGGTCTCCTTCATGTGCTCCAAATCAAATTTAGGTTCCTTTGTAGGAGCCTTGCGAACCCATGCACTTTCTTCTGGTTGCTTACCTTTATCATCTCTAGTGGTGATACCACTTCTGAGCACTATGTTTACATTTGAGTCTTCTTCGTGCGGCTCAAACCTCATCATTTGAAAATTCTAAGTCGGGGGAGGCTGGAGTACCCCTTTTTCGTGCAGCCTCACTATCAAGGTAGGGTAGTCTTCTGCCTCATGATCAAATTGAGTACAATAAAAACATGATGTTCTTGTCGGATTCTTACAATCGCAGGCATAGTGCCCAAGCCCTCTGCAATTGTAGAAATTAATTGTCCGCAATTGTAGAAAATTAATTGTCCCATTCCACCTCGACCTCATTCGTGCCCCTAAAATCCAGCACACGCCATTCCTACATTTGGGTCAAGGACTCGCATTTCAGTCTGTACCCTATAGGTAGGATTCTGATCCATCATTAGTTTGTAGCTTCTGAAGGTGCGTTCATCATGGCCTACCGACCTACAGAAACTACAAAACAATTCTTGGGACATCTGCGTATAATTCTAAAATAGATGACAATTATCCGTAGTGTGTTTTCCTCTTATCTGAAAAATCGCATACCATAATGCAGGCACTGTGCTTGGTCCTGCTTGTGCCTCAGGTTTTAATGGCATCAACCCTCCTCCCACCAAGTAATTCATGAATAATGGACAGTGGTCCTTGTCATGCCCCTGGCCTTTGCATTGTATGCACCATACCTCCTCACATGCCTTTGGCCAAGGTGTCTTGTCCTGTTTCAATCTCTGCATTTCCAGACACAAATTTTGTAGTTGCACGTGGATTTGTTGGACTCCCAGACCATGATCTTGTATAGGGGTCTCATGTAATCTCATTGCCATCTCCAAGGCTTCGCCCTAGGTGGAAAGATTTTGTTGTGACAACAACATCCTTAAATGCGGCATTAATGACGCTACAAACCATGCGTGGTGCTATCCATCCGTTAAAGTCATGTTGGCTTTGTTAGCTCTGCTATAAGATTAAGCTTTTGATGGGTTAAAAACAGGTTTGGCAGTGTTGGTTGTGCTTTCAAGAGGTTCGCAGCAATTGGTTTCATCTCCCCCTTCATTCTCCTTATTCTCCTTTAAACCCCCTTATCTCTGTTTTTCTCTTAAAACCTTGTTTAAGCCACCCTCCACCTCGTTCATCCTCATTTCTTCTTTTCCCAGGGGTCCTTTGTTTAAAATAATATATAAGGGTTTTTGTTTTTAGCCCGAGTGTAGAGTTAAAACGGCCATATGACCATTTCCTCATAACCTTAAGCTTTAACAAAATCCCAGGCCTGCGGCTTTCCCTGTCACATCACATCCACCAAACGTGTGTGTTTATCCTCCACCGTCTGATCGTCAGCCGCATGATCCGGCGGCATTCGCTCCTCCCGCCGTCAAAACGTGACTGCTCTTTAACCCGCGGGGAAAGTGGTTTCCCTGCCATCCCATTCGCCATGCAGCGCTTTGTTACTTGATCGCTCCTCCGCATACGAAACCACCCAACTCCCGTGAGCGGTGTAGGGAAACCGCTTACCGCCATCCAGTACGGTCCCCGCTCACTAACTCTCTCGCATCTCTGCTACCTGTCAGCCGTCGGATCTGTGCAACCATGATCTGAAGGTCCACGTTCTTGCCGTGCATATGCCTTCTGATAGCTCGCATACTCCGATCTCCGCTGTCCAATTTGTCAGATCCAACGGCTAGCATTCGTTCTCAGCTCCTCGTTCGTTTTCAACGCAATTTTCGTGTTTTTGGCAGTCCTGTGCACCCGAAGGAGGAAGGAGCCCATGATTCAATACTCTGCGCATTAAATCCTCAACTACCACATTCAAAGAACAGCACGGCCAAGGACGAGAAGGATAACCTTGAGCAGATAAACACGGCATTTCACCTATTCGTGAAGTACAACAGAGCAGCAGAAAGGTCATTTTGTCCATTAAAATAAGCAAATTGTATCAAATACCATATCTAATTGTAAATGTGGTTGGTGGTCAGTTATGACCCCTCCACGCATAGGTTAGCAGAGATTTTTTGTAATCAACCTCCATATATACCCAGAGACAGAATGTAAGAGGGTTGATGAATGTTATTTTGATGTAAGGTTCAACTTCTGGAGACTGTAACTACTGTGATACCTGCAGCGTCTGGTCTTCATTTTCAGCTAATGCAAGCTTCTTTTGCTGTTAATTGCTCACTTTCCACTTCTTCTTTGTTTCAGGTTGTGCCTGTTATGCATTTTTTCATGTGCTCTTGATGTTTAGCATTAGAGGGGCTAACATCCCACCTATTTGTTAGAATCTAGTATGTTTCATTGAATATGTATGCAGGTTTTTATTTACTTGGTGCTAGAGAGCTGTCATCTTGTCTGAGCATTAGGAAATAGAATTACAGACCTTTTAACTGGTTGCAGCTGGCCATCACAGGGTCCTATGCATTTGCTGGTGTGATCAGTATTCTCCATCATCACATTTTCCTTAAACTGTGAGTAATTAGTGGTCTAAAGCCTTGTAGTCTGGGGGTGTTCACCCATGTCTGGGGTTAAGCATAGTAGAAGTGGTTATCTGGCTTGAATATGCATCATTTCTTCCATTCGTCCACCATTTTCCAACATTTTTGTTGAGTTTGTAATGTTCCTGAGCATCTCTAATATACAACTTGGGAGAGTTTCCTGGGGCGATAACAGGCTTCACGAATCATACTCCTCAGTCTGGTCCAAATCCCAGGGAGTCCCGCCCAGGAGCATCGCGATCTCCTTAAACCCGATAATTGATTGTGTCTCCGACTTTGGCATGCTAAATTCTTTGTTCAGCGCAGCCTGGATTTCTGCTATTCCTGTGTTTGGATGGTCATTAGAATGCTTAATGTACCATGTTAATGCTCAATCCTGTAACGCGCTTACCAACGTAGCCTTTTTTATATTTTCATCCATGACTCCTTGTGCTTCCCATATTGCTCTTACCACGAACCAAAATTGGTTTGGATCTTCATTCCCTACTCCTCTAAATACTGGTAGTTTGATCACACTCGCCATACTGAACTATGGTGGTGGCGACAGTGGGGTGGGTGGAGATGGAGGTGAAGATGGTGAGATGGGTGGCGATGTAGGTGGAGGTGGTAAGCATGGAATTCGTTGCCTTATCGGACTGACCACGCTTCTCGGAGAAACCTTCGTGAGCTCTTCCTTGCTTTCCCGCAAGAGAGAAATTAAGGGACTAGTTTCTAACTCTTCACCACTTCCATTTCTGTAGATCTTCCCACTTCGCGTAGTCCCAAACATTAATATATTCGCATAACCCGCTTTTCACACAATAGCATCTTAATCCAAGTATTCAAAGATTTAATATACTTACCTCGCTGTCCTTTGAGGAAGCATCATTCCACCTCACTGTAGCTAACGGTTGTATCTGCCATGAACTTAGTGATAAATCCTCCTATAATTTGATCGAGCCAATGATCCACAGCCAACGCGATATTATCTTCGGATGCTTCTAATTTGCGCACTAATTTTGGAGTCCACACGATTGGTTTATCGAGCCTGCACCTTCCCTGACTATCTGCTAGCTTTGCGATCCACTCATACAGCTCAAAAGGAAAATATGCAAAGAAAATTTCGTGGATTTCCTTATATAAGTAGTGCTTTAGCCACTATTCCTTAGATACTCGCGGATTCCTTTTTTCCCGCACCGTGAACTCGTGAACCTTCTTGTCCAACCACCCTTAAATTTCTTTCTTTGTTGGGTTCCAGTGACAGGACATCAGACATCCCTTATGTAGATCTTGGTCCCGACAACAGAACCATTTGTTGGCTTGTAGGGGCCTGACCCAGGTTCAGAGGTGATTTAGCCAAACAAATCCTGGTACTACTAACCCTTTCGGCAACAGTCCACGGAGCATGGACTGAGGTCTCACTCGAAGTAGTAGGGGAGGGTGCTAGAACCAGGTTTCAGCACCATAGAGATGTTTGAGGATTTTCGGTGTCCGCGATTTGACTCGGAGCGCACGTCGATACCCACACCTATCAATACTTTGCAGCCTGCAATGTTGTTTTCGTGTAGCCCCACTCGGGGCCCAATCCATGTTATTCCCAAATTCCTTACTATTAACCCGATATTTGTCGATCACTTAGCTTATCAATATGTGTCTAGTTATATTTAACAATGTTCAACATTCATATAAGTGCGTGCGATAAAGAAAACAATATGATTAAATAGGAAATAACACAGGAACAGATACAAAAGATTTGGAATGAAACTTCTCTTTATTATTCTTCTTCCTTGGTTACAGACTTGAATCCACCCTACACACTTAGCTACAGGGGTCCGCGCACTCAGTTGTAGACTCTACTAGGCTTCTGCACACTCAACTGCAGAGTCTCTTCCTACTACTGCAACCCCAAGCACTTAGACCTTTACTCTATGCTCACTATCTTCTAGACTCCATTTAGTTCTCCATGTATCTCTAATTATCTTTACAACTTAAAGCCTCGCTCTATTTATACAATCCCATGGTTCGCGGACCGTGGGTAGGTCGACACTACATTCAAAACTTATGGCGGACAACCCTATAACTCTAACATACAATTTGCATTCCGCGCCCTCAATTCGCGGAGTCTTTACAACAATAATATCAAAACTTGGGCTTTGAGCCCCAAAGCATTCTGTTGGGGGGGCGATCCCATGCCCAACAATGTACAAAAATAAGAAGAACACTAGTGAATAATATCCAAAATAGGAGTTGGTGGGAAATGGTGCAGCTAGAATCTTATGGCCTCAGCTAGGTAAGAAGGGGTGTCGAAAAAATGGCCAGGATGCATCATTTTCGTTAGAAACCTGGCTTTAGTAGTTATATTGGCATCATCATCCCCAAACAGATGAGAAATTAGGGATAGGATCAACTGAATAGGCTCTGCAAACAAGGTTATAGGGAAATTATCAGTAATAGGTAGAGATTGTAGGCTAGGGGCCAGGACCATTCACAGAAAGGATTGTTGCTCATCAGTTAAAGGATGGTGTAATGGTAGACCAATGTGGTTTATGTAAACCACTAAGGTTTAGGGGAGCTTGGGTAAGTTAGGGATTTTGGAATTAACTCTAGGGTCACCTCAAGGATTTTTACCCTAGTTGAAGAGACAAAACAATTCTTCTCATCTATGTAAGATTCTGTTAATCAGGAGACAAACTCAGGGAAATGGTGTACTAAGGGTGCAATTTGTTAGTACAGGCTTGAGTTGACCACTCGAAATGGGTCTTCTCCTCTGACGTGGTTACCATACAAGTTGAATCAAAGGTCTGTGAGGTGGTAGGAACTAGAGGGGTTAACAATTTGTGCCTTCATTTCCATGAGATGCTCGACACTAGAGGAGGGTTTAACCTCATGGGCTTTAGAGGGCTTAAGGGTCGCCTTCTTAATGTTCCAATGAATATTCAAATAAATTGCAGGTGAAAGGGATTGACCGATTACCTAGTTGTCCTAGAGATAGTTGAAAATGACATTAGAGGGAGGTTTTGGACTGGCTGAGTGATCATACGAAGTTTACAGAACATACGAAAGGCAGGAGGCGTTTGCACCAGGAAACAATAAAAGAATTTGAAAATTTTGAGGCGGGAAGGGTTTTTATAAGAGAAGAGAGGAAAACGATCGGATGACGTCACGGGAGGACATGTGATAGAAGGGGATTAGGTGGTGATAAACGACAGGTGGACGGGAGTGGGAGAGGGACAAAGATATTACCATTTAAATTTTTTGAATTCCTCGCTCAATTGAATAGGCACCGACGGATTGATCAAACTGGAGGGTTGTCCCCACCATCCTCCAATGGGTAGGAGAGCGGGATGCCAGATCCATCGATTATCCCCTGGAATCAATTTGGGAAGTTGGATCAACACGCCCTCCAAATTGACTTGTCAACTTCGGGGGGGGGGTAGCACTGGTCTATCAACCACGCAGGTTACCCCTCGAAACGATGTCGAGGGTTGGTTAGACAAAGATGGATGGTGATCTACCCCTAAATTGCTTGAACTTTAACTAAAAGGGTGTGCTTGTTAAAAAATCCTCCTTTAGCCTGCTGCGCTTAACTGGTAGGGTCTCCATGAGTGCAACTTTAACCTTATATGATTTTTCCATGGCGTCAGGGCTTGATAGTTGCCCCCATCACTGATTTAATTAATTTTTTAGTTAGGATTCTTGAATTTGTCTTCTCAACATTTTTCAATGTTGATGAAGGGCAACGACATTGGCTCCAACTTATGACAATATATTGTTTTCAATGCATTGAGAACTTGAATATTAGTGTCCTACACCTTGGGTATGGAGTCATTTTATTTAAACCTCCATAAAACAAATTAAATAGTAATGAAAACCATAAAACAATGTTCGTATTTACAATGGATCTACAATTGATGAGAGTGGATTTCTTCAGTGCTGGAAGTAAGGCTTGTGAAATTGCCCATTCACTGGTAGCTAAGGCACTTCACCATCTAAATTTTCCAGCAAGAAGGTATTATTCCCTTTTTCTTCAGTAACCTTGAGAGGTCCAAACCACAGAGGGTAAAACTTGACATGTTTTCCTTTATCTTCCCTTTTGACATCCCATCTAAGTATTATATATCTTGGCTGCGAATACCTATCTTTTGCCTTTCTATCAAACAAGGATTTCATTTTTCTTGATAACTGATCAAATTTGGATTCAGTTGTTCTTTGCTCTCTTTAAGTTCTACCAAGTGATTTATCCTTCTGGTCAGAGCATTTGGCTCCTCCTCAACATCTTGTAAGATTTTTGCTACTGGGATAACTAACTACATGGGGAAGATTGTAGCCTTCCCATAAACCAACTCAAAAGGGGACTTCCGAGTGGACCCCTTGGTGGTAACCTTGTTGGCCCATAAGGAAAATTTCAGCTGTGAAGCCCAGTTCTTCTAATATTTTGATATTCTTTTCTTTAGAATCCTTACCAAAGTTTTATTTGAAGCTTCATCCAATCCATTTCATTGTGGATAATAGGTGGTAGAATGGCATACTATAATGGTAGAATGGTTGACTTGAAGACCTGAGCATTGTAAGTGAAAATATTCTTGGGGTAGCCAAACTTGGCAAGGATGTTTTCCTCCATGAACTTAATGACTACAACATCAGTTTTGAATCTGTCTGGGTCTACTTCTACCCACTTAGTGAAGTAATAAGTAGCTATGAGCATCCACTTGTGATGACCGTTGCAGGGTGGGCATATTTCCCCAATGAAGTCCAACCCTCACTTCGTGAAAGGTTCTTCCATGAAAACAAGGATTAAAGGAAAAGGTGTTAGATTCTATTTGTGTACAAACCTTTGGCACTTCTCACAAGCTCAAATATAGGTATGCACCTCGCCAAGTAGCTTAGGCCAATAAAAGCCTACCTTGAGAATTTTGTGGGCTATAGGTCTCCAGCTTTAATGTCCTCCATAGACACAATTATGGAATTCATCAATTACTTTGTGGATTTCTTCTTCAACCAAAAATATGAGTAAAATCCCCACTGGGTCCTTCCAATACAATCAACCATTTTAGATAACAAATTTATGGGCTTGCAGCCTTAGAGACATGTACTTAACTTTGTCAAAACTTACTGGGCACCTCATAAAAGGATATAAGGGGCTATATGTTTATACTAGTGGGACACAATGCATTTCATCTAGATTTTTTGAGATGAGGCTTCAATCCTTTGTTTTTGCTCCAATTTTTCACTTTATCCATCTTTTCCAGTTAGTAATTTTATGCCCAATGCTTGGCAATTTGCTTCAAACATAATTTTAGCTAGCCCCTACCCCTTGATTAGCTTGGTAGGTTTGATATCCATATCATACTCTTGTATTTTGGCAATCTATTTGCCTCTTTTTCCCTCACTATCCCCTTGCACCAGGATATATTTCACAACAATTGTAGGAACATAGGAAATTATATTTTATTGCAAGACATAGATTCTAAAAGCCAGCAGGGTTTTGACCAAGGCATAGTCCTATTTCTTCAAAATATTATATTTTATCTCAACATCTATTAGCACCTACCTGAAAAATGAAATTGGTTGATCGTGTCTTTCATCATTATTCTACATAATACAACAACCATTGTGTGAGGGGAAGCACAAGAAAAAATGAAAAATGGTTTTAAATAATATGGGATGACTAATACAGGGGCTTCTGTGAAAGCTTTTTTTTTTTTTTTGTAAAATGATTCATGAGCTTATAAATTCCACTTCACTTCCTTGTCCTTCTTCAACATCTCTATAATTTATTTGACCTTCTCAACATAATTTGGTATGAATCTCCTTAAGAAGTTGATCCTGCTCAAGAAAACCTAGATTTATTTCTTGTTTCTTGGTAATGGGATATTTTTAATGACTTCCACCCTTTTGGGATCAACCTTCACCCCATTTTTTGCCACAATATTCCCTAACAATTTTCCCTCACTTAGAGTGAACTGATATTTTTTGGGATTTAAAAACAGACCATACTTTCTGCATTTCTCAAAAGTGAGCCTTAGATGTTCAATGTGTTCTTCATCTATTTTTGAAAAAATGGTGATGTCATCCATGTAAATTACCAAAAAAACTTCTTCTCTCCCACAAAAATTATATCCATGGCTCTCTAAAAGGTGGCTCCTACATTTATGAGGTCGAAGGGCATTCCGACATACATAAATGTTCCCTAGGGCATGGTGAAAGAAGTTTTCTTTTGATATTCAGGGAGGACAACCACTTGATTGTATCCAAAAAAACCATCCATCATAGACATCTGTCATGAACCTACCACCTTCTGCAGAATGTAGCCCATTTTAGGAAGCGAGTAATTGTGTTTTAATGAAGCCTTGTTCAAATTTATGAAGTCAACACATAACCTTATTTCCCCATTCTTCTGACTGAAAGGGACTAAGATTTCCACCCAGTTTGAATATATCAAAGATACTATGATTTTGGACTGGACAAACTTCTTTATGTCTTTTTTAATTGACAAGAGTAATAGAGGATTAATTTGCCTGAGATTTTGCTTATATGGTTTCACCCCACCTTTTAAAGGTATCTCATGCTGGATGATAATATATCAAATGTCTTTAGGTCATCATAAGACCAAGAAAACACATCCATATAATGCTAGAAATTTTCAAGACACTTCTGCTTGCACTCATCAGGAACTCCTTTTTCCAATTTTATCATCCCGGGGTCTTGGTCTATACCAATGTTGCAATCTTCCACCTATTCTTCTAGATCTTGCTTAATGGGCTTGGAAGCCACATCATTTGGGTTAAAAAACCTTTATAATGGGACCAATCCCTTGGGGATGGTGTTACCTTTTAATTCTAAAATATTGTGTCCAACAATAGTTTCTCCCCAACTAACTTGTTGTTCATATATTACTTCCTCATCCTCTTGGTTAATCATCGAGTTCAAAAACTCTCCAATATCCTCCATGAAGCATTTAATTTGTTCTTCAGATTCAAAGACCTACCAATGTTTGACATTATTTGGCACTAGATGTCTGTACCTGACCTTAACTTCATATCTTAGCAATCGGTTTTGAGGAGGTTTAAAATTAGTAGTATTTATAGCCAAGGAGTCAGCCATCTGATTTCTATCTCTGGGCAGAAATTGGATATTGCAAGCTAAGAATAAATTATCAATCATGTCCCATACCTTGTTTCAATAAGACTTCAATCTTAGATGTTTAGCTTGACTTTGATTTTTGATTTTCTTCACCACCAACTCTGAGTCTCCAAACATTATCAAGAACCCAATGTTGAGATTTCTGGCATCTTGCAGTCCTAACAACAAAGCTTCATACTCAAAAAATTATTAGTGGCTTCAAACTATAGCTTGAATGAAAGAGGAATTAGGTTTCCTTATGGAGACACCAACAACACACTTGCCTCATTTCCTTCCCTGTAATAAGCACCATCAAAGTATCACTTCCATACTTTATCACACTCCAGTGATTGTTTATTTAGATGGACAAAACACTTTGCCTATGTTTCATCCAAGATTAAATCATTTTCCTCTAATAGAAAACAAGAGAAATATTTCTCTTTACCATACACATGAGCATTATGTGAACAGTCGGCTTGTGTAACTGCCTTTACAAATCTTGATTCTCTATACAATCATCCTTCTTATCCATCGAACATAGGGATGGAAACATATGTTAAATCTAGTTTGATAGATCCTCCAATATTATACCCCCATGACCTAGACAAGAGCATACCAAACCTTTTGGGGATATCAACAATCGTAATCTCCATTATTGTACTTTTTACAGAAATATGAGCTAAATTTATCACCAAATCTTTATTCATCCCCAGACATTTTACTCTCTTAGAGTCAAAAGAGTATAAACCCTTCTATGGTTTTGTTATTTGTAGCCCCAACTGCTACATCACAGAAATGACATCAGATTGTGAGAAGCTCCTGAGTTAAGCATACAATTATGCAAAAGAATTTCATGAATCACCAAGGTCACATAGAAAGGCACAATGGAACAGTCTCGCTCCTCAACATGAGGTCCAAATAGAACCATGGTCCTTTCTTCTTGGAGGTTTAGGCTATCTTGCATAGGATTTATGGTTGGTGGACACATGAAGTGAGATACTTGAGCTTTATAACTTGGATGTTTCAACAATTCAATTAAGGGAACAAATATTTTGACCTTCTCCAACTCTTTTTGAAGATGAAATGCAAAGGAGGTCCTATCAGCCGTGGAAACCTCAGCAGGCTCTTTCTCCCTATCATAGATGGGTTTGGATGGTAAGGATGATTGATCTATTTTAAAAATTCAGGCTTGTGAAGAATGGAATCTGAGGACACTTTCTTTTTTGGTGAGACTTGGTCCAAAGGAGTTTTTCCTTTCTTTGTTGATTTGGGAGAATTTGAGGGGGAGAGGGGGGCTCATCATTTTGGTCTTGCATTATTGACCTTTTCCTGGAGGATCTAAAGTCATACTTTTTGTGTAATAGAGCCTACATGAAGTTAGCAAACTATCAACAATAGTTGTCAATATCACCATCATCTAGTGGGGCATCCAACTCATCCCCTTCTTCCTCATGTGCTTTAATTTCATATTCCTCTTCATAGAGCACTAGTAGAAAATGGCTAATTAATTATTAAAAAAATGACTAAAATTTGCATATAAACAACAATTTTTCAGTCAGTGACCAATAGTATCCAATTTATAGTATCTTATAACGCGACCAACTTTTAGTCATTTTTAGCTTAATCATTAATTAATTGTCTCAATTTTATTTCTAGTAGTATATTTAGTCATAAATTTGATCATTAATTTAGTCATTGATTTAGTTATTAATTGGCACAATTAATGACCAAATATACAACAAAATATATTACTATATGATCACCCGAGAAAACCAATTAATGAGCAAATAAATATGAGAAAAATGTTGGTCGTGTTATAAAATACTATAAATTAGCTACTAATATTCATATATATGCAAATTTTAGTCACCATTTGAAAACAATTAATGACCAAAGAAATATGACTAAATTTTGGTCATGTTATAAGATACTGTAAATTAGCTACTAATAGTCGCATTAATGCAAAATTTAGTTGTCATTTGTAATCACAAATTTATCATTTGCAATAGTCATTTATATTTTTTTGTAGTTTCATATTCATTATATAAATGAATTAGTAGTTTATATTCATTTCATTTACATTCATTAATAATCATATAAAAGACTAATGTAGTTGTGTATTCATTTTATTTGTGTTCATCATTAATCAATATCAACTACTAATTTAATAGTTTCGGATTGATTTTATGTGTTCATTATTAATCAACACAAATTAATTAGTATGATTTTGCGACTAAATAAAAAAATACCATACAATGTGCATATTCATCTAGTATGAAAATGAAAAGTTACATATGTTAATTACAATACTAAATAATATAACGTGTAACTATAAATAATTTCAACCATAAATTATATTATATAAAATGTCAAGTATTAATATAATATGAGTTTCCAACTTAATATTGGTTGGACTATAATTTAGACATGAAATATTGTTTCATCACTTCAAAACATTATCACTGTGTTTCCAAGACATTGCAAGTGAATTCACCAACTTTGAAGACTTGACCATCAATCTCTATCTGTGTGTGTTATGCAAGATATTGGCTCTAAGTTGGGTATCGCTAGGCTGGCTCTCTTCTTTCTCTTTTTATATTTGTCGCTATAGTGTTATTGTTCTCCCCTTCTTCAATTCTTACTTCTTACCATCAATATTGAGTTCCTCTCCTGAAAACGAAAGAAGATACAATGTAGAGTATAAGACATGAAATACGATGAATATTGGAATATAAACTAAAGTAGACTATAAAATATTTATATGACATATACCTCATCATCAGTAATTTCAATGCCATTTTTCTCCATAAAAGAAAGAAACTCGAACAAGTTTTCTTCAGTTGGGCTGGATAGTGGACACTATGTGGTTAAATGACCTATATAAACAAAGAAATTAAAATGTCAACATAGAAAAGAACAACTTAGTAACTTAGTATTCAACCTTTAGAGAAATCTTATGCACAATCAAACCATCTAAGTTACATGCTAAAAATCTCAGATTGTAGATAACTTGTGAAAACAAATAATCTAAGGCGTGATGTCTAATCCTTGTCATTTTATTCACAACACATTTTATCCTCTAATGCATGAACCTGGTCAAGTATATAGACAACTTGTGCTCAAATAACAACATGAAAGTAAACTTTTCTAATAGTCATGGATTTTTCTTAACACAAAATAACTAAAAGGATTTCAATTAATATCATGTAATACTAATCTCATCTTCAAGATTTGGATGTTTAAATGGACATGATACCAAGTATTTTCAGGAAATGTTCAAAATACGATCAAACAATAAAGACAGGATATCATGAAATGAACATTGCAATTGTAAAATATTTGTTTACCTGTCCACCGATGTCTTGTCTTGCATTCCTAAAACATATTAGTCACATACTATAGTTGCAATTACTTTTATATTTTCCATACATAGAGTTAGGTGTTGTGAGTAATCATGAAACCCTATTGTTGTTAGGGAATATAACTAACCGTTTGGTGTATAAGTAATGGTACAACTCTTTGAGGTGATTTTATTTGCAAGGATATTGCATTTGGTTAGCAAGTTTGTGTAGTTGTATTAGTGTCAAGGAATATTAGTTCATCTAATCTAAATTCCAAAGGGATTTTTTATTATCATGATCTCTATGTTGGATAATGGGTACATCATATCTTTTTGGCCAAAACAATTTTGCATCATCTTACTTGAACTTGCATGTCGTGAACTTGCATTTATTGTAGGAATTGTTTTGTCCTCAACTTGGGAATGGTGAAGTTTATTGTATGTTTTTATTTACTTTCACTTGCAATTCTTAAGAATGTTTCGAGCTTAGCATTAGACAATGAACATTTTTTGTGTGAAATACTTTGCTTAAGATCCATCTATTGTTGGTTATGGGAGCTTTATGTTTTACAATCCTTTAACATTTGTCTCATACTAGAATTGCAATTATCCTTAGTTTTTATGTGCATATAGTTTGACAATGTGAGTAATGATGCAACCGTGTAACTGCTAGCTAATATAGATTAGCATTTGGTGTACGAGTTATGATGCAACTATTTGAAGTGATTTACTTGGAAAGGATCTTACATTTGTTTAGTAACTTTGTGTATTTTCCTTAGTGTCTAGCTATATTGGGTTTTTGAGTCTAAATTTTGAAGTGAATTTTTTTATCATGATCACTTTTTTAGTTAGTGGATACATCATATATATCTTGGCCAAGATACATTTGCATCATCTTTAGAATGGAGAGAGTTAAGTCTTGTGGTTTCTATTTTGAAATTATTTTTCTTATAACCTCGCAAATGGGCATGTTTTACCATTTTAACTTTGTTATTTTCATTTATAAGAACTCTTCATAGTACCCTAAAGCTATTGTAGACAACTAGCATTCATTAAAAGAAATCATTTTCCCCAATTCAAAATTGGTGATATTCATGTTATCTTTTTGTCTATTTTTTATAAGGCTTGCTAAGAATGTCTTGAGCATGCTACTATACAACAATTTTTTTTTTTTGTGAACCAATTTGCTTGAACTTTATCTCGTAATGCTCATGATGAGTTTTATCTTTTTACCATCCCTTATAATTGGAATTGTCGATGGCTTCACAGTGCAAAGAGGTCATCATTTGATGTGCATGTGAATTAGAGGAATTTTATAGATCCATAATTATTTTAATGTGTAGGAACTTTGTTGAATCTTTCTAATTCTTAAAATGTTAATGATAAAATATTTGGTGCTTTTTTTGGTAAAACATTCAAATTTATAAGAATTTTATATAATGTTAACTATAAAATAATTGGATGAACTGTTTTTTAGAAACAAAAAATGGAAATTGGTGATTTTTTTTAGAGAAATATGAAAAATTATATGAAAAGTTAGCCCAAATCAAAGTTCCATTTAGATAACAATATCCAAGTGTAAGGCACTTTACTAAAGATAAAAGTAGGATCAAGCAATTAGTTAGTAAGTTAGCAATATGACCTTGTAAATTTGGCTTGAATAACTATTAATCAAAAATAGCCCCAAAACATGAAAACTAGAACCATAGAAAAATACCTCTTTAATAAAATCCATATTTCATGTGGCTAAGTTGGACATAATTTTTTTCTTAGGAGGATCAATATTGGAGCAATATTGGAGTGATTTTTTCTTGCATCCAAGGTGGCATAGGAAAACTATATTTCTCACATGTGTTCAATACCCTGGGAAGATTTGGAGGTGTTGGAAAATAACATATATGAATGACCCTTGAACTAATTGAAAGTTCTATGAAAGGTGTTGCAATCAAATGATACTTGTAATTATACTTAAAGACCTAAATGTTTCTTAGATACAAGGAAAAATATTCATTCTCTATTACTTAACCCATTTAATTTCTTTAGATTTTACTCTTTTCAAGATTTATTGTGGTCTTGTCAAGAACCTTTGTCCTCTATTGCTTCTTTTAAAGTTTATGTAGCTCCTTTATTTATTATTATTATTCATGCTTTCAATTTTTTCTTTTTTGGTCATTCTCTCTCTTTAAAGCCTTTTTTTCTTTTATTGTTCATATGCAACAAACTTGGCATTCTCATATTGAAGGTCTTGTTTCTTTTGCATCAACTCCAAACACTTATTTTCTCTACTCTATTAAAAAATGTGATTTGTGAAGAGTTATTGGGACGGATCAGATCATTTAATGGTGGAGTTTTAAGAATTAAGAATGTTGGAGAAAAAATATAACAACATAGCAACGTGCATACATAAATTCCATGTGATTTATTAAAAAAACTCAAATTAAGAAAAATGAGACTATAGATTTATTATTCCTTTAACCAGAACTAACTTAATAAGAGCTTTGGTCTAGGAACGATTTGATTATGATACAATGATTTTTTCCCTTAATAATCCTTGTGTTTTTGAAATGTCTAATAGTCTTAAACTATTGATTTGATAAATTTAATGAAATACAACTTTTCTTTTACATAAATGTTTGATTAAATATATAAATGGAAATCAATACTAAATTCTATATAAATTTAATATTTGATTAAATATATAAAAGATAATCAATACTATACTTAACATGAATTTGATATTACTATTTTAAAATATCATTAGATATGAATAAACAATCTATACAGCAAAATTAAGTCATATTATTTTTAATTTATAAAATTCTAAAAGCTTAATTTAATGGTTTAATATCAAAATAATTATTTTTATGAAAATATGAGTAATATGACACTACTTTTAATTTATAAAATTTTAAATATATACTTTAATTTTTTGACATCAAAATAATTAATTTTTTAAATATTTGGAAATGTTAATTTTTTAAATATTTGGAAATGTAATTTTTTTAATCTAAAAACAATTGATAATGCATATTGAACCTGATATTATTCTTAATTTTGAAAATTCTAAATATTTAATTTGATTTTTTAATATCAAAGCAACTTATATTCCAGATATTTAGAAATATAATTTTTGTTAATCTAAAAGCGATTGATAATGTGTAATGTACCTGATACTTTATTTAAATACTAAAAATACATGATAAATAATTGCGAGAAAAATCAATTTATACACTATTTTTATATATTTTATGTTACTTTTAACATAACTTTTATAATTTTATTTGTTGGACGTACTCAGGGTCGGCTTCAATCCTGATACCCCCACACACTTGCCCAGCAATAATTTCGCACATAACCTTTCCTTTTCCAGATTCGCATATAGCTTTTCCTTTTCACGATTCTTTTTAACGTATGAGAGCACCTGAACCTAGAACATTGAAAGCAGAAAGTTGTTATGTTGTTCTGTTTTTTTAGTTAGAATCTTATTCTGGTAATCCATTACCAGAATTTGCTGGGATTGAGTTGAAGTTCAGAGAACTGCACTGCTCCCATATTACTGATTCCTATTTTTATTCCCAATCAAACTTGGATTAATACTATCAAAATTCCACATGTTTCACAGTTGAACTATGGCTTAACCAGTAAAACAAGTTTCTAATGTGGTCTTCTAAGAAAAAATATTTTAAATATATTCACGGGCATGCATGTGATTCCTTCTCAACTCATATTCTTGGGACTCCGGTGTGGGCACACCTCTCACAGGTGGTGAGCATCTGGGTGGAAAGGTTTTAATAAGGACCTAAACCTAGAACAATGAAAACATGTGGTCACTCACAGCTCAGGCTATAATGGATTGAGGGAGCAATCTATTGTTGAGGGTTAGGGTTGTGTAAACTTCACAGTGGAGCATGAAAGAGCATTGTGTCCTGTTGCAATGGGTGTATTCAAGGAAATTTGGCAAAGAAATCAGCTTCTGCTTGCGAACTTGTTTGGATGTCTCAATATTGCATTTGCAGCTCTTGAAGAGACTGAAGCAGTAACAGATTCCGATGTCTCAATATTGCATTTGCAGCTCTTGAAGAGACTGAAGCAGTAACAGATTCCGATAGTATTCTACCTGCAGCGATCATCTACTTACCCCATCTCTTACTGCTTATTCACAATCATGAGTGTGGACTGGATGCCTGGTACACTAAAACGAAGAGATCAGACTCATGATTGCTCATGAACTGCAAGGTTGAGGCCCAAATAAGAAGACAGCAGGAAATAGATCTCTGTAGCTCTCTTGTAGGAAGAAGGGAAATAAGAGATTACCTGGTGGACAGTAGAGGAACTGGGGTTGCTGCAGCGCTTTAGTAGCGAGAAGTGAAATAAAAGATTATGTTGTGGACAATAGAGGAAGCAACTGGTTTGCTGCAAATGTGGGTATAACCAGAGATCTGGTCAATATCAGAGAACTTGTTAGATCTTGTTTGCCATGTGGTGACCTTGAGAGGTTGTCTCCACTGGTATTTTTTTACCCATGGATAACTTGCATTTGTATCTGAACATGATATTGATGGTTTAGGTGAATTGGGGATTTGGGAGCTACCTTATTCCTTGGATGAACAACTTCAATGGGTTTAATATTACTGGTACAAACTAGAGATTTCAATGATTGTATGGCTCAATTCAAAATAATTATGGGCGATATTGTTGCCCAATTGTATCTTGGCTGGAGTTTAGACCAAATGAGCTGTATCCATGGAGGGTAAAATCCATGAGATTCCCTTCTGTGAACTCAAGCTTTACAACTATATTTTATATAATATAATGTTATTGTTTTATTCAAGTTATATAAAGTTGGGCATTCATAATTTCCATTTCATTATTGTTTGTTGTTTGGATTTTTATTTATTTCTAACATTGCTCAGTATGTCTGATATCAATTTAAATATGCTCATCAATTTACTTTCTCAATTAATTGAGTTCTGCTTATAAAACCATCTATACCATTGGAATAAACCAAATGAAAATTCCAGATCATTAAACAAGGAAAAGAAATTCATTTGTGGCATATATCTCCAATGTTCATAACGTAGATCACATACTTATACTCCCACAATGACTTCCTTTGAAATCTGCAACAGTGATTACAGAAGTCTGTTCAAAGATATCCAGTACGGGTTTAAATCCTAACAAAATTTGAAGTTGAGATCGGATGGAGACTATATTCACACAAATTTTTTTTTCCTTCATAACTAGAATGAGTTTAATCTGGGGTCTAGCCTATATGTTAAAAGGAAGAATAATTTTCCAAATACAAGATGCTGTCCTGAACAATTTTTATCTCCACTATTAACTCTTTCACATAAAATTTGATCTTTCCAAATAAAACCCATTTCTATAAGATTTTTAAAAATTAAATCGCCTACCTTTCTTTAAATTATATAATTGAAATTTTGATAAGAGCTATACCCAACTGACCAAATAATAATATTAGAAATTACTAAAACCTGCACAAAACTAATGGACTAATACAAAGTGGATGTTATTATAATTAAAATTAAGAGACAGTTAAATAAGAAGTAATTGCTGACCATGTATTCTTAGGTCAATGCAAGCACGACTCACACCAGAGTTTGCCCATTAGGTCAATGCAATCACGACTCACACCAGAGTTTGCCCATTGTTGACTTTCAAAACTGCTCTTTTGGGGCTCAGAACCTTATCATCCATAGAAGGGTAAGCTCTATTTGATGGAGCTATGGCGATTGCATTTTGAGCCGGTGTTGATAAATGGTGTGCAATGGTGGCAGCCGCTGGCATTGGTCTGCTCGCATGAATTGGTGGGTGCATATACTTCTTGCATTTATTTGAACCGATTTAGAGAATTTGCCAATTTTAGGGTAGTTATACTTTTAAAGATGGTGGGTTATAGCATTAAACGTAGCAGCAGGACTATGAAGGTTTTGAGGGCATGGATGTAGAGTGCTCTGTAATGCATGGCTCGGGTAAAGTTGGGATTTCACAGTCATCTTCTTTGGGAGTGTTTGGAGGATGAGTCAAGATGGGGTGATGGGGAATTTCAGTGACCCAATGCTATATTGCCTTGTTGGAAATTGATAGTAGCATGGAAAAATGAAAATAACACACTGTAAAATTATAAAAAATGATTTAATGGAAGTTATTTGTGAAATGAAATAATTGATTGGTTTTAAATGGATATTATACTCTGTTTTTGGTAAGTTTATAGTTAATAATATAATATTATTATGCATAATTTGGTTTTATAGTTTGGTTAATAAATTTATATAATTGAGTATTATATTATAATTTAATATATGTTTAGATATTATTAAAAAATATAATGAATAGTTAAATTTAATATGGTTAAATATATTTAGTTAAAATTAATTATTTGCTAGTCCACGAGGTTTTGTGTAAGGTCCTCGGGTGCGCGGGTGAACCAGGCACAGGCGCGTGGGCGTGCACGGCAAGTTGGGCTGCACGACCCAGGCGCGCGCACACGGGCGAGCTGTGGTTGCAACGGTTTGCGACGACAAGCTTGCGACGGAACATGCAACAATAATGGAGTGTGATAGAGTATTTATACACCTTGGAGCGTTGAGCGGGTTACTTGGAGGCCGACTCAAGTATGGAGCATTTGGCGTTAAAGAAGGTGTGCGCACGAACGTTGGGTGGTTGGCTGGGCGAGCCACCACCCCCACTTGCGATGGGTATAAGTTGGGGAATGCGTGGAGGCATTTCATCATTCGACAATCACTTCACATCTTCGCTCTAAGGAAGAAGTGCGCAGTTCAAGAGGGGAGGCGCACATCTCATGCGCCGGTCTTGGGTGAACGCACGGTGAAGGAGAGTCGTACTTGGTGTTGGGTGAAGGTGCGGGCGAAGGTGCGCCCGGTGGTTGGGCAAGGCGTGCACGGTGAACGTGTGGCGCCCGTTTTGTGCGACGACTTGGCGTGGGTGTCTTGGCGACTCGGGTGAGCGCCCGCCCATTGTGCAAGTGTGCATGGAGACTTGTTGGTGTGTTGGGTTGTGAATGGAAGCGTGTCTCGGGTTGAGGCGCCCGTGTGTGGCGACTTGGAGGCGCGCCCAAGTTGGGCAAACGACACGATCGTGAGACGAAGGTTGGAACCGGAGGTCGTAGAGTTGGGCAGGTGGTACTACGTGCTGTTCACACGATTTGGGCATTTGTCAAGAGTTGGCAAGTGGGACTGCGTGTGGGCAGGTGTACACGGTTTGGGCGTTTGTGACCAAACAAAGAGCGAACCGGCGAAGACGTGCAACGAGGTGAACTACGGGTTGGAGAGTCGTGCGGCGACCGTGCAGAGGTGTCGATGAGCTGGGCAACCGAGTTTGCCGAAGCTGTGAAAATTGACTAAGTGTAAATTTGGGGTTTCCCAAGATTTATCTTGTACATTGTAAAAGTGAAGATTATATAATATATTGATTTGGGCAGACTCATATTGCAAGGAGTTGCCCCTCCCCTTTATACTGTGCAATTGTCTTTGTTTATAATTGCTGTTGATAATGAATGAGTATGGGTGTTCATTAGTATAAAGGATAAACATAATAATACTTGGTTGCGAAACACAAACTAAGTAGGAGAAAGTGAATTAAGGCGTAGTCCACGAACATAAGTATTGGTGAAAAGAAAGTGTTCGGTGGTGCCGCACTTCGCTATAAGCGGTTGAAAGACTACCGCAGGTGTAGGGGCATGGCAATTGGTATCAGAGCTCGGTTGGAGCTGGTGAGCAAGGTTGCTCGTGAAAAAGTGACAGTGGAAGCAAGTACTTGCAGGTGAAGGAAGCTAGTTTCACATACAAGTGGAACAAGGGCCGGTTCATGGTTGCAGGGGATTTGGTGAAGCTGGTGAATGGTAAACAGGTTTAGCAGGGGTGAAGCTTAGTGCTTGGGCCAAGCTGAACGACAAAGCATGGCAAGGTTGGAAGAATGCGAAGGGAAGCTCTTGCTTACCTTATACAGGTTGAAGAGGTTAAAAGAAGAGAATCCCCGGATTCGAGAGAAGCTTGAAGTCTTAGAAAAGAATGTTGAAGACGAGCTCCTTCAACTTGGTTGGGCAATAGGGCAAGATGAAATTGCAGATTGTGCTATCAAGGAAGAGGAAGTCGTGGTGATTGAAGATGTTGCAAATGCGACAGCGATGGAGGATGAACTTGAGATTGATCAAGTTGGACCAGGATCGTACAGTTTGCAGACATGGATGAATGAGGATACTCATTTGGAGGAACCTCATGATGATGATGAAAGGCAAGGATTGTTGATTGTTGTAGGACTTGTTGGGGTTGTTTGTGACCTTATGGTAGAAGGTACAAAGGCCCGTGATAAGGGAGGAACATGATTATCGTTGTGAAGGATGGGTCATGCTTTAGCCACATGGAGAATTGGCTAAGTTCCCGGCATGGTTCATCGACAGATTGAAGGGCACACTCTTGAGGTATGATGATACTTGGGTGGACTTCTCATGGCCGAGACCAAGAGATAGTCTTGGTGGAACCTTTAATGGGGGAGCTATGAAGGAAGAGACTCACGATGATAATGATATGGTTGAGTGACCGAGTTCACTAAGACCGAAGATTGCAGACTTGGATGAGGATGACTGATTGTTGTGATGAGTCTACTTGGTTGGACTACATGGACAACTTAGTCATGGACATCAGGTTGAAGACATGGAGCATGGCAGTCCTATGCGGGGACATTATGTGGGAGCACTTGTAGAGGTGTCACTTATGGGCATCCAATGAGGAGTGCCAAGGCAGGGATGTTGTGCAGGTGGATTTGCTGATGTGACATGGAGACTTATTACTTATGAGCCGATGGAGAGGTTGTGCACTCTTGTACAACAAGATCATGGACATGGATGGAGTTGTGAGCAAACTATGGAGCATTCCTACTACATGGAGGGATGAGGCATCTTGCAGAGACCTTTGGGCCGAGACTTGTATGTTTGCTGAGATGTTGGTTGGAGATGGCTCATGGAGCTCATGATGACATGAGGTTGTGACTTTTAGGGACTTCATACATGGTGGATTTAGAGAATTTGATACATTGAGGAGCTGAGGTCAGAGACTTTGATGCCGGATGGGGTGGATACTTTCAAGTACATGTATGGGAATGGCTTGAAAGAGTGACTTGATGTGGAGGATCGATATGAGACACTTTGGAGTGATGGAGTTACAACGATGATGATGCCTTGGTGGCAACACTTGGGCATGGGTTAAGCCGAGACTCAACTACCTTTGACACATGGGAGCTGATTGATCTATGATCATGGGAAGCACATGGATAGATGAGACAGGTGTATACTTGTTTCTATGGCAGACTTTAGGGATGACACATTGTAGATATGATGGAGGTTGTTTCATGTACATGGATGTGGCACACTGAGAGTTGGAGATTGATAAGATGATCCCTTCATATGGAGGAGATACACATATGAATGATGATGTTGGGATAGATGTGGCTGATTTCATGTAGCACATTGACACCAAACATCATGGACAACATGTTGCAGATGAGATGAGGACTACTTCATGGACCTGAGCATGGCTTATACTTATATGGAGATGGATTCTTGATCGAGTTGAGGATGTGGCAGGATGTTCTGAGAAACGACTGATGATGGCATGAGGATGTGCATTCTCATGGTTTGGGCGTGACGGTTGGATTAGCTACCCAACTAGTTCAAACATGGGGACATGTAGTGTACAGAGATGTGTTAGCATTGTGTTGGAGTATCATGGCAGCAGTTCACATGATGACACATGATGGGGTCGACACGAGATGTTGCAGTGGGCATGTAGCTTGGATGGAGGGACCAGCCTTCCACGATGGGGAGCAGCATGTGGAGATTGTGACAGGGTGATCGATGATCATGGATTGAGATGATCTCTGATGTATGACATACCGATGGGGTATGGTGATCTTGGTGACAGATGGTTGCCGAGGCGAGACATGATGGAGACAGTGGTTCTACATATGTTGCAGAGATGGTTGCAGTATGTGGAGGAGTTGACATCATGGATATTGATCATCTTGGTGGATGGCTACCAAGATGGTATGTTGTCGAGGACGACAACGATTTCAGGTGGAGGAGGATGTAAGGTCCTCGGGTGTGCGGGTGAACCGGGCACGGGCGCGCGGGCGTGCACGACAAGTTGGGCTGCACGACCGGGCACGCGCACACGGGCGAGCTGCGGTTGCAACAGTTTGCGACGATGAGCTTGCGACGGAACATGCGACAATAATGGAGTGCGATAGAGTATTTATACACCTTGGAGCATTGAGCGGGTTACTTGGAGGCCGACTCATGATGGAGGGCGGGCCGACTCAAGTATGGAGCGTTTGGCGTTGAAGAAGGGTGTGCGCACGAACGTTGGGTGGTCGGCTGGGCGAGCCACCACCCCCACTTGCGATGGGTATAAGTTGGGGAATGCGTGGAGGCATTTCATCATTCGACAATCACTTCTCATCTTCGCTCTAAGGAAGAAGTGCACAGTTTTCTAGTGCGCAGTTCAAGAGGGGAGGCGCACATCTCATGTGCCGGTCTTGGGTGAACGCATGGTGAAGGAGAGTCGTACTTGGTGTTGGGCGAAGGCGCGGGCGAAGGTGCGCCCAGTGGTTGGGCAAGGCGTGCACGGTGAACATGTGGCGCCCGTTTTGTGCGATGACTTGGCATGGGTGTCTTGGCGACACGGGTGAGCGCTCGTCCATCGTGCAAGTGTGCATGGAGACTTGTTGGTGTGTCGAGTTGTGAACGGAAGCGTGTCTCGGGTTGAGGCACCCGTGTGTGGCGACTTGGAGGCGCGCCCAAGTTGGGCAAACGACACGATCGTGAGACGAAGGTTGGAACTGGAGGTTGTAGAGTTGGGCAGGCGGTACTACATGTTGTTCACACGATTTGGGCATTTGTCAAGAGTTGGAAAGTGGGACTGCGTGTGGGCAGGTGTACACGGTTTGGGCATTTGCGACCAAACGAAGAGCAAACTGGCAAAGACGTGCAACGAGGTGAACGACGGGTTGGAGAGTCGTGCGGTGACCGTGCAGAGGTGCCGACGAGCTGGGCAACCAAGTTTACCGAAGTTGTGAAAATTGACTAAGTGTAAATTTGGGGTTTCCCAAGGTTTAGCTTGTACATTTTAAAAGTGAAGATTATATAATATATTAATTCGGGCAGACTCATATTGCAAGGAGTTGCCCCTCCCCTTTATACTGTGCAATTGTCTTTGTTTATAATTGCTGTTGATAATGAATGAGTATGGGTGTTCATTAGTATAAAGGATAAACATAATAATACTTGGTTGCGAAACACAAACTAAGTAGGAGAAAGTGAATTAAGGCGTAGTCCACGAACATAAGTATTGGTGAAAAGAAAGTGTTGGGTGGTGCCACACCTCGCTATAAGCGGTTGAAAGACCACCGCAGGTGTAGGGGCGTGACATTTTGGGTCTTGGATAGATGGTGATCCGGTGTTTTGTACTTTTTCATGTGAAGTTACAAGTTCAATTCCATGCCCCGATCTGGTGGTATATCGAACATGATGAAGATGTTGCCTTGTCAAACTTACAAAAAAAAAATACTATTTTTACCGAAAATGCTGTTACAACTAATATGAATCACAGAAGTCTAAATTCTACAAGATTGAAAATTTATTCTCAAAATAAAAAACATTTAAATATTTTAAAGAATAAATAATTATCCTTTGTAAATTAAATATTGATTAGAACTATTCATAGTATCTCATATATTTATATATTAATATTTTATAATTTTAATAAATAAATAAATAAATATTTATAATTAAAATATAACTAATTGAAATCGTTTTTCTTTTGATAAAGACTAATGATACTTTTTGGTATACGATTTTGAAAATGTTTATAAAATTTTATAATATATAGAATAATTATTTCCTTATTTAAAAATATTCAAAAGTATTATAAATATAAGTATTACAAACAAGAAAATGGTTTTCCTTATTTGCTTTTTGAACGGATATATAAAAGTTTATAATCTAAAATGTAATTGAAAAATGATAGATGATTAATTATTATTTTTTATTAAACATGATAATTCTAAGGTTTTTAAAATTATTTTATATAATTTAAAAGAAAATGAAATAATATAGTTTTTATTTATTTATTATTGTTATATAATTCTTTCTAATATAAAATGTAAAGATGATTAATTATTATTTTTTATAAAAAATGATAATTGTAAGGTTTTTAAAATTATTTTATATAATTTAAGAGAAAATGAAATAATATAGCTTTTATTTATTTATTATTGTTATATAATTTTTATGTAGATTTGAATCACACATGAGAGGGAAATTCGATTCCATTTTAGTTCTCTAGAACTCATTTTTTTTTTAATTGTACATTTGTTTTTGAGTTGTTTATTTTGGCAATGATATAGGGTTTACATTGTGTTGAAGGTTTTGAGATCTTGGCAAAGTTTTAATCTTTAACATAGATTATAGAAAGATTTAGTTGATAGTTTTTTTTATATGTAGAAATTGCCATGACCTCTTTAGCTGGGTTGTCTAAATTTTTTGGAATTCTTCATACTAATTTTGGGGTGTTTAAAGGTGACCTCTTACATCTTGTTTATATTATGCTCAACCCTCAATTCCTCTTTGCATAATCACTTTTTATATCTTAAGACCAAAGAAACATAGTAGATGAATTCAAGTTAGTAGATGATCATGGGTTAAATGCACAATTTTTTTGTAGATCATCATGATCCTAGTTTCCAAATGAGAATGCCAATAGAGTCCAAATTAAAAGGGCAAGGGGAAATACATTTTAAATCCTAAATACTATATACGAAGAATCATCATGTGTTAAGAAGCATCTATATAAGCTTGACCATCATAGAAAAATTAAGGTTACATAGGTTGTAGTATGATATTTAGAGTGAGATGTTGTAATAATTAATGGAGGAGCACACAAACTATGGATGCTTGAAAAGCTTGGGAGTCTCACTCGATTTTTGTTGGAAAGTAGGAGAGAGGAAAAAAGTAAGAGATTAAGGAGAAGGATAGGCCATTGAGTGAATTAGGAAGCTAATTTCTTAACTTATAAGTAGATGTGAACTAAATAATACATTAAACTAATTGGGATTAGAGAAAAGAAACAAATGAGGGACAAACCAACAAATGTTAAAATATCAATCTAAAAAATTGTGATTTTTATCTCCCACACACACTGTGGAAATAAGTAAGGATAAACAATTTTCAAAACAATGTGTTGGGGCCTTCGTTTTGATTTTGCAAAGGTTTTGATCATTTTGGTGGGCCAAAGAATGGGGAGGAAACAAGCGGCAACAACGGTTAGCTTGCGGGAAGGACAGCTAGACCACAAAGCAGGAACATGCAGTTGCGGAGGAGTTGTGGCAAGGTGGCAAAAAAAGAAAAGGTAGCCAAGCAGACAGGAAGGAGGAGGGGCAGCCGATGGGAAGAATAGCCGAGCAGGAACTAACACTGGACAAGCAGTAGAGAAATATAAAAGGAGAAGGCCCGTAAGGAAGCGAGGTTGGTTGTTAAAGTTGTTGAGGTTGGCTTGCAGAGGATAGTTGGTTGCGACATGCTGGTATCAGAATGCAAAAGCTTAGTTGAGAAGGACCTTTGAACTATAGAATGAGCCCGTGAGTCTGTAAACGAGTATTTCTTATATTCACCTGTGGCGAATGGTGAGATATATTGTAATGTTGTAATACTGAATTAATATAAATGAAAGTTTAGACTGGTTGTAGAGCATAATGTGTATGAGTGTACATGATGTGGTGACCCACTTAAAATATTGAAATGTCTTGTAAGATTAATGCATGTAGTAGTTTCTGTCTATTAGATGGTACGCTGGTATCTTGAATGTGTGCGTAATGTTATATATCTTTTATTGGTTGGTGCTCCAGTTGGTGCTTCCTTGAATCCATGACGAACCCTTCTTATTTCTGGTTGTGACACACCTCGGGTGAGACTCCTTACCCCTTGTGTAAGGTGAAAATGTCAACGTTGTCCTAGACTACAACGAACCATTGTTGGCTATCCATGCTTGAACCCAGGGTCTTTTCCCCCTGATGACTCTTTCATGCCAACAAATGGTTCCGTTGCCAGGACCAAAAGTTACAATAACTGGTTCGAAACATGGTGCTGAGGATATTCAAGAAATAGATCAGGGATTGGTGGAATCATAAGACAGATCAGGTTGTAGCAGAGCAAGCTATCCATATGAATCAACCGATCAACAAGGTGAGTGAAGGGATTTTATATGCTGATGGTACCAATGACCAATGTGAGATATTCTGGTGCAAGTTTCCATAAGACTTGTACAATTGGTTAAGAAGACTGAATGGGCAGACTTGATTAGGGAGGTCGACGATAGTTCGCCGCAGTTGGACTCCCTCAGATCTCATACTGCTTCAACAGTTAGACAATGATCTGACCAGAGCAGTCGACTTTTGGGTAAAGACTATGGTGGAAGGATATATAGTTGAGTTTGTCACCAAGAGTTATCAATCCTTCTCAAAAGAAGAAGTGGTATTTGGATCTGAATTAAGAGGAAGGTTGATGAGGGAAGTACCAATGTGGATTAAGATGTTCATGGTAGAAGAAGGACTACTTCCCTCACCCATCGCAAAAATGGTAGTGTAAAATCCCAGTACCAAGCGAAAGGACCTAAGGGGGGAATGTTGCTAGTTGGGGAATAGAGACGTTGCTGAAGGAATGGATGTGGAAGGGTTGAAGAAAGTGAGAGATATTAGAGCACAGAGGAGAGTGTTGCTAGCTAATAAGTGGTAGGCAAGAGTGGTTTAGACTCTAAATAAAAGAAAGATGGGACCTTACCAAGTAGGAGCGGTGTCGGGAAAACCCCAAGATGAAGGGGGAGAGAAAGAAGATGCAAAACAGAGCAAGATCAGCAACAGGAGGTATAATAGCTAGGAGGGTGAAAAGAGTCCTTCCTTAGAGGTTGTAGGAGGGATGGTGTAAGAGAAAATGCTGAGTGAGTATGAAGAGGAGAGAGAAGAAGACATGGGCGACACTATGAGAAGATTATTTGCCGAAGGAGAAGCATCCACTAGGAGTCAGAAAAAATACCTCCGAGACATAGGTAGCATCCCTCCCAACCTTCCCCTAGTACCTTACTACAATCCAGAGAAATTTGTTATTAAATTAACCAAGGCAATACGGGTATATAGCTGTTATAGACATATTTGGGCACTGCAACCCCAATCACTTATGTCCATAATCCAAGGGCTTCTAAACCCCTAAAAGTGTTGTTTCATACCCTAAAGGAACAAGGTCAGCTGATTACATCATTTCCTAGAAGTTCTCCTTGAAAAAATGCTCAGAACTGGTCAAAACTGGACCATACAGATTGCCCATGCTAAGGGTGCGATGCATCTCACCTATTACACACGGGGGATGCGATGCATACTAAAAATCCCTTCTGTAGGGTGCGATGAGCGAGAGCAGACAAATGGCAGAAGCAGTTTGCTAGGTGGAAACACAAAGAATCTTCTAGAAACTGCTCATATGACACTTGCCTCTCTGAATTCGCCCAGGGATGAGTAAGAGATCATGAAATCTCCAAGTGGAACCAAGAACTATCAGTGAAATGACACTAATTGAAACCCCATAAGCTTACTCACTCTCCTGTAAACATCTATATATGGATCCCTCATCCTAGAGATCCAGAGGTTGGAATTTTGTTATTTGCTAGGAAGTGCTGTTGGTTTCTCTTTGAAGACATTGTTGGGTGATCTTACTTTGTATGAGGTGAAGAGGGCTTTCATGCTGGGAGGATGATGCTGGATCAAATATCCTAGTTGTAATCCTCTCTTCTACTACTTCTATTAATAAAGCTATTTGAGTTTTCCTCCATATGCTTGTATATCTTTGAATCTTGTATTTCTATATGCATTTATATGGTTAATGTACATTTGATCCTACATTGTTTATGGTTATAGATCTCTATGCTTTGATGGTATTTTGCTGCTTTGACTCTACAGGTTTTCTTTGAAGAAGGAAAAGTGAGAAAGGAGTGGCGAAAACTCTATCAAAGGAGAGAGGAAACAAGCAAGGAGACAAGCGTAAGACTGAGGTTGGTACTCTCTGCTTCTCTCTCATCTATCTCTCATAAATGAAAACACAAGTAACTTTAGTTTGTTTGTTTCTATGATAGCTACCCTTCTTAGTGGGACTAGCAGCTCTGAATGGACACTACTTTTCCTGATAACAAAATGGCGACTCCGCTGGGGAGAAAATAGTTTGTTTGTTTTGTTACTTTTGTTTGCTTTATAAACCACAGATGGAGCCTGAAGTTAATCTAGCTAGCCTTAGAATTGCTTTTGCTACGCAACTGCAAAGTAGATCAATGGTGCTTCAGTCAATCTCCGCGTTGGTTTATGAACTGAACATCTAACTTACAAACATCCTAAGTGCCCTGGTGGTAGCTCAAATAACCTCATTAGATCAGCCCCTATACTTTGTGTTTACTGATTATCATTAGCTTAGCCTAAATCCCTGAACTTCGCTGCAAACTATGAGTGAAAACCAAGCTCAGTCTCATCCCTGGACGATCGCACTATCTCTCATTGGAAATCTAGATGTATCACACCTCCCATGTGTTGCAAGTGAGATGCATCCCTGTTTCCCTATGTTACAGGTGCGATGATTGACTAAGACTGTTTCTGCCTCCAGATTTTGGTTTTTTCTTCATTGTCTTCAGCTTTATTTAGTAGTTTTGCTATCTATGATCAGTACATCACTGTTGAAACAATCTTCCTTTGCATTATTTGAGCCTCCATCAGAAGGAATTGTGAATGTTATTTTATGTATTTTTCATCATTTACAGTTCTCCTTTGCAAATAGTAGCTAAATCGAACTGTCATATTTTGATTTGAAAGTGTCACAAGTGTCGTTTCAATCAAGAAAAAAAGTGTCGTAAAGCATTCCTCTTTCAGATAGTCGATTACACTTTTGCCATTGTATTTGATTTGAATTAAAAGTATTTCAACTGTCGAAAACAATTTTAAATTCGAAATTGCAAAGTGTCGTCTTAGTCTTCTTTTCGTTTTTTGAAGAGAAAATTGTTAGTACTGTTGCTTTGAAAGAAAATAATTCAGATCTGTACTTAGTTTTCTTTTTGTCATTCTCACATTAAGGAAACTGAAAAAAAATACATGCATGTGCATTTGCATTTAGACTGCATGCTGAAATTTATTTAGGAAAAGTGCATCTAGTGTGTTCTCTTTGCTCTATGTTGAAAGAATTTCATTTCTCTTTCCTTAGTAGCTAGGATTTTCATTGCAAAAAGAAAGTAAACAACTGTTTATCATCTTAGATTGCATATTTAGGAATTGTATATCTACATCACGCGGTGAACCTTAAAGGCAAACTTCTTAAGAAATATCAACTATAAAATAAACCTCAATGAACATACAAATGCTTTGGAACCTAATGCACAAAATTTAGAAGTCTAGGCTAGAGACGTATTTTGGCGTCGTAAAGCCTAGTAACTATCGCTTTCATCGTAGGTTGGGTGATTCCTCCTCTTTGAGACGACAAGTGCCAGTACGAACTTGTGCTCCCATGTACCGTCGAGTATATATTGGGAGACCACAATAGGCTACATCCTTTATCCTTAGGAAGCCATGTTTGCCGCCCTACTGATTGCAATGCACTGAACACAACATTCGGGAAGATTGACTGCCGTACCATAAAAAGTATTCTGCAGTTTTGTGATTGGTTTGGTAATCCCTTTGTCTAGATTTCCAAAGTAGTCACTTTCATTCCTTTTTAGACTCCTTAAAAGAAAAGGTCCATCTGAGCACTTGTCACTTCAGGCTCAAAATCAAAGGTGACTAGAGTCATCTTTAGATTTTTCTTGACTCTTAAAAATTGAAAAAGCAAGTTGTGTCAAAGCGTCATAAAATTTATTTTAAATCGGAATAACGTCACTATTCCCTTGTTGGTCTTAGGTTGAGAAAATGGAGTCTACCAATCAAGGATTCCCCATTGGGGGAAATCCTAGTCCCTTCTCCTCTTGGGGAGATGTTGGTGCTCCACACATAGCTGCATTGTCCCTTCGAGGACTCATAATTGGCCTGCCAATATGGCTTTTCTCGACCTCTGTCATTCAAAACACCATAATTCCTTAGCAACCAAATCAGCAACCAGATGATCCTGAAGTTGCTCCCCCACCTTCTACTTCGTTTGTTTCTCCCTCTCCTTCTTCCTCTTCACTTGGTGAAGCTAGTAATGCTAAAAACCAAGTAACTGAGAAGAAGAAGAAAGGGAAGGAGAAGAAGAAGAAGAAGCCAACAGCGAAAGGGGGCAACCATGCATCGTCTGGTGAAAATCCACACACTGCACCATCCAAACCTAAATCTCCATGTGTCATTTACAAGGGAGATCACTATCATCGAGATTGTCCCTACATCCCATGAATCTTGAGGGACTGGTCTCCCCGCTTGCACAATTCGGTGTCTTCAACCTCTGACAATCATGTTGAGAGCACACCATCAACTAGTGAAAACGAAGTCAATGGAAAGAATCGAAGAGCTAAATTTCCTTGTAGACTATGTGAGGGTGATCATGCCCTCAACCATTGTCCTTTCCTGGATGAAGCTAAAAGAGTCTTGGATAATCGTCCTGCCTCACCGCAACGACTTCCTCCTAGATACAAGAAACTCTTGCCGAGTTCATTGCTAGTTGAAAATCCGATTGACACACCTTTGTTGTCAGTTGAAGCGCCTATCATTGAAGATAAACCCTCTGAGTCCACACCAGACCAATGTCAACAGGTCGAGACGGTAGTCGACCCAATCTTGTATTTAGAAGGTCCACCTTTAGATGATGTTTTCACCAAAGAGAATGAGAACGACACCGTTCAAATTCTTTTCGTTAACACAAAATTCAATGAACATGGGAGCACCCTACCCGTTCCTTTACCGCAGGAAGGAAGTTCATTAGGGATTTATCCGGCCATTTATTTGGTCCCTCCTCCAAGCAATCTAGTCATTTCCTTCGATTGGAATCTACTAGGGAGACCCCACCTACCATCTAATGTACCATTCTGGATCATAGTACAAGCTTACAGAATGATCATGGTTGGTACTATCATAGATGAAAGGGGCTTCTGTGAGTATCCTTTCCTCAACTGCTTGGAAAGCGCTTGGTTCGCCATTGCTTCTCCCTGAGATTCGAAATCTGACAGGCTTCAACAAAGGAACCAGTTGATCGTTAGGGATCCTTCCAAATTTGCCTATAACTTTAAGAAGGAAAAGTGTTCATCTAAACGTGATGGTAGTCCAAGGGCCTCTAGATTACAATCTACTCCTTGGGTGTGACTACATTTATAGCATGGGAGCTATTGTTTCCTTAATATTTTGAGTGATGTGTTTTCCGCATGAAAGCAGAGTGGTCCACCTAGTTGACCAACTTTCATTCCCTGGTTCAAACACAGTTGTTAGTCAAATGCCGTCCCTAACTGGTCTTTTTTCACAAGGAATGTCTCATCAATCTCTAGTCCATCCACCTGATGAGCGCGAGTGATTCGGTGATTGTGACTGAAACCTAGGAGGCATGCGCCCTGGTCTGCTTCGGTAGGAAAACCCCAGATATAAGGTAGGTTTCCACGTAGGAATATGACTAGTCTGACTATCCTGTCCATTTAGGAAAATGGATCAGACTGGAAAAGGATTCCCCTGTCAAAGGTTAGGTGATTGGAACTTGAATCACCTTCATCCATTTCGATGGACAAAGCCGAGGAAGCGTTTTATCTGCTACGCAGATGGAACAATCTTGCTAATGCAAGAACTTCTGTATGGTAACCTGGAAGCTCTATTTCATTATACCTGGGGGCATGCAAACCTTTTTGCATGCAAGTGAAAAGCGACCATTTATTTTCTTAGTTTGTAGGCTCTCAACCCTTTAAACTTGTAGGTTGGTCGTTCCTAGCTTGCATAACAAAAGGCTCCAGAGAAAAGTTTCGAATGGGCAAGCTCCCTAAAAAATGAACCTATCGATGAGACATCCTTATTATACGACTGGCACAAGCAGTTTTACGCGAAGTTCAAGCACGTTAAAAAATAAACCTAGCCATGAGCAGTTTTACGCGAAGTTCAAGCTCGTTAAAAAATAAACCTAGCAATGAGCAAATGTTCCCCCAGAGTTTAATCTCATTAAAAAATGAACCCACTTTCGGTAAATAACCATTGCGAACATATGACTATCAGCTTTTGAACCTTGGTCGTGTTCTTACCATCACCTCCACTCTTTTTTAGCCGATCATACACCTCCATTTGATTGTTTACCCTTTTGAGGAATAGCTACGACGAGTGATTCTATTAGCCACCTTATTTACACTGCCGTGACTGAAAAGTTACAAACCTTACCTGGAACCAACTGCTATCCAAAAACATCACTCGTTCCTCAAAAAACAAGTATCCTTTAAGCTCTTTTCATCTGACTCATAAAATATGAAAAGATTGCCGAGAAATTGGCCTCTCCAACTCGTTAAAGTGATTAGAAGTTCCATCCCTCCTCTAGATTTTAATATTTTTGGACCCGAGGGATAATTACACAAAAATATTGAGCGCTTGTCTTGTTCGGCTCATTAAAACTATCGAAAAGTCATCCCTTTCGTATTATTTTTTACTTTTTCAGACTTAAGGGATTACATTACGAAAAAGGACTACTGGAGTTGCCTTTACGTCTCTTTTTAGACTCTCTAAAATTGAAAAGGACCGAGTTATTTTTGTCATTAAACTTGTTAAAACAATAGCGACAAACTTGTCCATGTAGACAAGAGCAAGTTTCACTGTCGTTGGCTTGTTAAAACATAGCGACGGGTTTTCCCGAAGGGAAAATTAGAGAACAAGCATATGTTATCCTCCTCAAGCTTGACAGAAATAAAGAGGTACTGGTCAGCAAAGACTGGGGAAAAAGGGAAGAAAACTTGAATAACTTCATTGGTAGCAAGTCGCTCTTGAACATAACACTTTCACTCCGTCACCACAATTGAATCAGGTTGGGTTATTTCGTTCACCGGTCATATCACCATTGGTCTGTCACACCATCCATTTTGGGGTTAATGCTACCAATCCATTTCAGGGTCACCGATATGTTCAAGAGAAGTTGCTTAGAGAATTCACCAACCTAGCTAACGCCTCATCTGCTGCAATACCTTCACTCTCCATTTTTCATGACTGCCACCCTGAACCTTGTATCATTAGATCGTTTTCACCTCCAAAAAATCATTTGCTCTGTTCCGTGTTGTAGATGTGGGATTCATTAATGCCCTCCTACGACAAGTCACTTCTTGTCGACATTAGCTCATTATCCAAGAAGTTGACTTAGGAGCAACCCTTTCAGTACTTTGAAGCTTGCATGCCTCAATGGAAAGTTTCTCACTTTCGACGCCAGGTTTACGCCAATGGCCTTCGACCAAAAGACTTTGTGTGGTGTTCGACATCAACTCATGTATTCACACCACATGAATTGTATTGTAATACCTTGAGGGTCGTCATCATTATTGATGATTCCTCTCGTGCCCGTTAATAGCTTACATCATTGGCTGGTAATCAGGCGATGTCTTTCCATGTTCGACATCAGAACATCTTTTCACATGGAACGACTTGTACTTCAGGCGAAAATTGAACAAGTTTGAAGACCCTGGATCTAGTTTCATCCATCCGGGCTGCAATATATTCAGGAAAATAAAGACATCAAATGTACATCAAAGCTGCATAGATAATCACCCAAACTAAGGGATGATGGCTCTACCAGAATCATCAGTCTGCCACACAAACGATTGTTTGTCTGATGTACATAAAAATGAATTTATAATGCTGAGCATGGGAATGCCCACCTCAGCTAGATCATGAAAATATTATGAAGATAATGTATTGTATTGTATCTTATTACAGGTCACCTTCCAGTTCGAAAAACCTCGGATCCTCATTATAAAGCATTTCACCCGACATCAGAAGATTTACAACCTCATGCTTTAGGGGGCAACTGTTATAGACATATTTTGGCACTGCAACTCCAATCACATATTTCCATAAATAAATGGCTTATAAACCCATAAAAGTGTTGTTTGATACCCTAAAGGAACAAGGTCAGTTGATTACATCATTTCCCAGAAGTTCTCCTTAAAAAACTGCTCAAAACTGGTCAAAACTAGACCATACAGACTGCTCCATGCTAAGGGTGCGATGCATCTCACCTATTACACATGAGGTGTGCGATGCATACTGAAAAGCCCTTCTGTAGGGTGCGATGAGCGAGAGCAGACAAATGGCAGAAGCAGTTTGCTAAGTGGAAACTCAAAGAATCTTCTAGAAACTACTCATATGACACTTTCCTCTCTGAATTCGCCCAGGGATGAGTAAGAGATCATGAAATCTCCAAGTGGAACCAAGAACTATTAGTGAAATGACACTAATCAAAACCCCAGAGGCTAACTCACTCTCCTACAAACATCTATATATGGATCCCTCATCCTAGAGATCTAGAGGCTGGAATTTTGTAATTTGCAAGGAAGTGCTATTGGTTTCTCTTTGAAGACATTGTTGGGTGGTCTTGCTTTGTATGAGGTGAAGAGGGCTTTCATGCTGGGAGTGTTATAGAAATTTTTGGGCACTACAACCCCAAGCATAAAATTTCCATAAACAAAGGGCTCCTAAGTCCCTAAAAGTGTTGTTCTAACCCCTAAAGGAACAAGGTCAACTGATTACAGCTTCTCCCAGAAGTTCTCCATGAAAAACTGCTCAGAACTGGTCAAAACTGGATCATTTCACTTGCTCCATGGCTAGGGTGTGATGCATCGCACATTGTACACACGGGAAGTGTGTTTCATTTCAAAAATCCCTTCTATGGGGTGTGATGGACGGGAAAAGACAAGTGGCGGAGACAGTTTGCGAGGTGGATGATCATGGAATCTTCCAGAAACTTCTCCTGGGACACTTGCCTCTCAGAATCGCCCAAGGATGAGTAAGAGATCAATGAGATCTCCAAGTGGCATCAATAACTATTAGAGAGAAGACACTAATCAAAAACCCAGAGCTGACTCACACCTCTGCAAATATCTATATATAGATCTCTCATCCCAGAGATCCAGAGGTTGGGGGGCTGGAATTTTGCATATTGTAAGGAATCGCTGTTGGTTTCTTGAGACAAACATCAGATTGTTGGGTGATCTAAGCTTTGTATGAGGTGAAGAGGGGCTTCCTTGCTGAGAGGTTGATGCTGGGTCAGAACAACTGGTTGTAACTCCTCTTGGCTTTTTCTTGTTTATCAATAAAAAGCTATTCTAGTTTTCCTCCATACTCTTGTATCACTGATATTTTTTGCATTTGTATGGTCAATTTACATCTGATCCTAGATTGTTTATGATTATAGATCCATGTCTTTGTATAGTGCTATGCTACTGTGATCTTACAGGTACTTTGTGAAGTTGGGCGTGCAAGGGAGAAAGTAGCGAAAGACTATCAAAGAAGAGAGGAATCAAATCAGGAGATTAGCGCAAGACAGAGGTTGGTCTTCTTGTTCCTCTCTATTTATAATTCATAAAGGAAAAACGAAAGTAGCTTTACTCTGTTTGTTTCTAAGGCAGCTGTCACACCTTAGTGGGATAGAGCAGTTCTATATAGACACTTTTCCCTGTAACAAAATGGCGACTCCGCTGGGGACAAATTAGATTGTTTGTTTATCTTCCCTGTTGTATATTTCATAAACTTACAGATGAAGTCTGAAGTCGTTCCAGGTAGCATTCAAACTGCATTTGCCATAACAAATGCAAAGTAGATAAATGCCACTTCAGTCCATCTCCGGGATCTGTTTATGATTTAAACAACTGATTCACAAACTCTCTAATTGCCTTTGTGATAGCTCTTAGATCCTCCTTAGATCTACCCCTGATTGTTGAATTACTGATTACTTTTTGCTCGGCCAAAACCCATGAACTAAACTGCAAACTGTGACCCAAAACCCAAGCAAAGTCTCGTTTCTAGCCCAACGCAGGTACTGTTATGAGAATCTGAAATTCAGCGCACTTCCCGAGTGTAGTAGGTGCGCTGCATTTCAAATTCCTTGTGTTACAAGTGTGCTGATCAGACTATGCATTGTGCAGTTTTGGTTTCTGTGATTCATTCTTTCTAGTTCTATTCATGAATTTTGTTGCGAGTGATCAGTATATCTCTGTTTGAAACCCCTTTTCCTTGCTGCTATTCCGCCTCCTTTGTACAAAAGAACTGTAAATGTTTTTGTTTGTTTGTTGAGTCATTTTCAGTTCTCCTTTGCAAGAAGTAACATAATCGTACTGTCATCCTTTGATTTGAAAGTGTCGCAAGTGTCGATTTCAATCATAGGAAAGAGTTTGATTGTTGTTGATAGTCGGTTATCTTGTTACTATTGTTTTTGGTCTGAATTTGTAATTTTTCTAGTTTCGAAAACAAGTATTCATTTCCAAATCGTAAGGTGTTGTGATTGCCTCCATTTTTTATTTTGAAAAGAAACTTGTTGATAATTATCGCTTGAAAAGAAATTCAAATTTGTGCATCAACTTTCTTGTTATCATTCATATACTAAGAAATTCGAAAACAAATACATGCATGTGCATTTGCATTTAGACAGTCCGATTGGTTTGATTTAGGAAAGTGCGTTTAGAGTGTGCTCTTTGCTCTTTGTGAAAGGATTCTGTCTTTCTTTCCTTAGTAGCTAGGATTTTCATTGCACAAAGAAGATAAAAAGATTGTTTATCATCTTAGATTGCATTTTAGGAATTATACTACATCTCGCAGTGAACCTGAAAGGCAAACTTCATAAACAAGATCAACTATAAAATAAATTCAATGAATCTAACAATGCTTTGGAACCTAACGCACAACATTTAGAAGTCTAGGCTAGAGACGTATTCCGGCGTCGTAAAGCCTGGTAACTGTTGTTCTCACTGATGGTTGGGTGATTCCTCCACTTTGAGACGATAAGTGCGAGTACGGACTTGTGCTCCCACGTACCGTCAAGTATATTTTGGGAGACCACAATAGGCTTAATCCTTTATCCATAGGAAGCCGTGTCTGCCGCCCTATCGATCGCAATGCACTGAACACAACATTCGGGAAGATTGACTGCCATACCATAAAAAGTATTCTGCAGTTTTGCGATTGGTTTGGTAATCCCTCTACCTAGATTTCCAGAGTAGTCCCTTTCGTTCCTTTTCAGAATCCTTAACGGAAAAGGTCCATCTGAGCGCTTGTCACTTCAGGCTCATTAAAAATTGAAGGCGACTAGAGTCATCTTTTGTTTTTTCTCGACTCTTAAAAATTGAAAAAACAAGTTGTGTCAAAGTGTCTAAAATTTATTTTAATCGGAATACATCATTGTTCCCTCGTTGGTCTTAGAAGTTAGCCTCCCTTCATCGCAAGTTCTTGTAGAATCGCTAGAAAATATTTTGGATAGACTAGATATGTCTGAACAACCGTCAACATCCAGGACTGTGTCATCCGACGCAGCAGTGGCAGAACCTCCTGCTGCTACTCCAACGATGTTCGATGGTATACCATCTGTCCCGACAAGTTATCAACAACAAGCCGGAGTCCAATCAAGGACTGTTTCGATGACGTGGTCAGTTCCTATTTCTTCATCTAGATTATCATCTGGTATTTCTTATGTTGAAACTCAACAAATTGATCCAATGTGTCTTCAAAGGCCAATCTACCCTTTAAGTACTGGATTGCCACCATATGGAGGGCAGTATGCCTTTTCATTGTTCCCTCCCGGAGAACAACCATATGGGAGTTTACAACAAAGTTCAGGTCAAACTGGAATTACATCCAGCGGTTGGGTACCAATACTGCCTCAACAACCAAGGGTTGTATATTCAATGCAACCAGTCCACCCTGTGTCGAATATTCCCATTATACCTGCTATGGTGACTGTGTCGCAAATACAAGCGCTACATGTTGTATGTCAACCCCAAGTTTCTCAGGTTGCAATACAACAACCTCTTGTCTCAATGACTCAATCACAACCTCAGGTTAGTGCCTCCTTATCTAGAGAGACTCAGGCTCAAACAAGTACTATGACTCCTCATCTTGGTCAATCATCCAGTATTGGGCAAAAACAAATGGTCCAACAACCATGGCTGATTCAATCTCAACAAATGCCATTCCAGCAATCATATCAAGGACCTGAGCAACATGTCTTTGTAAGTAATGGGCAACCGCATTTCCAAAGCGGTTATCAACAACCATATTATAATGGTTATGCCCATCAACCTTGTCAAAGTTGCCAGCATCAAATACATTATGCTGGTATGCAAAGACCCACTACTCAGGCGATTCCATCTTATCCTAGGTATGCTTTGCCTAACCTGAATCAACAGTTGCCCTTTGTAGCAACTCTAGAATTACCAGATCTAAACCGGCTGACGAATGATCCAATTGCTTATGCCCCTTGGTGGCCAGCGATTCCGCATAAACTTCCGTCAGATATTCCTAAATTTAATGGAAATTCGGGTGAAGACCCATCGAATCATGTGATGACATTTCATTTGTGGTGTTCATCAAACACCCTAAACGATGATTCGATTAGGCTTCGCCTTTTCCAGAGGACGTTAACTGGTCCTGCAGCAAAATGGTATATCGAGTTACCCAGAGCTTCGTTTGACAACTTCAGTACCCTAGCCACAACCTTTTTAACCCATTTTCAGTTACCGATAAGGTACGAAACAGGAACAGAACTCCTTACCAATTTCAAGCAGACAACGGCCACTCACATATCTGATCATATTCATGAGTGGCGACGTCGTCACAGAATGGTGAAAACGTATGTTCCCGATCAGATTTTAGCTATATGGTTTATTAAGTCATTACTGCCTTCCATCACGGAAGATGTGGCAAAAGGGGGAGTCATCACCAAAGAGCAAGTTATCGCTCGTGCGCAATATTTGGACTTGATTTACACTCAATCCGGCACGCTCTACGATAAAATACCTGATGCTCCTAGACCGGATATCTCGGTCCCCCCTCCTCCTAAATCAAACAATGACTCTCATGCCGACGATGGTGTGATTGGCACGACAGACACGGAATCGACAAAGGCTACATCTAAAAATGCTCGTAAGATTTCTGATCAAAATGCAAATGAAGAACTTCTCGCCTCAGAGGTAAATGTCGTGTCGATTGACAAGGGCAAACAACTGAAGCAACCAGGGGGCAAGAAGAAAAAGAAAGGGAGAAAAAAGAAGCAGGATGAGTCATCTCCTGAAAAACCTTCTGCAAACCCTTTTGGGCAAAGGAAACCCCCTACAGGGTGTCATATATGCGATGAGGATCATCGAACGAGAGATTGTCCACATAAAGCTGAAGTTAAGAAACTCTGTAACAGTTCAAAAACATCAGCAATATTGACTGATCTGTTTCCAAACCCGAGAACCAAACTGGCTGCTAATCAAAATGCTTCCCGATCCCAAGTGCTTACGTTGTCTATCTCAAAGCAGCAAAATGATTCTTTGACAAGGAATAAAGATTACGGGAATCCACAGCTGTCGAATAACAAGGCTAATGAACAACCTAGTAGTTTGACAACAACTTTGACCGAAGTTGTGCCACCCATCATTCCTGAACCAATGATAAAGTCGCCAAAGGGAGTAGTACACAAATCGACATTTAATACTCGTGCAAAAGTAGCATAGAATTATAATATAATAGAGGACCTAACCCCATTGTCGTCCACTATGTCGACACTTGAGGTACCGCAAAATTGCCCCTCCCAAAAGCAAGCTTTATTATCAGCAATAGGTGGGATTGACCCAATGGATTCCAATCTTGTGGCCTTTGATCATAAAGGATATGACCCTCAGTTACCAGCTCAACTAGCTTTCCTTATTCAAGTGAAAGCCCTCAACGAAATTGTTCATCGAACAATTATTTATGAGGAGGCATCTACATGTATTATGTCGATGAGTTGCTGGAAAAATTTAGGCTCACCACCCTTGTCGAGATCGTCAACGACATTAAAAGCATTTGATGGACGATCATACACTCCATACGGGATTTTAAGTAACTTGCAAGTTGAACTAGGGGGCAAAACAATAGAAATTGATGTTGAAGTAATCGAAAGAAACCTCGATTACAACATCCTACTGGGAAGGCCCTGGTTATATGCCATGGCCGCAGTTGTGTCGACCTACTTCAGGAAGATTGCATTTCCCTTTCAAGGAGGAATTACAATCGTCGACCAACAAACATTTCTCCCCAACAGTTCACAAGTTACAGGAAGCATTCCAATGATCCATGGAAGCAATCATTCAATTCAAAATATTGGAGTAGGCCTCCTAAAAGACCCTGCCTTAATGGGTACCTTTTCCCTACCGCCTCCGAGTAATCTGGCGGAAGTGTCCACAGTGGAAACCCGCAATATGAAATCTTCTATATCTAATGGATTTAGAAGATTCTTAAACATTTTGTCAGTATGGATCATCACCATTTTAGAAATATTGTAGCAATCAATTTTCTTGGCTTGGGGGGCAAACCCAAATCAACACTCATCGAGTGTTTGGATAGATAGGTCTAAGGAATATGACATCTCTTCAGATCCTTGGTCGCATGTACATTCTACAGACGAAGGAATCATTCAAACAATGATGATACGAGAGGCACCATGGGAAGATTACCACCATCGCTCCCATCTTCTGGATTACTACGAAGATTATTCCAGCAACCTTAATCATCCATCAGTTTTTGATTTTCTATGAAATACTATAAATACGGTGGATTTCGAGGATGGTTCTTATCTCGTGTCGACCTCGTTAAAAAATGAAACAAGGAGTCATGAGGATAGTTCTTTTACTGTGTCAACCTCATTAAAAAATGAAACAAATCCCCTTTCCAAACCTCAAAGGTAAACCTTCATTCCAACCACCGAGTTGAAAGCAATGAAGCTTGGGGGGCATGCACCTCGATTTGCGTTATTATGCTGGGGGCATGCAAACTTATCATGAGCAGTGTTACTGTAGGGTTCAAGCTCGTTAAAAAATAAACCCGCCATGAGCAGTGTTACTGCAGGGTTCAAGCTCGTTAAAAAATAAACCCGCATCGAGCAGTTTTAGCGCATAGTTCAAGCTCGTTAAAAAATAAACATAAGCCATGAGCAAATGTTTCCCCCACGTTTAAGCTCATTAAAAAATGAATTATTTTCTGGTAAATAACCATCGTGAATGTAATACTTCAACCTTTAAAGCCTTGGTCGTGTTTGCACCGTCACCTCCACTTTTACATTGGCCGATCATTCACATCCATTTGATTGTTTACCCCTTTTTGAGGAACAGCTGCGAAGAGTGATCTCACTAGCCATCCTTGTAACACTTCCGTGATTGGAAAATTCCAAACCTTACCTGGAATTAGTTGCTACCCATTTTTATCACTCGTTCCTCAAAAGACGAGTCTCCTTTAAGCTCTTTTCAAATGACTCGTAAAATATGAAAAGATTGCCGAGCCATTGGCCTCTCCAGCTCGTTAAAGGGACCAGAAGTGCTATCCCTCCTCTAAATTTTAATCTTTTTGGACCTGAGGGATTATTACACAAAAAGATCGAGTGCTTGTTTTGTTCGACTCGTTAAAAGTATCGAAAATTCATCCCTTCTGTATTGTTTTATACTTTTTCGGACTTAAGGGATTAGATGACGAAAAAGGAATTTTGGAGTTTCCTTTACGTTCTTTTTCAGACTCTCTAAATTGAAAAGGACCGAGTTATCTTTGTCGTTAAACGCGTTAAAATTTTAATAACGACAAACTTGTCTATAGACGAGAATGAGTTTCACTATCGCTAGGCTCGTTAAAACATAGTGATGGGTTTGCCCGAAGGGAAAATTATAGAACAAGCATATGTTATCCTCCTCAAGCTTGACAAAAATAAAGAGGTATTGGTCAGCAATGACTGGGGAAAAATTGGGAAGAAACTTTGTTGGTAGCAAATTGCTCTTTAACATGACACTTTCACTCCGCATCCAAGTCGGGTTGGGTTGTTTCATTCACCGGTCACATCACCATGGTCCCATCATACCATCCACATTTGGGGTTAATGCTACAATTCCATCACGTCAGTGTCGCCGATATGTTCAAGAGAAGTCATTCAGAGAATTCACCTGTGTCTCACCCGCTACAATACATTTATACTCCATTCTTTCATGACCGCCACCCTGAACCTTATATCACCAGATCGTTTTCACCTCCATTAAAATCATTTGCTCCATTCCATGTCATTGATGTGGGATTCATTAAGGCCCTCCTGTGATGGATCACTTCTTGTCGACATCAGCTCATTATCCAAGAAGTCGATCTAGGAACACCCCGTTCAGTACTTTGAAGCTTGCATGCCTCAATGGCAAGTTTCTCACTTCCGGCGACAGGTTTACATCAATGGCCTTCGACCGAAAGATTTTGCGTGGTGTTCGACGCCAAGTCCTTTATTCACACCACGTGAATTGTACTGCAGTATCTTGAGGGTCATTAACATTATCGGTGATTCCTCTCGCGCCTGTTAACAACTTACATCATTGGCTGGTAATCAGGCGATGTCTTTCCATGTTCGACTCCAGAACATCTCTCACATGGATAGACTTGTACTTCGAGTGAAGATCGAATGAGATTGAAGACCCCAGATCTAGTTTCATCCATCCGGGCTACGATATATATTCAGGGAAATAAAGACATTAAATGTACGTCATTGCTGCACAGATAATCATCCAATCAAAGGGATGATGGCTCTACCAGAATCATCAGTCTACACTCAGACAATTGTCTGTCCTATGTACATGAAAATGAATTTATAAAGCTGAGCATGGGAATGCCCACCTCAGCTAGATCATGAAAATATTATGAAGATAATGTATTGTATTGTATCTTATTACAGGTCTCCTCCCAGCTTGAAAGAACTTCGGATCCCCATAATAAAGCATTTCACCTGACATCAAAAGATTAATGACCTCATGCTTTAGGGGGCAACTGTTATAGACATTTTTGGGCACTACAACCCCAAGCATAAAATGTCCATAAACCAAGGGCTCCTAAGTCCCTAAAAGTGTTGTTCTAATGCCTAAAGGAACAAGGTCAACTGATTACAGCTTCTCCCAGAAGTTCTCCATGAAAAACTGCTCATAACTGGTCAAAACTGGATCATTTCACTTGCTCCATGGCCAGGGTACGATGCATCGCACCATGTACACACGGGAAGTGCGTTGCATTTAAAAAAGCCCTTATATGGGGTGTGATGGATGGGAAAAGACAAGTGGCGGAGACAGTTTGCGAGGTGGATGATCATGGAATCTTCCAGAAACTTCTCCTGGGACACTTGCCTCTCAGAATCGCCCAAGGATGAGTAAGAGATCAATGAGATCTCCAAGTGGAATCAAGAAATATTAGAGAGAATACACTAATAAAAAACCAGAGCTGACTCACACCTCTGCAAATATCTATATATAGATCTCTCATCCCAGAGATCCAGAGGTTGGGGGGCTGGAATTTTGCATATTGTAAGGAATTGCTGTTGGTTTCTTGAGACAAACATCAGATTGTTGGGTGATCTAAGCTTTGTATGAGGTGAAGAGGGGCTTCCTTGCTGAGAGGTTGATGCTGGGTCAGAACAACTGGTTGTAACTCCTCTTGGCTTTTTCTTGTTTATCAATAAAAAGCTATTCTAGTTTTCCTCCATACTCTTGTATCACTGATATTTGTTACATTTGTATGGTCAATTTACATCTGATCCTAGATTGTTTATGATTATAGATCCATGTCTTTGTATAGTGCTATGCTATTGTGATCTTACAGGTACTTTGTGAAGCTGGGCGTGCAAGGGAGCAGGTAGCGAAAGACTATCAAAGAAGAGAGGAATCAAATCAGGAGATTAGCGCAAGACAGAGGTTGGTCTTCTTGTTCCTCTCTATTTATAATTCATAAAGGAAAAATGAAAGTAGCTTTACTCTATTTGTTTCTAAGGCAGCTGCCACACCTTAGTGGGATAGAGCAGTTCTATATAGACACTTTTCCCTGTAACAGGGAGGATGATACTGGATCAGACAACCTGGTTGTAATCCTCTTTTCTACTACTTCTATCAATAAAGCTATTTGAGCTTTCCTCCATATGCTTGTATATCTCTGAATCTTGTATTTGTATATGCATTTATATGGTTAATGTACATTTGATCCTACATTGTTTATGGTTATAGATCTCTATGCTTTGATGGTATTTTGCTGCTTTGACTCTACAGGTGTTCTTTAAAGCGGGACAAGTGAGAAAGGAGTGGTGAAAGCTCTATCAAAGGAGAGAGGAAACAAGCAAGGAGACTAACGAAAAACTCAGGTTGGTACTCTCTACTTCTCTCTCATCTATCTCTCGTAGAGGAAAACACAAGTAACTTTAGTTTGTTTATTTCTAAGATAGTTACCCATCTTAGTGGGACTAGCAGCTTTGAATGGACATTAGTTTTCCTGATAACAATAGCATGCATGAGAAATATAAGGTCAATTTTAATATTGGAAGCAACAAGGGAACCAATAGTATTACTAACCTGGGACTACAAGGATCCCAACAGCCATGGAACAAAGGGTTCGTGTTTCTAGCTCATACCTAAGTAAACATGGCGGGATCATATACCAGATATCCAGAGTTTACAAGCAGGGGAACCGAAGGCGTGGAACAACACTGGTACCTCTGTGAAGCTATTTGGAGAACACGTTAGACTTAAGACAACATTAGGGTAGTGGAGTTCTAGACCATGCTGAGGGAGAGAGCTTTGTGTTGGTTTATAAAATGGGCGAAGCAAAACCAGAATCCCACGATAGATGATATCAAGAGAGGATTCGTGTAGGAATTCAAAGTACCCCAAACAAATCAGCAAGGGCTATCAGAACTGTGGGAGATCAAGCAAAAGGAGGATGAAACAGCTTGGGAACTCATGCAAAGGTTTAATGATTCCATTACTAAGATGAGTTACACTCTAGATCTGAACCACCAGCGGGACTGGTTTATCAAGGCACTCCCACCCCTTACCAGAACACCACTAACTCAACAGAAAATCAAAACTCTCCAAGATGCTTTGGAGAAAGCATCACACATAGAGGCCATGGCTAGATATCCTCATGAATATTGGGGAGGGACGAGTTTTTAAGATCTGTCAATCATGGGTCTTCAGAATCAAATCACAACTTTAATAGAGAAACTAAAGGATTTTCAACCAGTGCGACCAGCCAGACCCAATGTATGGTGCACACACTGCATGGTGGAAGGACATGTCGTGACAGAATGCCCAAGGTTATGAGAAATTACTCATCAAGGGGGGGTGTGGGATTGTTAGGGACCCCACCAACTGCAGGAGTTGTGGCAGTAGGAGCGCAAGGAGTTTTTCCGGGATGGAATAACCAAGACTATTGTGAGATCTATAGAATGTATGGACATCTGCCATGAATGTGCCCGATATTGCAGAAGTACTCCAATGTCCCTAATAACAACTATTGTGAGTTCTGTGCATCTACAACACATCACACTGATCAATGCCAGGCACTAGATGCTCTAGAAAAGCAGCTGGACAGGTCAACGTTCTGGATTAATGAGTCAAACCAAGGAGGATGAGGAGGAAATGGGAGAGGATGAAGAACGAGAGGGAGAGGCCCTGTAAGGTGTTACAACTGTGACCAGGAAGGACATGTCGCCAAGGAATGCCCGCTCCCTAGGAGACCATGGTGCTCACAATGCAGGATTAATACTCATGCCACAGAGGATTGCCCGGAACTCATTGCAAAATGGGAGGAAAGGACCAAGCAGAGGGGGGCTAACCTAGTTAATGCTGAACCTCAAACTGACAACGGTATTCCAGCAACCAATATTAACATAGTTACAAGAGGAGGAAAGAAAACAGGGGAGGATTGTAGTACGACAGACCCACCCTTAATTGTTAGAGCGACATCTCCAAAGAAAGCATATCAGCCTAAGCACCAAAAGCAGTATTATCATGAGGTAGCTAAGTTATTCGAGGGGATGACCGAGAGGAAGGAAGACTAGAGATAGAATGGCCACGTACTTGATCGCAACCAATCGAGTGAGGAATGGTTTAAATTATTCCTGTAGATCGTTGAAGATGAATACATGTTAAAGGAGTTGTAGAAAAGTTTAAAGGCCGCATTATGAGTGGAGGAAGGGGAAGCAGAACGACCACCTGTCAACCTACCAGAAAAGCATTCCAGAAGAGTGAGACAAAACAAGAAGAGAAGCGGGAAGGAATTCCAAATTAATGCTCAGGTTGTGGGATTCTAGATCAGGGACATGATGCTAGACCTGGGATCAGATGTAAACATCTTGCCTAGGAAAACATGGGAGGCAATGGGGAAGCCACAACTAAAATACTCACCAATTCAACTAATAATGGCGAACTAGTATTGTATAATACCCATTGGAAGGCTAGAAAAAGTAGAGGTAGATGTGGTAGGGATGAAGACACACACTGAACTTGATGTGATCAACATAATGGGAGATAAGGACCCATACCCAGGACTCCTTGGGATCAACTGGGCCTATGAAAACTATGTTGTCATCGACATAAAGAAAGAGCCGATGATTTTTGAAGTAGAAGGAATGAGGGTGATCTAATCCTTGGACCCGTATCAAGGGCCCAGGTTCATAGAACCTGTAGATGATAGGGATGAACTAGGAATGTTGGACCAGTTATACACCTTAACAGTGGGAAAAATAGAGGATTACATAAATCCTACTGCAGGGGGATCTGTCAGCTGGAGAAGTATTCAAAGCTCAGAGATCAATTCATAAGTTGCATGGGATGAATGGTAGTAAGGAGGATATGAACTAAATACCAGATTTTGTGCAATGATAAGCCGAGTAAATTGGATAGGAATAGAGATAAGCGATTATCCCAAGTACTACGACATTGAACTAGTGGAAATCTTCTTGAACAAGGTAGACAAAAAAATGGGGGAAGATCAAAAGATTCCTTTTCTTGATATCGCACTCATGGCAACACCAAAAAGTTGGTGGTGAACTCACCGCAGTGCACTACCAAACTGGGAAACCATCAAGCAAGCACTGAGGGAAAGATTCACCTAGGATGAAGACCGACCATGGGATAACATGAAGTATAGAGGGAATTCAAGTCCTAAAAGGCACATCGAGGACTGCATACAAGACTGGAGGGCCCAAGGAATACTGAAGGATCTGTGGGTACATATATTCATACATACCCTAGGAATTATTCCCCGATCTTAGTACATACATGAGGAACTTCGTCGAAAAACGGTGGATTGGGATGTTTTGGAGGCATAGTCCGTTAGCAGCTTTTCATTCAGAGGTGATGATGAATACATGACTGAGACACTCCATGGGATAAAAGGGGTTTTCTTAGTCTCCGGATAGTTAGTTGAAGGTTTTCCCGATGAAAGTTCTCTACAGTATCTGTATGAAATGAACTCTCTAGAATATCCGACCTGCAACAAGGTGGCTGCAGAGCTAGAAGAGGATGGTTTAGATGGATTGAGACACCTGACCTTCGAGAAAACAGAAGGAGAGAGAGACATCTAGGAAAGTCCCTCAAGAGAAGGTGCTCACCTTCTGCCAATGAAACTGAGAAAACAAAATATTGGGATGGAGGATAAACCCAAAATAGCATATGTAGGGGATTACTGGGATGAAGAGAGAACGAGAGAAATTTTCAACCTACTACAGGAGTACCAGGACTTGTTTCCAGCTTTAGTAGTAGATATTAAGGGGATTAAAGGAGACATAGGGGAGATGAAGATTTTTCTAAGGCCGGATGCCCATCCGGTAAAGCACAGGCCATATAGACTGAACCTATGGGTGAAGGAGAAGGTTAAGAAAGAAATCAACAAAATGTTGGAAGTAGGGATCATATTTCTGGTAGATGAAGCAGAGTGGATAAGTCCAATAGTGATACAAAACAAGAAGGATGCGACCAAAATCAGAGTATGTGTTGATTACATAAGTCTCAACAATGCATGTGTGCATGACCCATTCTCAACACCCTTCATTGATGAGGTCTTGGACAATGTGGTGGGTAATGAAGCATACTCGTTCACAGACGGATTCTCTAGCTACCATCAAGTTTGGATAGCCGAGGAGGATAAAAATAAAACAACATTCACTACCAAAAGGGGGTCATATGCATACAACGTAATGCCCTTCGGACTGAAGAATGCACCAACGATCTTCTCAAGAATTGCCATTGTTGCATTCTGAGACTACATTCACAGATTTCTAGAGGTGTACATGGATTACTGGACAATGTATAGCCTGCTAAAGAAACACACCAACTTACTAAGGGTTATGTTTGAAAGGTGCTGACAACTGCAAATTTCTTTAAACCTCAAGAAGTGTATTTTCGCGGTCCCATTTGGAACACTATTAGGCCATATCGTCTACAAGGATGGAGTATGCATAGACCCAGTGAAGGTTGTGGTGATTGTCAACATGGAGCCGTCGCACAACGTGAAGTAGCCAAAGTCAACCCTAGGCCATACGGGCTACTACCGATGTTTCATTAGGAATTATGTGTCAATCATAGCCTTGATGGAAAAATTACTAAAGAGAACGGAAGAGTTCATGTGGACTAACGACTATCAAACAACATTGAATATATTGAAAGAAAAACTCATAAGTTCCCTGATACTTATCTATCTGGATTGGAAAAAATGTTTCATGTACACATTGATGCATCAAGGATAGAGCTAGGAGCAGTCTTAGTGCAACCAAGGGAGAAAAACATGGACCGCCTGGTGTATTACGCCAATAGAAAGCTATTAACAGTAGAAAGGAATTATACAACAACCAAGAGGGAGGCATTGGCCATGGTTTATTCTCTCCAAAATTTTAGACATTACTTATTGGGGGTGCCATTCAAATTCTTCACAGACCATTCTGCACTAAAATACTTAGTAAACAAACCCATACTAGAAGGTAGAATATGCCGATGGTTGTTGTTGTTCCAAGAATTTACTTTCGAGGTGGTCATAAAACCCAACAGACTGAATGTGGGGCCAGACCACTTATCACGACTAGAGACAGGAGAGAATCAGGGAGCATTAGATGATCGGTTGCCTGATGCCGACTTATTCAGAATAGAAGCAGTCCCGGATCACCTAGAATAGATCGCCATACTATTAACAGTAGACTATTGCCCAGAAGGGTATACCGTAGCACAAAAGAAACACCTAATAGTAAGGGAAACAGATTACCAGTTGATCACAGGACACCTCTACAAAATGGGCTTGGATCAAGTATTGAGGTGGTGCATCCTTTGGCATGAAAGAGAAGATGTATTATGGGAATGCCATGCGGGAGTTGCAGGAGGCCATGTAGGGGGTAAAGCCACCACAAGAAAGATACTACAAGTGGGACTATGGTGGCCAACCATACATAAAGATTCTAAAGAATATGCTAAGAGTTGTGATGTCTATCAAAGGGTTGGGAAGCCTTCCCAACGAGATGAGTTGCCTCTAAATCCCGTTCACACAATGCAAATATTTGAGAAATGGGCAATAGATTTCATCAGACCTATTACACCACCGGCAAGGCATTCACGTGCAAGATACATCATAACCACAACAGAATACCTCACTAGGTGGGTAGAAGCAACACCCATCAAGGACTGTACAACAAACACAGCGGAAAGGTTTCTTTTCGAGAACATAATCTCGAGGTTCGGATGCCCAAAGAGTCTCACAAGCAACCAAGGGACACACTTTATAAACAAAACTATTGAGGATCTTCTAAAGAATTTCATGATTCAGCATAACAAAAGTAGTCCCTATCATCCCCAGGCCAACGACACCGTTGAGGCATTCAACAAAATCTTAGAGAAAGGTCTAACAAAGATTATATCAGCCAACAGGGACGACTGGGATGAGAGAATACTAGGGAAGAGACTCCATAAACAAACTCTGTTTCAGCTAGTGTACGGAAGGGAGGCAGTGGTGCCAACAGAGTTCATTATACCAAGCATGTTCATATTTGAAGCAACAAGAATGAGGGACAACATGGCTTTGAGAGAAAGACTTAGTCAGCTAATGGAACTTGACGAATCCTAGTTCTTGGTTGAGTTTCATCAGTTAGTGGAGTAGAGAAGGCATAAATCTTGGCACGATAGGCATATCAAGAAGAGGACGTTCAGAATTGGAGATTAGGTACTGCTATATGACAGCAAATTCCAAAAATTCCCAGGGAAACTACATATGCACTGGCTGGGACTGTTTATAGTTACAAAAATCAGAGATTCTGGAGTAGTAAGATTGGTGCAATTGGATGGAATCATGTTGCATGGATGGGTAAATGGCGCATGCCTAAAGCCCTTCCACAATGCACCAAACACAAATTCAAAATAAAGAGGGTCTCGGAAATGAGCCCGCAAGTAGGTAGGAGGTAATAAGAGTTAGTTAGTCATCTTAAGCAGCTAGTTAGAGTCTTGATTTTTTTTCATTTTTCCTTTACTTAGGCCTACTAGTTGCCTCAAGGAGGTTTTCAACTAGTAGGTCTGCCTAGGCACCTCAAAGGAGCTTTTCACCTAGGATCTATTATTTTACTCTTTTTTTCTCTTTTTTCCAACCCATTGACAACCTCATGGAGGTTTTCAATCAATGAGCCAATCTCAGGTGCCTCGAAAGAGGTTTTCACCTGAGATTTTATTTTTCCTCTTACTTTTCATTTTTTTAATTTCATTTTTATATCCTACTATACTTGAGAAAAATTATATATATTTCAAGTATAGGAATATTTCCAATGGAGCCATCTGCACACCAAGATGACAGATAACCTCATGTGTAGGCTCAAAATATATGTTTTAACATGTCACTGAATTTTAGAGACCACTTGCTTTGACTTTGACAATATCAAGCATTGTTGAAGAAGAGAGTGATGCTCCATTTTTTTGATTTTGTGGAACCAAACCTCAATATATATTTGATGCCCTTGGTTTTCTTTCTCATCTGGATCATTTATCATGTCTTCTTCTACCATGACATTCAAATCTTCCTCTTTTTCTAATTATTCTCTTGAACACATGGAAGTTCTGATAGTAAACATGAGGGAAATTTCTCAATCTCTGATTTTGTTGTCTGCTCTTCATCTAGTGCAGCCCATGATTCTTTGGTCTTCTCATTTGAATCTTATTTTTATGAATGATTTCCTTAATGACATCAAAAGAACCATTTTTTTGCAATACTCTTCCTGAGCTAAGATGAATACCATTTAGATCAAGAGGATATTTTTGGAAGTGTGGTACCTCAACATTGTAAGTGGGTTGAGTTACTTCCTTGTGTGGGTTTGGAAATGGTGGTATGGGTAATTGAGTGGGAGTGGAACTTTGAGATGGATTCGGTTGGGGTTGGGGTTTTGGTTACGGTGGAGGTGGATGTTAGGGATAGTATGGAGTTGGGTATGGAGGATATTGAGGAAAATATTGAGGCGATTGTGGAATTATCCCATAAGGTTCTTTCCAACCTTGTTTCCAAGATTGGTTTTAGGGTTGATATGACCAAGGTTTCCAAGGAAAGGGTGTGTTCCAATTACTTTGAGATGGATGTGCATAACCTTGAAATTGTGAATTAGGTTCTTGCATCATATCAAGTTGACTAGGCTGACATGGTCTTCTTTTAGCTAAACAACATAGTTTCTTTGGTGATTGACTTGCTCCATTTTCATCTTGGTAAACTTCCTTCAACCTCGATAATGATGGGAAATATTTAGTAGCATGTGATTCTGCATGGAAAACACAAATATCAACATCTTCTTTTTGCTCATCTTGCATTCTTAACATTTCTACTTGTTTGCTTATATTGCTAATAATTTTTGTTTTAATGTTATCAAACAAATTTCCAAGTTCAACTTGACTTACCAATCTTGATGTTGATTTACTTACTCTTGCCCTTCCTCTTGATATGCGCTTGCATGTTTCACAAATTTCTTCAAATGATAATTCGTATACATCACCTCTACTCATGAGATCAAGAGATCAATCCACTCATCTCTAATTGTTCTAAGTAAGAGGGTTTTTAGTGTGTCAAAACCTAACCGGTGTAATTTTGTCCTCTTAACATTATCCATGAATCTCTCTATTAGATCCTCAAGGCTCTTATCTTATTTTTGAGTCATTCTAAATATTTCTTCTTTAAGATCACGATCTTTATATTTTTCTAGAAATATCTTTTGCATATAATTCCATGATCTTATTGAATTAGTCCCTAAACTCATGAACCATTTAAGAGCTCTATCCTTCAATGTTGTAAAAAAAAATCTCAACTTTTGAGTGTTTAGTAAGTAACCATAAGATCTACAAAGGATTTCAAATTCAAAGAGAAAGGTTTTTGGATCTGCTAACCTCGTACCATGCAAGTTGGGAAGGAAATATGGAGGGATGTTCTTCATATGAACATTGATATCAGTATCTTGAATGGGAAATCTAAGAGGATACTATTCATTGTCATCATCTCCACCCATTTCTTCTACTTTCTCTGCCACCTCTTCTTCTTCTACCTGCAAAAGTGGATGGTGATGTGGTTCTTATTGCACCATGTGATCAAAGGGGGGGTTTGGTGTTGGAGAAATATTTTTTTTATGTTTTTATAAAGATAATTGAATAATAATGCTAATGTTATGCAATTTTATGAAATGAAATATGCCTAATGCAATTTTTTTGTTTTTGTATAAATGGATCAACTAGGGAAGGAAACAATGAATACTTTGACACCTCCTGGAAAAGACACCAAAGAGTGATGAGCCCCAGTATTGGAACAAGAATTATGTAACTCCCAAAGCTACCAACTTAAATTATCAACCTGAGGTGCGTACAAACTTAAGAGGTGTCGACACTATATGTGAAGCATGCAATGTGTCCTTATTTCTTTGATTTGATGGAATGAAGTGAATATCATGAAATCAAATGCTAGCCTAATTGAAAAAATAGAAACATTAGTCTAATTGGAGAATGTAAATTAATACTCTAATTGAAAAATGTGGAATGTTGTTTTGAAAAAGGAAATTTGATATTTTCAACAATAATGCTTGCAACTAAAACCTTAAGGGAGCATGAATCCAATAATCAAGTCCAATCTAATTTTCATTGATCAATCACCCTTTTTATCATTGTGTTCAAGCAAACTTAGCTTTAGTAACATAATCCATGTACATTTCATAATAAAACATTCATTGTTATTCAAATGTGGAAATTTGTCTTCTAATTTTGATTTCATATTTGTCTAGAGTGGTATTTGGTCTTCCTACATCATGGATTCAGAGCCTGGGGGTCATGATTCAAGCTTAAGAGACAAAAACCAAGATTTTGGAGAAAATCTGGTCGAGTTTACACATGCTACAGGAGAGCTATAGGAGTGCTATAGGAGGCCCTATTTTTCTACAGGAGGAGATAACTTATCAAATGCCCAAGTTGTAGGAAATATTGTATGTTCACAAGCTCATGTAATCTACTAAAACAAGAGACAAGAATCTCCTTCTACTTTCAACTAGTGGAAGCCAATAGATCTAGCAAAATAATAATCGACAAGAGGAAGATAAATTAATGGCCAATAACAGAATAAGTACCCGGGGAAAGCCACAAATCAAAACCCCACTATCTGTATTGCATATATTAGAATTCCAAGATGATAATACAATGCTTGTTTTCACAAGAACAATCCCAACACTCAGTATGGTCAATCTCCCATCTCACAAGCAAGCTCAAGCCAAACCTTAGCCTCTTCTATTGCTCTCTAAGCCCCTACTTCCTTGCGCCATTCCTGATCAAAGAATTTGGATGAATACAATATGATCTACTCAACCTTGAGCTTAACCTTCACAAGTATTTCCTATCCTCCACCTAATGACTTACTTTGGCCAATACTTAGCCAAATTTCCAAGCCTCCAAGATTCTAATTATTTGCACCATTCTTGAGAGAATTAGCCTGTATTTAAAGGGAAATTCCTCATCCATAACTGTGCAATCCCTTCTAGTTTTAGTTCCTGATTGCATGCACCATTTGTACAACTCAGAAAATTATACAACAAATAGTACACTGTCCCTGCACTCTATTCTCAACTGGGTCTTTCTCAGAATCAACATGAATGAATTTTTGATAAGGGAATCTTCAGTTAACTGGAGTAGCACTAGTTGAGTGCTCTAATGCATCAAATGGCTGTTAAATCACTATTCGTTCCTCAAATAGTTTGAAACTAAATTAACTCGACTTAACTCAGTAAACTGAGTTAACTAATTCCCACTCATACTTAACTCATCCTAGACCCCTATAATATAGGGAGAACATATACATGACTTTAGAAAGACTTCCAACTCAAAATTCCTAAGTTAACTAAGTCAACTCACTCTAGTTAACTATTACAAGTTGCTATGAGAATAGAATTCGATTTTAATTCTCAGTTTAATTCAAGGAAAAATTAAACTAGAATTTATGGATTCTATTTTTATCATTTCTTGTTGCTATTTTCAACACTCCCTCTCAACAAGAAAGGAATTCAACTCGATCTCGATCCTAAACCTTTGGAATGTTCTACATGCAACACTTCTCTCTAGTGTTGTTGCTCCAACAAATCTAGAAATAAAAAAACATCCAACCTGAATCAGAATGATGCCTCTATCATCAAAGTCTCTGAATTCTATTGCCTCTGTCGACTGAAAACTTTGCACTTTTGTTGACTTTTCCTTTCTACACTATAGTCAACCCTCTTTATGCTTCTTCAATATCTAACTGCTCTAGCCTCTATCACCTTGATCTCTGATTGCATCAATCCCACTGATTCCTCCTGCTACTATGTACTTTGGGCTCTCGTAGCAAGGTACAATCCATGAGATAAAATGACTCAATGGACCCTACCCAATTTCAGCCCTCTTGGGACTATCACTTCTCATCGCCCCACCTCACACCTAGAGGTAGGGCTGCATGTGATCCCTCTGCTCACTTGGCTTGAAATTTCCCCCTACTATAGGTCTCTGCATGAGTGGATGCCTCAACTCGGTCTCCTCTTAGCGTCTCCAATTGTGGCTACTCCACAATTTTCCGAGATTGCTTTTGAGACTGCTTCTTTTGGGGCTGCATGTTGAGAGGTAATTTACTCTCCCTCTCAACCACCAAGTCTCTAACCTTTTCCTTGCTCCTCAAGAATTTGCATGCATATTGAACCTCAAGAGCATACATGTTCTTTGCTAGCACACCAATCTGTTTCATCTGTCCTACCATCATGAAATTTTCTGGAAAGAGAGTTGATTTTAAATTAGTGATATCTCCCTCATCCGAACTTTGATTTGGTTTTTTTTTTTTTTTGAATTTGGGTATTTTTTTGCAAAGAATCCAAATCTACTATTTGTTTCTGAAAATTTTGTACAAAAATTTTCTGATCTGCTCTTAAAACTCACAGCCCAAAACTCAAAACTTTGAAATCTCCTCTAGTATTATTCTGAACTCTGATACCATGTAGAAAATCATGTAGATTCACAACCTCATGTAATCTAATAAAACAAGAGACAAGAATATACTTCTACTTTCAACCAGCGGAAACCAATAGAACGAGAAAAACAATAATCAATGGCACATAACACAATAAGTATCCCGGGAAAGCCACAGCTCGAAACCCTACTATCTGTATTGCATATATTAGAAATCCAAGATGATAATACAATTTTATTTCTCACAAGAACAATCCCAACACTCAGCATGATCAATCTCCCAGCTCACAAGCAAGCTCAAGCCAAACCTTAGCCTCTTATGCTGCTCTCCAAGCTCCTATTTCCTTGCGCCATTCATGGTTAAATAATTTGGATGAATACAATATGCTCTGCTCAACCTTGAGCTTAACCTACACAACTATTTCCTATCCTCTGCCTGGTGACTTCCTTTGGCCAATACTTAGCTCAATTTCCAAGCCTCCAAGCTTCTAATTCTTTGCACCATTCCTGAGAGAATTAGCCTATATTTAAAGGGAAATTCCTCATCCATAATTGTGCAATCCATTCTAGGTTCAGTTCCTAATTGCATGCACCATTTGTACAACTCAGAAAATTATACAAAAAATAGTACATTGTCCATGTATTCTAGTCTCAACTAGGTCTTTCTCAGAATCGACATGCATGAGTTTCTGATGAGGGAATCTTCAATTAACTGGAGTAGCACTAGTTGAATGCACTAATGCATCAATTGATTTTTAACTGACTATTAGTTCCTCAAATAGTTTGGAACTAATTTAACTGGACTTAACTCACTAAACTGAGTTAACTAATTACCACTCATACTTAACTCATCCTGGACCCCTATAATATAGGGAGAACATATACATTACTTCAAAAATATTTCCAACTCACAATTCATAAGTTAACTAAGTCAACTCACTCTATTTAACTATTATAAGTTTCTATGATAATAGAATTCGATTTTAATTCTCAGTTTAATTCAAGGACAAATTAAACTAGAATTTTTGGATTCTATTTTTATCATTTCTTCTTGCTATTTTCAACACAAGTAAATAAAATGAAAATGGGATGGATTTTTTTATTATTAAGTAGGATTTATTAGGCCTCAATTCCAAGTGGAATCACTCCAAAATACCCCTGTTAACACGTGCTAAAAAATAGCAAAATATTCTACTCTAAAAACCAGAAATTCAAGAACTAGTGAGTTCATTAACCTACCAAATTCCTAACCTAATCAAGTGAAAATGCTATGGGATATATATATATATATATATATATATATATATATATATTAAATTGAATTTTTTTATGACCCAATACAAGTGGAATCAACTAAGATGAATCTCAATAGCACGTTCTAAAAAGTAGTAGAAAATTACTACTATTTTACTACAAGGGACTTTCAGAAATTCTGGATTTGTGAACTAGTAAATATATCCAAGTAGCTCAATGATGAAGATGAATTTTCAAAGTTGTTATAAGGATGCATCATAATTTTGACTCTGTAAATAACCTACAAAAAAAATCTCACTTCAATCATTTAACCAATGTAACCTACAACAAAAGAAGCATGAATAGTAAATGCAGAAATAAGAGATGCAAGTGAAAAAGACATTCAAAGGACATAAAGAAATTATAAAAGAGGGCTCTAAGGATCTTGGGATGGAAAGCCCAAGGAAACTCAGAGTCTTATGAAGAAAACCAAGCTTTATAAGCTAAAAATGGCACCAAACTTCATTATTTTAATCAATCCAAGTACATCCCTGCTAGAAATGAAAGTGGAGCTGCTAAACAACAAGTTTTCTCCACAAGAAGACTAAGAAATACATGCCCCTAGAGGAAAATTCAAATTGTTACTTATAAAAAATGATGGGGAAGAATTATCCTTGAAAGGAGGAAGATTTCCCCTCCAGAATCCCTCAAATAGTGGATCTAGTTCCCAAAACTAGGAATTTGCATTAAATGATAGTGAAAACATTCCTAGATTCTCTCAATCACTAGAGCTCCAAAATTTGTTCAATAATTTCATAATATCTTGTTCATTTATTATCCAATATTGATCCTCCTGTAGCAGGGAGAAAGTCCCTAGATTATCTCCTCCTCCAAATCTTCATAATATGCCCAATATTCTCATAATAATCTACAAGAATAAATAATATTAGGCACAAATATGCAATTATCTCTAAACCTTCCAAATGAACATATTAAATCTAAAAATATGTCATCTAATGCAAAAAAAGGTTTAATGTGCTGAAGGATGGTCAGATGGGCCTTAATTTATTTCTAATTTGGAGGCCCATCAATAAAAAAATTAAAATCCATAATAGGTAGAACTAAAATTATGGAGAGGGAAAATAAGGGTTACAAGTCGCAATCCTCTTAGTATTCCTATGCATTAATGACTATTTATATTTAATCCTCTCATGAAGCCACTTCATTTTCTTCTTTTCTCATTGGAATGAATAAATGAAGCAAACCATAGATTTCTCATCATTTTGAGAATCATATTGTACTCTTTGTACCTATTAATATGTTCTTAAAAATACAAATTATCATTTGGTGCTTTAGTGTATTAAGAGCACCAGTATTCCCTAGCCAAAGTGAAGCATTGATGCTCCCCAACCTATGTCGAGAAATGTTTATTTCCAACCAAATTGGAGTATTCATATTCCCCAAATAGAAGGAAGTGTTAGTGCTCCAAGAACACTAGGGAAGGACACTTCATAGCTCAAAAAAACCAAGTGAATGGATAAATAAAGTGTTGGGATGGGGTCCCTGGGGTTAAATTTTGTATTTCCTTTTTGTAAAAGTGTAAAGTCTTTGCGATTTATGGAAGTGGAGCACGAATATAGTAAGAGTCAAAGGGGCTTTAGTACCTTAGGTTTTTAGGTGTTAAGAAGGTTTTGAGACCCGCCCATGGTCCGCAGACCATGGTATTGTGAAAGGACAGACTATAAATAGAAGAGTCATAGTGAGTCTAGAATATAGTAATCGAATCATAAGATAGAATATCATTGTTTGGGAAAGAATCTAAGGAAGGAAAGTCGGTTTCCTATACTTAGGCGAAGGGGAAGGCTCCTATAGCCGAGTGCGCAGAGACCTAGGTATGTCCGCAAGCTGTGTGCGCAGGCCCCTGCAACTGAGTGTGTAGGGAAGGAAAGTATGTACTTTGAAAGATCATCTAATAAAAGTCAATTTTGATCCATACTTTGCGTATATGTTCAATTGTATTTACTTCTACTATTTATGTGGTTTCGCTCTGCATCTGAAAATATATGAATTAATTTATATAATGCGCGAAAGAGGTATATTAGTATAATTTATGCATGTTATGACTAGTTAATGACCTTTGCAAAGATATAATTGTTATGTATAATATTTATTGTTCTTAACTATTTCAGAAGGGTTAGGGTTCGCGAAGACAGAACTAAGCCATAGAAGTTGCAGGAGCCCAGCACAAAGACCTCTGGATGCAGAAACCTAGTTCTGTCATCCCCCAATGCCGATTTGGGTGAGACTGCATCGTGTGCTATGCGGGTTGTTGCCAAAAGGGCCAGTAGTTTAGGGTTTTTTTGGTTGGTGCAGCTAACGTTGAACCTGTGTCAGGCCCCATCAAGCCAAAAAATGGTTCCTTTTCTGAGTCCGGGATCTTGTTGAGGAATGTGTGATAAGTGGTTCCCCACTAAGAAAGAGATCGAAAAGTGGATTGATTGGAAGTTGCACATGTTTGCAGCCCAGGAGAACAGAAATCCATGCTTATCAAAGGAAGAGTGACTGAATAGATACCTATTCACACAAGAACACGAAATATTCTTTTGCTCTTTCACCTATGAATTGCACAAGTGGCTATCCAAATTGGCAGATAGTCAAGGTATGTGGAAGCTTGACGACCCTATTGTGTGGACCCCAGAACTGGTGAAGTGCTTGGAGGCTTTAGAAAATAACATCGTGCGGGTCGTCGACCACTGGATCGATCGTATTCTAGAAGGATTCAGCACTGAGTTCGTAATTGATACATCCACCAGCTACAATGAGGCAGAGCGCAAGTTCTTCAAGCAACCAAGAGTTAAGTACCTGAAATCTATGAAGACCTAGATTAAGATGATATTGTGTGAAAAGCGGGTTATGCCTTTAAATTGATGTTTGGGACAATGCGAAGTAGGTGAGCATTCAAAAGGAACAAAGAATCAAGCTCTGCATATAGTCCACTGTTAGGATCTGATAGCAACGAGGAAGGTAATATTCTGAGAACTCCGTGAAGCGCACTAGAAATTGTAAGTCAGGGTATCACAGGGATACCTCATCCATCCACTCCACATCCTCCTCCACCTCTGCCTCACACACCTACACCTACACCTCTGCCTCCACCTGCACCTCTGTCTCACACACCTACACCTCTGCCTCCACCTCCACCTCCACCTCCATCATTTAACATGGAGAATACAAGGAAGATGCCATTGTTTAAGGGTGTGGGAACTGAAGAGCCTGAACTGTTTTAGTTTGTCACAGATGTTGTATGGAAGGAACAACAGATCACTGATGACAACACGAATAAAGCACAGTTAGTCACAGCACTGCAGGACAGAGCATTGAGTTGGTACATCAAGTTCTGCACAGATAAACCCAACATGAATTTGCTAGAAACCCAACAAGTGCTGAACAGTGAGGTCAAGAAGACCAAATCTCAGGCCCAGTCTTTAAGAGAGCTCAAGGAGATTCAGCAGAGGGTAAGTGAGTCTGCATGGGACTTTGACCAATGATTAAACTGTTTGATTCAATAGGCTAATATGAAAATTATAGAAAATCAACATAGAGACTGGTACATTGCTTCGCTCCTACCTCATCTAAGATTACCATTGACACAACAGAAAATAGGAACAAAATCAGAAGCATTGGATATCGCCATGAGATTAAAAGGTTCACCCATGCAGGACACTAATGTAGGGGTACAGTGGATTCAATCTTAGCTGGCAAGATTACACATGGAATTGCATATCTTAAAGAAGAGAAATGAAGTCCAGCCTAAGGTGTATGCAGAAGATTGGTGCCTGAAGTGTAAAGGCCAAGGTCATGATAAGGACCAGTATCCTATTTATCATAATTACCTTATTGGGGGAGGTCCTGTTTCCCTAAAACTAGAAAAAAATTGTCGGACCGAGCACAAGGGTAGCCTTGTAGTGCGTTATTTTCCAGATTGTTGGGAAGCATGCGAATGACAACTGTCACCTCCTACAAAAGTTTGTGCAAACTCCACAACAATTGTTTTGTATTTTTTGTAAATCAGTAGGGCATGATGAGCATAATTGATGAAGCTACAAACTCATGATGGAGCGAACCCCTACATATAGAATGCAGAGGGAAAATCGGCCTTAGGATCATGACGTAAGTGCAGTGCATGGAGGATTCCAGGGTTGAGGAAGAGGACGAGGAGGAGGGGATGGAAGGGGTCATGGACAAGTGATTTGTTATAATTTTGGCAAAGCATATCATTTTGTGCACGACTGTCAGAACCCAACACATCCCTCCTGTCAGTATTGCTAATAATTTGATCATGTTATAGAAGATTGCCCAGTAGTAATAGCCAAGATGCAGGAGAAAAAGGCTCAAACACCTACGCAAAATATTCAGATGATGAGGGTAGAGCCTCGCGAAGAAGACCCTAGCATTAATATAGTGACGTGAAGTGGTATTGCCACTAGAGGGGATAAAGGAAACAAGCCAGAGACTGAAGGATGGGTATGTAAGGTTTCTGAGAAGGAAGTCGGATTTGATCTAAGTCGAGCTAAGGAAACTTTTATGGAATCCAAAAAGAGCTTCACTAAGGCCTTTACCTCAGGAATTCAAATGAAGTCTGGCAGAAACAATGAAGTGCAAGACGTATATCCTTCACTATTAATGACCTTTCTGAAGACTTGTATGAAGTTGTTATGGGATAGAAAGGCAATATAAGGGCTCCAAGAGTTGATTGATAATTGTACAGGTAAGGTCAATACTCCTCCAGAACAACGTGTTGTATGAAAAATGGGCAAAGCAAGAAACGAACAAGTCATGAAATGAGGCTAACTACACAGATTGGAGAGTACAAAATGGATTAGGTAATTCTCGATCTAGGATCTAATGCGAATGTGCTACCAAAACAAACTTGGGAAAGAAGGGGAATACTTGCACTGTAGTGGTATCCTATCCAGCTACGTATGGAAAATCAACAAAAGATCATTCCTATGGGATGTCTATATGGGGTTATGGTGGATATTAAAGGAGAAATCACCCTGGCTGACTTTGAAGTGATCGAGATAGTGGATGATAGTAATCCTTACCCTGCACTATTAGGCATTGATTGGGCCTTCGACATGGATACAGTCATTAATATTAAGAAGTGCGAGATGATGTTTGAGAGAAAGGCGCTTCGAGTTATTGTTCCATTGGATCCAAATGAAGGTGTGCAATACATAGAACCAGTCCATGATTATGAAGAAGAAGACGACCTGGATCAGATATATAAGATCATTGCGTGTGATGAGGATTGGATCAATCCTACAACAGATGGATGAATTACATGGGATAGAGATAGTTCCTGCACCTCAAATTCCAATGAAGAGCTTGAGCATTGGTAGAATAGATTACACAAAGTCTCCTCGCTGTGCTGCAACATGTTGACAAAATCGCTTTGTTGCGTATCCACGGAGGTACGAAATCTACCTCATTATGATGGTTTAGATTATGTTAATGTTTTTTTGGATAAGTTCGAAAGAGAGGTGCCAGAAGAGCATCGGTTCCAGGCACTAGATCTAGCATTATGCACTACGCCTGCCCACTGGTGGGGTACGCATAAAGACAGCTTCACCGACTGGAAGGAATACCAGAAAATGATGAAACTGAGGTTTGGGTACACCAATACTCGTATGACAGAGAAATACACTGGAAAAGATGATCCGCGCGAGCATCTGGCATGATGGACTAAAGCATGGGGAGAGAAACCTCAACCTGAATGGGTGCACATATTTTGTCACACTTTGGATACCATTCCAATGAATTGGTACCTGGAAACTGAGCTATGCCATGGAACGGCCGAGTGGGATATCCTCAAGGAAAGTTTCTTATTGACCTTTAGCTTTGAGGATGGCTTTGAATGTATTGATGAAGCGCTCCAAGAAATTAAGGTTGCAATCTTTAGAATGCCTAAGGAACCAGTAGAATGGGTTCAACCAGATTGAAATATGCAACTGCGCCATGTGTTGGAATGCCATAATGTGACTGCAGAAGAAGAAGAAGATGATCCTAGAAATATCAACATCCTAGAATATGAGGGATAGCGCGAAGTTGAAGGACCCAAAGCAGCAATCCATAACATAGAAGAACCTTTAAAGACTAGATAGGTAAACATTGGATTGGACGCATAACCAAATTTTGCAAAAATAGGCGACTATTGGGATGAGGATATAGTTGATAAGGTTGCGGAACTGCTGCACAAATACTAAGACTTGTTTCCCACTAAGTTTTCAGATCTGAAGGGGATAGTAGGGGACCTAAGCATGATGAAGATTACTTTGAAGCTAGACGTGAAGCTTGTAAAACAATGACCCTACCATTTGAATCCAAAATATAGGAAAAGGTACGCAAGGAGTTGGACAAAATGCGAGAAGCTGGGATGGTTAAGCCAATGGAGGAGACACACTGGGTAAGTCCTATGGTAGTCTAGGAAAAGAAGAAACAAGATGAAATATGGATATACATAGATCTGAGGAAGCTCAATGATGCATGCATCCATGACCTGTTCCCAATGCCGTTTACAGATGAAGTCTCATAGAATATTGGAGGGCAGGAAACTTACTCGTTCATTGATGGGTTTTCGTCGTACCATCAGATCAAGATCATGTTGAAGGATCGCATCAAGAACACCTTCGTGATGGAAAGGGAATGTTTTCAATACATGGTAATGCCATTTAGATTGAAGAATGGAAATGCAATCTTCTCATGGGTGGTAATTGTAGCTTTTAAGGAATTCATCCAAAAATTCTTAGAAGTCTACTTTGATGATTGGACTATCTTTGGGCTGGTAAATCACCACGTTGCAATTCTGCACCTTATGTTGGATACCTATCGCCAAGGAAAATTTGAAGGATGGAAATTTATCTTAAAGTTTAGAAACCTTGGCGAATCCCACTAGTCCATAATATGAAATCTATAAAATGTTTGGAGATATTTTTGTAAAAATATTCAAATTTATAATATTTTATATAGTCTATATTTAATTATTTGGCAATTTTTAGGGTAAAATAATTTCATTCTATAAAATTTGGGCGAATCATTTTTACAAAAAAATGGAAATTAGCGAATATTTTTTTTGGAAAAAGTATCGAAAATTAGCCCGTGGGAAAATATTAGCCCCTAAAATTTTCCCTGCCTATCACAGACATCAGATCGCCTTGAATCTGAAAAAAAATGCATATTTTTTTTTCCTTACGGAATATTGTTGGGTCATGTGGTTTGCAAGTAGGGATTGATGGTAGACATTGCAAAGATAGTTGTTATTGTCAATTTGGAGGCCCCGAAGAACGTAAAAAAGTTGCATGACACACTGGGCCATACGGGGTATTATAGAAAGTCTATCAAGGCATATGCGCAATTCATAGTGCCAATGGAGAAATTGTTGAAAAAGGACACGACATTCCATTGTGATGAAGTATCAGAACAGTTTAGATAATTTGGAGAACATGGTCACCACACCCATTCTGGTGTTCCCAGATTGGAAAAATGAGTTTCATGTTCATGTTGACACTTCTTTTATTGCACTAGATGCGGCGTTGACCCAACTAGGTGAAGGAGATATTGATCATCCTATAGCATTTGCAAGTAGGAAATTGTCAAAGGTGAAGAAGAACTACTCAACTACAGAGCGTGAAGGACTGAAAATGGTGTACGCGCTATAGAAATTCCGACACTATCTATTAGGCACGCTCTTCAAAATGTACACAGACCATTATTCTCTAAAATACCTGGTCAATAAGCCTGTGTTGGGGGAGAAGATTTGCAGATGGCTGTTTCTCTTTCAGGAGTACGATTTTGAGGTGATTGTGAAGCCCGAACGATTGAATGTTGGTCCTGATCATCTATCTCAGATTGAGACTAGTGATGAGCCTACTAGTTTGGAAGAAGGGTTGCTAGATGCGAAACTCTTTGTTGTTCATGTCGCAGACGATCACTTTGCTGATATAATCCAATTTTTAATCACTAGCACATCCCCATAAGGATATTCTACACAACAGAAGAAGGAGTTCATGATTCACGTGACTGATTTTTCTATGATCACTGGACACCTATATAAAATGGGCTCCGATGATATACTGCGCCAATATGTCCCAGAGTTGGAATTGCCAATCATCCTTGCAAAAGCACATGGAGGAGTAGCGGGAGGTGACTATGTCGGAAGAGAGATCGCATAGAAGATCCTATGTGCGGGACTTTGGTGGCCCACAGTGCATAAGGATTCCAAAGAGTATTTTAGGGTGTGTGATGCTTTCCAAAGGATGGGAAACCATTGTGGAGGGATGAATTGCCCTTAAATCCACAAATTACATTACAAGTGTTTGATAAGTGGGCGATTGATTTTGTGGGACCAATCTAACCACCAGGGAAAATGACTGGAGTACGATATATCATAACATCAACTGAATACTTGACGCAATGGGCGGAGGCTCAATCAGTAACGGACTATAGCGCAACTACTGTTGTGAATTTTACTTTTGATTTTATCCTATCCCAATTTGGCTGCCCTAAGATATTAATGGGTGATAGGGGAAGATACTTCTTAAACGAAACAATTATCGCGATGCTTGAAGAATTATAGGTCTATCATATGAAGAGTACACCCTATCATCATCAAGCTAATGATACGGTTGAAGCCTTCAACAAAATACTGGAGAGCGCTTTGACGAAATTTTGCAATGCGAAGCAAAATGCTTGGGATGTGTGCATATCAACAATCCTATGGGTGTATAGAACCACTTATAAAAAGTTGACTCGCCAAACCCCTTTCAGGTTGGTATATGGGCAGGAGGCTGCGATGCCCATCGAATATATTGTGCTGAGTCTGCAGATTGTAACACTGACTGATATGGCTGATTGTGATACTATGGAAGAGCATCTCATGTAGCTGATGGAATTGGAGGAAGAACAATTTTTAGTAGGATTTCACCAACAAGTACAAAAGGAGCACGAAAAGGCATGCCATGATTGCCATATAAAGCAGTGCACCTTCTAGGTTAATGATTCGGTATAATTATATGACAGTAAATTTACGAAATTTCTAGGGAAATTTCAAATGCATTGGCTGGGATCCTATGTAGTAAAAAAAATTATAGATGGTGGAGCAGTTTAGCTCGCAAAGCTGAATGGATAATTGTTTCTAGGCAAAGTCATTGGCAACCGATTGAAGTTGTACAAGGGTGATCCCTCCCTTGCGCAATGACTATATGATGGTGGGATAGTATTAGCCCTCTAGGCAGCTGCAAGGAAGTACGGGACTATAAAATACACTACCCAAAAATGGGAAAGATGAAGTAAGAGGGCTGCGTGATGGAAGAAAGTTGGGGAGTTGTGCCAAGGTGGTTGCGCCACAAAGATTGGTGCCGTGTAGTCTGGTCAAAAAGTAGTCATTGGACTCACTGTAGATGATTGGATGGAAAAATTTCCATGAAGAGGAGCGGGGAAGGCGCATTTATGGGGAAAATATTTGGAAATTTACCGCCAAAGATGAATTAATGATAGAAATTTGGAGGGAATGGTTGGATTCAAATTTGAATTCACATATAAATATGGAATTCTGCTCTGCATTAGAACACTTTGCATCTTGAGAATCAATTTTAAGATTTTTTTCCTTGTGTTACACCAAGATATGAACTGTATGTCTGAACCAAATTGAGAAGAACTCTTCTCAAGACTGGGATTGGCTAATGTCCCTGAAGATTTTCGTAAAACATTTACAACAAACATGACTGTAACTTCCCCCACAATAGAAGCAACATCCTCCAAAGAAACACCCTCAATTGAAGCAATGCCCTCTGTTCCTGTGGGATTTTTGAATACAGAGCTGAAGTCTCCTAGACCTAAGCCCTTTGTAGCTGACAAGAAACAGAGGAAACTACAGCAAGTTCTGGTGAGGCAATCACTGCAAAAACTTCCCACGGAAATTGATGAGCCCCAAATTTGGTAACTTGTTGGGCTCATTTGGCTTAATTATCCTTGTTCAATCCTTCATTTTTCATAGCTTATGCATTATTTTTCAGTATGTTTATGTCATTTGTACGAATAAGGGTAGTCACTCTTCCTAGGTGGCTAACACGTGCTCATTTCAGGTCTTTTTGACACATGTTGGAGCAAAACCGAGCAATCATGGGCTAGAAGACAGCCAAGCTTGGGGTGAGGATTCATAGGGGGGTTGTCTATGGCATTAAATAGCCCTCCTCAGGATCTTCACCCTCAACTCCGAGCTCCAAAGGGCACCAAAACCGGATCTAGAAGGCAGCCAAGCAGATTTTTGAAGAAGCTGTCTACTCACAGTTTGGGCAACCAAGTCCCATAGATTTAGGAGGCCAGATAGGGCCCTCGTGGTGTATAAATGTTAAGGCCTCAGCCTTCGTGAGGGACTTTTGGAAACTCTTGCATACTTTGCACTACAGTGCTGCTAGCTTCATTTTGTTCTCTTGTAGCCATTTTTGGCATAACTCTTGACTTATGATCATGTTTTGATATTGAGAAGCAGTCCGATTTTATACCAACTCTGAGTTTTCTATAGGAGCCATAGCTCTTGGGGTTGGGCCCAACCTGAGAGCCTAGGGCTTCCTTCTTTGTACTATTACCTTTTCTTTATGCATCGTGATTTTCCTTTTATGCATTTGAAACATGTTTCTGTTAAGAAGATTTAGTTGTGTTGGTTAAATAGGTCACTGGTTATGAATAAAATTGCTTCAGATGTTTAGAATAGATTGGTAGGATAATAACAGTTAAATATCCAATAAAAGGGTCGACAACACTCTCAGTTTCACCTCATCCTTATTGGATCAGGGGCTGGAATTGCAGAAACAATGCTGCCCCAACAAAAACACTAGTTTGCTTGACCATGCAATCCTTGGTGTAATGTTTTCATTTGTAGAAGTTAGTTATGCGTTCAGATCTCTGAAATGTTTCTTTAATTGAGTGATGTACATGGTTCTCTTTATAAATAAAGCTGATGTTCATTTGTTTCATTGACAGTTAGAGTAGATTAGCTAAGACTTTGATTGTGTGCAGGACTTTGTTGATTCGGTTAAATGTACACCGTGTAGGGCATCTCTACCACTCCCTCATCCACCTAAGCTTAGTCCAGGCCAGCTGCTCCATCTCGTAGTTAGGTTCCACGTCTCACAACTGTCCTTTTTCCCACATCACCCTACCTTCTTGCTCCATCATTGTCTTAGCCTTCTTTAAGCCAAGTCAGCCTTCTACACCCTCTCACCACTCCATCCACCAGTCCCTGGGTCACACCAGGCCCCTATCCTACCTCCCTATCCATTCATGCATCTTCCCTCACTCACCCATCCTCTAAGATCCACTTTTTAAACATCCTGTAGAAATTTCTGAACATCCTGTAGAAATCTCTGAACATCCTGTAGAAATCTCTGAACATCCTGTAGAACCCCTGCAGACTTCCTGTAGAAGCTCACAAATGAGGTTTCTTGATATCCAAACTTTGTGAAACTCTCTGGAAGAGTGTTAGGGACTCCTTAAACCCTCTCTGAACCTTCCCAACCTTTTCCAAGCATTTCTCCTCCTTGATACACCCCTGCACAGTAAAAATCCAGTTAAAAGCACATGCATGATAATTCTAATAACTTACTCAAAAATACAAAAAGATGTTTTCTTCAGATAGAGGTAGTCTAGACACATGCATTTTACCTTCATAGAAGTAATGGCATCTCTTTTAATAGTTTTCATTATCTCCTTTGCATCAGTAGGACTAGCTGGTAGAATTAGGGTTTTCTAGGGTTTGCGTTACTTTTTGGCTTCCAGTTTCTTTCCACAAGTAGATTAGCTTCCTTTGAGTTAGCTTCCATCCATTGTTAAAAATCTTCTTCTAAGAGCTCATAGAAGTTGGCTTAAGCTCCTAGCGGACTTGTGCCAGCTGACCAAGTGACAGCTGCGGCAAGAGCTAGTACTTGTGCACACAGCACCGTCGCTTCCAAGTTTGTTACGAACTACCGGGTTGATAAAAGTAAAGAAGGGAGTCCCAGGAGTTGCAGCATTATTGCTGCAATACTGGAGCCCACCATATTTTTGGCACCATTGCCGGGGAAGCGTCAGAGTATTGGTGATTGTTGCTTTTCTTCTATTTTCCTACTCTCTCCTTCTATTAAATAGTTTATTTCATTTCCATTCTGCAATTTCATTTCCTCAAAAGTAAAGTAGGTATTCCCTGCTTTCATAGATTAGCATTTCAATTCCGCAATTTCAATTCTACAAGCGTAGATTAGCGTTTCAATTCAGCAAGCGTAGACTAGCATTTCATTCCTACAATTTCATTTGAACAAAATAGATTAGTCCTTTCATGCTTTCTTTTCAATTCCACATTTCCATTTCAACAAGATAGATTAGTTGTAGTTCAATCTATTTTAGTTTTGCAGGTACCAGAAGAAAAAAAACAAAAGAAATCAAAAGTCTTTCCATTTCATGCCTCGTAGGAACAAAGATAAAACTGGCAAATTCTTACCCAACACCCCCACCACTTCACTGAGTCACCCTTCTCTCTTCTTTGGTGACAGTGATCCAGAAGAACCTATAGGTGAGCCTCCTGAGATATACGAAGATCCTATAACAAAAGAAGAGTTAGATAATGCTCCATCTGAAGCCATGGCTGAAAACTGAAACGGTAGAAGAGAAGATGAGAGAATAGAAGGTGCCTTTCCCATCCGAGAGACCAATGGAGACATGAAAATGAAAAACATAAGCCCCTCCGCTTTACCTCACTTCCATGGATTGACTACTGAAGACCCTGATACCTTCCTGTTTGAGTTTGTTGTCCTTTGTCAAACCTATGACTATACAGAAGATGAGCAAAAATTGAAACTCTTTCCCTCTACCCTCAAGGATGCAGCATTACGCTGGTTCATGGGGTTACCTGGAAACAGTATCACCACTTGGGCTCAGATGCAGCAAGCTTTCAATACCAAATACCAGGACTGCTGTAGGTCTAAGGAAGCGAAGGGAGAAATATTTCGGATGACCATGGGAAACGATGAGTCTTTAGAAGATTACAAGGAAAGGTTCCAGCTTAGCTATAAATAGGCCAGGTGCACACTTGACCCCGAATCTCTAAAGCTGGTCCTGCTCCGAGGAGTCCTTGAAGATCTTCTAGATACCCTTCACATGCTAGCTAGGGGAGATATTTATCAACTACCTTATGAGGATATAAAGACTATGTTTAGAAACCACTCTAGGGTAGCCCGGAAAAGAGGTAGGGGAAACCCACTTTTAGCTAGTACTACTTTCTCCAAGCATGAGTTTGCTAATCAGCTGGAGGACCTCAAAAGTGAGGTGAGACAGACCATTGACATGCAACTAGATACCTTCTGAATCCAGCAGAAGAAAGAGGAAGCTGAGAGGGATTTGGCCATCTTCTGTCCCAGGTGTACGAGGAAGCACCCTAAGAACGAGTGTTCATTACACTCAGTAGAGGTATGTTTCATTTGTGAGGAGGACCACCCCATAAACCAATGCCCAACCTTACCTGGATTTAAGGCCATATACCAAGAGACTGAGGCACCCACCGAACCTCTCTACTTCCTCAACAAAAGGAGGCCGCATGGACCTAGACCTTACCAGCAGGGGATGCAAGGGACATCCCAAGCTTATTATAGCCCCAACCAATCTGCTCCTATGCCTTCTTGGGGTCCCCCCACTCATCCTTCCTGGTCTGCACCTCCTCCATGGTCTTACCCACCTCAATACCATACTCAGCCCACGACTCATTCGTTTCAGTCACATGTCCAGCCACAACCTTGGTGGAATGCACCTCAACCGGGGTGGAGGCCCCAGTACAACACTCCTCCTGCCATTTTGCCCCCACCACCGGCTCAACCACAACCATTACCTCCTTCTCCTCCAAGACAACCCCAAATGCCTGCTCAAACGAACCCGAACCCCAACAACCGACAGGCCCAGCAGGTATATACTGGGGAAACAACATGCCCTACCTATGCTGTGGAAATCCAGGAGATCAACCTGCAATCCGGGAAGACTCTTCCGGATCACCAACCTCCTCCCCCAGAGGATGAGGAAGATAAACAAGAAAGTGAACCCAAAGCCATTCCACCCTTTCCTGAGAGACTAACAGTAACCACAAAACCCGACCCAGAAGAGAATGAGCTTCTGGGAGAACTCAAATAGTTGTGTGTGAGACTACCACTTCTCCAAGCCATCAAAGATGTACCGATATACAACAAGTTGGTTAAAGAAAAGTGTTTCAGGCACCCAGGCAGGTGAAAAAGAGATGCCTCAACTATCAATGTCATGGGACAACTGTTTGATCTTATGTTGGGGCAAGTAATCTGTCCAAAGTATTTGGATCCTGGGAGTCCTGTAGTTGATGTCCACATCAATGGCACCATCATACCCCACACCTTGATTGACTTAGGGGCTGCCATTAATGTGATGACCAGGGACACCATGCTCAAACTCAACCTTCAGGGTTCCTTAAGGAAGACCTCGACAGTCCTGCAGTTGGCAGATCGCTCCACCGTGACTCCCGAAGGGATTGTGGAGGATGTCTTGGTCTCTGTTGACTCTTGGGAGTATCCTACAGACTTCTTGGTCCTTCAACCAAAGGCAAATCTTATTGGATACCCCCTCATTTTGGGAAGGCCTTGGTTAGCCACTGCGGATGCTTACATAAGCTGTCGAGCAGGAAACATGACCATCAAAAATGGTCCTATGTCTAAGCAGCTAGTCCTATACCCTCCTGCCCAACCTCTGCTAGAGCATGACTTACCACTTTGGTTGGAAGAAGGAGAAGAGGATGAGGTATACTCTGCACCCTTTTGCACCTTATAAACCACCAGTGGAGGTCCTCAAACCGAGGATGATTTGATTGAGACCTTGATTCAGAATCCGCCTCCCAGTGCATTTTCCTTAGAGAAATTGGTGGAGGATACTCAAGCCAACACCTTAGTGGACCTCTGTGTGACTGATCAACCTCTCCCAGAGTTAAAAATCTGAAGTTTGGCCCCGAGAGAATGTTAAAGATCAACTCCTCCCTATATCCCTCCTAGGAAAAGGAGCTGTATGGCCTGCTGGCCAGTCATCTAGATGCTTTTGCTTGGAGCTATACGGAGATGAAAGGAGTCCATCCTTCGGTCTGTACCCATCATGTCTACATTAAAGAAGATTGTAAACCGGTCAGGCAACCTCAGAGGAGAATGAATCCAACCCTTAAGGACATTGTCAAAGAAGAATTGCAAAAATTGTTGGATGCAGGATTCATCTACCCCATCTCGGATAGCGAGTGGGTTTCCCCTCTGGTGTTGGTACCCAAGAAAAATGGGAAGTGGAGAATCTGTGTGGACTATAGAGAATTGAACAAATCCACCAAGAAAGACCACTTCCCTCTGCCTTTCATAGATCAAGTGTTGGATGGACTGGCAGGAAAGAAGTTTTTCTCTTTCCTAGATGGGTTCAGTGGGTATAACCAGATCCAAATCAGCCCGGAGGACAAGATAAGATCACCTTCATTTGTCCTTGGGGTACTTTTTCTTACCGAGTCCTTCCCTTTGGGCTATGCAATGCTCCTGCCACTTTCCAAAGAGCAGTATTGAGCATCTTTTCTGAGCTGGTCCATGATTCGGTGGAAATCTAGATGTATGACTTCACTCCTTATGGGTCCAACTTCCAGGAAGCATTGTCCAATCTGGGAAAAGTTCTAGCCAAGTGCATTGAGATGAACTTGTCCCTTAGTCCTGAAAAATGTGAATTCCTGATGACTGAAGGGACCGTGCTAGGACATACCATTTCTCGCCAAGGATTACAGGTGGATCCTAATAAAATTGCTCTCATAAAAAAGGTTCCACCTCCTCAAAAGGTAAGAGATGTTTGGAGTTTCTTAGGCTTAGCAGGATATTATAGAATATTCATTAAAGACTTCAGTAAGCTAGCCTTGCCATTTTTTGGCCTCTTAGCAAAAGATGTTGAGTTCAAATGGACGGATGACTGTCAGAGGGCTCTGAATGAATTAAAGGATAAGTTGGTGTCTGCCCCAATCTTGAGAGGTCCAAAATAGGCCCTACCTTTCCACATCCACACTGATGCCTCGAACAAAGCCATAGGGGCAGCTTTAGGACAGGTTGAAAAAAAACTCCCATATGCCATATACTTTGTCAGCAAAAACTTATCCAAGGCAGAAATGAATTATACTGTAACTGAGAAAGAGTTCTTGTCCGTGGTCCATGCCCTGAACAAGTTTCGACACTACATCACTGGCTATCAAACATTTGTACATACTGATCATGCTGAAATTAGATATTTAATAAATAAACCTGATGTGAATGCTTGTATTATTAGATGGTTACTTTTGTTGCAGTAGTTTGATTTGACTATCGTTGACAAACCAGGTAAAGAAAATGTTGTTGCTGACTTCTTGTCTAGACTGGATTTACCTGCAGATGAAGATGGAACAATGGATGACCAGATGCCAAATGAACATCTATTTGCTATCTCAGTACTCTCTCCATGGTTTGCTGACATAGCAAACTACCTGGTCTCAGCACAATTCCCTCCGCATCTATCCTCAAAAGAGAAGAGTAGAATCGTGAGGAAAAGTGCCTCATTCACTTGGATCGGGGGTAACCTGTTCAAACTTGGCCCCAATCAGATCTTAAGGCATTGTGTAAGGGAGGAGGAAGTATTTGACATCCTCCTAACCTGTCATGATGGGCCTTGTGGAGGACATTTTGTAGCCAAGAGGACTGCCTTCAAAATTCTACAGGCAGGCTACTATTGGCCCACGCTTCATCAAGATGTCAAAAGATATATCAGCCAATGTGACTGATGCCAAAGGATGGGGAAGCCAACTCCAAGGGACGAAATGCCTCTCCAACCTCAAGTGACTCTTGAACCATTTGAGAAGTGGGGTATGGATTTTGTGGGTCCTATCAATCCTCCTTCAAGGCAAAGGTCTTACATCATTGTGTGCACAGACTATCTGACAAAGTGGGCAGAAACCAAGGCAATCAAAGCAGCGACAGAAGAGAAGGTGGCTGAGTTTTTAAGAGAAAACATCTTCTACAAATTTGGCTACCCAAGAGAGTTAGTCACCGATCAAGGAAGCTAGTTCACCTCCAACTTAATTGAAGACTTGCTCGCTCATCACAAGATCAAGCATAAGACTTCCACCCCATATCATCCTCAAGAAAATGGGCAGGTGGAGGTCACCAATAGAGCATTAGAAGGGATTTTGACTAAGGTGGTGAGTAGTAGTAGAAAGGATTTGGCAGATCGCCTGGTTGAGGCCACCTGGGCTTACAACACCACCTGGAAGACCACAAACGACTTCACACCTTATGAGCTAGTCTATGGGAAGAAAGCTCTGCTGTCAATCGAGTTCGAGTACAACACATTGAGGATGGCAGCTCAACTGGACCTAGACCTCAGCCATGCTCAAAAAGAAAGGTTATTGCAGCTGAATGGGTTAGATGAACACCGAATGCAGGCCCTCCTTCACTTAGAAGTGGTTCAACTTCAGAGGAAGATATGGCATGACCGGCACCTCAATGACAAACAATTCCAGCCGGGAGATTGGGCACTGCTGTATGATTCCAGACATAAGGATTTCAAGGGGAAGCTGAGGACAAGATGGCTAGGACCATATGCAGTGGAGAAGTGTAATGACAATGGTTCTTTCCTTATTCGGACCATTAATGAAGAAGCCATCCCCATGCTCGTCAATGGGCATCGACTAAAGATCTACAGGAAACCTCTTTCGAGGCAAGAGTTCATCAAAACTGTGGAAAAATCAGTGTTGGTCATAGAGAAGGGTTCTGCCTCTGTTTTGGGCATACCCTGAGCATCATAAAAAAGAAATTAAAAAAAAATGCAAATAAAAAAAAAATCCTTGGGTGAAAACCTTTCTGAGGCACCCAAGGCAGATGGTAGGGTTGAAAACCTCATTGAGGCGCCCTTGCTGTCTCTCTGAAAAAGAGTCGGAATAAAAAGATCCTTGGGTGAAAACCTCTCTGAGGCACCCAAGGCAGATAGTAGGGGTGACAACCTCATTAAGGCGCCCCTGCTATCTCTTAAAAAAAAAAAAGAGAGAGAGAGAAAAAAAAGAAAAAGAGAAAGAGGCAGAAATAGAAAAAACATGCTTAATCTTTGGAAATTATTGCAGGTTGCAGGGATTCAATGCAAAAAGGAGGTCTCTCAACTCAAGGACAAGCGTCCCTACCAAGCTACCAAGCAACCTCACAAACACTCCCTCCATGAACACTCATCTCTTCCCAGGTTTGGACGCAATCTAGTCATAGTTTAGCCTTCTACAGGAAGCTACATGACTTTCTATAGGAAGTTCTGTATTTCTACAGGAAACATCCTGTAGAGCCTTTGGGTGGGCCAGGACTGATCATCAAGAAGAATTTGAAGCTTGAAGTCTGTTGAGGAGGCATGCAACCACTCTTTTCTTCCATCCTCCACTTGTTTCACCTCCTTTCACCACCATTACTGCCATACGGTCAAAATATACCTGCACAGTCATACCTGAACTTTGTTTTCTCAGATAAAGGAATTTTTTCAGGAAATAAATGCATGCAGAGGCTCACATACTTTACCTGTCAAGGCAATCTTAGGACCCTGCACCTGTGAACGTGACTCAATTATTTTGGCATGCACCCCAGGAGGAGAAACGGCTACAGGATGTCCTACAGGAATCCTGTAGCAGCTGATCCAGCTAGAGCACATACCATGGAGACACCCGCAGCTCATGAAGCCGGAGCATGCAGCATTCATTGCCAGGAAACCGGGTCTCAAGGTCTCATAACCAGCAATAGCCAATGAAAAGGAGCTCCAGTGCCTGTGCACGAAGTAGCAGCAAGCGGATCCATCATTCCTCGTCCTGAAGCCTGAGAAAACTCACGTCCACGGCCGCATAGGTAAGTGCCTAACCTTATTTCGTCAAATTACATAAGCTATACTCTAAAATGTGCATAACTGTGAGAATGAACGGATTGAACAAGTCGGGTAGCCATTCAACTGGCCACCACAACCAGTTTGACGGCCTCGTCGGATCCGAAAGGCTTTGGTTATGTCGAAAAGATAGGAAATGGACACGTGGGAAGCGTCCAGTCGGAGAGAAGCGGCAGTCTAATAGGAATGGCAGTGATAAATGCAAAGGGTAGGATTCGGCGGTCAGGGACATGCAACAGAATGATAGTGGTGACGTTGGCCAACAGGTCGACGGGGACAACTCACCCCCCCGCCATGAATTCCACATCAATTCAAATCGGCCGGCTGGATCACTTATGATGCATTGCAGTCAATTACTCACAACCGTTTTGCAGCCAAGTACACGTCCTCAATCCTCTGAAGGTTGTTAGCCTGAGTTCTCGGCCTGTTCCAACGTCCTGTTGCTACACAGAAAGTCCAGAACCACTGAAGCGTTCACTAGAATCCGTGCACGACCCCTACAGGAAGTTGCGCTACACGAAGCCCGGTATTACGGAGAAGTTTGGACTGTTCACATCGAAGGTGGAAATTCTGGAATTAGGTAGGCCTGAACATAACTCTCCCATGTAATTTATTCAAAAGGTGGTGAAGTCGATGTGTTGAAGGGGTAGGAAAATGTGAATAAAAGTTTGTTCATGAATTCACAAGTCGTTTTCTTATTGCTGCATGAGAATTGTCATCGTAGTCTGTATGTGGGATTTTCTCCGTGGTTTTGAATTACAATTGAGCCCCTGTCAAGGCTCACTGGTAGAAAGTTGTGAATTTTATATAACTGTGTGCATAACAGAGACATAGCTCTGCGCTCTGTCTAGAAAATCCCGAAGCTCTACTTCTGTACACGAGCAGGCAAGCTCAGGACAACAAAACAAGTTTTTTACCATGCCGGGAGGGTTCATTAGAAAAGAGCCTTCGGACTCCAAGAAGTTACGGGAAACCCCTGAGGTGGTGGACTTGTTTTCCCGTGCACATTGGATGTCATTCTGTGACAAGCTTCAAGGTCACGATGACGAAGTTGCAGAAGAATTCCTAAGGTCCTTGAAGCCAAAGTCAAAGACATTGGCCATTGTCAACTTCAGAGGATTGACCCTCAGACTCACCCCATAGCTCATTAGCAGAGTAATTGATCTACCGATGGGGGTACCCTGGGATAAGGAGGAGAGAAAATTGGGTTAGAAAGCTAAAAAGGAGTTCTTCTTGCCAGAGGAACAATTTTTAGAGGACAAGAATGGAGTTCGAAGAACCAGCCTATAGCCGTTCTGGAGTGAGGTCAGCCTCCAGATTATGAAGTATATTACGTGTGAGGGGTGATTTAGCATCGTGTATGGCTATCATTTCCGGTTGCTCACAGAACTCAGGCACCGAATGGACCTACCCTCAGAGCAAAAGTTGAGCATTCCTTACTTCCTCCTGCAATCCATGACTGAGTGTGCCACCAAACTAAGAGAGGGAATGCTAGACCAGCTAGCCCATCATGGGCTCATCAAGCTCCTCGTGGAAGATGCACTCCACACTTACACCATCCCTCTCTCCTGGGAAACTTTTCGGAATATGTCTAAGGATGATGACATCCGAATTTTGGTCGAGGAGCTCACTTCCTCCAGCAGCGAGGAGAAGGAGCACATTCAGACAAAGGAGAAAGATAAAAGACAGGAAACCCCGGGCACAACACCGAAGAAAGAACTGAAGGGAACTCAAGGAAAAAGCCAAGCTGCCAAAACAGGGGGTGATAAAACCACACCAACACCCAGGGAGAAAAGACTACAGAGCAGGGTGGAAAGGACTGAAAAAGTCCACGCCAGTGAGGGCACCTCTAAGGCAGCCTCAGCCAAGCTAAAAGAAAAAGCACCCTTAGCCAAGCAGGCTAAAACGGTGTCGTCTGCTTCTACATGAAGTTTAAAAACGACTTCTACAGGATGCCAGAAACTAGCCACTATAGGGCTTTCTACAAGAAGTCCTGAAAAAGGAAAACAGAAGGAGAAATCGGCCGAAATTCTTGCTAGGGAGGCAGCAACTGTGCTGGCCACCCTAAGTACCTCCCCCAAGCCAAAGGAAAATGAAAGAGGGAGACTCCTCTATATTTCAAAGCAAGAAGAAGTGTAAGAATTAAAACCGACAGACCCCAACCTCCATCCAAAGACCCAATTACCATTGAAGACACCCCTGCCTCGCCAAAGGAGAAGTCCCCCTCCAAAGCATCAGTCACTTATGATCTGGGGAGCCTAAAGACATCTACCTGGAGGGAGAGAATGGAAAGATTGGCTTCAAAAACCTCTCTACAGGATGTTGAAGCTGTTCTACAGGAAACATTGGCTAGGCTCAAGGAGACCGAAAGAATGGAAGGGGAGGCAGCCAAATCACCACAAAAGGAAGAAAAGGTAGAGCACATTATGGAACCTAGCCCCCAGCCCAGCTTGGGCTCTTATTATAACTTTTTGGAGGCCGGAAAAATCATTCCACAGAAATTCACAGTGCCGCTTTTTGTTGCACTAGAGGAAGAAAGAGTGAGGACCCACACATGGATGGGAATAGCCAAGTCTAAAGGAGTAGCAGATATAGGCCCTTTGGAGGAACAACTCAAGGAGGCAAGAAGAGAATTGGCTATGGAAAAACATGTGGGAAACTGCCAGCGAGTATTTCTACAAGAAGAAAATGAGAAGCTAAAACTTCAGCTACAAGGACAGAGGAAAGAAGGGGACACAGCACCAGAGGACACCACAGCAGAACCTCAAGGAAAAGAAGGAATGCAAGCTGATCTTGAGGAACTAAACTAGCAACTACAGGAAAGAGAATTGCAGGCAAGCATAAAGATACAAGCTCTAAAACAGCAGGTGCAAGAAAAGGAGGTGCAACTGACCTGCATGGCCAGTTGGGCAATGGACGCTCTACAATGTAGGCAGCTGGCCAAATCTTATGGCCTATACCTATGGGACCAATGGTTGAAATTCCAAATTAATGCATTGGCACAGAGGGGTATCTCCCAAATCCAAAACCCCCAGCAGTTCATGGATTTATGTAACAGCAGTTCAACAGAGGACAAGGCCAAGCTATCAGAGTTCTACCTTCATAATTTGGCCCTTCCAAATGTAACCTCATGGGACCCCAACACAGCCGTGGGAGATATGCAGCTGATGGCACTGACCTCATGGTTAAACCACAAAGAAAAGAGAGCGGCAGAGGTCAAAGATGTCATGAACCGAGAGCTACATGAACCACTGCTGATTAGAGCAAAGCCAGGGGACCCCACCGCATTGATATCAGCCCACCAGCACCTAGCAACCAACTCTCAGGATTTATTAGAATACATGGATCGGCAGGCTCAGGCTATAGCACACTTCGAGGATATGGAGCGATTATTTGGGGACAATTGTGTTCATGCTTGCACCCATAGGTGGAACACATTGTCCCACAGCCTCAAAATCAGGGAATATCACACTCCAACTAGAATGAGGGAGAACCTGGCACAGGTGCCTCTCTACAAGAAGTCCATGCAGAACCTCCAGGCCAGTTGGATCGGCCTCAAGCTAAGCCCACCTTTGCTTTTGGAATTGATAGAAGGAAGCACAGAAAAAGACGAGCATAAGCAGTGGGAAGAGGTGGAAAGGAAGGTCGGATTCCATGACAGTGAGGAGGATACTACTTCAGAAACCTGGGATGTGAGGGTGGCGATTAAAGCAATGAAAGACGAGGAGCTGGACTAGTTGCTCAGAGGATGAGCAACCATTTTAGCAGGGGGTGATGATGAGCCCCAAATTTGGTAACTTGTTAGGCTCATTTGGCCTAATTATCCTTGTTCAATCCTTCATTTTTCATAGCTTATGCATTATTTTTCGATATGCTTATGTAATTTATACAAATAAGGGTAGTCACTCTTCCTAGGTGTCTAACACATGCTCATTTCAGGTCTTTTTGACACATGTTGGAGAAAAATCGAGCAATCATGGGCTGGAAGACAGCCAAGCTTGGGGTGAGGATTCGTAGGGGGGTTGTCTATGGCATTAAATAACCCTCCTCAGGATCTTCACCCTCAACTCCGAGCTCCAAAGGCCACCAAAACCGGATCTAGAAGGCAGCCAAGCAGATTTTGGAAGAAGATGTCTACTCACAGTTTGGGCAACCAAGTCCCATAGATTTAGGAGGCCAGCTAGGGCCCTCATGGTGTATAAATGTTAAGGCCTCAACCTTCGTGAGGGACTTTTGGAAACTCTTGCATACTTTGCACTACGGTGCTACTAGCTTCATTTTGTTCTCTTGTAGCCATTTTTGGCATAACTCTTGACTTATGATCATGTTTTGATAATGAGAAGTAGTCTGATTTTATACCAACTCTAAGTTTTCTATAGGAGCCGTAGCTCTCGGGGTTGGACCCAACCTGAGAGCCTAGGGCTTCCTTCTTTGTACTGTTACCTTTTCTTTATGCATCATGATTTTCCTTTTATGCATTTGAAACGTGTTTCTGTTAAGCAGATTTAGTTGTGTTGGTTAAATAGGTCACTGGTTATGAATAGAATTGCTTCAGATGTTTAGAATAGATTGGTAGGATAATAACAGTTAAATCTCCAAGAAAAGGGTTGACAACACCCTCAGTTTCACCTCATCCTTATTAGATCAGGGGCTGGAATTGCAGAAACAGTGCTGCCCCAACAAAAACACTAGTTTGCTTGACCATGAAATCCTTGGTGTAATGTTTTCATTTGTAGAAGTTAGTTATGCATTCAGATCTCTGAAATTTTTCTTTGCTTGAGTGATGTACATGGTTCTCTTTATAAATAAAGTTGTTGTTCATTTGTTTCATTGACAATTAGAGTAGATTAGCTAAGACTTTGATTGTGTGCAGGAATTTTTTGATTCGGTTAAATGTACACCGTGCAGGGCATCTCTACCGCTCTCTCATCTACCTAAGCTTCGTCCAGGCCAGCTGCTCCATATCCTAGTTAGGTTCCTCGTCTCACAACTATCCTTTTGCCCACATAACCCTACCTTCTTGCTCCATCATTGTCTTAGCCTTCTTTAATTCAAGTCAGCCTTCTACACCCTCTCACCACTCCATCCACTAGTCCCTGGGTCACACCAAGCCCCTATCCTACCTTCCTATCCATTCATGCATCTTCCCTCACTCACCCATCCTCTAAGATCCACTTTTTAAACATCCTGTAGGAATTTCTGAACATCCTCTAGAAATCTCTGAACATCCTGTAGAACCCCTGCAGACTTCTTGTAGAAGCTCATAAATGAGGTTTCTTGATAGCCAAACTTTGTGAAACTCTCTGGAAGAGTGTTAGGGACTCCTTAGACCCTCTCTGAACCTTCCCAACCTTTTCCAAGCATTTCTCCTCCTTGATCCACCCCTGCACAGTAAAAAGCTAGTTAAAAGCACATGCATGATAATTCTAATAACTTACTCAAAAATACAAAAAGATGTTTTCTTCAGATAGAGGTAGTCTAGGCACATGCATTTTACCTTCATAGAAGTAATGGCATATTTTTTAATAGTTTGCATTCTCTCCTTTGCATCAGTAGGACTAGCTGGTAGAATTAGGGTTTGTTAGGGTTTGCGTTACTTTTTGGCTTCCAGTTTCTTTCCGCAAGTAGATTAGCTTCCTTTGAGTTAGCTTCCATCCATCAGTTAAAAAGCTTCTTCTAAGAGCTCATAGAAGTTGGCTTAAGCCCCTAGCGGACTTGTGCCAGCTGACCAAGTGACAGCTGCGGCAAGAGCTAGTACTTGTGCATACATCACCGTCGCTTCGAAGTTTGTTACGAACTACCGGGTTGATAAAAGTAAAGAATGGAGTCCCATGAGTTGCAGCATTATTGCTGCAATACTGGAGCCCACCAGAAATTTTCCAGAAGTGGAAGATGGACAGAGTGCAATAGCCACACAAGCCCCTTGATTTTGATGAAGAGGAACTGCATGGAGGCATCGAGGATATGGATTTCGAGGAGGATGAGCCTATAAATCGACTCTCAAAATACATACCACTGTGAAAGGGCACCACTAAGGTGTCGAAGGACCTGGACAATGCCAAATTTATGTTATTGACACCACTGCTACCGGAGAAGGTGGTGATTGAAGGCGCATTGTTGGGTCACATTCCGACACTCAAGCTGGAGGATTGGGATTTGGGAGATCATGAGAAGTTTCCCCAGCTTGCGCTGACCAAATACCTATCGAAGATTTATTATGAGGAAACTAGGGTTACAAGATTGGAACCCATGAAGTGGGCTGCAGGTGTTGAGAATGTGAGCCTCCTAAACATGCTCTAGGTGCCGCACTTTAGTCACACCATCATTAACACTATATGTGTTCGGTAGTTACTCACCTTGGTGCACGATGGGTGTCTCTGGTTGGGAGAACCCATCCCAATTACTGATATGTTGATCCACTAGATCACCTTGCTTCACTATCAAGGTGTGGATGCAGCAGAAGCATTTGGAGGGAAAATAAAGGAGAAGTCACTCACAAATCAGATGAAGAGTAAGTCTAGATTGGTTAAAATGTTACGTGGATATTCCATCCACTCTAATTCATATCTCATGATGCAGTTCGCCGTGCAGATATTGGCATGTAAGATCATGCGGAAGTGTCATGCAAACAAGGTTCTGATGCTTGTAATCCCTTTCGCTACAGAGTGCACCAAAGGAGTGTAGTACAATTGGGATCAGTACTTGTGCAAGGAGTTCTCAGAAAATTGTTGAGAGGCCGAGGAGGAGGGTAAGGCATTTCATTATGCCTGGTTACTACTGTTGATTTCCTTAGTCATGTGGAGAATGCTGGAGGACAACCAATTTCCTCCCCAATAATTTGTCCTCTCGAAAGTAGCGAAGTTCGCTTCACTCTGGGTAACGAAGGATGTTGCGCAGGTCACAGAGACCAATATGTTTTGGATACTGGTGGAGATAGTTCTACGCACAGTGATTAGCGAAAGGCCAAGTTTGTCGCCTACCTTACATGATCAATATGAACCTCATACAAACTTCAAGGCTAACATTCATAATTTCTATGTTTGTTCCAGGAGGGATCTAAAGAACCTATGGCACAAGTTGCCTTATCTTGTTGGTGAAGCAAATGTCGTAGAGGTTGTAGGTAAATGGCTAGGAGAGTGGCTTTACCCATCATATCTAGGTGCAGGTACAAGCAAGGAAATAGAAGGTACCACCATGTAGACATCAACAACATAAATATCGAAGGAAGCCTAGAATGTTGCAACTCGGGAGAAAGCTTCACAGCGGAAAGAGGTCGTAGCTAAGGAAGTTGTTGCCAAGGTACCCGCTGACAAAGAACGAGCGACCCAGGAAACCATGATCAAGGTTGAGGAATCTGACTCTCAGCATACCCAGGACCAAGAAGGATTAGATACAAAAGAGGGCGGGGGCGTAGTATAGGGAACCCCCTTTGTGGTCATAAAATGAATAATGCAAACAACCTCAAGGATGTGGAAGAAGCAAAAGTCAACTTGATTCTCCTAGGTGGATCTATTAGTACTCACTGAAGGGGACTTAGATGAAATTGGTGATAAAGTCTAGGACACTACAATCGAACTATCGACCTAGTTTGAGCAGTAATACCAACGGGCGTTGGGAAATGTACAAAAGGATCTGTGTGATCTGTAGATCCAGACAGGTCAAATACAAGTGAGAGTAGGTCAAGCAAATGGGATTCATGCGAGCCTGCATCAAGCGAGTGTGATAGTTTTGGACATGGATTGGACATTGGAGCTCTATGTGATTCAGTTGCTAGATGGGACCCTGCGCGCTGACTAGAAGAGGCCCATGCCCATATTTCGTAGATCAAGAATATGGGCATCAACCTCGAGGCACTCTCTATCCAAAACCTGCATGAGTTGCACCAAGGAGTCTCGGATGAGCTAAGGGTCAGGGAACAGTGCGCGTTGTAGGTGATTAATGAAGTCAATACAAACAACACACAAATCTTTGAGGAAAAGGAAGAGATGGATACACATAGCTAGCACTTAGAAGTAACGATTACACAGGCGTGTAATGAGCTACCTGAACTTAACATTGTAGGTGATGTAGCGCCGACAAAAAAGATCCAAAATCTAGCCATGGCAGTCAAAGATTCCAAAGATGAAATCGGATGAGTTCAATTTGAATTACAACTACATATTTTAGAGCTACAATTGAAGTTGTAATCGACAACTATGCCAAATATTCAAGAGCAGAATGGAGCTGCTATAAAGGATGGAATGGTCACACTAGATGCAACAATCAAGGAATTCACATAGTTGTTCGAGCAGGCCATGGAGATATGGACGTCTTTGTAGGAGGACCCCACTTTGCAGAAGAATGGCACAGGACTTAGAGAGAAACAACAATAGTTCAATGAGATTAGGTCGACTGCGTGCACTTTGGCACTTGTGCAGCGGTTCGCCAAACTACAAGAAGGAAAGCAGCTTCATAATGAAATTGAAGAGATGCGAAGGAAAGAGGCCATTCTTATGGAAAGAAAATAGGCTTGGACAGAGGAGGCTAGTAAGCTAACTTTTTCAGTGCAAAGCAAGCTTAAGGCCATGCAACAAACTCAAAGGACCATGGGCCTAATGATCGAAGGCCCTACTACAAAGAACATGGTCAAGGAAGTACAGTAGGAAGCTACATAGGGCACAACTAATCTACAAGTTTTGAAGTTGGAGCTCCACGAACTCCAAGAAAATATTGAAGTGCCAGTTGAGTGACTCGAGGATGAGTCACCAAATTGTGTTGGGTGCTTCTTGGGATGGGGTCCCTGGGGTTAAATTTTGTATTTCCTTTTTGTAAAAGTGTAAAGTCTCCATTATTTAGGGAAGCGAAGTGTGAAGATAGTAAGAGTCAAAGTGGATTTATTCCCTTAGATTGTTAGGTGTTAAGAAGGTTTTGAGACCCACCCATGGTCCGCAGACCATGGTATTGTAAAATATAGAAGAGTCATAGAGAGTCTAGAAGATATTAATCGAATCATAAGATACAAGATCATTGTTTGGGAAAGAATCTAAGGCAACAAAGTATGTTTCATATACTTAGGCAAAGGGGAAGGATCCTGCAGTGGAGTGCATGGAGACCTTGGTAAGTCTGCAAGCTGAGTGCACGGGCCCCTGCAGCTAAGTGCGCAAGGAAGGAAAGTCTGTACTTTGAAATATCATCTAATAAAAGACAGTTTTGATCCATACTTTGTGTATTTATTTAATTTTATTTACTTCTGCTATTTATGTGGTTTCACTCTGCATTTGAAAGTATATGAACTAATGTTTATATAATGCGCGAAAGAGGTAGATCAATATAATTTATGCATGTTATGACTATTTAATGACCTTCATGAAGATATAATTATTATGTATAATATTTATTGTTATTAATTTTTCCAGAAGGATTAGAGTTCGTGAAGACAAAACTAAACCCTATAAGCCACAGGAGCCCATCACACAAACCTCTGGATGCAGAAACCTAATTTTGTAATCCCCTAATACGGCTTCAAATGAGACTGTAGCCTGCACTATGTGGTTTGTTTTCGAAATGGCCAACAGTTTAGGGTTGTGTTGGTTGGCACAACTAATGTTGAACCTGGGTCAGGCCCCACCAAGCCAACATAAAGGGAAGTGAAAACATTTTTAGAAATACACCCATGATGTCCAAAAAATTACCCTTCTCATGGTTGAACTTAACCTTCATTTACTAGCCACATTCATTGTTTTAAGATCCTAAAATAAACCCAACGTTAACCAAAAATAAAGAGGAAAACCCTCAAACCACCAAACAAAAGCTAATGAAACTAACTAAAATGTAGGAATGCAAGTGAACAATGGAAAAAATAGAAGAAAAATAAAAATGGGGAGAGATGGAGTAAAGAAAAGATAAAATAAAGGTTGGCAACCTAGAATACTCTTTTTGTGTGTCTACATTCATGCCCACTATATTTATTTCATCCTCCCATATAACCACCCCTTCTTTCTCTTCTATCATGTGAAATGTGGAAAGAAAACAAAACCTGACCTTTTCCTCTTTTTATTAAGTGTCTCGTAAGTTTTTTTCACCTCCTATAATAAGTTAAAAAATATACATGTTATTATCTAGTGTTTAAGTGTATTAGGATCATTAATGTTCTCTAACCAAAGAGCACTAGTGCACCTAGAACAATTTGGAGCACAGGTATTCCTAAAACAATCTTGAGCACTAATGCATCTAGATCAGAGTGAACATTAATGATTTTGGGGGTTCTTGGCCCTTTGATGCGTATCATTCTAAGAATAGTAATGCACCTAAACTAATATGGAGCATGTTTGCATGGACCAAAGCGGAGTATTGTAGTTTTTTGGGTTGTTGTCCCTTCAATGTGCATCGGTCTAGGTGCATTGGTTTCAACTAGACCAATCAATGCACTACCGATGTGCCTGGACCAAAATGAACCACCAAAGAATTTCGGATTGTTGTCTTTTTAGTGTATATTAATCTGTGTGCATCAAATGTGTCTAGATCAATTTGGAGCACTAGTAGGCTTGGAAAAGAATGGAGCACTAGAGGGTTTTAGGTTTGGTGCACATTGATTTAGAAGCACTAGTGCACCTAAACCAAAGTGTGACACTAATGCCATTTTGGCTTATTGTCTCTATGGTGCAAGTGTGAAAATTGAGCACAAGTTATCTTTTGTATAAAGCATATGTTTATGCCTATGAAAAATTAGAGCATTGTGACCTAATTTCCATAAAAAAACCTTCCTTTCCACCTCCATAGAAACCTCCAATAAAAACCTTTGCAAATGTGGAAATTTTAAAAGAAATTCCATAAAAAGCTCTACAAAAGCTTGTTTCCTTGTAGTGGAAATGAGTTTTCAACCACTAAAGAAAGTCCTTAATAGTGCAATGTTGAAATTGTAACTAGGTTTGATCTTCATAGTATGATTTTGTAAAAGAGTCAAAAGAATTTATTTGAGTCAAATGAAAATTATTTTTCCATGTCCCCTTTGGACATTTAAAAGAAAGAAAAAAATTAGAATTTTAAATGTATTTTGTCCCCAAGTTGACCAAGTTTGCCCTCCAAGTGTCAAGTCGGCCTACCTCCTATTGGCACCCATTCAAACCCATAGAAGAGTATATATATGCCACTCGACTTCCTCCAAAGCACCCTTTGATATCAAGCTCATCTCTAATATAGGACAAAGAAAAGACAAGACTAGAAGGCTGAGTAAATGAGGAGAAGTAAGCAAAGGAGTTATGTGGCAAATAATTCAAATTTTAATAATGGCATACTATGTGACAAAGACCAAAGTGCTTGTGGTAGCTCCTAAGGCATAGACCCAAATTTTGAGGCTTGCAATTCCATGATGAAGAGTGAGGTTCCTGTGGCATCTCCTAAGGCATAGACCCAAGCTTTGAAGTATGTATTTCTACGATGAAGTACGAGGTATCTGAAACACTATTATTGTGTGGAAAATAAAGTTCTTGAAGCATATTCTCTATGGTTAACTGAAGCTATTGAGACATTTATTTCAGTGATATATGACATCCTAAGAACATATTTGTGGACAATATTATTGACATGTGGAGGGATGACTTGGAACTTAGGTTAGTTTGACTTGGATTTCTCTTGTTGACAAAGATTCTATAAGGAAAGGATTGTTGGGTTTTCCCCTTGTAGGTTTTTCCCTAGCCTCTAGCCTAACTTCTAGTGTCTATTGTCTTTCTGTGCACTATGATCTTTACTTTCTTGCATAATTAAATGTATAATTTCTTGATGACATAATTTAATGAAGTGAATTCTAAAAGTGAACATATATATCAATCACAAGTAATTATCATGATTAGAAATTCTAGGTTGCACTCAAATTTCAACATTGTATCAAAGCATAGGCTAGAAGGCAGTCTTTAAGTTAGAGCTACAAGAAGTTTTGGAATTGGAGCAAATTCATTGTGTAAGATCAAATTTATTGTCTAAGATCCAAGTCACTTAAGAACAAATCAAAGCATCCAAGTAGTCTCTAAAGGAATGGTATTCATTATGACCAACATGCAACAAGAAGCGTAGTAATTCTATCACACTAAAAAGAGAAATCCAAATTATACTTTGTATTGCAAAAGTTTGTTCTAAACATACGAAGGTCCTCAAGATCCATCTTTGTGTTGGGATCCATGATTGATCTCTTTAATGTATTGAAGTTGCCTCTGTGGTACATAACATCTTAATTGAATTTTTCGTACCTCTATGGTACCCGATTTGAAGTTCATGTTTGGAGATTTGAAAGGTAAGAATAAAGTATTATCTAAGATGTGAACTACCTCTAAAGTGATCAACTAATAATGATTCAAGTATATGACAAATCTAAGAAATTATGATGAGATCAAGCCTTAGAAATCCGGATTACCCCTCTATGATGAATATCTGAAAATTTTTTTGGTGAGTCCAAATTTTCCTATGGAAAAAGGTCAGAGCCTCTCTGATCAATTACTTAACCAATTGAAGTAGTTCATTTAAGAAAAGTTTGTGGCATGATACAAATCCATGGTATAGTTCAATATCCTTCTCTCTATGGATCAAGGTCCGAGCATTTAATGAAGAATGTAAACAAAATATGAGCTACATTATGTTACAATTTGAGGTTATGGAAGAATGACTAGGTGACAATTCAAGGCATATAATTGCTACTTGAAGTTTGAGGAAAGTTATGAAATTTATGCAAAGATTGAGGCTCTTCTTTGTAAGATCCATTTGGACAATGTGTCTATGAATTTTGTGATCCAAGCTAAATCCATAATGAACACAAAATACTCTGCAAATATTTCTTTGAGGTAGCCCAAGTAAATTGTGATCTCACACCATATTAAAGGTAGAGAAGAAAGAAAAGTAAGGTTGAAATAATACTTCTTACATTATACAAGAGATACATATAAATTTTTGTTTTTATATATCAAGAACTAGATCTATATTGGAATTTTGTTTCTAATTTTTCTTACATCCAATGTCTCGTCAATCGCATTTAGATCTGATGTAGTATGAGGGTTTTTAAAGATACATTGTATAAGAGTAGAAATCCTCTCTCTTGAGGACAAAGACAAAATCAAAATTAAAAGATGCTTCCCTCATAAGTGTTGAGATCCGTGCATATGAAAATTAAGTTTTTGTGATCAAAGTTGGAATGAAACTTCAAGGATTTTCAATGGCATTTATGGGGTTTGTAGCTAACATTTTAGTATACATAATAACTCATGATTTGAAATATATCAGGTCTTGAATACTTTGGATATTGAAGCATCTAGGGTATGTAAACCCTATCAAAATTCTGAACTATGAAAAACCCTACGGAAAAAACCCTAGGACTAATCGTTTCCTCTATAAGAAGAAGTCCTAACTCTTAGGAATGACATAAATTACATCGTGTTGATGTGATGACATGGATGGTGAAAAATACAAAAGGTCCAAGATTAAGAGGGGGTTGTTTTTTCTCAAAAGATAAGTACTCTACATCTCCTTTCTTTGATTACTATTGTTGTTATTGTCTTTATCTTTGGAAAGCCTTTTGTCTATGCACTTTTCTTAATTGTATTTGTTCTTCCATAACTTCCTAATAAAGTTTGAAGGTCAATGATAATAGTTGACTAAGATTTGAAAGAAGATGAAAGAATTGGAAAAATGTAGCAAAGCACAAGGACTTTCTTGAATCATAGAAGATGTGAATACAAGAAGAGAGAGTAGTGTGAAGTACGCATTAGAGCAATCAAAATCTAGCATGCACCAATATGGTAGCATGGAAGCAAGATTTGAGAAGGCTCTTCCAATAAGAAGGAGAGGTTCATGATAAGATGTTTGTCTTAGTTGGAAGAGTTACCCGTGGATTTTAAGAGCACCTCATGGTTGAAGAAGACCTCGTATCTTGAGACTAATTGATTAATAATGATCTTAATGATTTGTTATCTGAGGATATAAGGACTCTTGATTCAAAGGAAAATATGTTACCTTCATAGGGAGTCAGGAGAAGAAATTGACATAAAATATCTTGGATTGATATATTACTACTTGAGACTTGAGGTTTGACTGAAACCTAGTAAAAGATTCCTTAGTCAATGGAAACATGCGATCAAGATCCTCTTAGAATTTGAATGATGGAAGCTTATTAATTCTCTAATGTATTTGATTTTATTACTAGGTTGGCAACGCTGATGATGAAAGAATTACTACTGGTGGTTGTTTTTTCTTAGGATTGGCCATGGTTTCTTGGAAGAGAACGAAGTAGGATTATATTGCACTAAGCACTAAGGAGGCAAAAGATATGGAAATTTGTTTAGTTAAGAAGTTTGGCTCCATAAAATGTTTGATGGGCCGATTAGTGGATTCAACTATTATATTTTGTAATGATAAACGAGGTTTGAAGATTTTCAAAGAAACTAGTTTTTCATGGAAGGTCAAAGCATGTTATGATTTGAGATGTGATGCATATATGAGTCAAGAAGCTACAACGGATCTCCACGAATGAATAAGTAGTTGATGTAAGGGAAGTACGAGTACTTCATATACAATCTTGGGCTTGTGGATTACTCCTCCCAGGTAGGGAGTGAGGATGGACGCCTAGTTATCCATGTGACATGTACTATGACTAGGACTAACCGCCTAAAGTCAAGTACATGGACACAAATATGGAGAATGGTGGATTGGATAAGCATGTTGGACTAACATTCTTGTGTCATGTACTATGGTCTATTAGGATTAACATGTTAAGTCAAGTACATGGACTCATTTAAAGAATGGTCTGGTGGACTAACATTTCCTTGTGACAATTAGGAAATGATCTTGTGGTGGACATACATTGGTGAAACTAGGTGGAGTATGTGCCTCAGAGAGGTAGTTGTGCAGTGTCCTATTAAATGTCTCCGAGCATTATTCTCTGATCTAGTGGAGAGATAGAGCTTACTTGTCAAGGCCTTGGTAATTTAACAATGTTGGTTATAATGATGTTATCGTCGGTGATGCTTATCAATCTGGATCCTTTCTTATAGAAGTATTCAACTTGAGAATATCCTAATGATTCATTATGAATACCTCCCTAGTTAAGAGGTCGTGTTGAAATTGTAACTAGGTTTGGTCTTCATAATTATGATTTTGTAAAAGAGTCAAAAGAAAATCATTTTTTCATGTCCCATTTGGACATCAAAATGATAGAATTTTTTTAATTTTAAAATGTATTTTGTCCCCAATTTGACCAAGTCAACCCTCCAAGTGTCAAGTTTGCTCATCTCCTATTGGAACCCATTTGTACCCCTCAAGAAGAGTATATATATTCCGCTCAACTTCCTTCAATGCACCATTCAATATCGAGCTCATCTTTGATCTAGAACGAAGAAAAGACAAGACCATAAGGTCGAGTAGAAGAGGAGAAGCAAGCAAAGAAGTTATGTGGCAAAGAATCTGAATTTGTTTGTGGCATACTCTATGACAAATATTGAAGTTCCTACGGAATCCCTAAGGCACAAACCCAAATTTTTAGGCTTGCATTTCTATGATGAAGAAAGAGGTTCTCGTGGCAGCACTTGAGCCACAAACTCGAGCTCTTAAGCATGTATTTATGTGATGAAGTACATGGTTTCTGAAGCACTATTCTTTTGTGGAAAACAAAGTTCCTAAATCATATTCTATATGGTTAAGCGGAGTTCTTGAGGCACTTTATTTCAGTGGTATATGGCATCCTAAGAAAAAAATTGTGGAAAATCTTATGAACAATATTATGGACTTATGGAGGGCCAACTTGGCACTTTGGTTAGTTTGACTTGGATTTCTCTTATTGACAAAGATTATATAAGGAAAGGATTGTTGGGTTTTCCCCTTGTGGATTTTGACCTAGCACCTGGCCTAACTTTAGGTGTCTATTTTATTTTTATGCACTATGATATTTACTTTCTTGCACAACTAAATGTATAATTGCTTGATGACATAAATGAATAAAGTGAATGCTAAAAGTGAACATATATATCAATCACAAGTAATTATCATGATAAAAAATTCTAGATTGCACTTGAATTTCAACATGGTATCAGAGAATAGGTTAGAAGGTTGTATTTAAATTAGAACTACAAGAAGTTTTGGAATGTAGGTTTTAACCCCATATAGAAATTACCTGCATACAAATTCTCAAAAACAAAAATAAATAATGGTGAGAGCATAAAACATAAAATAGATATACATAGAGATTTTCCCCTAGATCCCAAAACTGGGACTACCAAATTTATTTTTCATTATATTCATTTCAATGTTACAATACATATGTATACATGCTGAATCATCCATAAACCCCAATCCATTAACCCTAGATTATAACATAATGGTAGATCCCTTGACTGGATCTACAAAATACCATGGACAGAAAACCATCATGCCCAAAACCATGTGTGAAATCCATGCACAAAACCATAGGTAGGTATACCCACCTAATATAGGGTCCAAAAAAATTCTCAGGGGTACCCCGTGCAAGGAGGATGGTGCCCCACAACATACCATCTGTGACCCCCCTGTTGCACCTAACGCATGGGGTAGTCATGGAAAGAATATAACACACACCCAATATTATCCCACTTGTTATTTTCTTTTGACAAGAGAGCTTAGTCATTGATCCAATCCTGGAATGCCCATTGTTTCTATACACCAAGAGAACTTCTCAATGTTCACAAACTTTGTCAATGCATCTGCAATATTCTTCAAACTATCCACCTTTACCAGCAACACCTTTTTGTCCTCAACCATATCCCTCACAAAGTGATACTGAACATTAATGTGCTTTGCCTTTAAATGATAACAAGGGTTATTTGCCAAGAAAATTGCACTTTGGGTTTCACAGTCTATCCTTATAGCTCACTGTATTAACCCCATATTTGAACACAATCTCTGTAGCCAAACAACTTCCTTGCTTGCATGAGTGGTTGTCGTGTATTTTTCCTCTATAGTTGAAAGTGCCACTGCAAACGACCTCATACTCTTCCAACTTATTGCACCTCCAAATAGGTTAAACACATACCCACTTGTAGATCTTCTCTGATCCAGATCTCCAATCCAGTCTGCATCAACAAATCCATGGATGTCCAAAACTCTGTCCAATATTGGTCTTCCTTGGTAGCACAAACCATAATCACTAGTGCTACACAAATACCTGAAAACCCGCTTCACTGTTGTCCAATGTTCCTTCCTTGGTTTTAACATAAACCTGCTCAATACTCCCACTGCATATGTAATGTCGAATATAGTACATACCATTACATACATCAGGCTACCGGTTGCACTTGCATATGGAACACGGGACATGTCCTCTTCCTCTTCTTGTGTCTTGGGACACTGTTCAACAGATAACTTTACACCTACAAGAATAGTAACCTTCACCGGTTTACTATCTTGCATATTAAACCTCTATAATATTGTCTTGACATACTTCCTCTGGTTTAACCAGAGCTTCTTCTTTTCGCGATCTCGTTTAATTTCCATGCCCAAAATATATTTTGCAACACCAAGATATTTCATGTCGAATTTGGAGGACAATTGGGCCTTCAAATCCTGGATAATTTCTTTGTCATTTCCAACCATCAACATATCATCCACATACAAGACCAGATAAATAACACGGTCACCAATTAATTTAAAATACACACAGTGAACTGCTTTTCTTTTGGTTAAGCCAAGTCCCCGTATAAATGTATCAAATTTCTGATACCACATCTTTGGTGACTTTTTTAACCCATACAAAGACTTTTTTAACTTGCATACCAGTTCTTTCTTACCCTTCACCGCAAAGCCTTCAGGTTGCTTCATGTAGATCTCTTCTTCCAGATCCCATGAAGAAATGTTGTCTTCACATCCATCTATTCTACCTCGAAATCAAAAGTAGTAGCAACAGATAAAAGTAATCTAATAGAAGCTACCTTGGGAACAGGAGAAAAATATATCACCAAAATCAATTCCCGACACTCAGGAATAACCTTTTGCTACCAACATAGATTTTTATTTCTCCACCTTTCCTTCTGCATTCATCTTCTTCTTAAACACCCATTTTCTTCCAATGGGTTTCCTTCCAGCCGGAAACTCCACCAGATCCCAAGCCTAATTTTTGTGCAAAGATGCCATTTCATCAACCATTGTCTCTTTCCAAAAGTTTTCCATCCTCTGAATATACTGCTTCCCTCACATTTTTGGGATCATCACCAGTAATAGATAAAGAAAAATTTGAACAGAAATCAGATGGACGATACCTATCTAGCTGCCTTCTTTCTTGAACTGATCTCCTCACAGCTGGAGTTTGTGCCTTTTCATCTTATTATTCCTCTTATACTGTAGAGTCCGATTCTTCCTCCTTTAGCTCAAAATCTATCTTCTCAGGTTCCTTTGGTAGGACTTCATGTTTAATAACATCTTTCACCTCTCTAAAAAATACATCTCAGTTGTACACAACCTTCCTTGTTTATGGGTTCCAAATCTTATAACCTTTTAAACCATCCTTATACCCAATAAATATGAACCTTTCAAATTTACCATCCAACTTTTTTCTTTTCTCCTTTGGAACATGCACATATGCATCACATCCAAATACCCTCAGATATGAAAGAGAAGGTTTCTCACTAGTACATAACTCTTGTGGAGTCTTATCCTCCAACGTTGATGAAGGTGATCTGTTGACCAGGTAACATGCAGTCTCTACCGCCTCTGCCCAGAATTCCTATCCTAACCCGACACCATTGAGCATGCTTCTTGCCTTTTCCATCAACGTCCTATTCATTATTTCTGAAGCCCCATTTTTCTTAGGCGTGTATGGAGTAGTCTTCTGTCGTGCTATACCACACTTCTTACAAAACTCTTCAAATTCCTTCTTGAAAACTCTCCACCATTATCTATCCTTAGCACCTTTATCTTCTTCTCTGTCTAGTTTTCCACCAGAGCTTTAAATTCTTTAAACCTATCAAAGACTTCAGATTTATTCCTGAGGAAATATATCCATGTATTCCTTGAGATGTCATATATAAACTATACATAGTACATAGATGTACCCAATGATGGAACCCACACAGTTCCAAACATGTCACTGTGAACAAGCTCTAATATCTGTTTCACCCTCTTAGCACCAAAGGGGAAACTCGCCCGATTCTACTTCACATATACACAATTTTCATAGAAATCAAAATCCAGAGAGAAATTAGACATACCTTCTACCATACCATTACCATGAAGTATTCGAAGGCCCTTCTCTACAATATGTACAAGCCTTTGATGCCATAGCATGGTATTTTCTATAGATACCACTAGATTTTATGTTCCACTTTCAGGAACCACAAAACTGTTTCACCCATCAATAATAGTGCTACCTTGAAGCTTGTACAAAGTTTCAATCCAAACTCCTCACATCAATACCAATGTTCCCCGAACCTTCTTTCAAGTGTCTTTCTTGAACACTATTTTTACACCTGTATCATCCATATTTCTTATAGAAATCATATTTTTGGCCAATGCAGGGATATGCAGAACACCTGGAAGTGTTCTAATCCTTCCACCTTGCAACTTCAACTTGAATTTTCTGCAACCAATGGTTCTAGCCTTCCTGACATCCCCTAAGAACACATCACCACCATCATATTTCTCATACTCACAGAACCACTCTCTATGGGGAGTGAAGTGAAAGGATGCACCTGAGTCAATCAACCATGCCTCATGATCTACATGTGTACTTGAATAAGAAGCTAAGTACACATATCCACCTTCATTTGAGGTGATTTTCACCTCTACAAAAGGAGCATCATCAGATCCCTTTCCTTTCTTAGGAGCTTTATATTTACAGTTCCTTTTGAAGTGCCCTTCCTTTCCGAATTTCTAGCACATCTTTACAGGTTTTCCTAGAAATTTAGATCTCCCTCTAGATTTAGATATCCCACTTGAGGACTTATTTTTGTTTTTGTTCTAGGACGGTCCTCGTACAGAAAGGCATCACCATTTTGGCCCTTTGTATTTTTCCATCTCATCTTCTTCGACAACAAGGGTGAGACTATTTCATCAAACTGCAAGGCAGTTGCATTGCTACCTATTGCAACACCCAGACTATCCCACGAATCTGGTAGAGAACACAAAAAACTAATGCACTTATCTTCATCTAAAATTTTAATATCAATAGATGATAACTGGCCTACCATAGTATCAAAGGTGTCCAAATTCCCTATTACCGAGTCTCCATCTTTCATCCTCAATATATAGTTTTTTCTATAGGAACAATGTATTCACCAGAGACTTAGATTAGTACAAAGTCCCTAACTTGTCTCACAAAGCCTTCGTCGAAGCTTCCCCTAATACATTCAACAATACTGAATCTGAGACACACAATCGTATTGTGCTCTTTGCCTTCTGATCCAACTTCACCTAGCCTTCAATTGACATTGTTGTTGGTTTAGTACCTAGATCTACCACGATTGACTGATCTTTATCCACTAACAGATCCTCCATCTTGATTTTCCATAACTAAAAACTCTGAACATTAAATTTCTCGATCTATATCTTTCCACTGCTATCCATCTTCTTTCACCACAAGAATTGATCCCACAGATCTCCCACTGAACAGGGTCTACCACAGACCTGAGAAAAAATGTTGAAATATGGCAACAAGAATATTCCAATTTAATTTGTTCTTGAATTAAATTGTGAATTAAAATCGAATTTATTCTTAACAACTACTTGGAAATAATTAATTAATTTATTTTAAATTAATTATTTGGAGAAATTCAAGTTAGAAGTCTTTCTGAAGTCATGCAAGAGTTATCCCTTAAATTAAGGAGATAAGATTGAGTTATATTTGAGTTGTAATTAGTTAACTCAGTTTACTGAGTTAAGTCCAGTTAAATTAGTTCCAAACTATTTGAGGAAATAATAGTTAGTTAACAGTCAGTTGATGCATTAATGCACTCAACTAGTGTTACTCTAGTTAACTGAATATTCCCTCATCAGAAACTCATGCATGTCTATTCTGAGAAAGACCCAGTTGAGATTAATGTTCAAGGACAATGTACTATAAGTTGCATGTGTTTTCTCATGGATAAAACTCATGCATGAAGTCAAGGGTTCATCCTTGAGGATTGCGCAATTTTGAAGGCTTGACTTTTCCACTTGGTAATAGGATAATCATCCACAAGGAACATCGCAAGGAAATAGGAGCTTGGAGGGCAAAGAGGAAGGCTAGAGAGAAGCCAAGATTTCCTATGAGCATCTGTGAGGATTGTACTGAGAGCTGGCTAGCTGTGAGAGCTAAGGCTTTGTATAATTCCTATGTATTTCCACCATGTATAATAATACAATAGTGTGGGGTTTTTATCTGAGACTTTCCCCAAAGTATTTTCATGTGTATTTTTTCATTGATTCTTCTTCTTCTGGTTATATTGTTCAGCTCGATCTTTAAGCTTTCGCAAATTGATAGTATAAGTAGGTTATATTATTCTGCTTTGATTTATATTGCATTATCGGGTTAACCTATATCATATTTTCTACATGGTATCAAAGTTGTGAACAGTATACTGAGAAGAGAATTCGAAGTTTGAAGTTCGGGGTTGCAGGTGAAAATCGAATTCATATCATACTTCAAGGTTGGCCAATGGCGTTTTATGGCTTGAGACTCGAGTATGCCTTGGAAGGTAGTTCAAATTACATAGCATGGAAAGATAGAATGGAGGCTGTATTAGAAGACAATGGCTTGAAGGAATTCATTGATCAAGAAATCCCAAAGCCAACTTCAACTAATGCACAAGAGTTGGCTGAGTAGAAGAAGTGTGTGGCGAAGGCGAGACAGATCATCCTTGAGGGAGTTCGAGACCATATTGTCTTGAGTCTCCATGGGAAGGATACTCCATTTTCAATGTGGAAGACATTGAAGGACCTCTACCAGAACAGTAGCGACCAGAGGAAATTGGTGCTCGAGGATAAGCTTCGAAGAATCAAGATGGAGAAAGGTGATACTATTTACACATATTTGAACAAGCTCACCACCTAAAGAGATGAGCTTGGCAGTGTGGGAATAGCCACTGCCGATGATGATATGGTGAGCCTCGCTCTCCTTGGCCTTCCAAAGAGTTGGAATAGCTACCAAGACCCTGTGAATGGAAGGGAGAAAGTGCCGGATTGGGAATGACTGTGGTTGGATCTTATGCAGGAGGAGATCAGGAGGAGCACACGAGATGGTTCTTCATCCAAGAATGATGATGAAGAAAATATGGCCTTAAAAATTAAGGCAAGGAAAGGGAAGGGGAAGGCTTCCCATTTCAAATCATGGAGGGAAGAAGGGTGACATGTCTAAAGTAAGATGCTTTAATTGTCACAAGATGGGACATTATGCAACTAATTGCCCATCGAAGAAGTCCAAGAAGGGATCCTTGGAAGGATCAGAAGGTGAGGCATTGGCCTCTCAGTTTGAAATGGACTTTACCCTCATCGCATGCATGGTGTCATCGATGATGGGTTGTGTTTGGTATCTTGACAGTGCAGCCTCATTCCACATGACCGATGATAAAAATTTATTCAGTGCCTTGGAGGAGAAAGACCTCAAGATGTGCATAGAGATGGGTGATGATGGAAGGTATAGTGTTTTAGGAGTGGGCACAATTGCTTTTCAGGGAGAGCATGGAGCTCCTCACACCTTGACAGATGTGATGTATGTGCCTGGACTGAAGAAGAGCTTGGTATTGTTCACGATGTTGGAGGACAAAGGCTACGATGTTGTCTTCAGTAAAGGAAACGCGTTCCTAAGACAAATAGCCATGGGTCAGACCAAGAGGATAGGGATTCGGGTGAAGAATCTCTATAAACTAGAGGTATATGATTGTGAAACGTTGAGTATAAAAGAAGAATTGGTGCAAAGCCAAGACATTGGTGAGTTGTGGTGCATGCGGTTGGGCCATTTGCATCATGGGGCTTTGAAGATAATGTAGCAGATATCTACAGGACTTCCCAAAGGTAAACTTGAGCAAGTTGACGCATGCAAAGGTTGCACCTTGGGAAAGTACACCAAGTCTTCCTTTCATGATTGAGACAGTTGAGTAGAGGCTATCTTAGAGTGAGTTCATACTGATTTGTGTGGACCATTCTTGATGGTATCCACAACGAAGCAAAGGCATTATGCGATTTTCATTTATGACTATTCTCATAAATGCTAGATTTATTTCATGCAGAAGAAGGACCAAACTTTCACAAAGTTTTGTGAGTTCAAAGCTTTGGTTGAGAAAGAGTCAGGGAAGAAGATCAAGGCCTTGAGAAGCGATAATGGTGGAGAATATGTCTCTCAAGAGTTTAAGGACTTCTGTGAAGCAGAAGGAATTAAACGAGAGTTGACAGCACCTCATAACCCATAGCAAAATGGTTGGCCAAAGAACAGAACTATTGTTGGGTAGCGGAGGCCCCGCATAACAGATTCGGGACTCAAAGTCCATAATTTTGGGGAAAAGTATGGTAAATAATCCACGAAGTGCGCGGAGCGTGAATTGTAATGAGTCAAGTCAAAGGGTTTTCCGCCGAGAATAATGAAAAATAATAGGAAGTGAGTCGGCCTACCCATGGTCTACAGACCATGGGAATGTATAAATAGGGCAAGGATCTATGGCTAGAAGACAATTTTTGAGAAGTTTTTGGTTTGGATCTTGGTGTTATGGGTTTGTGAAGATAATATTATTTGCATCTGTAAGTCTGAGTCAAGGGTGTTGGTAGATAGATAGAGGCTCTGCAGCTATGTTCGTAGAGGCCTGGTAGAGTCCACAGCTATGTGCATGGACCCCTGCAACTGAGTGCGCATGGCAGATCTGGTTGTATTGACGGAAGATTTTTAATAAAGATAAGTGGTTTTTGAAGTATCACAGATCTATTGTGTTCTGGTTTATGCGTCTGTTATCTAACTTTATATATTTTTATAATTGCGCGCACTGGGTTTTATTGTTAAATGTTTGTTTAAAGACTATAACAAGAAAATCAGATCTATAATAATTTTTTTAATAATAAATTACACCCGTGCGGATCTATGCGGAAGCTCGATAATGGTACCAAGTGGTGTGAGGCTACAGAACGGTTCACGACCCCTCCAGACCACATCAAGACATCCCAAGGGTGCAGAAAAATGGTTCCAGCACCCTCCCCTGCTACCTCAAGTGAGACCTCAGTCCTTGCTTCATGGGTTGTTGCCGAAAGGGCCAGTAGTTGTAGGATTTGTTTGGCTAATAACTCTTTCGAACCAAGGTCAAGGCCCAATAATCCAACAAATGGTTCTGTTGCTTGGACTGGGATCTGCCTAAGGGATGTCTGATGTCGGAACGCTGGAACCCTACAAAGAAAGAGCTTGAAGATTGGTTGGATCAGACGCTTCACGAGTTCATGGTACCAGAAAACAGAAATCTGCAAATATCTAAGGAAAGGTGGTTGGATCGATACATATACACAAAAATCCATGAGATATTCTTCACGTCTTTCTTGACAGAGCTATATGAGTGGATCGTGAGGCTAGCAGATAGTCAAGGAAGGTGCATACTAGATCAGCCTATTGTGTGGACTCCAGAGTTGGTGTGTAGGCTAGAAGCATCTGAAGACAAAATCTCATGGGTAGTAGATCACTGATTAGATCGAATAATAGGAGGGTTTATAACCAAGTTTGCAATAGACACAACTGTGAGTTACAGTTAGGCGGAAAGGCACTTTCTCTAAGGACCACGAGGTAAGTACATCAAATTGTTGAATACTTGGATTAAAATGATGTTATGTGAAAAAGGGGTTTTGTGCATCCATTGATGTCTGGGGTAACGAGGAGCGGAAGAGGCTATCGAGGGACCAAAGGATTAGAAAACAATCCTCTGATTTCACTCTCGCGAGAAAGCAAGGGGAGCTCGCAGGGTTCTCTTCGAGAAGTGAAATTCAATTGATAAAGCAGCACATTCCACTAATACCACCACTGTCCATGCCATCACCTACTTCACCTACATCCAACCCATCTTCACCTACCCCACCGCCGCCACCACCAAGGGTAGGGATGGCAGGTGCGATCAAGTTGCCAGTACTTAGAGGCATAGGAATTGAGGAACCATATCAGTTTTGGTTCATGGTAAAGGATGTATGGGAATCCCAAGGTGTAACAGATGAGAACATCAAAAAGGACGCTCTGGTTAGCGTGCTACAGGACCACGCATTGACGTGGTATATAAAGTACTCTAGCGATCACTCGAATGCGAGAATAACGGCGATTCAAAATGTGTTGAACAAAGAGTTTGGCCGAACAAAATCGGAAACATAATTGATCATTAGGTTCAAGGAGATCACGATGATGCCTGGTGAAACCTCGTGGGATCTAGATTAGAGATTGAAAAATACAATCCACGAGGCTAACATGACATTGACGGACATGCAACACTGTGCGTGGTTTGTGGCATCATTGACACCACATCTAAGGACGGCGCTATCACATCAAAATATCTCAACCCAAGCTGAAGCATTGGAGACAGCGATGAGGTTGCATGAAACTCCAATACAGGATTTGGGGTTGGGAGTTCAGCAAATCCACGCGCAACTACAAAACCTATGCTTAGAAATGCAAAGTTTGAAACAAGATAAATCACCCCGATCAGAAGCGCGTGCAAAGGTATGGTGCATAAAATGTAAAGGCCAGGGCCATGATAAAGATCATTGTCTGATATTCGCGAACTATCTGGTAGGAGGGGAACCAATGCCATTGCGACTAGGCATAAGTAGGGCCAAGCGCGGTGACCTCGCTCTGGTGTGCAATCTGTCAGGTGGGAGGAAAGTACAGTACAAACAATTTTCATCTATTTCCGAAACTAATACAACCCCCTTAGCAGCTATTTCGCAATTTTTGTAGATCAATGGGCCATGATGAACACAATTGTTGAAGTTATGAGTTGTTGATGGAACGAACACCTGCCTATAGGATGCAAACTGAGGCGCGAGGTCAGGATCCAGCTGCAGCAATAACGTGGGGCAAATTTCACAGACGCAGATGGGGATGAGGAGGAATGGGACCTGGACGAGGCCGGGGACAATTAATCTGCTACAATTGTGGAGGACCTGGGCACTACGCGCGAGATTGCACAAACCTGACCCGAACATGCTGCCCATATTGTTACCATTTCAATCACGACACAATAGATTGCCCCACAATAATTGCACAAATGTGGGAAAAAGGGGTGCTCCAGGCTACTCCCACTTAGAACATCTAGATGATGAAGGCAGAACCACGCGAGGAGGATCCTAACATGAACATGATGCTCAGAAGTGGTGCAACTACAAGAGAAGATAAGGGGAAGCAACTTGAGGAGGATGCATGGGTTCGCAAGGCCCCTACAAAGCAACCTAAATTTGATTTGGAACGTGCGAAGGAAACATTTATGGAAGCTAAGAAGAGCTTCACGGAGCCTTCTACTTTGGGTAGCAAGGATCAGACTGAGCTGGAGTTGGATACTTCTATGCTAACTACCTTTTTAGAGACATGCATGAAGCTACTATGGGACACTAGAGCAGTGAAGGGATTGCAAGAATTGATAACTAGATGTGCAAGGTCCAGTGAACCACGCATGATCAAGAAGCTAGGCAAGCATGCTTTGCGCATAGGGCGGGAGATGCGGTTGACTGCCCAGATTGGCGACTATGAGATGGATCAAGTCATTCTAGACTTGGGGTCAGATGTGAATGTCCTACCTAAACAGACATGGGAACGCATGGGTAGGCCCACATTATAGTGGTCTCCTATTCAATTATGGATGGCGAACCAACAAAAGATCTTGCCCATGGGGAGACTACAAGGAGTCACAGTAGATATAGAAGGCACGAGCACACAAATAGACTTTGAGGTAATAGAAATTGTGGATGACAGTAACCCTTACCCAACACTATTAGGGATAGACTGGGCCACGGACATGAATGGAGTCATTAATTTAAAAGACCGAAAGATGATATTTGAGAAAAAGTCTCTACATGTAGTCGTTCCGCTAGATCTGGCTGAAGGAGCGTGCTACACTGAACCTGTACGCAACGAGGAGAGTGATGAGGACTTGGATCATATCTACCAGATCACAACACAAGATCAGGATCGGGTGAATCCAACAGTGGACGGGAGAATCTCATGGGAACGTGACAGTTCCTGTACATTAGACTCCGATGAAGAGATTGAGAAATGGCAGAACCGATTGCATGAGGTAACAATGCTAAATTGTAATATGATGACTAGATCACTACGCCGTGTAATGATAGAAGCAAGGGAGCGGCCGACCGATGAGGGTGCAACGAAAGTAGAGGAACCAGTAGACCACTACGAACCGGTGAGTTTGGAAGAAAAGCAGGGTGCACAAATGGGGTCGCCATGTGCAACAACTGCACAAGGGTGGAGTATACACCAAAAGACTAGGGGAAAGTGGCGCGAATATAGGAGGCAAGTGTGCGGTCGGGTTGGAGGACAAAAGGGGGTGAGCATCCATCGGCAACATAGGGTGCGGGTGTATGGTGTGCTAATGCCTAACCATATACAAAGTGAAAATCCAAAGTCACTGTAGCAATGTGGCCCACTAGTTTTCTGTGACAAAACCCGCAAGAAAGCAGGAGGGTGCACGAACAACATAAGATGATCCACTGGGACTCTGCGGATACCAAAGAGTCGATGGACCTATCATAGGAGGGAGGCGAAGGTGTGCTTCTTAATAGTAAGACAAGAGGGAACCCAGAATGGGCATGGTAATATCAGGCTTCGTGAAATCAATGAAAAATGGGTGCAACAAAGAAGGAAAAGCGCAATGTTGGGGAAAGGAATCAACAAAATAAAACAGGGCATCACACAAGTGGGCCACGCAAATCTACACATAAGGGAACCAAGTCTGGCCAGGTCTACCTTGGTAATAGGACGAGCTGTGACCCTGCTATCATGGCTATGACCGCACCAATGGAGGAGTGTACCCCATACAGCAGCACCTAAGGAGCTAAAGGATATGAAGGCACTCGAAAGGTGCCCGCAGCCCGAGCTAGTAGGGATGTTGAGACATCGCACCTGGGGTGTGACCACCTGACTAGCTATGGAAAGCACAGTCTCAGCGGCCCCCGCAGTTGAAAGAAGGCACGGGACTATAAACAAGTCTGTGGAAGGTCGGCGTGGAAAGAAGGTTCTGTGCAGGGCCATTTGGAGAGCACGATCGCAACTGCGCCAAAGGGGCTGCGCTGCTACGTGGAAAGGTTGGCAAGTGACCATTAATGCCACTATTCCTGACAAGAAGTTCCAGTTACGGCAGAGAGGAGCGGGCGGCGGGTCATTAAGACAAAAGTTCTGAGATAGATACAAAAAGATCTGCCGCCTAGAAGATATTAATGAACTAGAAGTGGAGGGAAGGGATATATTCAAATTTACACGCTCCTATAACACCCTCTGGACAACACTAGGATATGTGAGATTTGAACCAGTGAAGACCAACAAACACCCTGCTACCAGGCATCCCATGAGTACCATGGCAAGAACCCGAGCACGGTTCGCGGAAGAACTGCATCCAACCCAGGAGGAGCCAGATGAAGTGACTATAGCCCCTGAGGTTCCAAAGTCCCCACGCACACCGCAGCCCTGGAAATACAAGCAGACGATGTGGCTAGTTAGGGTATCACTGAGATTTAGTAAAGTTCTAGTAGTCGAAAAGGGCAAAGAAATCACCACCTAACTCAACGAGGACGAAGAAGATTTGCAAGACCTAATCGCTCAGATTGAAGCACAAGATGAGGAAGAAGAAGACGCGTTCCAAATACCTTCATTACCTCCATATGTCTCTCCATGGAATGGGGTGGCCAAGATACTGAAGGACCTGAACGCCGTGAAGAGTACGCTCCAGATCCCGCTTCTACCAGATGAGATAAGGTTTGATGGTTTGCCATTGGGCCGAGTACCAAGTATCAAGTTCAAATATTGGGTCTTGCGAAAAGAAAAAAGTTCTCCCAATTGGCCGTAGACAAATTACTACCACGGAAATGGTTACTGGGTGTGGAAAAGGTGGGCTTACTTAACCTGAGGTGGATACCCCACTACCACCGTGCGGCCATCACCATTTTTGTGATATGATAGTTACTCTGTCTGGTACATGATGGGTATCTTTGGTTGGAAGAGCTGATTTCGATCATAGCCGATTTAGTACACCGGATTACTCACCTACCTATTAAATGGAAAGACCCCACAGACATAGCCGGAACAAGTAGCAATTTGGGTCTTGCAGAAACAATGAAGGCTAAATATAAGCTGGAAAATCAAAAGCGTGGGTATGTAATAGGGAGCATCAAAGATCGATGGGTGTGAGTCACCATCCAGCTACTAGCCAGTAAACTCATGAGGAAATGCCGTGCAGATGAGGTGCCAGCCCTTGTTGTTGCACTTGTGAGGCAGTGTGCAGAAGGAGTCCAGTTCAATTGGGCGTAGTTCTTATGCGACGAAATTCTGACAAATTGTAAGGAAGCACAGGAAAAAGGTAAGACTTTCGATTATGCATGCTTGCTACTATCAATCCTTCTGGTTGTAGGAGAATTACAGGGTATCCAGTTTCCCAACATTGAGCACAACCTACCTAAAGTAGTGCGTTTTACCTCGCTCTGGGCTAAAAAGGACGCCATGAGGGTCTTAGAGATCAAGGTATTTTCGATATTCATGGAAGCGAGTATCCGGACATGGATCGCTCACAGACTGTGGATGTCCCCAACAGTCTACAACAATTTGCAAAGCACGGTTAAGTTCAAAGCAGACATGCACAACCTATATATCCGGGCACGGAAGGATCCAAAGCGAACATGGGTCAAGCTCCCATTCATTGCAACAAATGATGAAATTTACGAAGTATTGGTAGCATGGCCTCTGGAATGGTGTGCCCCAGACAAGGCCGCATTAGAAAGGATGGCAGCATAATAGTGAAAGAAGGAAATCCAGCTGCAACTCACTAAACTGGCGGAAAGGACACGTCAGGGACAAAAGGCCACTTCGCTGCAGGAGGCAACCCAGGAAGTAATTACTGAAGAGACCACGAAAGATCAGGAAATGTCCTCGGAATTGGACAGGAAAAAGGAATCAGAGACACAGGAATGCACCGACTTTGCCACCAAATCGATCCAAGGCAAAAGGCTGCGTAGCAAGGAATTACCACATGCACGCAAGAAGTCCAAAACAGCTAAGACTTTGGAGAAATAATTTCTTGACAGCAGTGAACCAGCACGCAATATCACTACCGATGCATTGGAGGAGCTAATGATAGAGCAGACAACTGTGTTGGGGGAGCTCAGAGTGTAGCTGCAGGCATTACAGGTGCGACCCTCGGGAGGGATGATACCAAACCTAGCAGATGATACAGCCACAGCCGAGCAGATGGTGCGTAGTCACACAATGAACACTTTAGTGTTGCCAGAAGGCATTGTCTTAACCGAAGCTGAGGGTGACATATGAAGTTGGGGGTTGAATTTGACTGCTTTGCCTCGAGAAACCCTCTACCAACTGCAGGATGGAGTAACTGCTGAGCTGCGTGCCAGGGAAGGCCGCACACTCCAAGTCTTAATGGAGCATAAGGCAAATCTGGAGCAAGTCAGCCTATAGCATGATGACTTGGTTGCTCACAACCAGGAAGTGGAACAGGCCATGGCGGCAGCTTGCAGCAAGGTA